>QXEO01000306.1:262754-1462754 GCA_007115705.1 Dactylis glomerata
GAGATACAATCAAGTCCCAGGTGTTGGCTGATTTCTTTATTGACTGGGCCGAGATACAATACGAGCCACCATTGCCAGATGCAAACTATTGGAGGATGCATTTTGACGGTTCCAAGACAATCCATGGCTTGGGTGCCGGCATAGTTCTCAGTTCACCAAAGAACGACCAATTGAGATATGTCCTGCAGATTCATTTTGCAGCATCAAATAATGTGGCGGAATATGAGGCACTTGTGCATGGCCTGAAGGTGTCTAAGGACATAGGAATTCGCCGGATTATGTGTTTCGGTGATTCTGACTTAGTGATTCAGCAGTGTTCCGGAATATGGGATGCGCATGACGCTAACATGGCATCCTACCGTTTCCTGGTGCAGCAGTTAAGTGGTTACTTTGAAGGTTGTGAGTTCCGGCATGTTCTCCGGGCTCAGAATGACGCAGCCGATGCATTGTCCAAGCTGGGATCTTCCAGAGATTCAATCCTGCCCGGCATTTCATTAGAGCATCTGAGGAAGCCGTCAATCAAGCCCTCGCCGGAGTCATCTTCCATTTATGTCCCGCCAAGTCCGGAGGAGGCAGTTCCAATGGAGATAGATGCCGGAGCCAGGTCAGATAAGCCGGGGACTGTATCCTCAGTCCCGGGGACTGGGCCGGCATATGCTGTGAGTACAGTATTCCAGAGCAGAGCTAAGGGCAAGGGTAAAATGTACCAAGAGGTTGTGCCGGTATACCCGGGGACTGCTCCGGCATACCCGGGGACTGATCTCTCAATCCCGGGGACTTCGCAGCCCATGGAGATCGATTATGTTTCGGTCGAAATGATGGAGATAGATCAGGCAGTGTTCACTGTCAGGGAAGTGCCCTCATGGGCACGTCCTATTATGGAGTTCTTGGTGGATGGCCAAGTGCCGGCAGATGAAACCGAGGCACGCCGGATTGTAAGGAGATCCAAAGGATACACCATCATAAACAAAGAAATATACAAGAGAAGTGTCACCGGAGTATTGCAGAGATGTGTCGAATCTGCAGAAGGTCTGGAGATGCTCCGGGAAATTCATCAGGGGGAGTGTGGTCACCATGCTTCATCCAGGGCATTGGTGGCAAAGGTATTCCGGCATGGCTTCTATTGGCCGACGGCACTGCAAGAAGCAGAAGATTTGGTCCGGAAATGCAATGGGTGTCAGAGATATGCCCACCAAATTCATCAGCCGGCATCGGCATTGAAGACTATCCCGATAACCTGGCCCTTTGCTGTTTGGGGCCTGGATATGGTCGGGGCTTTTAAGCCGGCCAGAGGAAAGATGACCCATATCCTGGTCATGGTGGTCAAGTTCACCAAATGGATTGAAGTGAAGCCCATAAGCAAGTGTGATGGTCACACAGCAGTGAAATTCTTAAAAGATATAATCTTGAGATATGGTGTTCCCCATGGCATCATCACTGACAATGGGTCGAACTTTGCCCAAGGGCCATTTGCTAGATTTTGTGAGGAGGTGGGAATCTGGCTCGACATCGCGTCGGTCGCTCACCCTTGTACCAATGGCCAAGTAGAGAGGTCAAATGGACTAGTGTTATCCGGCATAAAACCCCGACTGATAGAGCCACTGGAGAAAACTCTGGGATGTTGGCTAGATGAGCTGCCAGCAGTGCTGTGGAGTTTAAGAACAACTCCAAATAGGTCAACAGGCTACACACCATTTTTCCTGGTGTATGGAGCAGAAGCTGTGCTTCCAACAGATGTAATACATGATGCACCAAGAGTGGTGCTATATACTGAGGAAGAGGCTAAAGAAGCCAGGGAAAATGATGTTGATCTGCTAGAGGAAGCAAGGGAAATAACTCTGTCAAGAACAACAGTGTATCAACAGAACCTCAGACGCTATCATGCGCAGAAGGTAAATCCAAGGAGATTCCAAGAGGGAGATCTAGTACTCCGGCTAAGGCAAGGAACAGAAGGCCGGCATAAGTTAACTCCTCCATGGGAGGGGCCATTCATTGTGAGCAGAGCTCTGCACAATGATGCCTATTATCTTATAGATGCGCAGGCCCCCAAGAAGAATAAGGCGGACAGGTCCGGAGAAGAAACCAAGAGACCATGGAACATAGCTCTACTCCGCCCCTTTTACTCCTGAGCAGCACAATGTATGTATTTCCATATTTTTCTTTGTGTGCCGGCTCTTTATGCCGGCACAAGACTAATGAATAAAGTGTCGGCATCCCGAAGAGAGCGGGCACTGCCTCCGAGATACATCGTTGTTTACTTTCAGTTCTTGTTATATGCCGGCTGGCTTGAGTTGAATGTTTCCTATGTCGGTCTAGTAATGTGTCGGCACCAAAGGCCACTCTTCGACTCAGCTGCTGTCCGAAATCCGGCTTCATGGCTAGCAAGAGTAGATGTCGGAGATTGTCTACACATGGAAAACGGCTAAGGAAATGTATGGCAAGCGAACCGACATTTATGTTAAAGCTAAAGATAAAACTTGAGATGTCGGATGATTTGAAGTCTAAGTTTCAAAGTTAAAGTACTGTATGTTCAATGAAGCAACCTTGAGACTCATACGTCGAAAGCCAAATAAGGTAGACAAGTAGCCAAGGTTGTGAAGTTGAGGAAACAGGAAAACAAACTCGGTGACTTAGCCAAAGATGATCCGGCATTAATAACAAGCAAACCGAGATAAAACTTGTTCAGGTAGCAAACCAAAGGAAATTAAACGTATATCTTACAATTGCACCCGGCATTCCGGGGATCTGATGAAACTTAAAGTTTTTGGTCGTGCAAAGTCAAGGAGCAGCGGCAGAAGCAGAGCCGCCGGCTGGAGGAGCTGTAGCGGTGGAGATGTCGGCCTCAGGAGTGCCGGACCCAGCAGACGGAATGGAGCCGTCACCTCCGCCCGGGACAGATGCCTGTTCCGGAGCGTCAGTGTCGGCCTCTTCAGTTTCCCCTTCATCTTGGCTGGAGTCGGAGCCCTCAGCATCGGCAGCATCCTTGGCGGCGTCTTCCGCTGTCTTCTCCGGCTCACGGATGTCCCGGACAAAGACATCGGTGTCAGCATAGTCCACATAGCTGTGGGCCAGTTCCCGCCGACGCCGGATGTGTTCCGGGTCCGTGGTCCAGATAGACCCTTCGCACACAGTGCGCAAAGTCTCCAGGTCTACTTTCTCATACCAGGAGAGGAAGTAGCTGAGAGCTTCATCAGCTCCTACCCTCGCGCCGGAATCCCGCCACTCCCAAAGGCGAACCTTTGCAAGCTGCAGATCGTTGCCAAGATCAACAGGATCAGTGGGCGTCCTTTGTCCCGGCCAGAGGGCAGAGAATGCCTCCTGGGCGCCATAAAAGAGTTCTTCTGTGTAGAGGGTCATGGCGTTCTTCCGGGATTACAGAGCCAGCAGCTGCTCCGACATGTCCCAGTTGGCCGAGTCAACCGGAACACCCCGGTTCTCTCGATCCAACTGCAGAGCCCTCTCAACGTCTTCGACGGAAGCGGGGAACATGTCTGAGAAAAATAGATGATGTTAGCAAAAGGAGAATATGTCGGAAGAGAGCATGATATGTCGGGAAGGATAAGGAAAAGGGATTTGAAGCTTACTGGCAAGGTCGGCATTGAGCTGTGCAACTGTAACCTCCCATTTTGTTGCTTGCTCCTTCAAGCTAGACAGTTCAGCATGGGCAGTGGAGGCATCAGTCTCGGAAGCAACGAGCAGGTCCTGGGTCTTCTTCAGTTGGCCCTCCCTCTGTTCCTTCTCCTCCAGAAGCTCGGCGATCCGACCCTTTAGCTGCTCTACCTCGGCCTTGTGACCGGCATCCCGGTCGTCCAGTTGTTTGGCCACATCCACTGAGGACACACAGTCCTGGTGGTGTGCCTCCAGTGCAGCTTTCTCGTCTGAAAAGATTTGAAGCCAAAACAAGGATTTGAAGAAAGAAAACAGTGAAAAGATTAAAGGATTTGAAGTACAGAAGGATTAATTGAAGATTAGCAGGATCCGGCATACCAGTAAGCTCTTTCACCCTCTTGAGAAGCTCGGCGACTTGTTCTTCAGTACCAGCTGAAGAAGGTCGGCACAAGGTTATGTGTCGGCAAGAATAGTAGTGCAAGGTAATAAGAGAAAAGGTATCCGGCATATAGCGGTATGACGGCAAAGATTACCTTTCTTGGACATCTCCAGCCGAAGCTTGCTATGTGCGTCTGATAACTTCCGGTGCTCGCACACCAAGTCGTGGAACATGTCGGCCCGTGTGTTGTTCATGCGCTGCAAAAATATCGGGATTTGAAGTATCAGCAGAGAAATTTAGCATGTTAGTTAAGTTGAAGATTCTATCAAGTGATCATTCTTTTGAAGACCCGGCACAGGTGCTGCGCACCTATCCCGGCCCTCGGTGACTAGGATTTGAAGCTCGAATCGAGCTTATATCTCGGTCCAGAGGACTTGAAAATTAATTAAGAGGTGAAACATATAAAGACCCGGCACAGGTGCTGCGCACCTATCCCGGCTCTCGGTGACTAGGATTTGAAGCTCTGGAGGAGCTCCATATGTCGGCAAATAGGTCGAGAGCGCCTAAGTTAAAAGAGTATTGGAAAATCCCGGATGTCCGTATCCCGGGCAGCCGACATTTTCGGGGACTGGGGATATGTGTATAGATAGAGAGGACTTACGTTGGTGGCATCGGCCAATTGGTGAAGTCTTTGCTGGAGGCTGAGGAGCTCGCAGGCGATCGGAATGGGCTTCGCGGCCAGGATGTCTGATGGTTTGCCAGTGGCCGAGGCTTCGGCCATCTTCTTGCTCCTGGAATCCGTGGTGTCCATGTTGCCGGCGTCATTCCACCTAGCGCAGTGCTCCTTCAGAGACCCAAGGCTCTGGTCGCTCTTCGTCTCCAGGGGGACGCGGCCCTGCCAAGATGCAGGGCCAGAGCAGAGCTGGTCCGGGACGCTGCCTTCGAAGGAGCAGTGGCGGCAGATGGTGTGCCGAACTTGGACGGCTGGATCTTCAGGGTGCCGGACTTGGCCGGGGCAGAGATCTTGACCGGGATGGAGGTCTTGGCCGGCGCAGTGGTCTTGGCTGGTGCTGGAGTCTTATCAACAGTTGGAGTCTGGGGTGCGGGTTGTTCCGGTGCGGCCGGTGCATCTTGGCCAGCAGGGGCAGGATCCGGAATAGTCCGGACTTCCGGTACTAAAGGGCCTTTGCCCTTGATGTCTGTGCCGGCGCTCTTGTTGCTTGCGCCGGCATCTTCAGTTGTGCCGGCGTCGCTGGTGGGCGCGCCGGAGTCTGGTGCTTCTTGGTGGGCTCCTGTGTCCATGTGGACATCAGAAGCCGAAGGTTCCTGTTGAGCCCCCGAGTCCATGTGGACGTCGGGGGCAGAGATATCTTGTTCCGGCGGAGGAATGTCCTTCGCCGGGGAGGTGGTCTTGTCAGGCGCAGGCGAAGATGCCGGCGCCGGGGAGGTCGTGTGACTAGCAGAGGGAATGTCGGAGGTGGCAGTTTCCACCGGCTTGGTAACCTTGGGGCCCCCACTCGAGCCAGAAGCTTGTTCTGGCGCAAGAGGAGCACTGAAAGAGAGAAAAACACCAAGTTAATAAGCTGGGCAAGAGATATGTCGGAAAGGAAACAAGGAGAAGAGACTTACCCCGAGGCAACAGGCCTCTGTTTCTTTGGTATGGGCACGCCAACCTTCTGCCTCTTCTGTTGCTGAGGAGTGTCGGGCTGGGGCTTCACACCTCGCTTCCGGCCGGTACGTCCACCGGAGGAAGGAGGTCCCTGGTTCAGAGGAGCGGCGTCGACAACCATGTCATCCGGGATAGCTGAGGACGGCATTGGAAAGGCGTAAGCAATAGGTGTTTCTGGAAAGGCATATGCAAGTGGCATCGGGTCATAGTACATCAGGATCTCCTCGTCAGAATCAATCTCACTCCGGTCTTGAGTATAATGCCGGGATGAAGAGGCCTTACCCGCGGCAGCTGCAGCATGGGTGTTCCGGGGTAACTTGTCCCAGTGATCCGGATCTTCAACATCCGCAACAGTGCGGTCTGCCGCGATCTTGATCCGGGAGTTCTCCATGGCCTGGAAGCTGAATTTCTGTATAAGAGCAAAGTCAATTGATCAAACAAGCGAATATGGCGGCAAATGGCAATGTCTCGGGCCAAACAGGATATATGTCGGAAAATAAACATGTGTCGGCTTAGGCATCAATGTGCCGAACAAGAGGTTATATATCGGGCAGGAGGTTTACCGTTGGGGCGGGCCTATCCCGGCTATATGGTTCAAGTCCCCAGGCAAAGGTGGCCTGAGAGGACTTGCAGACGTCCTTGATCCGCCGCAGAATGTCGGCCGGGGTCAGTTCATGTGTGGAATGCCGGGTGGGGTCCATGGGCCCGCTCATCTGGTAGATCTTGTGCGACCGGCGCTGAAGAGGGGAGACGCGCCGGCTGATAAAGCAGGCCACCAGGTCTTGAGGAGTAAGGCCGGCATCACGGAGCTCGCCCTTAACCCGGTGGAGCGCGTTCACCGGCAGCACCGAGTTCTTCGGGTTGTAGGTCCAATTCTTCATAGCCAAGGGTGGCTCGTCCACAAATGGTGACAGGTTGAGCAGATCCGCGTCGGTGGTGTTCTTGACATAGAAGAAGATCTTCTGCCACTTCTTGCAAGACTCAAGGAGTTCCACCTTGGGGAAGTCCGAGCCCTTCCGGGACATGATAGTGGACGCGCCACAAAGGGTCATGGGGCGGTCCTTCTTCTCCTGGGCCGTCTCCGGCGGGTCGTCCTTGCTCCGGGGCGGCTCCTGGACGACTTGTTTCCGGAGCTGAAAGTACTTCGCCCAGCCTTGGGAGAAGGGCTCTATGCCGGCGTAGCCTTCGCAGAATGCGGCGAAGGCGGAGAGGCTCATCACCGCGTTCGCCGGGATGTGGTGAGGCTGCA
The DNA here is from genome assembly GCA_007115705.1 of Dactylis glomerata. Lineage (NCBI taxonomy): Eukaryota > Viridiplantae > Streptophyta > Magnoliopsida > Poales > Poaceae > Dactylis > Dactylis glomerata. Next base: position 269,661 of record QXEO01000306.1, read on the forward strand.
GATCATAAGTGTCGAGGACGTCCCGGAAGAAGTCCGATGCCGGCAGGCCGAAACCCCGCTCGAAATGGGCGATGAAGACGACTCGTTCGTCGGGTTCAGGTGCCGGCGCTATCTCTCCCGCAGGTAGCCGGCATGTAACGCCCTCCGGCACCCTCCTGGTGGAAGTGACCCAGGATATGTCGGCCGGGGTAACCTCTGACCCCTCCCAGCCGGAGCGTCCTTGGACCCGGGCCGAGTTATCTTCCTCTGAGGCCGAGGTACCGGTCATGCTTGAGGAAGCCATCGGGATGGCCGGAACAAGGCGTGAGAGCCGGAGTCCCGTGATGTCAATCCTATCAAGACCAGAGAAAAGAGGGAGGTTAGTCTCTCCGGCATACCGCTCTCACCAATGTTCGCAGGTGTTCTTCCTTAGAAGTTTTACCCTTGTTTGTTTCCTGTTTTAACTAATGCTAGTCGAATCAAAAGGATAACAAGCAAAGGAACTGCAGTAGATCTATGCGAGTATGGTTACCAACGCAAAGCTATAGAGAAGCAAAAAAGATGAAGAATAGAGAAAGAGGAACTCACCGGAGCTTGACTGGCGGCGATGGAGCGGCGGCGAGCGTGCTGAGGTAGATCCGATCCTACAGCAATGTCGCAGAGAGGAGCGGCGGCGGCGTCGACGATGGTGCCGGACGTCGGCAAGCGGAGGCGCCGGCGTGCAGGTGGGCGACGGCGGCGGCTTTCCTTCTCAGTTCCTCGGTCCGGCGGTGAAGTGCAAGGGGCAGAGGAACGGAGGAAGAAGAAGGCACTGTGGGGTAAAAAGATGAGTTTACCCCCGCCGCCCTATTTATATGCCCGCCAGGTAAGGGTCGTGGGGATGGTAGTGCTCCACTACCCCGACCGTTTCTGCGGTGAGTCGCCACGTGGCGGCATGGAGTGGGGCGGCGGCTATTGTAACCATGCCACGACGCAATGATGGCAAGGAGTAACTGCACTATGAACCGTCACATCGTGCGACCGTTCGAGGTGGCAGGGCAGTTGCAAGTTTCGATGCAAACTGTCGAACTTGGCTTCTCAAGGAAGCCTCGTCTGTATGTCGGCATAGCTGCCCGGGAAAGATGTTCCGTCCGGAATACCCTCGGGACCGGCCAGAATAACTTTCGGAAGAAGAACAGTAGCCGGCATATGTGCGGATGTCCCAGCATATAATCCGATCGTCGGGATATAACGGAGAACCGGGGTATAATGAAAGGAAGATATGTTGAACCTGTCAAGGCTCCACAGTTATGACTGGGGAACCTCGGCAGCTTCGGGGACTAGTGTTGGGGGGATGACCCCCGGTAGGGTCAAGAGACTAGAAAGATACAAGGACTATGATTGACTTTATGCCGGTTGACCAAGGAAGGGTCTGGCCGGGATATAAGGGCATAGGCTGGGCCGGGGTATGTAAGTATCCCGGCTGGTACGTGGATATGCCGGATTAACCGGGATACTAACTAAGGAGTGCCGGCATATACTCAGATATGCCGGCCTATCTATTTTGATGTGTTGTGCAGGAACAGGGAGGCCGGATTACCCGACCTTCATAGGTCGTTGGTCCGGCATATGGGTCCGGGATATGGCCAACGGTCATATCCGGGATACAGAAGTCAGCTAAAATGTCATGTCCCTACAATCAAAGAGAGGCTCTGCCAAGCATGGAGAGGGATCAGGGTGACAGGGTGCACAGTGGTGGTCTACCTACCCACACTGTGCACAAGTACAGCCCTTATCTCACCAAGGTAAGGTCACAGTGCAAAGAGTACAAGGTACAGGGATATGGAGTCCCATCGAGAGCAATCAGGGAGAAAGTCAAGGGTCTCTGCCTTCGACAGCAAGTCCTGTTTGGAGTGTAGTTTGTGTCTTCTGGTCTCTTATGACCGTTGTAACCCTGGCTACCACTATATAAGGTGGCACAGGGAGCCCTAGCAAAGGGTTGGTGACTCTGGGTTCCTACACTTAGCAGTTCGTCTTCCTTCTCTAGCAGAGAGCTTGGAAGCACCATTGTTGTGTACTCCATCGATCCAAATATACAACCAGTAGAGCAGGAGTAGGGGTGTTATCTCCTTACGAGAGCCCCGAACCTGGGTAGATCTGTGTTCCTTTCTGTCGTGTTTTTTAGCTCGCTCCCCTCTCCCGAATCCTCCAGCATCTAGTTCGGCCCCCATTTAAGCCATCCTATGGCATATGTTGTTTCACCACGACGACATTCAACGACGCATCTCAAAATAAAAAGCTATACCAATGGTAAATAAAAGAGATGCCAAGGTGTTCATTGTCTGTTTGTCCTATCATTTTGATGTGGGCTTGTTCCATGCCATCAGGCAAGGAGGTACCCCGTTGGTGGTTCTCGATGATACGTGTATACTTACAATGACAAGAGCTTGCTTGGGACCCTAAGTCGAGTAGCATGAGGTTTGGGTATTCGTACTTCACGGGACACGAGGTTTTCAACTTATGATTTGTCAAGCATATGCTCATAATTGTTCTCGCATTTACTTTAACCATTCAAGATGCCTATGATGGGGGCAATGAGAGCTCAAAACTATTAAGTACCATAATTTTTGAAGGTTTATAAAACTTGCAATCACTGCTTTCCTCTGCGAAGGGCCTTTCTTTTACTTTTATGTTGAGTCTCCACCTTCTACCTTTATGCACCGTCTAAGATAGCATAATTGCCATTCTGAGCTTAATGTGCATAGTCCCAAAGTTTATCATTGATTGATTTATGATTATGGTTTCACTTGTTCTTAAATTATTTGTATCTAGTCGCCCTCTTAAACTTGAAGGTGTCCTATGCATTTATGTTTTGCTCTTCTATGAAGGACAAGCTGAAAACCATTTGCTATGTTTTTCCATATGATTTGAACACATTTTTTACTTTCATTGTTTCATTATTCATGGTCTTTCGTTTGTGTTTCTTTTCATGTTATAACATGGTTGCTAAGTTTTTATTGTCAAGATTATGTCTTTTATGCCCATGTTTTAAGTTCTTTGATCCCAGCACTCAATGCTTTACATAGATGATCAAGATTGTGATGGTGCATGTCACCTCAAAAATTATTCTTTTGTTATCACTTACTTACTCGAGGATGAGCAGGAGTTAAGCTTGGGGATGCTTGATACATCTCAAACGTATCTATAATTTTTTATGCTCCATGCTTGTTTATACACCATTTGCTTTGTGTTTTGTTACACTTCGTGGCATTTTTATGCATTTTCCGGAACTAACCTATTAACAAGATGCCACAATGCCAGTTCCCTATTTTTTGCTATTTTTGTGTTTCAGAAAAGTTACATAGGAAATATTCTCGGAATTGGGCGAAACAAAAGCCGAACCTCCTATTTTTACCGAAGCTTCGCGAAGACCGAAGATGAGACATAGGGGGGCCAGGGGCCAGGCTCACCATATGGTGGGGCAGCCCAGCCCCTGGCCGCGCCACCCCATGGTGAGGCCAGGCGGCCCACGTCCTGACGCTGCCCTTTCGCCTATAAAATCCCCTCGATGGGAAAAACCTAAAGGACGGATCGCTTTTCCTCGAAACATACTGCAAGCCGCGTCGTCGTCAAAACGAGATCGGGAGGATCTAGGAGCTCTTCCCGGCATCCTGCTGGAGAGGGGAAATCCCTATGGGAGGCCTTCTCCACCACCATGGTCACCTCCGAAGTGATGTGTGAGTAGTCTACCTTGGACTACGGGTCCATAGCAGTAGCTAGATGGTTGTCTTCTCCACCATGTGCTTCATGTTTAGATCTTGTGAGCTCCCCTACATGATCAAGATCATCTTTATGTAATCATATATGTTATGTTTGTTGGGATCCAATGAGTATTGGTACTATATTAAGTTGATATGCTGAATTATATATCTTATGTTATCTCTATGTTGTTTATGATCTTGCATGCTTTCCGTTGTTAGTAGATATCTTGGCCGAGTAGATGCTAGTGACTCCAAGAGGGAGTATTTATGCTTGATAGTTGGGTTCATGCCTCTAGTAATCTGGGGGAGTGACAGAAACCTCTAAGGTTGTAGATGTGTTGTTGCCACTAGGGAGAAAACAACATTCTTGTGTCCAAGGACATTTGCTTTGTTTACTTTATGCACTTTGCTTAATGCAGTTATCTGTTGTTCGTAACTTAATACTCAAGGGGTACTCGGACGACTCCCCGCGAGTGGATTATTAGTCATAGATGCAGTTGGATTATGATCTATGTATTTTGTTGTAATGCCCAGAGTGAATCTCATAGTGATCCTCATGACATATGTACGTTATCTTTATTCTATCAATTGCCCAACTGTAATTTGTTTACCCAGCATGTTGTTATTTATCTTATGGAGAGACACCACTAGTGAACTATGGACCCCGGTCCAATTTCCTTTACATTGCTATACCATTTTACTTTTACTCGCACTATTTACTTTCTTGCATACTATTATCCTTTTACCACTCAATATGCTCAATCCTTTGTTTACAGCAAACCGGTGAGATTGACAACCTCATCGTAAGTTGGGAGCAAAGTTCTTGGTTGTGTTGTGTACAGGTTTCATATTGCTGCTAGGTGAAGACACACCAACAATATTTTTGGCGCCATTGTCCGAAGTATCGCGAAGCTAGCAAGCATCACCTTCTGAAGTTTGGCTTTCTCCTACTGGTTCGATAAACCTTGGTTTCACAACTAAGGGAAGACTTGCTGCTGTGCTCATCATACCTTCCTCTTGGGGTTCCCAATGGGTTGTTACTTACATGCCATAAGTTACTTATGATTACCAAACGTTCTTGAGGACACATGGGAGTTTCTGTCAAGCGCTTTCGCTTCATATAGCTAAGTAATCTTCATTGGTGTGGTAAGTGTTATGGAGGTGAACCTATGCTAATGCACTACCCCAACTTGGACTAATACACACTTGTGATTATACCCCTTGCAAGCATACGCAACTACAAGAAAGTAATTGATACGTCTCAAACGTATCTATAATTTTTGATGCTCCATGCTTGTTCTTACACCATTTGCTTAGTGTTTTGTTACACTTCGTGGCGTTTTTATGCATTTTCTGGAACTAACCTATTAACAAGATGCCACAGTGCCAGTTCCCTATTTTCTGCTATTTTTGTGTTTCAGAAATGTTACATAGGAAATATTCTTGGAATTAGACGAAACAAAAGCCGAACCTCCTAATATTTACCGAAGCTTTAGAAGTCCAAAGAGGAGACGGAGGGGGGCCACAGGCTGGCCACACCATAGGGAGGCGTGGCCAGCCCCTAGCCCGTGCCCCCTGGTGGTGAGGCCACCCTGGCCCACCTCTGACACTGCCCCTTGGCCTATAAAGACCCCCCGACGGGAAAAACCTAAAGCCCCGATCAATTTTCCAGAAACACATCGCGATCCACTGCCGTCGTCGACCCAAGATTGGGAGGGTCTAGAAGCTCTTCCCGGCACCCTGCCGGAGAGGGGAATCGCCACCGGAGGTCTTCTTCATCGCTATGCTTGCCTCCGGCGCGATGAGTCAGTAGTCTACCTTGGACTATGGGTCCATAGCAGTAGCTAGATGGTTGTCTTCTCCACCATGTGCTTCATGTTTAGATCTCGTGAGCTGTCTTACATGATCGAGATCATCTTTGTGTAATTCTACATGTTGTGTTTGTTGGGATCCGATGAATATTGGTGTTATGTTAAGTTGATGTGCTGAATATTATCTTATGTTATCTCTATGTTGTTTATGATCTTGCATGCTCTCCATTGTTAGTAGCTATCTTGGCCAAGTAGATACTAGTGACTCCAAGAGGGGGTATTTATGCTCGATATTTGGTTTCATGCCTCTATTTAATCTGGGGGAGTGACAGAAACCTCTAAGGTTGTAGATGTGATGTTGCCACTAGGGAGAAAACAACATTCTTATGTCCAAGGACATTCATTTTTTTACATTACACACTTTGCTTAATGCAGTTATCTGTTGTTTGCAACTTAATACTCGAGGGGTGTTCGGACGATATCCTCACGAGTGGATTATTAGTCATAGATGCAGTTGGATGGTGGTCTATGTATTTTATTGTAATGCCCAGAGTAAATCTCATAGTGATCCTCGTGACATATGCACATTATCTTTATTCTATCAATTGCCCAACTGTAATTTGTTTACCTAGCATGTTGTTATTTATCTTATGGAGAGACACCACTAGTAAACTGTGGACCCCGGTCCAATTTCCTTTACATTGATATTACTGTTTACTTTTACTCACACTGTTTACTTTCTTGCATACTACTATTGCTTCCACTCGATACGCTCAATCCTTTGTTTACAGCAAATCGGTGAGATTGACAACCTCATTGAAAGTTGGGAGAAAAGTTCTTGGTTGTGTTGTGTGCAGGTTCCACGTTGCTGCTGGTGTAAAGCAAAGCCCTGGACGAGGCGCCTTATAAATTGTCCAGAGCTGTCGTAAAGCTAGCAGGCATCACCTTCTGAAGTTTGCCTTTTTCCTACTGGTTCGATAAACCTCGGTTTCTTACTGAGGAAAAACTTGCTACTGTGCTCACCATACCTTCCTCTTGGGGTTCCCAACTGGGTGGTTATCTGCCCGCATCAAGCTAATTTTCTAGCGCCGTTGCCAGGGAAAAAGAAGATTTCTGCAAGGGGAGTTTCGCACGCACATCCTTTACTTTGTTTTAGTTTTGCTTTACTTTATTTTTGCTTGCATCGTTTTATCAAAAATACAAAAGAATTAGTTTCCTATTAATTGTTATTTTTACTTGTTTTCTTTTAGTTTTGTTAGAATGAGTAATCCTGAAGTCAAAGTTTGTACTTTTAAGCAACAAGGGGGAGAGAGCTTGAAAGATGCTTGGTACCGTATTAGCAATTCTCATCATAGGTGTGTGGGGACCCCGGTTTACCACCCGGGATTCCCGTTATGCATACAATTCATGATCCCAGGAAGACCGTCATGAATCCACATAACAGAGCTGGCATTACAGAGTACATCATCCATTACAAAATATGAAAAATAGTCTTACATGGCCACTTGGCCGAATTTAAATGCCACGGAGGGCAAGTTCACTAAGCATTGCAGCAGATACAAGGGTAGCATCGGTAGCCCGTGTCATGCCTCTACCCTATAGGCGACTGACCGAGAGACGGATCCTAGTTCGCACCGGTGTCGTCGAACTCCTCATCATCATCATCGTAATCTTCACCGTAATCTGACCATGTTAATAGCCAGGGACAAAGCCGTGAGTACATTTTGGAATTGTACTCGCAAACCACCTAAGAGGAACAAGTTGCATGCTATTTGGCTGTAGCAAGGGGAAGTGGTTCCAGGCTAGTTGCTCTATACTAAACATAGTCTCTCATGTCGATATAGCATGTCATACGACATCTCTATATCATAGTTTCTCTTGTCGATATAGCATGTCATACGACATCTCTATATCCTTATTAAAGAAGAGTTTTTATAAAACCATTTTAGTAAAAGCTCTAGGGAAGGGGGAAACTCCTTTGTTTTCTCCAAAGTGAGTCGGTGGTCAATCAAACATGACCACCTCCCTTTTATAAATTCAGGTCAATCTCACATGACCACCTCATTCCTCTGGCAGTACCCTGCAAGTACTCCGAACCTTAACCATGCCACAACAGTACCCTCCGAGTACTCCGCCCGACCTCTTTCTCCATTTTTCCAAAAACACTTTCAGTAAAAAAAACTTTGACATTGGGCTAAGTAACGGTCGACCCAACCGACCATGACCGAGGACTCAGCTATTCGAATAGATTTACACTCTGCAGAGGTTGTACACTTTACCCACAAGATTCGATAAATCCGTCGGGATACCACCATGGACCGTCATACACAAGTATGGGTGTTTGAATAATCGAACGGAGCCTTCCATCTATCCACCTTAGTACGGGTGCCTACCCTATGGAGTCTACCTCCCCGGCACGCCCCGGCAGTACCTCCTCCAGAGCGTAACTCCGGCGCCACAGCGGGAGAACCCATGTAACATCCCAGAACGTAGGACAACTCCAGTGTAGATTAGAGGGCTTTTGTGCATTGCATCTGAAACTACAGAATTTTTTCGTGCTTTTATTTATAAAACCTAGGAGTGATCGAATCTCTCTTCGAGGGGAAATGGTGAACTCTCGAAGTGTAAAAGATTTGGACATGATCTCTTTTGATCCATTGTTGTGAGGAGTGATGTCTTAAACCACTAAAACCCTAGCTATAAGCTTTGGAATTTGAACTAGGGATTTATATTTTCGTGCCCTCGGGTCCTTAGTTGTGCTCAGTTTTCCCCAGCCGCTTAACTTCTCCTCAGTTTTCCCATCGCTCTAGTTTGAAACCCCACATAGACGCTCGGACGGGAGGGTTGCTGTCTGGTCAGAGGCCTTGACCATTACCGGTGACGGCTAGGGAGCCGCGGTGGTTGTGAATTGACCGATGCTTTTGAATGGTGCTGACGGGTAGGGTCAGGAGACACGTCGGAGCAGCCATCCATCTATTGCTGACGTGTAGGCCGTTTTATTTCCTGATTGTATACGCGGTGCTGCCAATGACAAATGGGGCCGCTCTATAGGGCTGCCGTAGGCAATGACCAGTGGGGTCATATATTTTTCAGGAAAAGACATATATTGCCGCTCTATGGGGCTGCCGCAGCCAATGACTAGTGGGGTCATCAATTTATTTAGAGAAAATCATATATTGCCACTCTGTGGGGCCTCCGCAGCCAATGACCGCTGGGGTTGTCTATTTATTTAGAGAAAATCATATAGAGCCGCTCTGTGGGGCCGTCTCAGCCAATGACCGCTGGGTCGCCCTTAGTGAAAAGGCATATATCCCTGCTTTTAGTTAGAGAGAAGCAACAAGTTCGCTAATTAATTTTTCTTAAGCTAGACCCAGCAGGTGACTATTTTTGCAGCTTAATCTAAAGTGAATCTTATGCTAAACATGGCTGGAACCTAGTGTTGTATATCTCATTAATCATCGAAGAACAGCTGGCAGCTTGTTCCCCACCCTCGGACGGAGCAGCCATCGCCGGCGCCTCGTCACGCCACCGGCTCTGTCCTCCGGCGGCGTCGGACGGACTGCGGCAAGCAGATCCGCCGCCCATGACGACCGAGATTTGTTCCCATCGCACGCATTGTACCCACCGCAGGAAAGTCCACCGCAAGCAGATCCGCCGCCCACAATGACCAGGATTTGTTCCGTGCACCAATTGGTAGCATAGCTTGGTAAGACCTTCGCTTCTGCCTCCCCTGCCCCCTAATCAATTCGGTTCCCATAATTTATTGGAGTTTGCAGGTGCAAAATAGTCCTCAATGTCTGGTCATAGCGGGTACACCAGCGAGGGTGGGGATTCGATCATGTCGTGGCCACGTTCTACTTCTCTTACCTCGTCAGAAGTGCAGGTATCTAGCTTCTGCTCTCTGTACTACCGTTGAATTTGAAGTGCCACCATGGCCTGTTGGAGTGATTTCAGTTGTTCTTTTTTCCATTATTGTTATAGTTTGCTAGGCAAGCCGATGATCCATGGTACATTGCATACCAAGATGAATCAACCCAGTGGTGTAGCCAGAGGATGGATTTGGAGGAGAAGGTGGCCAATTTAGGTGATGAATTGGCCCGTAAAAGCCTGATGATATTCAAGCTGAAGCTGATGATGTGGAGGAAGAAAAGAAGAATTTAGAGCTTATTCTCAAGGAGAAGTTGATACTTGAGATAGATCTTGCCGTATTTGATCAAGTGGTAGAAAATCTAGAACATGAACTTCAAGTGATGGGAAAGGCGAAAAGTAGATTCATTTGGGCAGTTTTATTAGGTGACATCCCTGTCCTAGCAGTTATGTGGTTGTGGTAGATGATTTAGATAGTATAGAATTGTTATTCAGTAGATGGCTCTAATCACTGTATTTTGGTGTGGCTCTAACCACTATATTTTGGCGTACAATTTCCTAGTTGTGCTAAGTAATGCGTGCGATAATTTTCATGCATGAACATCTTATAAAAGTGAAGGGATCCCAAAAGTGAAAGCATGTACCAGCCTCTCGGATAAAATACATATCAATCTTCCCAATCAAGTTGGGATAGAATTCAAATCATACATTTGGATGTACAGGGACACATCGAGAAAGTGGAGAAGCTTTTTTTGAGACGGAGGTAGTAGTTCGAACAATTTATCCCAAATTGAAATTGAAAAATACAAATTTATCATAATTTATCCCAATTTGTGGCATCGAACACGACCGTGCACCGATGGGCTAGAAGGGCCTGGACAACGGGCGGCTGAGGGGTGGTCATCTGCGCCATCAGCAAACTCGAACATGGAGGAGGGGTGGATCTGCGGCTTCGCAACCATTCTTGGCACCGCCACCATCTTGGTGGCTAGATCTACGCCATCCGCAAACTCAAACATGGAGGAGGGCTGGATCTGCGTCGTCGCAGCGATATTGTAGGCGATGGCTTCAATCATCTTGGCATCGATGACCACTGTCGACACGGCCGCCATCTTTGTGTCCATCAGCAACAGATCTGAGGAGAGTAACAGAAGTGAGACATCGGCAGGCTCCAACATTGAAGGCTGGATCTGCGCCATCGCAGCGATGTTGTAGGCGATGGCTTCAATCGTCTTGGCATCGGTGAGCACTGTCGGCACGTCCACCGTCTTGGTGTTCTTCATCATCAATAGATCTGAGAAGATAAACGAAAGTGAGACAGAGAGAGACATTTCAACTATTTCTGAGGGTTAGATCCTCACCGGCACTCTTAGATCCACGCCGCCGCACGGTTAGATCCGCGCCGCCGCATGCACGGTTAGATCCGCGCCGCCGCACACTGCAGTTCTGCGCGGCCGCACGCACGGTTAGATCTGCGCCGCTGCACGCACGGTTAGATCCGCGCCACCACACGCTGCAGTTCCGCGTGGCCGCATGCACGGTTAGATCCGCGCCGCCGCACGCACGGTTAGATCCGCGCCGCCGCACACACGCACACTGCAAATCTGCGCCGCCGCGACCGCCAGAGTAAGAGAGGAAGATGCGACTGCCAGGGTTGGTAGGTATATGCTCTACAGATCCGCGCCACCGCGACCGCCAGGGTTGACAGGCCGTCCGATCATAAATGATCCAACGGTGCAAGCATACGTTGAGCTATCAACCAACCAAGATTCGTGTGACATACATCTCGACCAATCAGAGATCAGCCAGTGAGTACAAGTGAGGAAAACTGAGTAGAATTAAGAGGGAGAAAAGTGAGGAAATATTTATCGGAAGGGCAAAACTGAGTAGGACTGAATAAAACAAGTGGACCCAGAGGGGGAAAACTGAGTAAAACTAAGTAAAACAGGGGCACCCAAATAATAAAGGGAGTAAGGGAAATTGAAGCTTTTGGCAAAAAAATTGTTAGATTGTGTTATTTGAACAATATAGTACATTTTGGCCGACGTGATATTGTTTGCAATTCAAAGATACACAAGTGTGACGAATTTGGACTCATTTGGACAAAGTTTGTAAGCATAGTGGGCATTTGGGAGGTGTGTTGAGTAGAAAGCCCTGCATCTTCATAGCTAGTAGCTCATGGACTAGGAAGTGGTTTTGGGAAAGGGAAACTTCATATCTCTATATTTCCTTTTCCATTATAATTTCTCTAGGTTGTAGGTAACATAACAAGACTCCATGGGAAGGTTCCACCATGTTTTGAATTATTATGAATTAAAATAAACCCAAAACTATATTTTTTTAGTTTAGTCAGTAAGAGGGGGAAAAGTGAGGAAACCTCAAGCGATGAACTATAGCTAGTAGCTCATGGACTAGGAACTTATTCAAGCAAATAACACATACATTATTTTGATTATTCAACATACAAACTTGGGAATGTCACACTAGTTCGAATTCAATACAAAGGGATCCCCAATACAAATTGTTCATACAAATTCAAATTAATTGTTCAAAATAAAATCTTTCTCTTGCTCCTGGTGTGACTCGCTGGGTCCACCACCTTACTCCGGGTAACCCTACCAGGGATATTACTGGTGTCTACCTTCCTTTTGCCATGTTTCTTGTTCTTCTTCTTCTTCTCTTTGGGTTGAGCCAAGACTGAGACAACAATATCATATGAAGCTTGTGCTCTTTCTTCTAATGCATTTTCTTCCCTTGCTTCTACAATCTGCTCTTGATCCATCGGTTCACCCAGCTCTCGATCCATTGCTTCACTCAGCTGTCTATCCATTGCTTCAAGGGCCTCTCGATCCATCTGTTCCCTCTGCTCTCGATCCATCGGTTCAAGCAGCTCTCGATCCATCGGTTCAAGCAGCTCTCGATCCATCGGTTCAAGCAGCTCTCGATCCATCGGTTCAAGCAGCTCTCGATCCATCGGTTCAAGCAGCTCTTGATCCCCATTGCTTCAATCTCCTCATGATCCATTGCTTTAATCCCCTCATGTTGAATTACTGCTTCATTCTCCTCTGCATTTGCTGCTCCCGCCTAATCTTCCATTCTAAAAGCTGGGTCAACTGGATTTTTACAAAGCCTAGCAATGTGTCCAGGGGTTCCACAATGTTTGCACTTACATCATCGAATCGGTGCACCACCCTCTGCACTAGCTCTGATCCTATTCTTCCTCGGCCTACCTGCCGGTCTAGTCAAAACTGGAGAGCACAGTTTGAAGCCTGGATCGACTTTCATCCATTGGTCTTTTCCCAACAAGGTAGAAACATTCATAGCATATGCAGCCCTAAATTTGGCAACAGAAAAATACTCTGACACATACTGATCAACTTCACCTTCTGCACCCGCTATAACACTCATGAAAAATAATGCGTATATGCAGGGTATCCCACAGATCTACCATCGCCTACAATTGCATGTCCTATCAACCAAACTCACTGGATACCTCCACTGCCTGTTTTTACTGTCAGTGTAGGTTACCTCAGCCTCCATTCCTTTTCTGATGCATTTCATCTTCAATTGTTTTGCCCTGGCATGCAAAGACTTAATCAAAGATGGGAGCATGAGATGGCCAACATATTTTGTGGCTGCAATTCTTTGACACAGATCGATCTTTATCATGATCATCTGCCTAATCATATCAAATATTTGCCACAGCATAAGCCTTTTCAATGACTTGACCTTTGCATTGAAACTCTCCGCAAGGTTACTTGTTGCATAGTCTACCTTGCAAATTTCATTGAATTGGCTTCTTGACCACAACCTACCATGATGTTCATCCAAGTACTCCTTCACCCCAGGTTTTTGTTTATACAACACTTCCAAATGAAACAGATGCTTCCTAATGCTGCATGTGTATGCAGCTGGCCATAGGTTGTCGGTATAAACTTTACCCTTGAATTTCTTTGTAAAATTCGGTACCAAGTGTCGCATACATTCCCTATGCTCCACTCTAGGGAATACTGGTTCTACTACACTCTCCAAACCTTTGCAAGCGTCTGTGTGGATAGTAAGTCCTGGTGGATGACCTATAAGGTCATGCAAATTCTACAGAAACCAAGTCCAACTTTCCTCTGACTCAACCTCCAAAACTCCATAAGCAATAGGGAACATCCAATTGTGTCCATCAACTACAGTAGCAGCAACTAACTGTCCTTTAAACCTGCCATGAAGAGCTGTTGCATCCACGGCCAAATAAGGCCTAGAACCATCCAGAAAGCCTTTCCAGCAAGCTTTGAAATAAACAAAAGCCCTTCTAAAACATTCCTTCTGCATTATCCTCCCGCTTTTCAATTTGTAGGGAACTGTATGCTTATCTATCGCTACAACACTGCCTAGACTAGCCATCTCCACTTCAGCTTTGAAAGTGTAAAGCAACTGAAAGCTTTCATTCCATGGACCATTGATCCTGTCAAGAGCCATTTCCTTTGCATAGAACATCCTCATGTAAGGTATGTTTATATTAAACTTATCAGATATCAATTTTATGAGTGCTGTTGGACCAAGTGATGGAGTTTCTCTCAGCCAATCTATGATTGCATCTGCCAACCACCTAGTCTTTGCTAGCTTTGATTTCTCCTCTGGCACTCCCGCTCGAGGTGTACAAGTATGGTCGATCGAGTTCTTCTTTATCTGAAACATAATTATAAGGGATGTCAGTAACAGTTAACAAATTTTACACCATGATCTAAAATACACAACTGGTTGGCGTAGTACCTAAACCACGGTGCTTCTGAGCATTGTGGATGCTTGTAGCCTCGACCTACACCTCTTGTATGGGCACTTAACTATGAACCTACCTGGCTCACTTTTAATAACCTCATAATCATTCTTGATGAGAATGCAATATGTAGTAATTGCATTATGGCAGTCCATCATCGTTTGAAATACGGTGCCTTTTGTAAGCTGAGGATCCTTCCTGTTCCACTCAATTGTTGGCAAGTCATCACCTTCATAATTGGCTAAAACAAGGCTGTCATTGTTCTTATCCTTCTCTTCATCATCAGTGTCATCAAATCTGGCACCTTGTGCAATATCTTCCATGTATTGATCCTCCATTGCCTGCTTACTGCATCAATCTACCAATTCAGGAAACATCAACTCATCCTCATCATCTTGAGGAGATGGATCCTCAATCTCTGTATTGTCCTCCACATCGACCACAGGAACGATCTGGCTACCACTAGCACTGGGGACAGATGGTGCTGCTGTGGACCTACAAGGAGCGGGGCGGCGCACACGATTAGCAGAGGCAGCAACACTAGAGAGACATGATGCCGACCACCTGATGATGCCCCAACACCAGATGATGCCTGGACCCTGTCCACATGGATATGAATTTTACCGACACGGCAAAAATCATTTAAAGGAAAAAAGCATTCCCAGATCCTCGTTAGAAATTAGTGGAACATATCTTCCCTCCGTGCTATTGAAATATTGGAAATCAACTGAATCGCCAGCGTCCTAGGGGTACTGAGCGCAGATGTTATCTTTTAGATCCCTCAATGAGATGGTAGTTGCAACCACCGCTGGGATGTAAAATCGCTCACATTGCATTCATAATCACACAAAAAGCTAGTATCCAGCTTAACCACCAGCCGAAAAGCCAGCGCTGGATCAATCCTATTCGAAAAGCAACGCAGTTAGTTGAGCAACAATGATTCACGCTCAAAAACTGCCTACTCTTAATTCACATAGGCAGACGATGCTTACCCAGATGGAATCCATGTATTAGATCCCTTCGATTCCCAATCTTCTCTGCCATTGAGGGGCATAATCGGCACATTAGACGGATGTACAAACTCTACCGCCATAGGGGTAGATCTAGTGGAGGCGGAGCCCTCTCCACCTCCCGGGGGTGGTGGTGGGTGACAAGGGTATAGCTAATAGAGCCCGTTAGTTGAGTAACCCTGAGGCCCGTTAAGCTAGGCCCAATTGTAATGATAGTCGAATACGAGTTCTTACCGTATGTCGATATTGTAATCTGTATCGCACCCTACCCGATCCTCGAGACCTGGCCACCTATATATAGGGGCCAGGAGGGGACGGTGTAGGGTAGATTGAGAGCAAGCCAGGTTGAACACCCAAAATTACTTTCGATACACACCTATTTCGACTAACTCTACCTTCGAGTTCATCCGACGCCCTATCTCCCCGATCCTAAGTCCTTCATCTAGGACATTTGTCGAGTTAACCCTCGTCAATTGGCGCCGACCGTGGGGAACTTGGGCGTTGGAATCATGAATTCGACGGCTTTTTCGCTTTTAGCCAATAGCAGTACAGAAGTCGACGAAAATCAAGAGATGGAGTTGACAATCGGAAGCTTAAACATCTTCATCGGACCGTCGGGTTCATCTCTCCTTTCAGATCCGACGAAACAAGATCCGTCGGCAAGTGAGCCCGAAACAACAGCAATAATGGAATATTCTGAAGGCTCTTCCGGCGAGGTAAACTCGCCGGTCAGCCCAGAGGAAGTGCAAAAAGAAAAGAACGCAGAGGACAACGAAGAAAAGGAAAATTTTCACGTAGGAGTCCAACTCGAAGGTCTCACGATCTGCCTCGACGATATTGCAGACAAATCAACAGACACATGGAAGACAGGATTAGAGCTTTCTGAGGATAGTAACTCGATCTTCTCAAGCTTCGAGGGTAACATCGGCAAACAATGCCAGGTACTCGCCATTGTGGGCGACAACTCAGAAGAATTCGATGAAAATAACAACCCAGTGATAAACCCAGCAAATATCGATAGAGGAGCAAATCATCTAGCAGAAGGGCAAACAGTGGAATCCCTCACAGCCAGGGAAAAAATTCGACTATCAGTCGACGAATGGAAAATAATAAGAGAAGCCGTAGAACACGGCATGCCAATACCATCAAATTCTAGCAAAGACATGCTTTTTGGATATCATTACGCCCTAAGGCAGCAAGCAAAGCAATTAGCAAAGGAGAAGATAGAGATACAAAGAAGAAAAGATGCAGCCATTGCAGCCAGCGAAGCTGCTCGTAAAGCACGAAGCGACGCATCATACAACAACGCAAGGAAAAATCGTCGACACGGCTCAAGGTACGACAACCTCGAGTACTCCGACAGGCAAAGTATTTCGAAAAACCTCGACTCGTCCTTCCTATCAGTCGACGAGCAAGGGAACATACTACCAAAAACCCCAGAAGCAGCATTAGTAGCAGCGCAAGCATATCTACTCACAACTCGACCAAGTCCTGGAGATCCTAGGGAGCACATGCATAGAGCAGCATTGAACGGACTCAACATGGTAGGCCACAAACTATCAGCAAAAGGAGAAGAAGCACATCATCACAAGGAGGTACACAAAGCAAGGTCACCTCACCGTCACAACAGTCCTCGACATACAAGCAGCAAACACCGATCTCGATCGCTGTCACCAAAACAGCATAATGGAACTCAAAGATCGCGATCCCCAAATGAAAGGCGCGACTATGAAGATGACGAAAAAGAGATGGGGGCATCGTGCTTTACCCGCAGGGTTCGCACCACTCCAGTTCCTAAGGGATTCAAGTTACCTCATGAT
The DNA here is from genome assembly GCA_007115705.1 of Dactylis glomerata. Classification (NCBI taxonomy): domain Eukaryota; kingdom Viridiplantae; phylum Streptophyta; class Magnoliopsida; order Poales; family Poaceae; genus Dactylis; species Dactylis glomerata. Next base: position 286,656 of record QXEO01000306.1, read on the forward strand.
CAGCAAAAATACGACGGGTCACAGGAACCACAATCATGGCTCGCAGATTACTTACAAGCAGTTCAAATACTAGGAGGAACCAAAGAAACAGCAATGCAAAGTTTACAACTACACCTCACCAGCGCAGCAAGGTCATGGTTGAGCAAACTAGAGAAAGAATCCATTGGAAGCTGGGAAGACCTCACAAAAAAATTTACAAGTAACTTCAAGTCGACATACAAACGGCCAGCATCAATAGAAGAAGTCAAAGCATGCGTACAGCAACGCGACGAGACACTACGGGCATACATCCAAAGATGGAGCCTCATCAAAAATTTAGCAGTCGAAGTTTCAGACGAAAGAGCAATAGACGCGTTCATCATTGGATTAAGGCGAAGAGACCTAGTCGAAGCGATGGGTAGAATCAAGCCAAAAACAGTGTCAGATCTCATGGACACAGCAAACAGATTTGCAGATGGAGAAGATGTGTGCAACAACAAACAGACACGATCTCCAGAAGACGACAGAAGAAACAGATATGGAAGTCAAAGGAGACGATCACGAAACTACGACACCTACGGCTCGCATAGCCAAGTCGCCGCAGGATATAAAGACAACAGTTATCAAGGAAACGATCGCAGAAGCTCGGGATATCGAAGCTACGGAAAAGAGGACTATAAGAAGTTCCCACCAAGAGAATCCAGAGAGTACAACCCATCGCCAGAAGATATGCTCAACGGGCCTTGTCACATACACTCAGCGTTCGTCGACGGGAAGCGAGTATCAAGGCACGCAATGAAAGATTGCACGACATTCTTAAAACTACAAGAAGCAGCGCAAAACAAGCAAAGCAAAGCAAGACGACAGGGATTCGAAGGGAATAACAACCCCCCGGCAAATCAGCAAGGAAACAACGGAGCTCCTCAAGGACAAAACCAGCCAAACAAGGAACACGACGACGACGAAGGGTACGTCCCATCAAAAGGACACATCACAACAATGATACAACCCGTGCCCAAGTCAAACAAAGAGGAAAAGAGTATCACTCGACAAGTCAACTTAGCAGTCATTTCGCCTCCAGCCACAACAGAGTATCTGCATTGGTCAGAGCAACCAATCGAGTTCAACAGAGAAGACCACCCTATAACAGTACCTCGGCCAGGAAACGCGCCTTTGGTACTCAAAGCTCAAATCGGCGCGTATGATGTCGACAGAATATTCATGGACGCAGGAAGTGGAATCAACCTGATATACGCAAAAACACTCAGGGCAATGCACATATCACTGGAGTTCCTGAAACCAACAGATTGTTCCTTCCACGGAATCGTGCCGGGAAGTGCCAACTACCCATTGGGTCGGATAGCACTCAATATTTGCTTCGGCAACCGACAAAACTACAGGAGAGAAAAACTAGACTTCGAAGTCATGGACTGGCCATCTCAATATCATGCGATCCTCGGACGACCCGCGTTTTCACGATTCATGGCAGTACCTCATTATACATATTTAGTACTTAAAATGTCAGGACCAAGGGGAATAATTACAGTCAAAGGAAGTTTTGAAGTCTCAGATCTCTGCGACAGGGAGTTCCACAAGATGGCGCAAAACTTTGGCATGATAGCCAACTATACAGAAAAGGTGAAGAACACGACTGCAGAAGGCATCAAGTTACTCGAAGGACAAGTCACAGAGCCCGAGCCAAAGAAACCACGAGTAGAAACACCAGGAGAAGACAAAGGCGCAGGAGAAGAAGGGAAAACTGCGACATCATAAACATAGAGAAAGAGCAGGACACAAAGGCTATAAAAGCCATATCAGGGGCAATGCCCTCTAGATCCAGAACACAGGTCATAGGCCGGATCTCTTGGGTCACCCCATGTATCTTACATTACAAGTATAAATAAAGATAAATCGTTCCTCATATTCGAGTTTACGAGTCTTTTTAAAGGGAAAAATGCGGCAAACGCACGACTTACACAATAAACGCCCTGAGAATAAGTTTCAGACATATAGTCGCGAAATAAATAAACTCTCGCGTTTCACATACACCTTACAACATCGGGTTGTCAGAATCATCCACACCTAAAGGGTCTAAGTAGTGAAACTCGCGGAAAAACGCGGAGTCTTCTTGTAACAGCCTGGCTATAATTCGCCGGGCAGGCTGCAAGGTGCTTTCTAAGTGTACTCGCAAGCTTGCCCCACCCGGAGGATAGCTCAGCGACATGGAACTATAATTAAGTCTTGGCTGCCACTTGCGTATCCACCCAAGAGCAAAATTGGCACCTGCCACTAAGTTCAGCTCTATCAACCGATGGACTCGCTGGCTGGTCTTAAAAACGTCAAGAAGCAGTGGAAAAGTAGCAGGAAGGGGATTGCGAGGAAGCATCACCGAGTGCATTGTTACGAGAGCTCTCCTACAGCCATCTACTGCCTCGCCAATATGTTGGGCACGGTCCTGCAGCAATACAATAGCGCTTCGGCGTCGAGGATCAGACCATAAATTTTCAACGCCTGCGAACGTCTTCTCCAGAGCCGCGCTTCGTTCGGTAACCCGACGATCTTCAGCAGCGAAATCCAAGCAAGTGCCTATACGGGCGAAGGATATCACAAAAGTAACAATAGGAAGAGAAGAAACATAAGTCGAGAGGAAGCTCACATCGCAACATTTCACAAGCGGACTCGACGATACCAAGAATGAAAGAATCACATTCTTCGTGATGAAGAATCTTTGCCGTCAAGCTGGATACTTCATCACTAAGAATCGACACCTGCTTCGTCAGGACAGAAGTTTTGCTAGCCTTATCAAACGCCATCTGAGCTTGGCGTTTGGCTGAAGTCAAGCGAACCTTAAGGTCAGAAATCCTCGAAGAATATTCTGCGCATTGATTGCATCGACTAGGAGTCGACGAAATCTGAGGATCGAATCCATGAGCAGAAGAAGGAGCAAAGCCATGAGTCAAAGGTTCACGAACATGCGTCGACTACAAAAGAAAAGGAAGGAGAAACGCTTCAGAGAGACAGAATAATACTTCATACGCTAGAAATATATTTACATAAGTGCAAGACCCTACGACTAAGGTTCTCGGGTTGCACGCAACTAGAGTTTCTTGCATTCAAAAGGAGAAAACTAAAAAACTACAAAGAAGTTGAGTCTACGCCACCTCAGCATTGTGCTCCGTGGAAGAAGGGGGCGTGGCCAGTTTCTCGCTAGAAGTCGATGGTGGCACTAGATCTTTCGCCGCAGGAGGTGGTGCAGCAGGCACAGCAGAGGCTGCCGAAGGAGAAATCATCGTCAACAATGCAGGTGCCAACTTCTTTGCCTTCTCGAAGAACACCTTCATCTCGTCACGATTGTAGCCATGGGGGGAGCTAACCCTCTCCCAGTCGAAGTCTGTACCGTGCACAAGAGAAAGTGCAATAGCACCCTCGGCGCCGCGCTTAATGGACAGCCCTTTCAACTGGAGAGTGGGGTCTTCAGTGGTATCGAAGGACTTAGCAAGATCAGTCAGGTTGTCCTTCGGTATTGCCGCCCTTTTCTTCGGCCACAACCCGACAAATAGATGCGATAAAACGCGGCCAACCAATTCAAAGGTCTCCTAGATAGATATCCAGTTTTCCTCGAGTAAGTTAACCGCATTCATCAGAGGATCATCGTCTGTTTGCAAAGCCGACGGAGATACCCCGATAAATTCTGCTCAAGTAGAAAAGAAGAGGAGAGACAAGTGTCAACAAATACACCAGTGCAACAGAAGACGAAAACAGAAGACAAGGCGAAAGACTTACTTTCAGCGATAGTGGACATGGTGTGAAGACGCTCTGCCATGGCCTATTCCCGCTGAGCATGCTCCTTGTTGACATCAGCTAGAGCCCTTTCAGCTTTCTTCGCCTTGGCAAGCGCAGATTTCTGTGATTTCTCAGCAATTGCCTTAGCAGCGGTCGCAACGTCATAAGCTTTCTGCGAAGCTTTGAGTTCCGCCTCCAGTGAAGAGATTCGAGCATTGGCGGTTGCTAAAGCAGCTACAGAAGAAGTCGACAGGGAGTCAGATAAGTAGCAAAAGAGAAAGGGCAAAAGAAAAAGTTATGGCCAGGCATCAAAAATTATACCTTCGGAAGCTTTCGCAACCTTTAGGTACCCCGCACACTCCGTGCCCAGGGCGATAAATCTCTTCACTAAAGCCTGAGAAAAGAAGTGTGTAAGAGTAAGAAGTGTACGAATGGAAAGCAAGTAAAGAAGAATTGCTCACATCATCAGAAGAAACCGTAGATGCATGGGCTTCTAGAGAAACTTCGGCTTCTTTGGCCTTCTTTGAGCATTTAGAGTATCGGGTCTGAGGAACTTTCTTCACATCGGACCTGGTAGCCCTTGGTGCAACATTTGGTTCGACAGGCTCATCAATGGCCGTAGGAGAAGGTGGAGGAGCAGCTATCACGTATGTTGGTGGTTCTTCGTCATCACTACATGAAAATTATAAGTTATAGAAACAAGGCAAGAACAATGCAATTGAAGAACTCGAATACAATACTCACGATGCTAGCATGTCGAAGTACTCCATATCCTCTGCAAGCACGGGGGCTTTACCAGCCGCTGCAGAACTCGATGAAGCGATTTCATTGACACGCTTCCTTTTCTTGTCGACACCAACGTCTTTGGCAAGTGAGGGAGGAGGCGATGTCGACGAGCTAGTTTCTTCTTCCGATTCTTCGACATCATCTCCGTCCTGACTTTCGTTAGCCTCGGGGGCTTCAGATGCAGGAGAGGCAAGATCAGCTGGTAGGGGCCCTGCCTCTGGAAGAGGGGGACGAGAAACAAGGAATTGGTGACCCTGCATATAAATATGTTAGAAGAATGCAAAGGCAAAAACAAAATAACGCAAGTCGAAACCAAGCAAAGTTTGACAATCAGTGGACGCGGGGATACATACCTCAGGAAGAGGGTGCACGGAGTCGAAGAAATTAGCAGTCAAATCGGCAACTGCATGTTCCTTGGTAAGCTTGGTGAGATTCCGGACTCGCTTGTCGACATCATCCTTCGATATCAGGTCTTCAGATATGCGAGTAGGATCCTCCAAGCCAGAGTAATTCCAAAGTTTGGTAAGGCGGTGTTGTAGGGGTTGAACTCGACGTTGAATAAAAAACGCCATGAGTTGCATACCCGACAGAGCACCCCCTTGACCTCCTTTTAATGCGGGAAAGAAGAGGAAGAATTTCTTCTGCTTCTGCATCTGAGGGAAGTGTATCCCACGATGCCAATTTCTTCACCTCTTGGGAAGCATCGAAAGGAGGTAGGCCGTAGTTATCTTCAGGAGAGGATTTGCGGTCCTTGATATAGAACCACTTTGTCCTCCACCCTTGGACAGAGGCGGCCATGGAAAATTCAAAATATTGTGCTTCAGGACGCACAGAAACGATGGCTCCGCCCAGTTCGGGTTTCCTTGCCAGAGAAACATTGGGACGGAGTCGAAAGATTGATCTCCAGAGAAGGAAGTGGGGCTCAATGCCCAAAAATGACTCGCAGAGAGTCACGAAGCAAGCAATGTGAAGAAGAGAATTTGGTGTGAGCTGATGGAGCTACACACCGTAGACAAATAGCAGCCCACGAAGAAACTCGTGGGCAGGAAGGGACAAACCGCGGAGAAGAAAAGCAAGGAACATTACCCGATAACCGCTCGGGGGCTTCGGGATCCGTTCAGTACTGGGAAACTTGATGGAATCTTCGGCGGCGATGAGGCCGTCCGTTTGGCCTTCTCCACCTCTTTCTTGGTGATGGTGGAGCGAACCCAGTTGGTGGCAGAAGTCTTGGCCATGGCGCTCTTGGTGGCCAGATGTTTAACGCGCATCTAGCACGAAGTACGCTTGGGGGCTCCGCAAGAGAGGAAGAGGCAGAGGAGATCAGCAATGGTGGCGGCGGAGGGAACAAGCTGGTAAACAGTACGATTCCCCACTATGCCATTTATATATCTTCTGGGAGAAGGATCGTGGGCTGAGACGTGGCGCAAAGATCGGAAACGGCAGCCCACCAACGGTCAAAAATCGTGCAGCCCATTAAATGGTCAAAAACATTGTGAAAATTACAGTGTTACCCATAAAACGATTCGCACTGATGAAGAGTTACGTCTTCATTGACGTCATAAAATATATATATAAAGAAAACAGGATGGCGCTGACAAATGCAGAATTTATAAAAAGGATCATATGTGAAAGATTTTCAATTATAGCCTTGGGGGCTATTACTTTCGAAAAAATATCAAATGGAATTTTTGAAAAAAGAAGAAGAAAGTATTTCGAGTTGAAGAACCTCGAAGAAGAAAGTATCTCGAATTGAAGAATCTCGAAGTTGAAGTGTTTCGAGTTGAAGTATGAAGAGCTACATTATCTCTTGAGCCTATACTCGAAAAACTCTTTTTTCGACTATAGCCTCGGGGGCTACTCCCATCGGGAGCGCTGAGCGCGCACCCGACGATATTCATTGGTAAAACATTGGAGATTGGAGAGGTGTTACTCCCATCGGGAGCAAGCTTTATGGTTGTAGAAACCCGAATATTTTCAGTCAAAATTTGACTGCGACATAAGATTCTCGAGTTGCATTATCGCAACGGAACTCGAATGCCGTGACTTGTCACGAAGGTAAGACCCCAGGATCCATCCTATGTGGCCTGGTATACGCACATGGATGCGCTCTGCTGGTATGTATCCATGTCTACGACGCGAAGAAAATCTCGGTGGATGCACTGGGTACCCTGAGAACCACTGGGATTCATTTTTTGTAAGTCCTAAATGAGGCAAAAGAGTGAGTTTGACCGGTATCCCGAATTCAAGTCCAAGGGGATTGAATTTGAAGTAGGTGACAAGTATCTGTTCCGGCAGTTAACTAACCTCTTGATCCGTCAGAGTTGTCAGGCTTGTTCATCAAAACCCCTTGCAAAGCAAATTATCATGAAACATAAGTCGAAATACCAAGTCGAAGATTTGAAGATATGAAGAAAAATTGATCAAGTCGAAGATTTAAAGATTAGAGATTCAACCTAAATCTGCAATTCTGGTAGAATCTCAGGGGCTACTGACAAGGGTATAGCTAATAGAGCCCGTTAGTTGAGTACCCCTGAGGCCCGTTAAGCTAGGCCCAATTGTAATGATAGTCGAATATGAGTTCTTACCATATGTCGATATTGTAATCTGTATCGTACCCTACCCGATCCTCGAGACCTGGCCACCTATATATAGGGGCCAGGAGGGGACGGTGTAGGGTAGATTGAGAGCAAGCCAGGTTGAACACCCAAAATTACTTTCGATACACACCTATTTCGACTAACTTTACCTTCGAGTTCATCCGACGCCCTATCTCCCCGATCCTAAGTCCTTCATCTAGGACATTTGTCGAGTTAACCCTCATCAGTGGGGGTGGGGGCGGCTCGGGGGTGGACGACGCCATAAGGTAGGAGGGCAGGACGGTCTGGCGGCGGAGGGGCTGTGTGTGAGCTCTTCCAGTCTCGGGCGGAGGGGAAAGCTTTGGGTGAGTGACAGACTGCCAGTCCGACATGTCTCATTGGGTCAACAGTCAACACCATTCAAAAGCAACGGTCCATTCACAACCACCGCGGCTCCCTAGCCATCATCGGTAATGGTCTAAGGCCTCTGACCAGACTGCAACCCTCCCGTCCGAGGGTCTATGAGGGGTTTCAAACTAGAGCAAGGGGAAAACTGAGGAAAAGTTAAGAGGCTGGGGAAAACTGAGCACAACTAAGGACCCGAGGGCACGAAAATAGAAATCCCTTTGAACTAATACATAATTCAAGTTGGAATTTGAATGATTTAATTTTGAATTAAAGGCACATTTAGAAAGGATAAATATTAACCAAGAAAAAGAAATTGAAATAAACATCAATAAAGTTTAGAGCAAACTTAAACTTTATTGATCATCACACACACATTACATTGTCTTTACATAATTCATGAATAAAAGAATATTACAACTTGGAAAGAATCCAAGATAATTACATAAAGGAGAAATGGAAGATTACAAGTTATAATTCTAAAAGAAAACTAAGAGTCTTCTTTCATTCTTTCTTTTCTTCTCTTCTGATCTTGGCACCTGCAACCAAATAAAGGAAACAACAATTTGCCAAGATAACATTTGCCAGGTGGCATTTCAAAAATAACAAGCCACCATAGATAAACATCACAGGGTTGATCTTATCATCAGAGCTCGGGTAGAAATATCCCAAACCAGCAGAGATGGGCAAGGCAGCCATAGCAGCATAGTCACCATATGTATGCACTCAGGTGTCACACACCCAAGGCATAGAACCAAGTATAAAAGCATCACAGTGGTGAAACTGGCTCAGCTAAAGATCACAGTCGACCAAGAACAGCACCACCACACCACCAACAGCAACACCAAGATCACCATCATCATCATCAAGAACACACCACCACCACTGAATCATCACCACATAATCAACCCTGCTCATGTGTTGAGCAACAGGGAAGATTCACACCCCAGCACATCATCAAATAAACCATCCAGCAAAGCCAAAGACCAGCATGGTCACATAGTTCGACTAGGAACTAGGTTAAGTAGCTAGGAGGAGCAGGCTTGCCACAAGAAGCAGGAAATCAGAATATTCCAGAAGAACAAGCTACTCTTCAGCAGCAGGTTATTATTAAACCACAGCACACATGAGTGTTGGGAGAGAACTCACAAGTTATTCTCCCAGGCAGACTGCACAGAGCACAACCACACAAAGATCAAGCAAAGCTTTATGTAACAAAGGCTTTGGTCATCATTTGGATGTCCAGGAGGCCAAGACCTTGGAGGCAAGGCCATCCACATCACCTACTCCCTAACACATAACTTATCTGAGAATTTCTCAAAGGAAATACTCACAGAAGTAAGAGCAAGGCCAGGAGTGGCACATGGGTTGCCTAGCTACCAAAACTAAGGCCTAAAACCTAGAAAACCATCAGCTCTGTCAATTAAAATTGACCAAGTTCAGTTAAGCATCTGGGCAAAGTGGACAGGGACACTTTCCATCAAATAAGCCACCAGCAGATCACCACAGAGAGTGATCTACTCTCAAGAGCACCAAACTTAAAATCCACAGTAACTGTGAACACCTCAAGGAGGCATCACAGTGAAGCAGTTAGCCAAAAGCTACTACAAGAGCCATAACAGCAGGCATGAACTGTTACATCACAGCTAGGTAGAACCAAGCTCAACCTAATTGCTACATCATTAAATCAGCACAACAGGAGCACTGCAAGAAAGTGCAGTGAAGCTATTAACAACACTAGCCACTTAACAGTACATTCAGAGGTAACTAAAACACAGAGTTATCCATGCACTTGATCAAACTGATCAAGATTAGCCACTAGCAAGTCAAACAACAGCAGCAAGTGAATAATTCAATAGTAACAGACCACCAGGATATTCAGTTAACTAAATCAACAAGTTTCAGTTAACAAAGTTAACTGAAACTATGACTGAAACTAACAGTAGCAGCTAATCAAGCATGGTCAAGCTTAACAGTAAGATCATAAAGCTTAAACCACACACATCACAGCCTACTGAATCGCGCAGCACTAGTGTAGGTTGGGGAGAAACCCCAGTACAGCAGAAGGTAGAGGAATTTGGCCAGCACAAGCTCCAGATGAGCATGGCCAGCACAAGCTCTAGGTGAGCTTAGCCAGTGCAAGCTCAAGGAGGGCTTGGCCAGCACGGAGCAAAGCTCTAGTAGGGCATGGAGCAAAGCTCCAGTGGGCATGAGCAAGCTCCAGGAGGGGAGCAAGCTCCAGGTGGTTACAGAGAGAAGCAGACAAGTAGAAGAAGGGGAGGAGCACTTACACAACACCCAGGAGATACCACCGTGGCATGGCGAGGCAGTGCCCGCGCGGCCATGACAAGGCCTAGTAGTTCGAGAGCAAACTCGAGGTCGCCATGGCCAAGGTCCCGAGCTTCGGAGGCAAAGGGGGATGCGAGCGTATAGGAGGCAATCGCTTAGATCTCGCGGACAGGCAGAATCACCATTGCTTGATCTATCGATTGAGCATCATCTCAGCAGCGGACTCCAGCGGAACTCATCGGAATCGAGCGCGGCGGTGGCAAGGCGACGTAGTCGCTAGGGGGAGCGCGAGAGAGAAGACGACGTGAGTGAGCGAGGGGGAAAGCGACCGGTCGGGCCAACCGAGCCGCTGGTCAGGTTCGACCAGTAGGCTGGCATCGACAGGTGGGCCAGGACTGGCAGAGAGAGAGGTGAGAGGAAGAAGCTTTTAACCAAAATTTTAAAAGTAGAAATTGAATTAAATAAAAGAGTTTTTCTAGAAAAAGCTTTGCAACACCAATTAAAAGTAGAAAAATAAGTTGAATTTCTACAAAAATAACTTTAATTGATTTTGACTTTTGAAATCACTCAAATAGTGATGTTATGAATAAAAGAAGGTTTATTCATAATTGCCTTATGAAGTTTTCTATTAAAAGAAAAACCTCTAGACATAATTTTAATATAAAAGTAAAAGAGGAAATAACATTCTTAAAATAAGATCAATTAAATTCATTCAAGAATTTGACCTTAGTGTTCTTGAATGAATTTCACCTAATATATACTCTGATAAAATCATAATTAGAGTATATACACTTATAATAATTCACCAGATAAGAATATTAGGAATGAAAACTTAAAAATATTCTTTCTTAATTAGAATAGAACTCATTATCAAAATTGAACTCCATTCCAGGGTATTTAAGAATATTCTTGAATGAAGCAATTGATAACATATACTCTTTAAAATCATAAAAGGAGTATATAAACCCTAGGATAAGAATAAAATACTTCTGGGGGTTAAAGGGAATACACACACTATAAAGGAGCATGCATCTTATATTTACTAATTGGAGGCACCATAGAAGCCTCCACGTTAATCCTAGATGTAAACCGGACATAAGTACGGTCTCAGCCGTATGATTTATTTTCCTTCAATTCTGATCCGTTGGATCACCATGATGAATATATGCATAGCCGGATTCTTTTCGTACCTACGATTAGCCAGTCCAAGTCCAACACGCCTCCTAGACAATCTTTCTCGATCTCCTTTCTCCTAGACAGTTTTCTGATGTGCCGCGCCATGAACCTCTTCCAGATATATCGCCGCCTCCTGTCATCCGTGCCCTCTTTCTCCCTCGCAAGTCATGATGCCGGGTAATCCTATCGCCTAATCAATGTGCATGGTACCTAATTAAAATCTCAGACCACCCCCAATTCCGCAGCAAGCTGCAAGATTTCAGGATGTCTTCGGTTGTTTCCAATCGGCTGAGCAAGATCCTTCCCTGCTGTGGAAGAGGACGACGTGATCTAAACATGGAGGAAAGGTTCTGAAAGTACGCGCTTTGTAGATTTGGACCTCGCCGTGAGTGGTTTCTAAACGCGCAGATTAATTTGTGCAGCAGCTGTTCATGGCGCGGCAGAACTCATGATAGCAGCATGCAGTGTCGAGCAATAAGAGCAAGGTCGCCAAATCCGTCGGACATGCAAGACTATGGCAGATTGATTCGTACCTATTGCAGGCGCTCATGGTGGCGGTCAGAATAGTTGTGGTGCCATGGTGCAGACAGAGGACATGGTCGCCGAGGCCACAGCCCAACACACCGTTAGACTCGAATTGTTCTGAACGGTATGTTGCTTTAACAGCTTCATATGTTAACTTGCATAACGAAAATTACTAGCTCTGATCTAACGCCAAAAATTAACTAAATCCTTTTAGGACTAGATGAAATATACTTTTAGAGTTTCTGATGGTATAATAAATCATGCATGTAGTATGTAGTCTTGAACCACTTCTGACATTAGATTGTATACTATGAAGGAATAAAAAGAATAGTATGATTACGAGAAGGATGCCCCTAATTTGGTCCCAATTTTTTTTGGTCTCTATCCAGAGAACTTCATAGACGCATCTAATTATTGAGGTGAAGATTACCGTTTCAGGATCAATTATCATTTAGATTTAATAGATTGATTGCTGATATTATTTACTGACTAGCTAAGAAGTGGAGACATGTGGCATATGGTTCTATCGCTTCAATAGATTCATAGGTTGGCAAGGTTGCGGGAGGTGCAACCTTTTTGGAGCAAGGTTATGTTGCATATTCTTCATTCTTATTTTTTTTCTCTCAATCTTCTATGTGGTGTGTGATTGTTTCATTTTTAAAGTTGTTTGGTACTGTATGAGTCTAACCTGAATCTAATTAAACTAAATTGTGTTACAGTTTGCTAGATGGATGTGTTTCAGTTATAGAAGACGCATTCCTTTTCAAATCGTTTTTTTAAGAAGCTCTACATGTCGTTGTTTGGTTTTATGTTAATTTACATTTACAGATTTTGCATTTGTTATATACCGTCTATGATAGCCTTAGCTACCTTTCAGACATGGAATCTAGGAAAAAGGAAACAAACTGAAATATACTGCTTTGATTTTCATGAGATAATTGTTAGAAAATGACATATATAATAATTGGATAAATTGAAGAAGTAAAATGCACAGAACATTAAAGTGGAGGCTTATAATGAGTGGCCCTTTCTGGTGTTACTTTAATGCATTGTTAGTTGTCAGTGTTTAACTAGCTTATTCTAATTTTGTATGTACTAAAAGATGCAGAAACAAATAAGCAAGAGAAGAAATTTTGTTGCTGATCCAGGCGATGGCTACTCCATCCAGCCTCCGTCATGGATAGAGGCACCAATGCCGCTCCTCTGTTTATCAAGAGCCATTTTACTTTATGTACACTATACAATACAAGGAAATTACACCGAGATACTATTTCTTGCATGAATTCTCAAGTATCTATTTTAATTGTATTAATAAAATATACTAAAGTTTGGCTTTGGCCATTAATTTTCCACAATCTTCATTACGTTCTTAGACGCCTCAACATAACTACAAAATAAGCATTGAAGAATAATGTTCCACAATCTTATTTATGTTGCATATTCTTCATTCCTCTTATTTATGTTGAAGAAATATAAAATCTCAATCTACTCCTATGATGAGATAGATTTGGATTACAAATGGAGAAAAATATAGATAAATAATAGCAAGTTCTCCATTGCACATTGTTTCTTTTAATATTCTTCTTCAATGCTTATTTTGTAGGTGTGTCATACAAAACAATAAGATTGGTTGAATATTTACTACTACCAAAAAATAATGTAAACCAATTCATCTCTTTTGTTAGTAATATATCATATGTATAATCCTAAAATTTTGGTATATTTTGATTTATTTAAGTTTTTCCTATAATTGATGTTATGAAAAATATGGAGTATTACAATGTTTGCAAGTTTCATATATAGAAGAAACATAATGTTCAACCTATATTTGTTTTATATCCTCCAGTGAACCCATCTTATATATAGAAAAAGATAGCTAAAATCAAATGCTTACAATAAATTATGTGTAACGGACACGTTTTAAACAGAGAATATTCTTGGATACCATGTCCATATTTTATAAGCCACAAAATAATTGAACGAATATACTCATTTTAGTATTATGCATGAAAAGTACAAAAAGTTACAAGCTTTGAATAATCTTTGGCAAACTGTGAATTTAATTACAAAAAATATCATATGATTAAATTATGGATTACTTCTCAAGATTCCTAGCCCGTGCTGACGCACGGGTTGTTGACTAGTTATTTGAATCTTTAACCATTGCCCTTATCGAACAATGATGCTGTTTTCCAGAACCCGAGGTCCGGGGCCACTTCAACAAATCCAACTGCACTACCATGCAGTTTGCAGGCAAGTTCACTCTTGCTCATATCTCTTGTTTATCTTTAACAAAGTACTTGCAAATATACCGGTGGTATTATTATTATGATTGCATTAAAAATCAAAGGTTCTACTTTTCTTGAATGAATATGACTAGTGGTTAGCAACCATGGTGGTTGTCGACCTAGGAAGGTGGGCAGTGGGACCATGGTAAGAGTATGGTGGAGGTCCCACTGTACCGGGAATGTTCACCTAGGACTAATAACCAATGTCGCCAGTGATTCTTGTGCCGTAAAATATGGTCAATCATAGGGTCTGGAATGGGATGGGTGAGTCAGCTGTATCTTTTCCCTCATGCATATCAACAGGCGCGCCGTTTCGGAGCAGTTGTCTCCCTGCGAGGAGCTTCGGGATGGGTGGATTCCCCCTAATGAATTCACGATTCTGGCGGTCTATGATGGATTGCGGCAATGACGGGGGTAGAGTGCCGAGGCCGGTGTTACCAAAAAAGCTTAACTATATCCGGTGGGGGTAACTCATTGTCTAGGAGAGACAAGTATGCCGAGGTCGGCAACTACCAAAGAGTAGACCGGCGAGGGTAGCAAACCGAAGTTGGAGCCACAAAAGGGTGGGTATGAATGGTCGCGGGAAGGAACAATGATTGGCTCGGATCAATGGCTGGGCCCCATACCAAGGAAGTGTGGATGGGAAAGTACGCCCGGCTGTGCAGCAAAGTATTGATCTCCTATGGGTACAAGTGACCACCTCTGCAGAGTGTACAAAAAGTATCAAGATACTCCCTATTCCGGGAAGGAGCTACGAACACGGCAGGAAAGGAGCCCATCGAAGCTCTAATCAACCTGTGAAGACTGACATACATAGTTCTTTGAATAAAATCAATCTTTGAAGAAATGCTTACAAAAAACTGCATTTAGCCTAAGACTTTCTAGTCTATGGTCGTAACTAGTGCATCAAACACCTCTATGCTATTAAATGAATTTGTTGGGTAACGCTCGTTACTCACCCCACTCCTTTTAACCCCTTGCTTAGACTCGGAGAGCCAGTTTGAAGAAACCAAAGGAAGCCCAGAGGACTACGAGGAGGTCTACTATGAAGAACCGGATCTATCTAGAGGAGTCGAAGGCATCGATAACACCATCTCCTATGGTCCCGACGAAGGAACCGAGGAGGAGGCCGACACTTAGAACCGTAGGATAGAAACTTTGGTCGCATCGGACACCTAGAATAAAGCGACTAGAGTTAGGCATCATGTTTAGTCTACTACTTTTAATTATAGCTAAGGTTTGTTGTATCAACTTAGAACCACCTAGTGTTCCTCTTTGGACCGAGGAGGAACTAGAGTCCTTTGTAACATTATGGCTTGTAATATTCAGTGCTTGAATAAAGACCACTATGTTTCTATTGTACCACTCTGAGGGATGTAATATTTGTGAATTGGTACTTCACGAGTGTTATGTCAATGACTTGTATACTACAACATGCAGTGGTATGCTGGGTCACCACAGTTGGTATCAAAGCAAAATCTTTGACCTTAGGTTGGACGCCTAGTTAATGGGAACGACCTGTAGGAGTCAAATAGGAATAGTAAAGAGTTCTCTAAAATTGTTGTGATGTTACTCACTTGAGAGTAACAAGGTCATACTTTTTAGTGTTACAATTCTTTTTTGTTACTATTATGATGCATCATATACTAATTTTTATCTTTTATACTGCCAGGATGGCATGCACAAGGCCGTCAAGCACCGTGAAAGTTAGGGACGTGACTCTAGATGACTATGATGGGAACTTATCTGATATTTTGCGAGGCATCTTGCTTGAGTGCGGGTGTGAAACCCGTATTCTAGTCAAAGAGTATGCATACTATGAGGGAAAGGTCTTTCAGAAGTATAAGGTAGGGATCATGCTTCCTGCCAAATTGGGCATGAGCGTGATCATGCCAGCTGGAGAGACATGCACTGTTAGTGTAGCTTACAAGATAGCAGTGGTGAGAGCCATAACTGATATCCGTGAACATAAGACAGAGAAGTTATTAGGAACTAAGTTCACTCACATCCCACACGACGAGGAAGGAGAAGATCCTTGTCGGGATAGCTACAAGTTTGAGAAGAGACACCCACATGCCGCAACAGAGCACATGGACAGGTGTAAACATCTGCTTAGCGTGTTCTACCACGTGCACGGAGCACTAGTGGGAGAGATACAGAGTCTAGTGGACAAGATCACTGAGTCGACACCTACTCCGTGGTGTACGGGGGAGACTTCTGGACCACCAAGGGCACAAACTCCAGCCTTTTTGACTGGAGATTTTATTAACCTAGATGAGGAGATAGACCCCGAGGAGCGGGAGTTCGAGCCCGAGGCCGAACCAGAGATGCCACCAGCACACTTTGCACACGGCTCGACTGGAGCCGGATACGAGGCAGGATTGGAGTCATGGGGAATGCCTCATAGTGATAGTCTAGTGGGAAACTCCATGGGTTGGCATTTCGGTGAGTATATGGGAACGGCCGGAGATCCGATTCCATGTGATTCGGAGCAGGAGGTCACGAGTCAGTTTAGGGTTGTTCACCGCAGTGGAGACGTGGCGGGAAAACCTATAGAGATAGATTCGGATGTAGAGGAGGAGTTACCTACTCACATGGAGCATGGAGAATGCTCTAGACCTAAGGCGGAGAGGGGTACTACCGATGTTGTTTACCCATTGTTGAGCAGTTATCTGGGGATGACTGATTTCAACTTAGGTACTACACCTGATTATGACTTTTTCCTGACGGAGTCATCTTATGCCCCTGCTTCACTAAGGAGGACATCAAGAGCTACCGGTTGGACACCGGGGATGTATCAGGAGTGCGACTACCCGTAGAGGACCACCACCGAGATGGAGGCAACATGTTTTGTGACATATGTACCATATGTGTAATATGTAGTATTTGCTTTCACAGTTTGAATAAGTGAGTGTAGTTACTCACAAGATGATAGGTTATGTAACAATATGTTCTTTTCCCATGTATATACATGGTATATGTTTGGTGTGATTTGGCTATGTTTTATTTGGATTTTTATTGTGTGACTAACATTGTGCATAAAGTTGAGCTCAGAAAGCATGAGCATGGTGTAACTATGAGTTTCGATTAATGTAACAGGGTTAGGGGGATAGAATGGCGACGGTAGTTGGTGAAGAATCTGAACAACAGAGGATGGAGGCTGAAGCCAAGGTAAGGAGGCAGCCGATGTAGCAGCAAGGGAACCATTACCACCACCATTCCTTATGTAGCAGGATTTTGCTCAGTACATGAGGACTGCAGATCAGAGATAGCGAATGCTTATTGAGTGTCAGATAAAGATGGTGCAGGATGTGATGGACCGTAGTTGTGAAGTTCAAAATGATGGAGTACATGGAGTCTCGTTGGCAGATTTCCTTATTACAAGACCACTTCCTTTTGCATCAGCACCAGAGCCAATGGATGCGGAAGACTGGCTATTAGACACCGAGAGGAAGCTTAACACAGTAAGTTGCAATGACAGTGAGAAGCTTAGGTATGCCACACATCTGTTATGTGGACCCGCAGCAGCATGGTGGGACAATATTGTGGCCATACATCCTCCAAGAAGGGCATTAACCTGGGAGGAATTCAAGAAGTTCAGGGAAGCAAATGTACCGGAGAGTATCATGGAATTGAAGAGAAGGGAATTTGAGAATCTCACGCAGAATGACAAGTCCATTATGAAGTATGTCAGGGAATTCTCTCTTCTATCTCGTTATGCTTCGGAGGACGTGAACACTGATGAGAAGCGGAAGAAACGATTCATGAGAGGACTACATCCAGGTGCAAGGTTACAATTGAGGATGTTAAAGGCAGCAGACTTTCAAAAGCTTGTCCATGCAGCTATCACCATGGAAGATGATTACAAGCAAGTCCTAGAAAATAAGAGGAAGAAGGCCAGGATTGAACCCAGGAGGTATCCAGATGACAAGTCAACTCCTAATATCAAGTTCAAACCCAAGTACAGGTCCGGAGAAAATGTTACACCTCGTGGCACTACAAGTGGGAACAATGATATTGTTTGCCGTGGTTGCGGAGCGCGAGGGCATATAGAAAAGAATTGTCATCAACCAAGAATCATCTATTTTGGATGCAAGAAGGGTGGCCATATGATAAGAGATTGTCCTGAAAGGGGCCGGACTGGAGGTCGAGGTATAGAAGGAGGATCACACTGGGGTGGAGGTTTTGGAGGCGGTAAGAGTAAGAGGCCAACGTATGGGAAGTTGAATTGCACTAATCTTGAGGAAGTGAATCAATCTGACAAGACCGTGATAGGTACGCTTCAGATCCTATCTCATCCCGGCAAAGTACTTTTTGATACTGGTGCTACTACCTCATTCATTTTGCAAGAGTTTGTTGATCTTTATGGGATTCCGTGCAATAAACTAGAATACCCCATTACTATTTTATCTGCGGGGAGAAAGATCTTAGTCACTCACCTCAGGCAAGAGCAGGTCATTATGATCTGCGATTGCATTTACCTAGCCAATCTCTTTCTTATCCCTATGAAGGATATGGCTGTAATCCTTGGAATGGATTGGTTGGAAGAAAATAGAGCTCAGATTGATTACAGAGAGAAAACTGTGTCCCTTAGGAGCCCCGGATGGGGAAGGATAGTGTATCAAGGTGACCGACATGCACATGTTGAAGTTCAACTACAACTCAATGCTCTAAAGGAATCCAGACTTGAGGATATTCCAGTGGTTAATGAATTCCAAGACGTGTTTCCACAGGGACTACCAGGAATGCTACCAGATAGGGAAATTGAGTTTACCATTGACTTAATCCCAGGCACAACACCTATAGCTCAGGCACCATATAAGATGGGACCCAAGGAGTTAGTTGAATTAAAAGAATAGTTGGATGAGCTAGAGCAGAAAGGTTTCATTCAAGAAAGTATTTCACCTTGGGGAACACTAGTAATCTTTGTTGATAAGCAGGATGGAGGACGTAGGATGTGCGGAGATTACAGAAACCTCAACAATGTCACAATCAAGAACAAATACCCTTTGCCGAGAATACAAGACTTATTTGATCAAGTTAGGGGAGCCGAAGTATTTTCAAAGATAGATCTTCGATCAGGGTATCACCAGATTAAGAACAAGAAGGAGGACGTTCCAAAGACAGCTTATGTTATCTCTATGTTGTTTATGCTCTTGCATGCTCTCCGTTGTTAGTAGCTATCTTGGCCGAGTAGTTGCTAGTGACTCAAGAGGGGGTATTTATGCTCGATAGTGGGTTCATGTCTCTATTTAATCTGGGGGAGTGACAGAAACCCCTAAGGTTGTAGATGTGCTGTTGCTACCAGGGAGAAAACAACATTCATATGCTCAAGGGCATATGCTTTGTTTACATTACACACTTTGCTTAATGCAATTATCTGTTGTTTCGCAACTTAATACTCATGGGGTGTTTGGATTGATATCCCCGGGAGTGGATTATTAGTCATAGATGCAGTTGGATGGCGGTCTATGTATTTTGTTGTAATGCCCAGAGTAAATCACATAGTGATCTTCTTGACATATCACGTTATCTTTATTCTATCAATTGCCCAACTATAATTTGTTTACCCAGCATGTGTTATTTATCTTATGGAGAGACACCACTAGTGAACTGTGGACCCCGGTCCTATTTCCATCATATTGCTATCACCTATTTACTTTACTCGCACTGTTTACTTTACTCGCATACTTTCACTGTTTTCTACTCGATACGCTCATACCCTTTGTTTCAAGCAAACCGGTGAGATTGACAACCTCATCGCAAGTTGGGAACAAAGTATTTGGTTGTGTTGTGTGCAGGTTCCACATTGCTATTGGCCGAAGACGAGTCAACAAGTATCGATTAAATGGTGCCCTTGTTGGAGTGCTATTAAGCCAGTCCGCATCACCTTCAGTCGTTTGTCTCTCCTCTCCAAGATCGACATACCTTGGTTTCTTAACTGAGGGAAAAACCTTGCTGCTATATTCATCACACCTTCCTCTTGGGGTTCCCAACGGGCTGGTCATTTACCACGCATCAGTATACACGTATCATCGAGAACCGCCAACGGGGTACCTCCGTGCCGGATGACATGGAACAAGCCCATATCAAAATGATAGGACAAGCAGACAATGAACACCTCGACATCTCTTTTATTTACCATTTGTATAGCTTTTTATTTTGAGATGCGTCGTCGAATGTCCACCATGGGTATGCTGCAAATTTCCACCATGAATTATGCATGGCTTAGATTGGCGGCCCAGGCGTTTCCCTAACACATATACAAACTCCATGATCCCCACAAGATTCCCAATTCATTTCACACCGCGGGCATCCATAAACAAAAGATCACGATATCAACTCAAAAGAGAAGTGCAATGTTGAAAGATTGCCCATGACTGCATGGTCGGGCTAGTCTCCAACTTACAACTTGCTAGCATAACAACTCAACATAAGAGACCACAATGTCAAATTTTTAAGAACAGGAAAAAGTAAAGTGTGCCTTCCAGTTCGTGAGAGCTTTACTGACCAAATTTTGCATAACACTGGTAAGACTTTAATTTGAAGAGAAAATAAAAGCAAGTCAAATTTACTTGGAATAGCAAATTGCTAGTAGGTATGTATGGTGGACACTTTGGCAAACTTGGTTTTTAGGAGTTGGATGCACGAGTAGAGCTCATACTCAGTACAAGGCGAGGGCTGGCAAAAGACTGGGAGCGAGCAACTAAGAGAGCAATAATGGCCATAATCATGCAAAGCAACAAAGCGACATTAAAAGAAGCATAAGATGGCATCAAAAGTCAAAAACTAAATGATCATAGAGGCTATTGGTAACTTTGTATGAGTCTAACATGTGTGAGCATGCGCCAAGTCAACCCAAATAAAGCATCAAGGAGAAAACCAAAATAATGCTTCCAAATAATTAAAACAACGCATGATTTTTTCAAAGGCTCATTAAGCAATCTCAGTTATTTGAGACAAGTCATGCTACAGCAAAACCACTAAACATACTATCAAAAAGCTATCAAGTATGACATGAAAAAGCCTAAACCGCAGTCTACACAAGCTCCTTCTTGTACCACTTTTTTGCATAAAGCTTTTTCTCTTTTCCAACACCATTCAAACTTTTTATAAACACCTCTTTTGATGAATACCAATAAAGATCGGAGGCAAAAATACACCTTGATAAACAAATATAAGAAGATCTGAATGCAAATCAAGGCGAAAATCGAAAGCTAAATGTAGTTCTAGAAAAAGAGAACACTCACTGAAATGAATAAAGTGAAAAACAGAGTGTTCTTGGCAAATGAAAACGAGTACATCTCCTCTAAAAGAAATTTCTTGGGGTCCAACCATTTATTGCAGCAAACTAAACTAAACTAATAAAGAAAACTAAAACAACTGACGCTCCAAGAAAAACACATAGTGCATGAAGCAATAAAAATATAGTGTTTTGAAAGGTGACCTGCTTTTTGCCGATGAAGAAGGGGTGCCTCGGGGGCATCCCCAAGCTTTGACGCTTGTACTTCTTGGCTATTTCTTGGCGTGATGCATGGGCATCCCCAAGCTTGAGCTTTTTTCCATTTTTCAACTCATCTCATCATTCTCCAATCCCTACACTTGAAAACTTCCTTCATACAAAACTAAACACAAATCTATTAGCAACATTAGTGTAGGCATAACATATAATCAACCTCTTTTTGCTTCAGGTTTCAACCTAAAACCACCACATATAAAGCATATACTACTATAGCAACTTCCCCATAAGTTCCATGATCAAAAGAACTCAAAAGAAAGCGATAAAGCGGCAAACACAAATATTGATAGAAATCTGTCAAAACAGAACAGCTGACAAAGGTCGAATTTTTAAGGGGTTTTCTGTTACTCAAATCAAAAAGTGTTCAACTAATGAAAGTTTGGATATAACCTGGGGCATATGCACAAGAAATTGCAGGTCCAAAAGATATACAGACTATTTATACGAATTTTTACGGTGCAGCACCAAAAACAGTTTCAGGACAGCAACATCCCCAAATCTTTACCTCACCCAAACTAGAGGCTTCTCTTGGCACAAAAACGAAATAAACAAGATAACGAGTGGTCATTACAGTAGTAATGACTTCCAGGACTCAAATAAAAGAAAAATTACTGAAAATAAAACATTGGGTTATCTCCCAAGAGTGCTTTTCTTTAACGCCTTTGAGCTAGGCGCAGAAAATTGCAAATCAAGTAACATCAATAGATGAAGCATCAAGCTCATAATTTGCTCTAAGAATAGAGTCAAAAAGTAATTTCTTCCTTTTCCTAGGGAAGTGTTCCATACCTTTCTTGAGTGAAAATTGATATTTGATGGTGCCTTCCCTCATGTCAATGATGGCACCTACAGTTCGAAGAAAGGGTCTTCCCAAAATAATAGGACATGGAGCATGGCATTCAACGTCCATAACAAGAAAATCAACGGGAATAAGGTTATTATTAACCACAATAAGAACATCATTAATCCTTCTCAAAGGTTTTTTCTTAGCAACATCAGCAATAGGAACATCAAAATAACATTTTTCAAGCGGTGGTAAATCAAGCATATCATAAATTTTTCTAGGCATGATAGAAATACTAAAACCTAGATCACATAAAACATGGCAATCAAAACCATTAACATGCATATCAATGATGGGTTCTCAACCATCTTCTAACTTCTTGGGAACAGAGGCTTTTTGCTTCAACTTTTCATCCCTAATTTTTATGAGAGCATTGGTAATATGCTTAGTAAAAGCAATATTTAAAGAACTAGCATTGGGAGTCAAAGCAAGCTTTTGCAAGAACAAAATTACTTCAGATATATATCAGCCATCA
Organism: Dactylis glomerata; assembly: GCA_007115705.1. Classification (NCBI taxonomy): domain Eukaryota; kingdom Viridiplantae; phylum Streptophyta; class Magnoliopsida; order Poales; family Poaceae; genus Dactylis; species Dactylis glomerata. Next base: position 309,298 of record QXEO01000306.1, read on the forward strand.
ACATCAAAATTATTAAAGGAAATAGAGCTATCATCTCCTACACTCCAAAAAATTTCAGCACTCTTTTGAGAAAAAGTTTTGGCAGTTTTAGGCTCTGTAACACAAGGAGTGGGAGTTTTCTCTACACCAATCAAAGTAAGAGGATTGCTAGCATTAGGAACAACATCATTAGAGGTAGTAATAGTACAAACTTTCATATTCCTAGCAATCTCATCCTCTCTTTCCCATCTAGCATGCAATTCTGCTAATAATCTAATATTTTCATCAATTCCTACTTGAATAGAATTAGCAGTAGAAAAAACATTGTTCTCTTTCACATCATTAGGCAACACTTTTAATTTCAGAAGTTCAACATCATGAGCAAGGCTATCAACTTTAGAAGCAAGAATATCAATTTTGCCTAACTTTTCCTCAACAGACTTGTTAAAAGCAGTTTGTTTACCGATGAAGTCTTTGAGCATGACTTCAAGTTCAGAGGGCGTGGCCCTAGTGTTTTTGGAGGAATTACCATAAGAATTGCCATAACCATTACCATTGGTAGAAGGATATGGCCTATAATTGTTACTAGCAAAATTGTTCCTATAAGCATTGTTGTTAAAATTATTGTTTCTAATGAAGTTCACATCAACATGCTCTTCTTGAGCAACCAAAGAGGCTAAAGGAACATTATTAGGATCTACATGAGTCCTATCATTAGCAAGCATAGCCATAATGGTATCAATCTTATCACTCAAGGAAGAGGTTTCCTCAACAGAATTTACCTTCTTACCTTGTGGAGCTCTCTCGATGTGCCATTCGGAATAATTTACCATCATGTTGTCAAGTAGCTTTGTTGCGGCGCCCAAGGTAAGGGACATAAAAGTGCCTCCAGCAGCTGAATCCAATAGGTTACTTGAAGAAAAATTTAGTCCTGCATAAAAAGTTTGGACAATCATCCAAGTAGTAAGTCCTTGAGTGGGGCAATTCTTTATCATAGATTTCATTCTTTTCCAAGCTTGAGCAACATGTTCATTATCAAATTGACTAAACTTCATAATATTGCTACGCAAAGATATAATTTTAGCAGGAGGATAATATCTACCAATGAAAGCATACTTACACTTAGTCCATGAATCAATACTATTCTTAGTCAAAGATAGCCACCAATCTTTAGCTTTTCCTCTCAAAGAAAAAGGAAACAACTTGAGCTTAATAATATCACTTTCTACATCCTTATATTTCTGCATCTCACATAGCTCAACAAAATTGTTGAGATAAGCTGCAGCATCTTCAGTACTAGCACCAGAAAATTGCTCTTTCATAACAAGGTTCAATAGAGCAGGCTTAATCTCATAAAAGTTTGCAGCAGGAGCAGGTGGCGCAATAGGAGTGCAGATAAAATCACTATTGTTCGTACTAGTAAAATCACACAGCTTGATATTTTTAGGATTGGCCATTTCAGCAAAACTAAAAGTAGATAAATAAAAGCAACTAACAAGGATTCTAATTTTTTTGGTTTTTTTATATAAACGATGAAAGTAAAAATAAATAAAGTAAAGCAAAACAAAACAAATAACAAAGTAAAGGATGTGTGTGCGAAAAACTCCCCTCGCAGAAGTCTTCTACTTCCTCCCCGGCAATGGTGCCAGAAAAATAGCTTGATGTGTGGTAAATGACCAGCCCGTTGGGAACCCCAAGAGGAAGGTGTGATGAATATAGCAGCAAGGTTTTTCCCTCAGTTAAGAAACCAAGGTATGTCAATCTTGGAGAGGAGAGACAAACGACTGAAGGTGATGCTGACTATCTTAATAGCACTCCAACAAGGGCGCCGTTTAATCGATACTTGATGACTCATCTTCAGCCAGTAACAACGCAGAACCTGCACACAACACAACCAAATACTTTGTTCCCAACTTGCGATGAGGTTGTCAATCTCACCGGTTTGCTTAAAACAAAGGGTATGAGCGTATCGAGTGAAAAACAGTGAAAGTATGCGAGTAAAGTAAACAGTGCGAGTAAAGTAAATATGTGATAGCAATATGATGGAAATAGGACCGGGGTCCACAGTTCACTAGTGGTGTCTCTCCATAAGATAAATAACACATGTTGGGTAAACAAATTACAGTTGGGCAATTGATAGAATAAAGATAAATGTGATATGTCAAGAAGATCACTATGCAATTTACTCTGGGCATTACAACTAAATACATAGACCGCCATCCAACTGCATCTATGACTAATAATCCACTCCCGGGGATATCAATCCAAACACCCCATGAGTATTAAGTTGCGAACAACAGATAATTGCATTAAGCAAAGTGTGTAATGTAAACAAAGCATAAGCCCTTGAGCATATGAATGTTGTTTTCTCCCTAGTAGTAACGGCACATCTACAACCTTAGGGGTTTCTATCACTCCCCTAGATTAAATAGAGACATGAACCCACTATCGAGCATAAATACCCCCTCTTGGAGTCACTAGCAACTACTCGGCCAAGATAGCTACTAACAATGGAGAGCATGCAAGATCATAAACAACATAGAGATAACATAAGATATATTTCAGTATAGCTACCCAATCATAACACCAATATTCATCGGATCCCAATAAACCAAACATGTAGAATTACATAACGGTGATCTCAATCATGTAGGGCAGCTCATGAGATCTAAACATGAAGCACATGGTGGAGGAGACAACCATCTAGCTACTGGTATGGACCCATAGTCCAAGGTAGACTACTCACTCATTGCTCCGGAGGCAAGCATGGCGATGAAGATGACCTCTGGTGGTGATTCTCCTCTCCGGCAGGGTGCCGGGAAGAGCTTCTGGACCCTCTCAATCTCGGGTCGATGACGGTGGCGGATCGCGATGTGTTTCTAGAAAATGATTGGGTCCTTAGGTTTTTCCTATCGGTGGGTCTTTATAGGCGAAGGGGCAGCGTCAGGAGTGGACCCAGGCGGCCTCACACATAGGGGGCGCGGCTAGGGGCTGGGCCATGCCGCCCTGGTGTGAGGGTGGCCTGTGGCCCCTCTCCTTCTCCTCTTCGGATCTCTGGAAGCTTCCGGGAAAAATAAGACTTCAGGAACTTATTTCGTTCAATTCTGAGAATATTTCCTGTGTAGCTTTTCTAAAACACAAAAATAGCAGAAAACAGAGAACTGGCACTGTGGCGACTTGTTAATAGGTTAGTTCTGGAAAATGCATAAAAGTGCCACGAAGTGTACCAAAACATTAGGCAAATGGTGTAAAAACAAGCATGGAGCATCAAAAATTATAGATACGTTTGAGACGTATCAATGTGTTTCTGGAAAATTGATCGGGTACTTAGGTTTTTCCCATCGGGGGGTCTTTACTGGCGAAGGGGCGGCGTCAGAAGTGGACCAGGGTGGTCTCACCCATAGGAGGCGCGTGCCAGGGGCTGGCCGCGCTACCCTATGGTGAGGCCAGCCTCTGGCTCGGCTCCGTATCCTCTTCGGTCTTCTTAGCAACCATGTTATAACATGAAAAAGAACACAAATGAAAGATCATGCAAATGAAACAATGAAAGTCAAGCGTGTGTTCAAATCATATGGAAAAACATATCAAATGGTTTTTAGCTTGTCCTTCATGAGAGAGCAAAACATAAATGCATAGGACACCTTCAAGTTTAAGAGGGCGACTAGATATAAATAATTTAAGAACAAGTGAAACCAACATCATGAATCAATCAATGAAAAATTTGGGACAATGCACATTATACTCAGAATGACAACTATGCTCTCTTAGACGGTGCATAAAGATAGAAGGTGGTGACTCAACATAAAAGTAAAAGAAAGGCCCTTCGCAGAGGGAAGTAGTGATTGCAAGTTTTATAAACCTTCAAAAATTATGGTACTTACTAGCTTTGAGCTCTCATTGCCCCATCATAGGCATCTTGAATGGTTAAAGTTAATGCGAGTACAATTATGATGTATATGCTTGACAAATCATAAGTTGAAAACCTTGTTCCATGCCAATGACATGGAACAAGCCCACATCAAAATGACAGGACAAACAGACAATGAACACCTCGGCATCTCTTTTATTTACTATTGGTATAGCTTTTTATTTTGAGATGCGTCATCAAATGTTCACTATGGGCATGCTATAAATTTCCACCATGAATTATGCATGGCTTAGATTAGCGGCCCAGGCGTTTCTCTAACACATATACAAACTCCATGATCCCGCAAGATTCCCAATTTATTTCACATCGCGAGTATCCATAAACAAAAGATCACGATATCAACTCAAATAAGAAGTGCAATGTTGAAAGCTTGCCCCATGATGGCATGGCTGGGCTAATTTCCAACTTACAACTTGCAAGCATAACAACTCAACATAAGAGAGTCACAATGTCAAATTTTTAAGAACGAGAAAAGTAATATGTGCCATCAGGTTCGTGAGAGCTTTACTGACCAATTTTCGCATAACACCAAAAGAGTTTAATTTGAAGGATAGATAAAAGCAAGTCAAATGTACTTTGGAATAGCAAATTGCTAATAGGTATGTATGGTGGACACATTGGAACAACTTGGTTTTTAGGAGTTGGATGCATAAGTAGAGCTCATACTCAGTACAAAATGAGGGCTAGCAAAAGACTGGGAGCGACCAACTAAGAGAGCAATAACGGCCATAATCATGCAAAACGACAAAGCAACATTAAAAGAAGCATAAGATGGCATCAAAAGTCAAAAACTAAGTGATCATAGAGGCTTATGATGACTTTGTATGAGTCTAACATGTGTGAGCATGCGCCAAGTCAACCCAAATAAAGCATCAAAGGAGAAAACCAAAATAATGCTTCCAAATAATAAAAACAATGCATGATTTTTTCAAAGGCTCATTAAGCAATCTCAGTCATTTGAGACAAGTCATGCTACAGCAAAACCACTAAGCATACTATCAAAAAGACATCAAGCACGACATGTGATACGTCTCCAACGTATCTATAATTTTTGATGCTCCATGCTTGTTTTTACACCATTTGCCTATTGTTTTGTTACACTTCGTGGCACTTTTATGCATTTTTCGGAACTAACCTATTAACGAGTTGCCACAGTGCCAGTTTCCTATTTTCTGCTGTTTTTGTGTTTCAGAAGTGATACACAGGAAATATTCTCAGAATTGGACGAAACAAGTTCCTGAAGTCTTATTTTACCCGAAAGCTTCCAGAGATTCGAAGGAGAGTAGGAGGGGGGCCACCAGGGCCCCACACAGAGGGGTGGCGTGACCAGGCCCCTAGCCGCGTGGGCCCCGCATGAGGGCGCCCGGCTCCTCCTCTGACATCGCCCTTTCGCCTATAAAGACCCCCCGACAGAAAAAACCTAAGTACCTGATCAGATTTCCAGAACACATCGCGATCCGCCGCCGCTGTCGACCCAAAGATCGGGAGGGTCCAGAAGCTCTTCCTGGCACACTGCTAGAGAGGGGAATCGCCACTGGAGGTCTTCTTCATCGCCATGCTTGCCTCCGGAGCGATGAGTGAGTAGTCTACCTTGGACTATGGGTCCATAGCAGTAGCTAGATGGTTGTCTTCTCCACCATGTGCTTCATGTTTAGATCTCATGAGCTGCCCTACATGATTGAGATCACCGTTATGTAATTCTACATGTTTGGTTTGTTGGGATCCGATGAATATTGGTGTTTATGATTGAGTTGTTGTACTGAATATTATCTTTTGTTATCTCTATGTTGTTTATGATCTTGCATGCTCTCCATTGTTAGTAGCTATCTTGGCCGAGTAGTTGCTAGTGACTCCAAGAGGGGGTATTTATGCTCGATAGTGGGTTCATGCCTCTATTTCACCTGGTGGAGTGACAGAAACCTCTAAGGCAGTAGATGTGATGTTGCTACTAGGGAGAAAACAACATTCATATGCTCAAGGGCATATGCTTTGTTTACATTACACACTTTGCTTAATGCAATTATCTGTTGTTCGCAACTTAATACTTTTGGGGTGTTCGGATTGATATCCCCGGGAGTGGATTATTAGTCATAGATGCAGTTGGATGGCGGTCTATGTATTTTGTTGTAATGCCCAGAGTAAATCTCATAGTGATCTTCTCGACATATCACGTTTATCTTTATTCTATCAATTGCCCAACTGTAATTTGTTTACCCAGCATGTGTTATTTATCTTTGGAGAGACACCACTAGTGAACTGTGGACCCTGGTCCTATTTCCATCATATTGCTATCACCTGTTTACTTTCTCGCACTGTTTACTTTACTCGCACTGTTTACTTTACTCGCATACTACTATTGTTTTCCACTCGATACACTCATAACCTTTGTTTCAAGCAAACCGGTGAGATTGACAACCTCATCGTAAGTTGGGAGCAAAGTATTTGTTTGTGTGTGTGCAGGTTCCGCATTGCTACTGGCCAAAGACAAGTCAACAAGTATCATTAACGGCGCCCTTGTTGGAGTGCTATTAAGCCAGTCTGCATCACCTTCAGTCGTTTGTCTCTCCTCTCCAAGATCGACATTAAACCTTGGTTTCTTAACTGAGGGAAAACTAGCTGCTATACTCATCACACCTTCCTCTTGGGGTTCCCAACGGGCTGGTCATTCACCACGCACAAGGACCGTCTGCTATACGTCAGCAACATGCAAAAGCCTAGGCCGCAGTCTACACAAGCTCCTTTTTGTACCACTTTTTTTGTATAATTTTTTTCTCTTTTCCAACACCATTCGAACCTTTTTGAAACAACTCTTTTGATGAAAACCAACATGGACCAAAGGTCCAAATACACCTTGATGCAAAGATATAACAAGATCTGAACACAAATCAAGGCGAAACAATGAAAGCTAAAAGCAGTAGCAGAAAAAGAGAACACTCGTTGAACGATAAGAGTGAAAAATGGAGTGTTCTTGACAAATGAAAAGCAAGGCAACTTCTCCAAAATAAATTTGTTGGGGTCCAACCATTTATTGCAGCAAACAAAACTAAAAAAAATTGAAAACTAAAAACAACTGACGCTCCAAGAAAAACGCATAATGCATGAAGCAATAAAAATATAGTGTGTTGAAAGGTGACCTAATTTTTGCCGATGAAGAAGGGGTGCCTCGGGGGCATAGTTGACCCTCGATGAAGATGCATGTAGTTGACGTAGTTGTTCACTTGACATAGTCGATGTAGTGGTTTGCTTGATGATCACAAGATCGTGTACACGGCGCCACAAGTGGCAGCGCCCCCATGCTCGGTCACATGTATAGCTCGTCGTCGACTCCTCCACGCCCTCGGTCCAGTGGGGCGGCGGAAGAAGGGATCCGCCGGACACTCCTCCACACACTTCTCCAAGTGTATGAACTATGAACTACAATTCTGGCAGAACTTCGCTAAGCTGAGACAGATATTGGGCAGCAACTATGCGAGGGAGGGGAGGATCAAGAAGTGTGTCACATGGAGGAGAGGGAGGGGTTTATATAGGGGAGGAGGGGCAGCCCCCAAGGGGTGGCCGGCCAAGGAGGCTCTCCTCCTCTTCATGGTGGTAACCCCCTCTTCATTCCCTTCATGGTGGTAACCCCCTCATCAACATGAGGTAACCCCCATTTTAATTTTGCATGACATTCATGCTAATTAAAATTCACACTTATTGATTTAATAAAACATTTTTATTTCTTTAATATTTATTAATTCATTCAATTAACAAACATTAACAAATACACCCTTGAGTTATTTCGATATCCCGAAATAGTTTCAGTGCTTTTCTGAAACAACCCTTATGCTGTCCTGTAATTCGATCAGAGTATCGTATCCACTCAAAAATGATGGTGAACCTTAAGTGTGTCACCCTATGGTTCGCGAATAACGTGGACATGATCGAGACTCCTCTCTGATCAATAATCAACAGCGGGATCTGGAAATCCATGATGACTCCCACTTACTCAACGATGAACTAGTGATCTTGTGAACCAGTAATGAACATAGTTAATTCCTTTTGTCTCATGATATTATTACTTGTCCGACATCCGATCATTTGGTATCAACCATACCTAGTTCGATCTCGTTCCCGACAAGTCTCTTTACTCGTTCTGTGATAATGCATTCCCATGACCTAGTCACATGCTTGCAAGCTATTCCAATGCAATATCACCGAGAAGGGCCCAGAGAATATCTTTCCATCATCCGGATGGACAAATCCCACTCTTGATCCATGAGCCTCAACTAATACTTTCAGAGTACCCAAATCAACCTTTATAATCACCCTATTACGGTGTGACATTTGATATCATCAAAGTACCCTTCCGGTATTAGTGATTAACATGATCTCATGGTCTAAGGATTAGAACTACTTCATATGAGTTTGATATAGCAATGAACTTGATGACTTGATCGTATTGCTATTCATACTATGGGTGTGACTGTTCATCACATCATTCTTCTAATGATATGACCCTGTTATTAACAACATCCAATGTTCATGATCAGGAAACCTTGATCATCAGTTAATCAACGAGCTAGTATAAAAGAGAGGCTTTACTAGGAACCCTTTTAGTTTATTAATCACACAAGTATTAATGTTTCTGATTAATACAATTCTAGCATGAAAAATAAACATCTATTATGAACACAGAATAATATAATAACAACTTTATTATTGCCTCTCGGGCATATTCCTTTCAGTCTCCCACTTGTACTAGAGTCAATAATCTAGATTATATAGTAATGAATCTAACACCCATTGCGTTCTGGTGATGATCATGTTTTGCCTTGGGAAGAGCTTTAGTCAATGGGTCTGCCACATTCAGATCCGTGTGCACTTTGCAAATCTTTACATCACCATCCGCGACATGTTCACGGATGGAGTGAAATCGGCGCTTTACATGCTTGAATTTCTTATGAGACCTTGGCTCCCGAGTATTGGCTATGGCACCATTGTTGTCACAATAGATAACCATTGGATCCAATGCACTCGGAACCACATCCAGTTCGGATATGAACTCCTTCATCCAAACTGCTTCTTCTGCCGCTTCTGAAGCAGCAATGTATTCCGCCTCTGTAGTTGATCTCGCCACCACACTTTGCTTGGAACTCCTCCAGCTTACCGCTCCTCCATTCATAACAAATACGTACCCGGATTGAGACTTAGAGTCATTCGGGTCAGTGTCAAAGCTAGCATCGACATAACAACTTGCGACGAGCTCTTCTTCACCGCCATATATGAGAAACATGTCCTTAGTCCTTCGTAAGTACTTAAAGATAGTCTTGACCGCCGTCCAGTGTTCCAAACCTGGATCAGATTGGTACCTACTAGTCAAACTAATAGCATGTGCCACATCCGATCTTGTACATAACATGGCATACATGATAGAGCCTATGACAGAGGCATAGGGAATCTTATTCATTTCTTCTCTATCTTCAGTTGTAGCCGGACCTTGAGTCTTACTCAATATCTTTCCTTGCAACATAGGTAAGAACCCTTTCTTACTATCTTCCATTCTAAACCTCTTTAGAATCTTATCAAGGTATGTACTTTGTGATAGCCCAATTAAGCGTCTCGATCTATCTCTATAGATTTTGATGCCTAAAATATACGCCGCTTCACCAAGGTCTTTCATTGAAAACTTACTGTTTAAGTAATCTTTTACGCTCTTCAAAAGTTCCGTATCATTTCCAATCAGCAATATGTCATCCACATATAATATTAGAAATGCTACAGAGCTCCTACTCACTTTCTTGTAAATACAAGTTTCTCCATAAGTTTTGACAAATCCAATGTTGGGGATATACCAAATGGGTATACCAGTGACGTAGTCCTAATTCAGCAAGCCAGGGTGGCCCATCAGGGGTGGTATGGCGAATTCGCCATACCGGGCGGCCCAATTGCTGAAGTTGCCATGGCGGTACTGGATGCAGGCGCTTATGGCGGATCCGAAGACAGGCCCATGGTGGATTGCTAATGACGGGCCCATGGCGGGTTCGGTGACGGCCCATGGCGGGTGACCTTGTAGCGCACGCGTAGGACTTAGTCTAGGACTCCAAGTTGTATCCGCTCCGGTACCAACGTGTAGCCCACGCCAGGCGCCTTTATAAGCCCGGCGTGGAGCAGCCCTTGAGGTAGAAGTTAGATCAGACCAATCTTACGGCTAATCGCATAGCGAAACAGCCAACCTCATCATTGTAATCGAGCACTTGTTGCCATATAGTGAATTATAGCAGCACGTAGGGTCTCGCCACCGTTGCGGGATCTGAAGCTGGGTAAACTCGTGCTACCACCGTCCTGGATCGCTCCTTCGTGTTCACCCCCTTCCACAAACCGCCATATCCCTACCCCTATGGCAGATCTGTTGACGAAACCACGACAGTTGGCGCCCACCGTGGGGCTAAGCGCGTCTGGAGCGCGGATCCAGGCGGGATCCGCCTTTGCAGGCATCGGCGACACCGTCGCCATCGGGCGCGTCCTCTATGATCCCGGCTTCCCCATCGTCCCAGCGGATAACCTCTGGGTACCGGCTAGAGAAGACCCTGCTCGATTCACCGTCATCCCGATCGGAGATATCCAAATCTTCATTGGAGAGACAAATCCTACCCCCGCTACGGAAACCAATTTCCGGCGGATTGGTATGGCTGAAATCCCCAAACGGACCGCTTTCGAGCTGGATACGGAGGAGGACTCATCTGATCTGGAACTTTCCAAGTTGCCCAGATCGGATCTGAAAAGTAATCCCACCCAGCCCGCCCTAGAGGTAGAGGAAGTGGTGGAAGACCGCAGTGAATCCGCCATGAGTAATCTGGCGTTAGAGACACCGCGGTACTGCCTTGTTGCGTTCACAGGTATCACTTCGAGATCTACCTCCAATGGAGAAGATAGCCCAGGTGAATCCATCCTAGAGGCACTTAACGAAAGTGGTGAATCGGATGACTGGGATAGCAAAGGCTATGATTCTGACCATTACGATGCTGCCATGAGGAAACTCGAGGCGGAATTGGCGCAGCAGGCACTTGAAGAGCAACAAGCAGCGGCCAAGCAGGTGTTTGTCACCAACAAAGGAGATGATGCTGGGCAGACAACTGGCGATCCGCCATCTCAGGCAGTCCATGACAGGGATGCCGGCAATGAGCAGGGTAACCCGCCACCAGCCGCTGATCCCGCCACGGAGCAACTTCCCGAGATTCAGGGCGGTCCCAGGCCGCTACCCGCCATCCCCGAAGACCAGCACCAAGAAGACTTCACGACCCCGCTGGATAAGGTCGTCTACGAAACTCTAGCAGATCCAATCACCCCTGACTATGTCAGAGATGTGAACAATCTCGAGAAGAAAAGGCGAGCACTCCTCAAGGAAGCAAAGCGAGTCGAGAAGATGGGTAAGCAGGTTGATGACGACATTGCTAAAGCTCAGGACACGCTGAAGCGCGCAAGGAACATGGAGGAGAAGTATGCTACTCTCATCCAGAACCAGATCAACGAGGGTGGCGACCCGCAGCTGGTACGAAACCTTGAGTTCACCGTACCAACGGCGGAAACTCTGGCCAGGATGTACATCAAGAATCCGCCATACGTAGACAAAAACTGCGATGAAGTTAGGGCTACGCCCATCGAGAACATCGTGGCAGCAAAGGAGCTATTGGAGCATAATAAGAGCCCAGCAGCCCTAGAGACGGCGGTTAAACTGATGACCAAAGCATTAGTGCAGCAGGAGAAGGCTACGTCGTCACGACGGCTCGAATCTGACCCTGCGCTATGCAGGTCCAGTACTGCCTCTAAAGCTCAGGGGGCTGGCAATAATGGTGGACGTCCTGACAACGAATCTCATACCGGATCCTCAGAAATCCGAAGAAGAGAAGCTCGCAATCGGAGACACGCCATCCCAATATCTTCCGATGACAAACCAAATGGCAAAGGCCCGCAGAGAAATCCATCGCCACCCCGCAAGAATTACCCTGCTTACGGATACCAACAAATCACTGCTGCTCCTCGCCATAAGACCAACATGCCGCCACCAAAGCATAAGACGTTCGAAGTCCCCAAGGGAGGAATTGTCATACGCGACAATGATGGCAAACGAGGACAAAGCCGTGACGCTGGACGCAGAGACGATCCGCCACGACGGGAAAACAGCAGGGATGGCGGATCCAAGAGAAGGGACCGATCTCGCCATGACGACGGCGCGCACCGTGACGGCGACAAGGACAAGCATCGCTCCACTCACCGCCACGATGACAAAGGGCAGGGCTCTCGCCGCCATGACGACGATCAATCTCCACGAAGAACGGAAGGAAGCCGTCGTAGCTGCAAAGATCAGTCGCAGGACGGCGAGAGTAAATGACGGCGCGACCCTTCGCCATCCCCACCAGGGAGCCCTCATGGCGGCGGCGGTGGTGGCGGCGGGCCTGCAAGGTTGCGCAACTCCCGCAAGGATCCGCCGGATCAGAAGCCCTACGACGCCCGTACCCATCTAAACGAGATTGCCAAGTCTCAAACGGCCTTCTTCCTCGGCCCAAAGTGCTTTGGACCATGGATTCGTGATGAGCCCATCCCGTATGGGTTCAAAATCGAGAAAAATATCCGCCAGTACAATGGAGTCGATAGGCCTTTGACTTGGCTACAAGATTACTTCAACGCAGTGCAATTCGCCGGGGGATCTCCCCATGTTGCTGTCCGCTATCTGCCCCTGATGCTATCCGGCACTGCAAGGCAGTGGATCAATGACTTGGCAGAAAACTCCATCCAAACCTGGTTCGATATGCAAACTGCGTTCACCGAAAATTTCGAGGGGACTTACAAGAGACCCCATAACATTGGTGACCTCCAACGCTGCCGACGAGCCGACGACGAGACCTCCCGAACTTTCCTCGCGCGATGGCTGGATATGAAGAACTCCTGTGAAGGGGTTACTGACGAATCCGCCATCCTCGCGTTTATTGACAGTTTGGAGAGAGGCCAACTGCTCCGCCATCGCCTGTTGCGGGAAAGGAACGAAGGGAAACTGACCCTAAATTCCATGATCACCATCGCAAGCAACTACGCGGCCGCCGACGACGACGCCCGCAAATCTCTGAAGGCTTCCGCCATCCAGAACACTGGAAAGCGGAATAGCAGTAACAAATGGAAGAATCCGCCAGAAGAGCAGCAGGCTCCGGATATGGTGGCCACAACCTTCGCTGACAAGGGTCAAAGCAGCCAGCGCGGCAGGGGACGCGGAGGTGGCGGTGGCCAGCCGCAGAGTTCCGCAACTCCCGCTTCGGCGCCATCCGCCCCCGTGTCTTACGACGAATACCGCGATATGCCATGTTTTGCCCATCATGACGCCTCGGGAAAGTGCAACCACACCAACCGGAACTGCAAGTTTGTCAACGACCTCAAGGCGGATCAAGAAGCTGGCTTCAAGCGCAGCCGGCGGCAGTGGCCTCGTGGCAAAGGAAAAGCGGACAAAGATAAGGAGTCCAGGGATGGCAGTGTGTAGCGCCCTGCCTTTAGCTAAAGACAGGACTCCTGTGTATTGTGCCATTCCCTGGATCAGTAGATAGCACCACAGTACAAAATGAGTAATCATTGCAATAGCATCAATATTACAACATAAATCCAGTTACATAGGTATTTAACCTTACGAGTACACAGCATAAAGCATAGTTGCAGTGAGCCTCCATTCTTCATCAAGTGCCACAGGCAGACATGTTGGAATGTAGTCTCGAGATCCTACTCCTGGTTCCTTACTCGATATAAAACCTGCACGTCTGAATATGCAGCCCCGAAGGGGTCAGTACAATGATGTACTGGCAAATGACACATATTTGGTGGCATTTTGTGGAAAGACTATACTACATGGCATTTGGCTGGTGGATCTTATGGCTGAATTGCATAAAGCAAGTTTTATCCTATCAAAACATTTTTAAAACATTTTGATTTTTCTTTAAGGTCAAGATAACCCCCAGGTGATAACCACCACACAAACCTTGGGTTGATAGCCAAGTTGTGTAGCCCTGGGTAGTAACTCAACAAAACATGAATAACCCTCAGGCGATGACAACCACACATATCCTGGGTTGATAGCCAGGTGTGCAGTCCTGAGTAGTTACTCAATTAAAACTAGAATAACCCTCAGGCGATGACAACCACACATATCCTGGGTTGATAGCCAGGTGTGCAGTCCTGAGTAGTTACTCAATTAAAACTAGAATAACCCTCAGGCGATGACAACCACACATATCCTGGGTTGATAGCCAGGTGTGCAGTCCTGAGTAGTTACTCAATTTAAGCCCCAAGGTAACCCTTAGGTGATAACCACCACACATGTCCTGAGTTGATAGTCAGGTGTGTAGCCCTAAGTAGTTAGTCTTGGGATTGGTGAGGACCCTTAGGTGATAACCACCACACATATCCTGAGTTGATAGTCAGGTGTGTGGCCCTAAGTAGTCACTATTCAAGTTTTAATTATTCTGAAATGGTGATGAGATTCCTTTCGATCGACATGTCCTCTCTCTGTTCCTAGGTACAACCAATACAAAGTATTCTCAGGTGATAACCACCACACATGTCCTGGGTTGATAGCCAGGTGTGTAGCCCCGAGTTGTGTACCCTCAGGTGATAACCACCACACATGTCCTGGGTTGATAGCCAGGTGTGTAGCCCTGAGTAGCCACAAGATTGCACCCAGGTGATTCATTGGGTTGTTAATTTTCATATCACTTTGAAAACAAGGCATGGCATCATTTTGCAAGTAAGTTTGCAATCCTAGCAAGTGGGGTTTCAAGGGATAGCTACCACTACTAGGTGCTAAGCATTTCATAACCACTTTGAAAATTTCATATCATGCACAGTATTGAAAACACTAATGCATATAGTAAAATGGGTAAAGGGACATGTGTGTCACTTGCCTCTTTGAAGATCACGACGTTCCGCTTCTCTCAACTAAGCACGTAGCTCTTCGCACAAACTATAGCACAGAAATAGCATACCATAAACAGACCATACAAACACAATCAAACAAATCAAACAATTGAAAAGTGTTTGTTTAACAATTTAGATTTATTGAGATGTTATGACAAGAAAGATATGGTAAAGGATCATGATCTGTGAGATATGGATCGGAGAGCTTAGTTGGGGGAGATCAATATGATCTGGGAGAGGATTGAACTAGGCAAATATATTTGATGGAGTTTTTATGCTTTATCAAAGCATATATGAGTTTGTAGGAATAGCTCATGTGAAATAAATTACACAAGAGTCAATTTGTGCAACTACAACACTATTGAGTAAATGTGACAACATTTACTCTTAAATAGCATCTATTGCACTTAGGGACTAGGCTAGGTTTTAGGAATGCTTGAACTACTCAATTAGCACATTTGCAAGTTGAATAGTTTAATACATGTGAACAAAACTAGGTAGGCATTGGATTGGGTATGATTGATTGGTATTTGAGAGCATAGCTCAAATGGTTCATTGATCAACATGGTGTATAACACATACTACGGTATGGGTTATAACGACACCACATTAACAAAATCTAGGTTGGAGATGCAATCATATTCTACTCAAGTAGCACAATTGCAATTTGAGTAGAATATGGATTAGACAAAATATGTTTAGTTGGACAAGGTATGGGTCAAGGATTCATGAAACATTGAGTTACTCAATTGACTCATTTGTTAATTGAATAGTTCTACACAGGGAATCAGGATCAGTTGAATAGATGATTGAGTATGGGTAGATAACATTTGAGATTATGGTTTTAGATTCCTATTTGGTACGAGGAGTGTCGGATAGGTGCCAAAATGGTGATTTGATCAACACCTAAGATAGTAAGAACAAAATCCTATGACTGAGGTGCATCACACTTTACTCAAACAACACTATTGTAATTTGAATATGTGTGAGCTATACAAGATAGGTCTAAGTGAATATGATCTTGATCAAGATGTTGTTTAGATAACATCGATGACTAGGTATGATCATAGGATTTGCTAATGGTAGAAGGAACCATTACTGAACAGAAATAGATTTGATCTATATAGGTACTACTCAAATTCTCATATTAGAATTTGAATAATTGTGAAGTGGTTCAAGAAACTATGGGAGTGATGCTACTGGATAGCTTGCAGTAATACCAAGTCACTGCATTTGGAATCACTCAAAAATAATTTATAGAATTTGAATTATGACCAGATTAGTGATTTGGATAGATTTAAATGCACAAAGTGTGTGCACGTATCAAATTTGGATTTTATTGATCCTATGATGTTCTACAAGTTGAGAGGATTCCAGAGACTACAAATTTGTAATTTTTGGACACTTGGTTCTAAAGATATGAATTTAACAAGCTAATAGAGAGTTTGATTCCAATTTGAAAATAGATTCAAATTGAACCCATAAAATATGAAGTTTTATTGTACTACTGGATTCTACCCTTCCTAAGGGTTCCAACGGTATCTCATTTGTTATTTTTGGACTTACAGAACAATAGATATGATTTTCCGAAGATTTGGATCAAATCTGATTTCAAAATCTAATTCGAGTTTCTGTTTTAACCAGAGGCTGCCACGCGCTCTGTTATGATTGGCCGGTACCCTTTCGGGCGGATCACGGTTTGCAACCGTTGGATCTTATGGAGATTGGATGCACCGGATTTGCTCGTACCCCTTCACTTAAGTGATGTGTTCTGGGGCGACGGATCTGAATCGAACGGCGGGATTAGAAGAGGGAGAGGTGCTCACCACGGACCTAGGGTTCCGGCGAGGATTCCGGTGAGTTCACTGGAGATGCGGCCAGACGTTGATCTCCGATGAGGCTCCGGTGGTCCAAGGCGTCGAGGAAGCAGTGGACGGGGAGCGGTGCGATGAGGCAGTCCGATTTACGGGGATGGCGAGGTCGATTGTGTCCTGGCGTGGGTGAACGGCGCGGCTGGAGACGTGCGGCGCTGCTGTGGCTTCGGGTGAGCTCCGGACGCGTCGATCTGCGGCGATTCGAACCAAGATAGGGGGTCAGGGGGATGCGTTAGAGCGAGACAGAGATGATAGGAGAGAAGAGAAGGGGAGGGGCTCACTGGCAAGGTCGGAATCGACCGGAGGTACCTGCAGGTGGGGCGGAGTCCGGCGAGCTATTCCGGCAGCCTGGGGGCACGATTTGGAGAGGAAAGAAGGGGAAAAAGGAGAGGAGACCGGGGGCTATTTATAGGTGTGGTCAGGGCGTCGAATAAGTCAGGTAGTAAAGGAATTGAAGAGGGGAGGGAGGAGTTACTGGAACCGGTCACCGGCAGGAGTTTCGGGCTGGAGGTGGAAGAAGGAGTCGGTGCTGACACACGGGCCCCTGCTGTCAGCGAGATGAGAGGAGGAGAAGAGTACCAGTTCGGGAGAATAGTAGATGGGCTGCGGGTTGCTTCTTCTGCTGGGCCGAATCGTTTCCCTGAGGCCCAGTTTTAGATTTTTATTTTCTTTTCTCCTTTCCTTTTTCTGTTTTCTTATTTCTTTCATAGAATTTGCATATTAAATTCAATTGACTTCAAACCAATTGCAAATGTTTTTCTAAAATTCAAGGTATCAAAGTGGGACAGTAAGAAACAGGTTTTTAAAATAAAATATGTTTTCAAATAAAACTTTATGTGCACAGCAAGGAGGACTTGCTTGCATAAAATAATAGAAATAGGGTTTAAGAAAATAATTCTTTTGAAATAGGAGAATATTATCTTATAAATTAATAATTGAGATTCTCACTCAATCATAGGTTTGCGAAACAATCTTTATAAACCTTTTGAATTTTCATTCCTTTGCAAGCAAGCTTGCATAAGTCTGAATAGAAGAAGAAAGATAATATTTTGACAATTGCTTTCTCAAAGAAGTTCTTCATGAAGTAATGGAAAGTTTGGATACTTTTTATAACAAAGACTTTAAACAACTCAAAAGTTTTAAATCCTTGTGAATTTTCAATCATCTCAAGAAAAATAAAAGCAAAAAAATTTCCCCCAAAATTTGATAAAATCTTGGGTCGTTACACAGTGATATGGACGAAGACCCTGTGCCCAAACCCGCCGAAAAGGCAGAGGGTGGTGCTGGCAAGGGTAACCCAATCAAGGACAAAAAAGGTGCCTTTCACACATTCCTTGGACCCCCCACGGCTAAGGCCCAGAGAGCTGCTATGCGCTCACTTAACGCCACCGTGCCAAAAATCTGCCAGTACGTCAGATGGTCCGAAGTACCGGTGCGTTGGAGCCGCGATGATCATCCAGAGCACATCCCAGATGGCTATTATGCCATGGTGGTATGCCCTGTAATCTATGGCTATGAGTTCTCCAAATGCTTAATGGATGGCGGCAGCAGCCTGAACATCATGTATGTGGAAACTCTGACGAAGCTCGGCCTTACCAAGACCCAACTCCGCCATAGCGCGGTCACCTTTTACGGGGTGGTTCCTGGTCGCCAAGCTAAGTCCCTCGGGTCCATCACACTCAAGGTCGCCTTCGGTAGTGAGGAAAACTACAGAGAAGAGCCCATAACCTTTGAGGTGGTCCCGTTCAAAAGCACTTACCACGTGATCTTCGGGCGCCCCGCCTTCCACAGCTTCCATGCAAGGCCATGCTACATATACAACCAACTGAAGATACCGGGACCGGATGGCATAATCACCGTTTATGGCAGCTTCAGAAAGGCAAAGGAGTGCGAGGAAGGAGAAGCCGCCTTCGCGGAAGCAGTGTTATTTGGCGAGGAGTTCAAAGAAATCCACGCCACCACGGACCCCGCGGAGATGCCGGCATCCAAGCAGGAGGTTTCTGCCTCCCCGCCCACCTTCAAGCCTACAGTGGATACCAAACAGGTGGAACTTGTCGCTAGCGATGCCGCCAAGACCACCGCCATTGGGATGAATTTGTCCCCCACATAGGAAAGCGCGCTCGTCGAGTTCCTCCGTGAGAACCGGGACATCTTCGCATGGCAGCCAGCTGACATGACGGGTGTACCCAGGGAACTCGCCGAGCACGCTCTGCAGATAATTCCTGGTTCAAAGCCAGTAAGACAAGCCATGAGACGCTTCGGAGATGAAAAGCGCCGCGCCATAGCAAAGGAGATTTCCAAGCTGTTGAAAGCAGGCTTCATCAAGGAAGTGATACATACCAAGTGGGTGGCAAATCCGGTACTAGTTTCTAAGAAAAACACAAAAGTTCTGCGCATGTGTGTAGATTACACTGGCCTGAACAAAGCATGTCCAAAAGACCCTTTCCCCTTGCCTCGCATTGACCAAGTCATTGACTCGACGGCGGGATCGGAGCTACTGTGTTTCCTAGATGCCTATTCTGGATACCACCAGATCAAGATGAAAAAATCCGATCAGCTCGCTACGTCATTCGTAACACCTTATGGCACATATTGCTATGTCACAATGCCATTCGGTCTGAAAAACGCAGGAGCAACGTATCAGCGCACTATGCAAAAGTGCCTGGCGGATCAAATCAGACGAAACATCCACGCATACGTGGACGACATCGCAGTTATGTCCAAAAAGCAAGATGGCCTTATAGCGGATTTGCAAGAGACCTTTGACAATCTCAGGAAGTACAACATGATGCTTAACCCAACGAAGTGCGTCTTCGGGGTCCCAGCTGGACAACTCCTAGGATTCATCATCTCCCACCGCGGAATTGAGGTTAACCCGGAGAAGATCAAGGCAATCCTCGACATCTCCCGACCCATCAACCTAAAAGACATACAGCGACTCACAGGCTGCGTGGCAGCAGTGAGCAGATTCATCAGTCGTCTTGGCGAGAAGGCTTTGCCACTCTACAAGCTGATGAAGAAATCAGACGAATTCGTCTGGACCGATGAGGCAGACGCTGCACTTAAGGATCTGAAGAGAGTGTTATCCACTGCACCAGTCCTAGCGGCTCCCGAAGACCAGGAACCCATGTTACTATACATGGCGGCAACCAACAGGGTAGTCAGCATCGTCATGGTGGTAGAACGTAAGGAAGAAGCACAGGAGTATGGCGTACAGCGACCAGTCTACTATGTCAGCGAGGTCCTGACGGAATCCAAGCAGCGCTACCCTCACTACCAAAAATTGGCATACGGAGTTTTCCTAGCTTCTCGTAAGTTAAGGCATTACTTCTATGACCATAAGATCACAGTGGTGAGCAAAGCCCCACTGAAGGACATCATCAACAACAGCGACGCAACAGGACGAGTTGCGAAGTGGGGCATTGAATTGGCCTCTTTCGACATCGACTACAAGCCTCGCACCGCCATCAAGTCTCAGGCTTTGGCGGAGTTTATGGCGGATTGGAAGGAAGCGCAGGAGACTACGCCCATCCTAGAACCAGAGCATTGGGTGATGCACTTTGATGGCTCAAAGTTGCTGCACGGCTCGGGGGCTGGAGTGACACTCAAATCTCCTAAGGGAGATGAGCTAAGCTACATTCTCCAGATTCACTTCCCCACCACCAACAACATCGCGGAATATGAAGCGCTACTACACGGGCTACGTGTCGCAAAGGAGATCGGCGTACAACACATCATGTGCTGTGGAGACTCTGACCTTGTGGCTCAGCAGGTGGCTGGCACATACAAAGCTCGGAATGAAGTAATGGCGGCATACAGGGATGAAGTGGACGAGATGGCCAAAAGTTTCCTCGGCTACGACATAAAGCACGTACGGCGAGAAGATAACATGGCAGCCAATACCTTGTCCAAACTAGGATCCAGCCGTAAGGCAGTTCCGCCAGGCGTATTCCTCGAGCATCTGCACGTACCATCAGTTAAGATGGTGGATCCAGAAAATCCGGAGATAGCGAGCTCCCCTGTTATGGCGGTTTTGCCTAGCAATCCGCCATGGACAGAGCCCTTCCTGGAATATCTGACGAATAAGAAGCTTCCCGAAGACGAAGTCCAGAAAAGACAGATCGAGCGTAGAGTCAAAGCGTACACCATCATAGATGGCCAACTCTACAAACGAAGCATCTCGGGATTTTTCATGAAGTGTATATCCCAAGTGGACGGAATCGAAATACTAAGAGAGATCCACGAAGGCGAATGTGGGCATCACGCCGCCGCCAGATCCCTAGTAGCTAAAGCATTCCGCCATGGGTTCTATTGGCCAACAGCCAAGGCAGATGCAGACCTCATTGTGGAGCTCTTCCATGGTTGCCAGATGTACTCCAAGCAAACCCATATGCCCGCCACAGCACTGCATACGATCCCTATAACTTGGCCTTTCGCAGTCTGGGGGCTGGACATGGTGGGTCCGCTAAAAACAGCACCTTCGGGATTTACGCACCTTTTGGTAGCGGTAGACAAATTCACGAAGTGGGTGGAAGCTAAGCCCATCAGAAAACTTGATGGCAAAACCGCCCTAAAGTTTGTCAAGGACATTGTGGTCAGATTCGGCATCCCACACAGCATCATCACCGATAATGGCACAAACTTGTCTCAGGGAGAAGTTGAAGAATACTGCCATCACAACGGAATCCGCCTTGACCTAGCATCTGTGGCACATCCACAGTCTAATGGCCAAGTTGAGCGGACCAATGGATTAATCATGTCAGGGATCAAGCCACGCCTAGAAGCACCGCTACATAGAGCAGCTAGAGCCTGGGCAGAGGAGTTGCCATCTGTACTGTGGAGTCTACGGACCACGCCAAACAGATCAACTGGCCTTACCCCTTTCTTCTTAGTCTACGGAGCAGAG
Source organism: Dactylis glomerata (assembly GCA_007115705.1). NCBI lineage: Eukaryota > Viridiplantae > Streptophyta > Magnoliopsida > Poales > Poaceae > Dactylis > Dactylis glomerata. The sequence continues at coordinate 330,914 of QXEO01000306.1, forward strand.
GCAATCTTGCCAAGTGATGTTCAGTATGATTCTCCAAGAGTCGAGGCCTACAAGGAAGAAGATGCAGAAGCGTCCAGACAACTATTTGTGGACCTGCTGGAAGAAGAGCGTAACCTAGCAGCCCAGAGATCCGCCATCTACCAGCAGAATCTCCGCCGCTATCACAGCAGGCGAGTTCGCCAACACTCGTTCAGAGAAGGTGACCTGGTGCTACGTCTGAAACAGCAGAAGTCCCACAAGCTATCCCCGCCTTGGGAAGGACCCTTCGTCATCAGTAAAGCTCTACTGAATGGTTCCTACTACCTCGTTGATATTCGCGAGCTAGATAAGCGACCAAGTAAGAAGCGCAAACGAAGAGACCCTGACGATATCTACGACGAGACAGATCGTCCATGGAACATCGCACAGCTACGTCCTTTCTACACTTAGCACTTCTCTAGCTATGTAATAGGCACCTCTATATGATCAATTAAATAAAGCATTTGGTTCACTCTTGATTTTTTCTGAGTCTTTTACCTCCTTTATTGTTCATTTAGATCGTATAGAACCTTTTGCGCAATTGTGCTTTGCACTTGCGTCTCTTTTCAATCCGCCATAAGCGGTCCGCGTAGCTTTTTTATGTTTTGATCCTCATTCGATGTTCCCTGTGTGGATTCCAGAGTAGTGACTTTTTGACGATCTAAGCCGCCATCTGCTCAGGGTTCTGGACGGTTGCTATTAAGTATCGTCGCCCTAGCGGATTATTCGTGCGAAGATTTTGCCATCTCACGAAAAGTCAAGCACAGAGAGCCGGATGGCGGATCGCATAATCCTACGCGTGAATTTTTTAAAAGTGTTGTTTTTTGGGCATGGCAAAAAACTGCAAGTTCCATAAAAATAAGCCTGGCAGTTTCTTCGCGCAATCAAACCACTTCATAAAAAACAAACTGCAAAAGTTCACAAGCATTCCACTGATCCGCCATAAGCAGATCAGTCACAGTGCAGACACATCACACGCAGTTTAAGTTTAAATTACAGACCCACTCAGGGGTCGAATTGATGCAAAGTATTTTTTTCCTGCCATCTTGCAGGGCACATCTCAAGAGGATGGCGGAATCTTGGAAGACACCTCATCACCGCCATCACCACCTGCTGTAGCTGCGGAGGCTGATGCCGAAGCTTGGCTTGGCGACCCTGGCAGCTCGTATGCTTCATAGTATACGTTCAACTGAGTGCCAAGGGCACACAGCTGATCGTATCCAAGCACACTCTGCCGAATGGCGGCCTCGTCCACCGGCGCACAGTCCTCGCGCTCTCAGGGATGCCGGAGGTGAGCTGGTCCAGGTCCATCTCGGGATAGTGGGCCTTCGCCAAGGTCAGCGCTGTTCTGGCGCCACCCCGAGCAGAGGACAGCTTCCAGTCCGCCACTAGCCCTGGCACCAGCAGCAGCTTTTGCGTGAGCGCGATGGCGGAAAGGTTGGAAGAACCCGCTATCTGCAGGCTCCCGCACGCTTGGCGACCAGCGCTGAGAAGGCCATCAAGTTCCTTCCTCGCTGCGTCGGTGGCCAGGCGCAAGCCCTCAGCGGTGTCCACCTCGCTTTGCCCCAAGGAAGCTACATGGCGGAAAGAAGAAGATGCGTCACGAACTGCATGGCAGAAATTGAAAACCTTAAGTTATAAGAAGTGGTACCTAGCAAGTTGTCCTGGAAGTGATGGAGGAGCTCGTTAAAGCCTTCACGCCGCTTCTCAAAGTCAGCGGCGGCTTTGCGGAGATCCGCTATCTCCTTGTCCTTCTTCTTGCCCTGGTTCTCCTGGTCCTTCAGCTGCCTCTCGAGGGTGGCGTTTTCAGCCAGCGATTTCCGGAGCTGCTCATTCAGCCCATCCATCGCAATGGCGTGGCCTTTCTTCATCCCCTCGAGTGTGGACTTAAGCTTGGCAGCATCTGCATGGCGGAATTTTGTCAGCTCAGCATTTGATTGAATAAGCATAAAGGAAAGAAAACTTAAGGTTAAAGTACCGCTATTCTCAAGCTGCTGCTGCAAATCTGCCACAAGAGCACCTTTGGCTGCCAGCTGCTCCTCCTGCGAGCTGACAACCTGGACCAGGTCTTCCACCACTTTCTTGTAATTCTGGCAAAACAAAACTGAAGTGTTAGTCACTCTTAGAGCTTTATGCCGGATGCGAATCCACCATAACGCTCGGGGGCTACTCACGATAATTTTTGTCACTTTTAGAGCATCATGATGGAAGGATTATCCGCCATGATGCTCGGGGGCTACTTATGCTGATTTTTTCTCCTAAGAGCTTTATGCCGGATAATTATCCGCCATAACGCTCGGGGGCTACTCAGTATGAAAATTAAGTTCTCTATAGAGCACTGTGTGAACTACCAGTTTCGAGGGCTAAGCTATTCTAAAAACTTACAGAAGTCAACCTTGGAGCCCCATAGCGGATTAAATTTGAGAATCCGCCATAGCGCTCGGGGGCTACTGGGAGTACATACCTTCTTCATGGTTGATGTTTTTTCAACAAAAGCGGCAATACCGCTGGACAGCTGGTTGCTGGCATCTTCCTGGCTAGAAATTAGGTTGACGACCTCAAGTTGCTTCTGTCTCCAGTATGAGCTACCCCCAGACGGAGTATCCGCCACTTGACCCTAAGAGCCAGAAACCTTTTCGCTTTGGACGACATCATTAGCCGCAGCTTCAGTCGTTGGGTTGATTTCTGGCATTGGGTCAAACTGACCACCAGCATCCTCCATATCAATATCAATACGAATAGAGGAGGGGGCTGGTGCATCAGGGGTGAGCGGGATAGCGGCAGGGGAGGGCTTGGCTCGCTTGGAGGACGGCTCCTTGACAGTAGGCTTCTTTCTCCTAAAAGAAAAGGGATTAGAAATGGAAAGCAGCAAAGCAATGAAAAAGGGTGTCCAAAAGGTTACCTTGACTTGGGCAGATTGATGGTAGCGGTACTCTCAGATGGCGTTTCAAGCTCCGCCCTGCGTTGAGCTTCGAAACGATGGGAATCAGCAGATTTCCCGCCACCTCCGCGAGTTTTCTCGCTACCGCCCCGTTTCTTGGAAACCGCCTTCTCTTGGGTCGTATGGGCTGTATCCTCCACATTCCCCGCCATTTCCTCTTTGTTTCCGCTAGAGTGAACTACTTCCTCCTTAGTGGCGGATTTGAGGTTGGAACGGCGAAGGGGATGGGCAAAGTGAGCAGGACCAAGCGATTTGAGCTGATAAGACAAAAAATATTACGAAATGTCAAAGTATCAAGAGATATGATGGCGGAATGGGAACTTACCGAAGGGCAGCTGCCATTCTCAAACATAGCCATGCCAAACTTCAAGGGCTTCTTCCTAGGAGACTTCATCAAGGAACGAATGCGCTTCTCGACAATTTTGGGGTCCAGCTCCTGGTCTGAACAACGCATGCCATCATTTGCACCAGTATACTCGTGCATCAGGCGATCGCGGTGTTGCAGCGGCTGGATCCGCCGGGATATCCAGTAGTTGATGGTGTCGATCCCCTTCAAGCCATCTACAGATAGCTTGGCAATCCGCCGAGCCAAAAGCTTGACATAGGGGGTGGCGGATTCATCATTGACAGCCGTCCAGGAGTCGCGAGACTCAGCAGCTACGTTCTTGAATGGAGGAAGGCCGCGGGCTTGAGATGGCGCAGGCTTGTCCGCCATGTAGAACCAGGACCCTCTCCATCCGATGGCGGAGTCCAGCGGCATGATGAAAGGGAATTCTTTTGACCTGCGTGGAAGGAAGCAAACAGTTCCGCAGGTTCGAAGAGATCCATCGTCTTCATAGTTGGCACGCACGGAGAAAAAGAGTTGGAAGAGGTCTACCCTGGGGCGGATCCCGAGGTATCCCTCACACAAAGCTGCATAGCCCGCCACAGACACCAAGCTGTTTGGTGATATGTGATGGAGCTGTAGTCCATAGTACTTTAGAAGATTCGTGAAGAAAAGAGATGGAGGCATACTGAGACCCCTCTCCACGTGGAATTTGAGCATCACGATCTCGGAGGGGTTAGGAAGAGGCACTGGGGCCTTGAAGTCAGTCCGCCATCTGGATTCAGCTTGAGGAGCCACGGTGCCCTCGCTTTCCATGGCTTTGACGTCAGAATCCTTAACATGGGATTTCTGCCAGTACCCATGGAGATTCCGGGGGATCTGTTCTTCTGCGTCCTCTGCTTCCTCCTCCTCAGCTTCACCATCCGCTGCGGGGTCATCTGGGTTTGCACCCGCCATCTCCTCCTCAGCTTCGGACATATTGTCCTCTGGATCCAAATCCGCCATCCCAGGATGTTCTCCTTGGACTGACTGTTGCAGAGGGGAATCTTCCTCCTCAGCATCAGAATAGTGGCGGGCTGGTGATCCGGAATTCATGACTTGAGCGAAGTGGTCCGGCGAAAAATGCTACCGGCGGCGAGGTCTTCCGCGGCGGCTCGTCGGAGATCGCGAAGCTCTCGTGGTGGCGCTGAAGAGAGAGAGAGCAACGGGGGTGAATGAAGGGGTGACTGGCTGGGGGTGAGAGGCCGGGGTATATATAGACCCCGGGCCTCGAGATTCATGCCCGCCATCACCACCACTCATCCTCATCGCAGAAACCCTAATCTGGTGACACGTGTCCAAGGGTAAAAAGGTAACTTGGTGAAAACAGTGCGTGCACTGTAAATCTTGCCCTAGAAGGAACTGTGTACCGAAATTTACGGCGGATTTCAACGGTATGATCCACTGGATCCCGAAAATCTCGCTAAGATAACTACGTCGCTTGATCCGTTATTTACGGCGGATTGATAGATGGAAGAAGGAACATCAAGATAACCGCCATCCCAGCAAAGAAGAGCTATGGCGGAAATGATTCATCAAGGACGAGCATGGCGGATGTAGATGGTGATCTTGAAGTTCCCTGGGGGCTACTGTTGGGGATATACCAAATGGGTATACCAGCGACGTAGTCCTAATTCAGCAAGCCAGGGTGGCCCATCAGGGGTGGTATGGCGGATTCGCCATACCGGGCGGCCCAATTGCTGAAGTTGCCACGGCGGTACTGGATGCAGGCGCTTATGGCGGATCCGAAGACAGGCCCATGGCGGATTGCTAATGATGGGCCCATGGCGGGTTCGGTGACGGCCCATGGCGGGTGACCTTGTAGCGCACACGTAGGACTTAGTCTAGGACTCCAAGTTGTATCCGCTCCGGTACCAACGTGTAGCCCACGCCAGGCGCCTTTATAAGCCCGGCGTGGAGCAGCCCTTGAGGCAGAAGTTAGATCAGACCAATCTTACGGCTAATCGCATAGCGAAACAGCCAACCTCATCATTGTAATCGAGCACTTGTTGCCATATAGTGAATTATAGCAGCACGTAGGGTCTCGCCACCGTTGCGGGATTTGAAGCTGGGTAAACTCGTGCTACCACCGTACTGGATCGCTCCTCCGTGTTCACCCCCTTCCACAAACCGCCATATCCCTACCCCTATGGCAGATCTGTTGACGAAACCACGACATCCAAACCCTTTGATAACTTCGTCAAAACGGAGATTCCAACTTTGTGATGCTTGCTTCAGTCCATAAATGGATTGTTGAAGTTTGCATACCTTATCAGCATCCTTAGGATCAACAAAACCCTTGGGCTATACCATGTACAACTCTTCCTCAATGTTACCATTAAGGAACGTGGTTTTCACATCCATCTGCCAAATTTCATAATCGAAAAATGCAGCAATTGCTAACATAATCCTAACAGACTTTAGCATCGCTACGGGTGAGAAAGTCTCATCATAGTCAATTTCTTGAATTTGTCGGAAACCTTTTGCGACAAGTCGTGCTTTATAGACGGTCACATTACCATCAGCGTCTGTTTTCTTCTTGAAAATCCATTTATTCTCAACGGCCTTTCGGTCATTGGGAAGTTCCACCAAAGTCCATACTTGGTTTTCATACATGGATTCCATTTCAGATCTCATGGCTTCATGCCATCTATTGGAATCTGGGCTCATCATCGCTTCATCATATGTCGCAGGGTCATCGTTCTCAACAATGGCATTTACGACAAGATCACCGTACCATCCAGGAGCGGCGCATGTTCTTGTCAACCTGCGAGGTTCGGTAGTATCCTCTTTTGGAGTTTCATGATCTTCATCATTAGCTCCCACTTTATTTGGTGAAGTCACCATCGGAACAGTTTCTGGCGCTGCGCTACTCGCCAATTCATGAAGAGGAGGTTCAATAACCTCATCGAGTTCTACCTTCCTACTATTCACACCTTTCGAGAGAAACTCCTTCTCCAAAAAGGATCCGTTCTTAGCAACAAACACTTTGCCTTCGGATCTGTGATAGAAGGTGTACCCAATTGTTTCTTTAGGGTATCCTATGAAGACACATTTTTCCGCTTTGGGTTCGAGTTTATCAGGCTGAAGTTTCTTCACATAAACATCGCATCCCCAAACTTTTAGAAATGACAGCTTAGGTTTGTTTCCAAACCATAATTCATACGGTGTCGTTTCAATGGATTTAGATGGAGCCCTATTTAAAGTGAAAGCGGCTGTTTCTAGCGCATAACCCCAAAAAGATAGTGGCAGATCGGTAAGAGACATCCTAGACCAAACCATATCCAATAAAGTACGGTTACGACGTTTGGATACACCATTTCGTTGTGGCATTCCAGCGGGAGTGAGTTGTGAAACTATTCCACATTCTCTCATATGTGTGCCAAACTCATAACTAAGATATTCTCCTCCACGATCAGATCATAGAAATTTAATCTTTCTGTTATGATGATTTTCTACTTCACTCTGAAATTCTTTGAACTTTTCAAACATTTTAGACTTGTGTTTCATTAAGTAAATATACCCATATCTATTTAAGTCATCGGTGAAAGTAATAAAATAACGATATCCACCACGCGCCGGCACACTCATAGGTCCACATACATCAGTATGTATGATTTCCAATAAGTCTGTCGCCCGTTCCATTGAACCGAAAAATGGCATTCTAGTCATCTTGCCCATAAGACATGGCTCGCATGTCTCAAATAATTCATAATCAAGTGATTCTAGAAGTCCATCCGAATGAAGCTTCTTCATGCGTTTCACACCAATATGACCTAAAAGGCAGTGCCACATGTATGCGGCCATATCATCATTTGACTTAATTCTTTTGGCATTCACGTTATGAATATGTGTTTCATTACTATCAAGATTCAAAAGAAATAAACCTTTCTTCTCAGGTGCATGTCCATAAAAGATATTATTCATATAAATCGAACAACCATTGTTCTCAGACTAGAATGAATAATTGTCTCGCATTAAACAAGATCCAGAAATAATGTTCATGCTCAACGCAGGCACCAAATAACATTTATTCAGGTTGAAAACTAATCCAGATGGTAAATGTAGAGGCAGTGTCCCGATGGTGATCACATCAACTTTTGATCCATTGCCGACGCACATCGTGACCTCATCCTTCACAAGTTGTCGCTTATTCTTTAGCCCCTGTTTCGAGTTACATATGTGAGCAACCGAACCAGTATCAAATACCCAGGTGCTATTGCGACTACTAGTAAGGTACACATCAATAACATGTATATCATATATACCTTTGTTAATCTTCCCATTCTTCTTATCTGCCAGATACTTTGGGCAGTTGCGCTTCCAGTGCCCCATTTCCTTGCAGTAGAAGCACTCAGTTTTAGGTTTAGGACCAGCCTTGGGTTTCCTCTCAGAACTGGCAATAGATTTGCCGTCCTTCTTGTTTCTACCCTTGGACTTATTATCCTTTCTACCTTTCTTGAAACTAGTGGTCTTATTGACCATCAACACTTGATGTTCCTTTTTGATCTCCACTTCTGCAGTCTTAAGCATTGAGAGAAGCTTGGGGAGAGACTTCCTCATGCCCTGCATGTTGTAGTTCATCACAAAGCCTTTGAAGCTAGGTGGGAGAGATTAGAGAACCCGATGTATTCCCAACTCATTGGGAATCGTTATTCCCAAAGAGATGAGTTTATCGGCGTACCTAGACATTTTGAGTACGTGCTCACTAACGGAGCTGTTCTCTTCCATCATGCAGCTAAAGAACTTTTCTGAAGCATCATAACTCTCTACGGCAGTATGGGAGTTGAAAATCAGTTTCAACTCTCCCATTGTATCATAAGCGTTGCTGTTCTCGAAATGTTTTCGCAGCTCCGGCTCAAGTCCATACAGTATGCCGCAATGAACTAAACTGTGGTCCTCCTTACGAGTCAGAAAAACATTTTTCTCTTCATCGGGAGCATCTTTTGCAGGCGGGTTACCTAGCGGTGCCTCAAGCACATAGCCCTTTTGAGAGGCATTGAGGAGGATCCTCAAGTTAAGTGCCCAGTTGGTGAAGTTGCTACCGTTGGTGGCTAGTTTTTCTTTCTCCATGAACGCATTGAAATTTAGAGCAGGTGGTGCCATGATCTACAAATTATTTGCAAAGTGAATTTAGACAAAGTTCAAAATAGAATGAGTTCAGGTTAAATCAAATTCTACATGAACTCCCACTTAAAACAACATCCCTCCTAGTTATCTTAAGTGATTACACGAACCAAATCTACTACACCGCAACCGATCATCACGTGCAATGGTGTAGTTTCAAAGGCGAACATCACCATGTTCATCATATCAACCATATGACTCATGCTTAACCTTTCGGTTCGTGTTCCGAGGCTATGTCTATATATGCTAGGCTCGCCAAGTAGAACCATAACATTTGCGTGTGTAAAACTATCTTACACCCGTCATATGTGAACGTAGAGTCTATCACACCCGATCATCATGAGGTGTCTCAAAATGATGAACTTTCTTGATGGTGCATGTTATGGGAGAACACATTTTTATCTTGATATTTATGGGAGAGGGATCATCTTATAATGCTATCGCGCGATCAAATCTAAGCAGAATAAGATGCATAAAAGGATAAACATCACATGCATATATAATGTGATATGATATGGTCCTTCACGCATTCGATCTCCATCTTGTGCGTCATGGTATGATCTCCATCATTCCACCGGCGTAGCACCAAGGTCCATGGCGTGCCACCTTGGTTGTCTTCCTCCATTACAATATATCACTTGGATATATATATTTGGCACGCAGGCCATTTAAATGTAAAGATAACCATATGGCTCCTACCGGTTGTTTATAACTTACAAAAAGGATCATCGCATACAATTTGTAACATAAACAATTTAACCATATCACATCACATGCCCTGCAAAAACAAGTTAGACGTTTCTAATTTGTCTTGCATATTTTACGTGGTTTGGGGCTTTCTAGGAAGAACCGTTCTTACCTACGAACATGAAACCACAACGGTGATAAAAATATTATTAACAACTATTTGTAAAATAGATCATAACTATAGTGGGAGAAACGTACACCCGCAAAGCCACATATGCCGAAGCATGTCAAGTGTGGGACAAGTCTCGTGAACACGGTCACGTAAGGTTAGTCTCGGGCAGCTTCAATCCCACTATGCCACTATGATCCAAAATACAAAAAATTGCAATAACATGATCATCAACGCCCACATCCACATGTGTTCTAGCCGTGCATACCAACTATGCATAGATATGGCTCTGATACCACTGATGGGTTCGTAGCATAGAAAACAAAAATTTTCCTACGCAAGAACACATAAACTAGCCAAGATACTCTACGAGGTGGTAGCAACGGAGACTAACCCTCGATGACCGTAAGCGGGGATTACGTTCCCGCACAAACGTTGACGATGGAGAGTCGATGAAGACGCATGTAGTCAATGTAGTTGTTCACTTGACGTAGTCGACGTAGTGGTTCGCTTGACTATCACAAGATCGTGTACACGGCGCCACAAGTGGCAGCGCCCCCGTGCTCGGTTACATGTATTGATGTATAGCTCGTCGTCGACTCCTCCACGCCCTCGGTCCAGCGGGGCAGCGGAAGAAGGGATCCGTCGGACACTCCTCCACACACTTCTCCAAGTGTATGAACTATGAACTACAATTCTGGCAGAGCTTCGCTAAGCTGAGATGGATATTGGGCAGCAACTATGCGAGGGAGGGGAGGATCAAGAAGTGTGTCACATGGAGGAGAGGGAGGGGTTTATATAGGGGAGGAGGGGCAGGCCCCAAGGGGTGGCCGGCCAAGGAGGCTCTCCTCCTCTTCATGGTGGTAACCCCCTCTTCATTCCCTTCATGGTGGTAACCCCCTCATCAACATGAGGTAACCCCCATTTTAATTTTGCATGACATTCATGCTAATTAAAATTCACACTTATTGATTTAATAAAACATTTTTATTTCTTTAATATTTGTTAATTCATTCAATTAACAAACATTAACAAATACACCCTTGAGTTATTTCGATATTCCAAAACAGTTTCGGTGCTTTTCTGAAACAACCCTTATGCTGTCCTGTAATTCGATCAGAGTATCATATCCACTCAAAAATGATGGCAAACCTTAAGTGTGTCACCCTATGGTTCGCGAATAACGTGGACATGATCGAGACTCCTCTCTGATCAATAATCAACAGCGGGATCTGGAAATCCATGACTCCCACTTACTCAACGATGAACTAGTGATCGTGTGAACCAGTAATAAACATAGTTAATTCCTTTTGTCTCATGATATTATTACTTGTCCGAGATCCAATCATTTGGTATCAACCATACCTAGTTCGATCTCATTCCCGACAAGTCTCTTTACTCGTTCCGTGATAATGCATTCCCGTGACCTAGTCACATGCTTGCAAGCTATTCCAATGCAATATCACCGAGAAGGGCCCAGAGAATATCTTTTCATCATCCGGATGGACAAATCCCACTCTTGATCCATGAGCCTCAACTAATACTTTCAGAGTACCCAAATCAACCTTTATAATCACCCTATTACGGTGTGACGTTTGATATCATCAAAGTACCCTTCCGGTATTAGTGATTAACATGATCTCATGGTCTAAGGATTAGAACTACTTCGTATGAGTTTGATATAGCAATGAACTTGATGACTTGATCGTATTGCTATTCGTACTATGGGTGTGAGTGTTCATCACATCATTCTTCTAATGATATGACCCCGTTATTAACAACATCCAATGTTCATGATCAGGAAACCTTGATCATCAGTTAATCAATGAGCTAGTATAAAAGAGAGGCTTTACTAGGAACCCTTTTAGTTTATTAATCACACAAGTATTAATGTTTCCGATTAATACAATTCTAGCATGAAAAATAAACATCTATTATGAACATGGAATAATATAATAACAACTTTATTATTGCCTCTTGGGCATATTCCTTTCAGTTTGTGCTATAGGGGTAGTCCCGGGAATCAACTCAATAATGAACTCGATATCCCGGTCAGGGGGCATACCTGGCAACTCCTCAGGGTAAACATCGGGGTATTCACATACCACCGGAACTTGGTCAAGGGTTGGTCCAGACACGGACTTCTTGTAATAGGCCTTGCGGGATGACATGGTTGCAATGTGCTCTGAATATCATTGCTGCTGGTCATGGTTATTGAATTCTTAGCGCAATCAATATGCCCCTGATACTTGGACATCGAATCCATTCCAAGTACCACATCCAAACCCTTTGTGCCTAAGATGATCAGATCCGCTTGAAAATGTACTCCGTGGAGTTCTACTGGGACATTTCGGTAGGATAGTTTGGTTCTGGCGATCGACCCAGGTATTTGTACTATCATAAGCCTATCCATGCGACTAGGTTTCAGATTACCCCTTTCCACGAAGTTCTCCATGACGAAAGAGTGCAATGCACCAGAATCAAATAGAATCTATGCAGGCACGGAGTTGACGAGAAACGTACCAAGAATGACATCCGGTGCCTCCTCTGCTTCAGCTGCATTGACATGATTCAGGCGTCCTCTGGCAACATTGGCTTGGTTCTTCTGATTTTTCCCAGTGGGTCCACGGCCTTGACCCTGATTGGGTCACGGCGCGCTGAGGCTCGGTGCAGTAGGTTTCTTCAAAGGGCACTCCTTAGAGAAGTGTCCAGGCTAGCCATTGGTGTAGCATCCACTGCCTTGGTTGCGGTTAGTGGGGTTGAAAGTGTTGCGGTTGCCTCCAGAAGGATTCCCTCCTACAGGGCAGTTGCTGGAGTATCGACGGTTTGGGTTATTGGGCCTAGGGGCTTGAGAGGCGAACCTCTGTGGTGGTGGCGCAGCCCTGGATGGGGGCAGGCTGCGGGACCGCTGACCACTAGGTCCTCCTTGACTCATCATCCTCCTCTTGCAACTTTCATGGGCAACCTTGTTTTTGTCCTCAACCATTATGGCCGCATCCACCATAGCTTCCTGGTCAGGGTAGTGTACAGCTACAAGATAGGTTTGCAGCTCCTCCTATAGCCCATTAAGGAATTGCTCCCTTTTCTTCTCATCAGTGTCGATATCATTGGGTGCATACCTTCTCCACGTGGTGAACTTGTCAAGGTATTCCGGAACGCTCATCCCACCTTGCTTCAGATTGAGGAACTTGTCCCTCATGATCTTGATGAGTCCAAAGGTAATGTGGGCCTTGCGAAACTTGGTCTTGAAGGCTTCCCAAGTCATCACTTGGCCCTTGGGCTGCATGGCACGGACATTCTCCCACCATGCTCCAGCTACTCCAGCTAGGAAATGGGTTGCGTATAGTACCTTCTCATTTGCTCCAACTCCCGCATACTGTAACTTGTTCTCGATGGTCTGGAGCCAATCATCGGCATCCAGAGGATCAGTGGACTTGGTGAAGGTTGGGGGATTGGAGTTCTGGAAATCCCTAAGCTTGTTTTGTGGCTCTTCATTGCCATTGCCACCATTGTTATTGTTGTTGGTGGCAATCTGAGCGAGGTGTTGGAGAGTGGCAAGGTTGGCTTGGCGCTCGGTGCGTGCGGCTTCACGATCTTCTAGCATGAGCCGCAGCACTTGCGCCATGCTTGGCTCAGGTGGTGGGGGCGGGTTGCCTCCATCTTGGCCACGAGTTCCCGAAGCCATTCTGGAGAGAAAGGTGTCGTGAGAAACAGCAACAAAGTGCGGGAGGAACAAAGTGTGTAATGGAACATAGAAGTAAGCATAAGAGACAAAATTACATCAAGCAGTCATGAGCGTATCATGGCAACATCCATAGGCATCCAAGTTCAACACATACATACATACATGCAAAAGAAGTGCCACACAAGTCCAGCACGCACATCACATAGTCTCATACCACAACACACCAAATGGTTTCAGCTGAACCATACAACACATATGCGCAAAAGGGATCGGGTAGTCCTACTCGATACGCGACACCCTAAGTGAGTAGCAGTGCGCCGGTACCTACTCGTGGACGCTAGCATGGGGGAACAACTTCCTCGGGGTCCTCCTCACTAGGAGTTGTGGGCTCGTAGAATTCCATTATAGCGTCGCGGTCATCACCGTCATCGCTACCACGGTCGTCGTCGTTGGTGCTCGTAGGCTCCTCATTGTAGGCCTCCTGGTGGTCGCTGTCGTGGCCAAGGACTGCCTCATTCTCCTTGCGGAGCTTGGCGGTCTCCTCCTCTAGCTCAGACACGTGGCTCTCAAGGGAGGCAAGGTGATCCTCCAAGTCATGGACACGCTGCCTAAGAGCCCTGTTCTTCTTCACGATCTTCCTCTTAGCCATGAGGAGACGGTGATGGGAGAAGATAGACTCCTGAAGCTCCTCATGAAGAATGGCTAACTCCAAGCCTCTCTCATCGGCGACCATACGGACATGGTCTAGCTGCCCCTGAGTGTGGTGCAGCAGGGCCTCCGTGTGGCAGAAGTGGCGGCTGAAGGGAGTGTGAGCGGCGGCCTGGTAGGGAAGGCCATCAGAGTTGACCCTCCCATAGTGCTCATAGCGAGTGCCCAACAACTCGTCGTAGTGGAGGTAGACGAGGCGCGAGATGCCATGTCGCAGAACACACATCAGGCCATCGCCCAAAGTGCGCTCAATCACCTCGAAGGTGAACTCCTGGGAAGTTGGCGGAACCTCCTTCCCGCGGACCTGGCAAACGACCTGGTATGCCAACTCTCGGGTACCCTCCTCGAAGAGACGGTAACCTCGGATCTCTGGATGCAGGCGTCCAAGATGCGCGACCAACTCCACCAAGTCGCACTCAAAGATGAGCATGTCCTCGTGGGTACCAACCTGACGGTGTGCAGTAGGAGCGTCCATCTACACAAAATTTTAAGGTAGGTTGAATTAATAACTTACTCAAGTGTGTAATATTTTAAATACAGTAAAAACTTGAATTAAGATGCAAGTAGTCTAAATGCTTAAAGAATAAGGGAAGAGATGAGAGCAATATATATTTACCTTATATATATTAAGCCTTCTCTTTTATTTTAGTAGTGAAAATAGGTTTTGGTCTGGTCTAATGCCCATGCTAACTAAGGTCTCCTAAGGCTAGGATGGCTCTGATACCAACTATGTGGGGACCCCGGCTTACCACCCGGGATTCCCGTTATGCATACAATTCATGATCCCAGGAAGACCGTCATGAATCCACATAACAGAGCTGGCATTATAGAGTACATCATCCATTACATAACATGACAAATAGTCTTACATGGCCACTTGGCCGAATTTAAATGCCACACAGGGCAAGTTCACTAAGCATTGCAGTGGATACAAGGGTAGCGTCGGTAGCCCATGTCATGCCTCTACCCTACAGGCGACTGACCGGGAGATGGATCCTAGTTTGCACCAGCGTCGTCGAACTCCTCACCATCATCATCGTAATCTTCACCGTAATCTGACCAAGTTAATAGCCAGGGACAAAGTTGTGAGTACATTTTGGAATTATACTCGCAAACCACCTAAGAGGAACAAGTTGCATGCTATTTGGCTGTAGCAAGGGGAAGTGGTTCCAGGCTAGTTGCTCTATACAAAACATAGTCTCTCGTGTCGATATAGCATGTCATACGACATCTCTATATCATAGTTTCTCTTGTTGATATAGCATGTCATACGACATCTCTATATCCTTACTAAAGAAGAATTTTTATAAAACCATTTCAGTAAAAGCTCTAGGGAAGGGGGAAATTCCTTTGTTTTCTCCGAAGAGAGTCGGTGGTCAATCAAACATGACCACTTCCCTTTTATAAATTTAGGCCAATCTCACATGACCACCTCATTCCTTCGGCAGTACCCTGCAAGTACTCCGAACCTTAGCCCTGCCACAGCAGTACCCTCTAAGTACTCCGCCCGGCCTCTTTCTCCATTTTCCGAAAACACTTTTAGTAAAACAAAACTTTGACATTGGGCTAAGTCACGGTCGACCCTACCGTCCATGACCGAGGACTCGGCTATTCGAATAGATTTACACTCTACAGAGGTTGTACACTTTACCCACAAGATTCGATAAATCTGCCGGGATACCACCACGGACCATCATACACAAGTATGCGGGGTTTAGATAATCGAATAGAGCCTTCCATCTATCCACCTTAGTACGGGTGCCTACCCTATGGAGTCTACCTCCCCGGCATGCTCCGACAGTACCTCCTCCAGAGCGTAACTCCGGTGCCACGGCGGGAGAACCCAAGTGTCTTCTGGCGGCTTGGGATATGCCGTTGTAATGTGTTGACCCTCAATAGGCCTCAACCCGGATTCAGGGGTGCCGCGTACCATTTTTCCGGGCACCACGAACCCTTATATAGTTGTGAGGCTCCCTGCACTAAAACAGACAAACTTCGGACTAAGCCCCGTCCCATACCGGGGTAATGTGGTTGCACGGGTTAATTGTTCTGAGCGAACACTTAGTGATCACCAATGTCATTTGAAAAACACCAACTCCTCTATCCTCCATAGTCACCTCCATTTGTTTAAAAACCATTTTTGAAAACATTTCAGTGGAGCAGATACTACCCCAAGGTTTTCGAAATCATTTCCCAGAATTCTTGTTGAGTGTTCCCAACCTAGAGTTTTTGGCTCCACTAGAGGTTTTCTAAAGGCTTTGCTGCTAACCAACAAGCCACTACAACAGGGATAATGAATAGGTGTTCAAAGGGGTCATCACGAAGGATGATAGCAATTTGGCTTGTGGAGCTTGAGCCAACAACATAATTGCTACAAGGGCCAATAAGAAAACATGCAATTTAATAAACTTTTATGCAACCTGCAAATTAAGTGAGTAGGATTCAGATATGTATCAAGTTAGATGGCTTGCCTTGGTTGGCTAGTCCCTGGTCTTCCTCCTCCTGGTACTCAAAGACTTCTCCCTCCTCGGTACACTCCTCGTTCGATTCTATCGCCAGAAAAATAATAACACACAAATAAATATACATGCATGCACAAGCCACAAGCATTCCATCACTCAATACTACACAATCAAAGAGTATCAGAAACAAACATGTTTAGAAAACCAGCAAGATTTTATAGGCTTTTAATTAGTAATTAACCCTATTAGAAACTAGGGTTTCTTATTTAAAGCACCACAACACATCTCACTTCAATCAAGCATACAGGTGTTCAAATGGACCAAGCAACACACTCAGCACACTTGCAGGTAGACAACAATCTTAAGATCCCAACAAAGTTGGATTTACCTAAAAACAATTTGTGGTTGATTTCCTATGAATTAAACAATAGAAAACTAGCACTAGAATACCAAAATAAATCTCAGATATTCTCTGAGTATCAGAAAAATATGAACTAAAGTGTTCTGGAAAGCTCTTCTAGAACACAATCCAAGGAAATTGGATTCAACCCAAGATTCTTATTCTACTACAAATGATATTTTAACTAAGCCATAATGCAAAATCAGCCATAATAATTGCTACTGCAAGAATAAAGATCCTAAAATACCAAACTCAGTTGGTCAAGCAAACTAACATACCAAGCTATCTCTGAAAATTGGATTCACTCATTTTCAGTACATAGAATAAAATACCAAACTCAGTTGGTCAAGCAAACTAACACACCAAGCTATCTCTGAAAATTGGATTGACTCATTTTCAGTACATAGAATTCAAGATTTGCATTTGAGTTTGAAAAGAGAGTAATTTAACACCACAAATTATCATTTGATCTACATTGGTCCTACAGACATGGGACCTATGCCATTTGAAATATAACAAGTTAAGCTACTCACAGAAACTTGAATCACCCACTTTGCATTTACAGAGAATATTCTATGAATTTTCAAAGTTTGCAGATCTGGAAAAAGGATAATAGGATTTTCCTACAAAACATTCACTGCGGGCCAGATCTGCCCCGGACTGGGCCGATCCAGTGCAAGCCGGACCAATCCGTCTGCGGCGCGCGGGAGACGGCCGGTTTCAAACGGCCTGCATGCAGGGCCCATCGGTCAGCGACCCCGGGAGGCCGAATCGGTACGCAGCGAGCACGGCCGTGCGATCTAGTCAGGATCGACGGCCGTCGTTTGTCGTCTATGCGGGAAAGAACAGGAGCGGCAGAAACCCTAGGGTTTCGCCGAGAGATAGCGGGGCTCACCGTGGGCGTTGCTGTTCGGCGGGGAAGGGGTAGCGGCAGCTGCGCGGGCTTCGTGGGGTCGTGGCTCATCGTCGGTGAAGCGGAAATAGTTCCTGGCGATGGCGTGGTCGAGGGGGTCCTACGAGTGCTCCGGCTAGGCTCGGCGATGGCGACGTGCTCCACTTGATCTAGCCAAAACGAAGAGCACGGTTAGGACGAGAAGAGCGAGCTGATTCCAGAGGGAATGGACGAGGGAGAGAACAAGGCGCGGCGACGACAACCTTCACCATTTCCCCGTGCAGCACCCGAACAAGATCGAGCTCTCCCCGGCGAGGGAGAGCCAGAGGGTTCGGCTGCGGCTCTGGGTGGCGATGCTGGGGTGTTGGAGATGCAAATGAGAGGAAGAACGGGGAAGAGAGGGGGCGTGTGCCTATTGTAATATGCCGGTTTTTATACAAGTTAAATCGAACATAAGCCGGGTAGAGTAACCAAAGTTTGACGTTTTGTTTTTGTTAAGCTAAATAAAAATGATTTTTGTTTTAAAGTTCAACCAAAACGGAGCCCAGTGGTTTTACTTAGTAATCCCTTTAATTTTTCAGCCTTTAAATCTGAATCGGTAACTGATTTGGCTAAGAAGGAAAAATAAATAAATAAAACGTCTGGAGTCGTTTCCCCCGGCCCTCACAACTCACGCAGCAGTCCTAAGCCAAAACCTAACCAGAGCCCCGCCGCCGCCGTCGCTAATTGTCGCTGTTGGCGCTGACGCCGGGTGCTGCTCCGCCATCGGGATTCGTCGATGGTAGACGCCGTTGGACGGGAGCAGCCTGGTCGACCTTGTTTCACCCTCGACTGGTTCCAAGAGGTACTCATCCTATCCAGTATTTTGTTCGCCGGATCTGTGCGGATCAGTAATACGAGTCTAGGTTGTTTCGATTCTGGTAATTTCCTTGAAACCATCAGCTAGCTAGTTCGTTTGAGGTACAAGTCTGATATGGTGTTTCCGCCAAAACAACTTGCTGGGCAAAGCGATTTGTGCTGGTTGGCCACTGGAGCCACCACACAGGTCGGTCAAGATAGTATGTTGGATCTGAAATTAACCAAAGGGGTTCTGGAATATGTATCATGGCTGCACACGAAAAACCAATTCTGATGTTCTGTGCTAGTTGCCTTCTAAGGAACGGAAAAAGGAAACCTTGTTTTAAAGATGTTACTGTATTTACTTGCTGGCCGCACCAAACAACCAGTGTACATACACACGAGTAGTGTAGTATAGTTATGGTAGGTTTCCTAGAGACGGCCAGCGGCCCACGGAGATTTTTTTGTAAAATTTCATACGAGCATACTTCTGGTTCAGTATTTTTGATAGTGGTTTATACCACAGGTTTTAGAGATTTGGGAGCGAGAGTTGCCGAGCGTTGAACTGCAATTTTTAAGGCAAGTGCATGCTGACTTTTATATGGTTCGCCCGCTGTTGGGTTATTTTTAGTTGATTGTTGTATTTGATGCTGCTCGGTTCCGATGTCGTTGGATTTTGATGTTTTGAGATGTTTATAGCCTGGTGCGGTGAGAACTGTTCCACGTGTGCTACTCCGTGTCGGTCGGTGAATTTCTGTTACACGTGGGCTACTCCGTTGTGCTAGAGCCAGGTCGGTGAATATCTGTTCCATGTGCGCTACTCCGTTTCGGGCGGTGAATTCTGTTGCACGTGGGCTACTCCGGAGTGCTCATTGGGAAACATGTTTACCTTGTTAGATTCACTAGAAGTTGTGATTTGGATATTTCCCTTATTGTTGTATGGTCACGATTATGTCTCTTTAAGGCTTTCTATTGTACTTGACTGAGTAATTTTTACTCACACTTGTTTGCTTGTTGTTGGTTTTATTTGGTTTTCAGGTACATGGAATAGCGGCATGCATGGGCGGGAGTAGCACACCTTCATTTTACACGTCACAATACACACATTTTAGATGATTCACATTCTTAGATACTTCTTATCAATTATTTGGATTGCCGGTTTTGTCTAGTCTGAGCCTTTGGTCGCTCGTTTATATTTCGTATAACTGTGGTTGGTTTGAGAACAATAGACTGTGTGCATGGAGATTGTGAACCTTATATTATTGCTAGAAGCTGGATATTTATAATTTGCCTATCGTAGATGTCCGCATAAACAAAGGAGGTGCTGTCCGATGATAAGAGTTTTTTCCTAAACTTGTGTTTTTTAGTTAGTGGGGTAGCATCGCCAGGTAAATCGATGCCTGGGGTGTTACAGCTATTTAACGGGCGGGGTGGTCTCGGTGACCAGCGGGGATGGTCGTGGTGCTCTGGGCGTGCATTGGCCGGGGTGGGCGGTGGCGTCGCAGTGCAGCGTCCAGGCGTGTGTGGCGAGTGGTTTCTTGGAGGGACGCGAGTGTCCAGTGGTGCGGAGACGGACGCGCAGGTCGTCCAGTCATATCAGCGCGCAAGTGTTCGACCGCGAGGGCGGCACTGTAACAGGCGAGAGAGAGGGGGTATCTGCGCCAGTGGGGTGCTGGGGTGATATGGAGTTCGCGTGCGTGAACGAAAGTGACGGGGAGTGAGCGTAGGGTAGGAATCGGGGGCGTGCCCAGACCGACGTGTTCGGAGCGGGTTGGGGGTGGCTTGGCGGTGGTGGTGCACGGGAGAGGGAGGGGTCTCGCCTGGGAAACACGCGAGGTGCAGGGACGCCACTGCGCGCTCGTTTGGTCGGGGAGGCAGAGAGAAGGGGTGGAGCTCGAGGTGGGCTGTCTCAGGGTCTGCTAGAGCAAGGGCGAGGAGAGAGAGGTAGGGGGCACCCCAGAGGCTGACTGGTGGGGCTGTGGGGTCGTGTGGGTACGGGTACACGCCTGGCGAGTGGTGGATAGGAAAGAGAGGGGTGGGAGAGGATCCTAGCAAGATCTTGCATGCATGGCATCGGTTCTCCTCTTCTCCCTCTTTTCTCTCGATTTTTCGAACATGGTCGAGGCTGGGGTGATGCTAGGTGTAATGCTGGTTAACTTTGCTGGGCATGGGTGCTAGGTTTAGTGGAAAAGAGTTTGCTCCAGAAATAAAGGAAAAGAAAAGGAGAGAAAACCACACATGAAATGATGGTGCAATATGAAGCAAGGCAAAGTTTGAATCTAATCTACCTAAGTTTGAATGGCCTTTGAAAAGTTTGCAAACTAACCACACACATCAACTCAAGTTTGCAAGAACTTTAGAAGAAAGGAAAAATCTAAAATTAAAAGATCTTATTAGCACCACACATATGCACACACACATGAGTTCACAAACCCTAGCACACATGCACACAAGCACACAATCTTATCAAAAGTTTTATTTTATCCTAAATGAAGCATTAACTTGGTCTTAACTTGTGTTACAAAAAGTAGGGTGTTACAAGGTGTACGAAGAAGCATTCTACCATGATCCTCCTTAGAAATTTTTATGTTGGTATATCTAGTTGGAATAGGTACGTTCTTGATACTCTTGCAAGAGGTAATTTTCTAGGTACTCCCGCTCTTGAAGCATGCACTTTAATAGAAAGTTTAGTGGGAGTACCATCTATTCATGTTGTTAAAACTGAGATCACTTTGGAGGAAGTTATAGAAAAACTAGGTTCTTTAGAAAAAAGTTGGCCAAATATCCTTGATAATGCTAGCCGAGTTAATGAAGCGATAGAAAGTATCGGTAAGAGAATCAACGTTTTAGAAGCTAGCACTACTATTGATAGTCAAAACCTTAGGATTGGGAAACTAGAGGAATATATGGAAACTTTAAGTTCAATTTTCTCTTCTCTTAAGTTTAAGAAGGAGAAAGCTTTTTTTGGAAAAGAACAAAAATTTATGTATGTTCACAAGGTGTCTGTGCCTAAACCTCAACATGTTTTTAAGATTGGTAAGACTTTTAGTTCAACTAAGAGTGACTTGCAGGTTGAATCATTTTTGGGAACTTCTAAAGTGCCTAGTGTGGAAAGTGCTGATCTTGAGGAAATAGTTGATCTTAATGCTTCTTTTGAAAATACTTGATTTCCACCTTTCTGCGCCTAGCTCAAAGGCGTTAAAGAAAAGCACTCTTGGGAGATAACCCATTGTTTTACTTTCAGTTCTTTTTCTTTTATTTGAGTCTTGGAAGTTATTACAACTGTAATAACCGCTCCTTATCCTTTTTATTTCGTTGTTGTGCCAAGAGAAACATCTAA
Organism: Dactylis glomerata; assembly: GCA_007115705.1. NCBI lineage: Eukaryota > Viridiplantae > Streptophyta > Magnoliopsida > Poales > Poaceae > Dactylis > Dactylis glomerata. The sequence goes on from QXEO01000306.1 coordinate 352,544, forward strand.
TTTGAGCGAGGTAAGATTTGGGGAAGTTGTTGTCCTGAAACAGATTTCGGTGCTGCACCGTAAAGATTTCTTGTGCATATGCCCTAGGTTATATGCAAACTTTCATTAGTTTTACACTTTTTGATTTGAGCAACATAAAACCCTCAAAAATTTGACCTTTGTCAGCTGTTCTGTTTTGACAGATTTCTGCCACTATTTGTGTTTGCCTCTCGATCGCTTTTTTAGTTCTTTTGATCGCGGAACTTTTGGGGAAGTTGCTACAGTAGTATATGCTTTATGTGGTGGTTTTGAGTTGAAATCTGAACCAAAAAAGGATTGATTCATTATTATGCTTACACTAATGTTGCTAATAGAATTGTGTTGAGTTTTGTATGAAGGAAGTTTTTAAGTGTAGGGATTGGAGAACGATGAGATGAGTTGAAGAATGGACAAAAGCTCAAGCTTGGGGATGCCCACGCACCCCAAGAAATATCCAAGAGGTACAAGCGTCAAAGCTTGGGGATGCCCCCGAGGCACCCCTTCTTCATCGGCAAAAATCAGGTCACCTTTTAAAACATTATATTTTTATTGCTTCATGCACTATGCATTTTTCTTGGAGCATCTTTACTTTAGTTTTTAGTTTTGTTTAGTTTTGTTTGCTGCAATAAATGGTTGGACCCTAATAAATTTCTTTTGGAGAAGTGGCCTTGCTTTTCATTTGCCAAGAACACTCCGTTTTTCACTCTTATCGTTCAACGAGTGTTCTCTTTTTCTGGAACTGCGTTTAGCTTGCGTTTTTTGCCTTGATGTTTGTTCAGATCTTGTTATATCTTTATTTCAAGGTGTATTTTGACCTCTGGTCCATGTTGGTTTTCATCAAAAAAGTTGTTTCAAAAAGGTTCGAATGGTGTTGGAAAAGAGAAAAAGTTTCATGCAAAAAAGTGGTACAAAAAGGAGCTTGTTTAGACTGCGGCTTAGACTTTTACATATCGTGCTTGATGTCGTTTTGATAGTATGCTTAGTGATTTTTGCTACAGCATGACTTGTCTCAAATAACTGAGATTGCTTAATGAGCCTTTGAAAAAATCATGCGTTGTTTTTATTATTTGGAAGCATTAATTTGGTTTTCTCCTTCATACTTTATTTGGGTTGACTTGGTGCATGCTTACAACATGTTTGACTCATACAAAGTCACCATAAGCCTCTATGATCATTTAGTTTTTGATTTTTGATGTCATTTTATGCTTATCTTAATGATGTTTTGTCGCTATGCATGATTATGGCCGTTATTGCTCTCTTAGTTGGTCGCTCCCAGTCTTTTGTTAGCCCTCATTTTGTACTGAGTATGAGCTCTACTCGTGCATCCAACTCCCAAAAACCAAGTTGTTCCAATGTGTCCACCATACATACCTATTAGCAATTTGCTATTCCAAAGTACATTTGACTTGCTTTTATCTATCCTTCAAATTAAACTCGTTTGGTGTTATGCGAAAATTGGTCAGTAAAGCTCTCACGAACCTGATGGCATACTTTACTTTTCTCGTTCTTAAAAATTTGACATTGTGGCTCTTTTATGTTGAGTTTTTATGCTTGCAAGTTGTAAGTTGGAAATTAGCCCAGCCATGCCGTCATGGGGCAAGCTTTCAACATTGCACTTCTTATTTGAGTTGATATCGTGATCTTTTGTTTATGGATACTCGCGATGTGAAATAAGTTGGGAATCTTGCGGGATCATGGAGTTTGTATACATGTTAGAGAAACGCCTGGGCCGCTAATCTAAGCCATGCATAATTTATGGTGAAAATTTACAGCATACCTATAGTGAACATTCGATGACGCATCTCAAAATAAAAAGCTATACCAATGGTAAATAAAAGAGATGTCGAGGTGTTCATTGTCTGTTTGTCCTGTCATTTTGATGTGGGCTTGTTCCATGCCATCGGGCACGGAGATACCCCGTTGGCGGTTCTCAATGATACATGTATACTTACAATGACAAGAGCTTGCTTGGGACTCTAAGTCAAGTAGCATGAGGTTTGGGTATTCGTATTTCACGGGACACGAGGTTTTTAACTTATGATTTGTTAAGCATATGCTTCGTAATTGTACTCGTATTAACTTTAACCATTCAAGATGCCTATGATGGGGGCAATGAGAGCTCAAAGCTAGTAAGTACCATAATTTTTAAAGGTTTATAAAACTTTTAATCACTGCTTCCCTCTGCGAAGGGCCTTTCTTTTAGTTTCATGATTGAGTCACCACCTTCTACCTTTATGCACCGTCTAAGAGAGCATAGTTGTCATTCTGAATTTAATGTGCATAGTCCCAAAGTTTATCATTGATTAATTCATGATTTTGGTTTCACTTGTTCTCAAATTATTTGTATCTAGTCGCCCTCTTAAACTTGAAGGTGTCCTATGCATTTATGTTTTGCTATTCCATGAAGGACAAGCTGAAAACCATTTGCTATGTTTTTCCATATGATTTGAACACACGTTTGACTTTCATTGTTTCATTTTTTATGATCTTTTGTTTGTGTTCTTTTTCATGTTATAACATGGTTGCTAAGTTTCTTCTATCAAGATTATGTCTTTCATGCCTATGTTTTAAGTTCTTTTGATCCCAGCACTCAATGCTTACATAGATGATCAAGATTGTGTTGGTGCATGTCACCTCAAAAATTATTCTTTGTTATCACTTACCTACTTGAGGACGAGTAGGAGTTAAGCTTGGGGATGCTTGATACGTCTCAAACGTATCTATAATTTTTGATGCTCCATGCTTGTTCTTACACCATTTGCTTAGTGTTACACTTCGTGGCGTTTTTATGCATTTTCTGGAACTAACCTATTAACAAGATGCCACAGAGCCAGTTCCATGTTTTCTGCTGTTTTTGTGTTTCAGAAAAGTTACACAGGAAATATTCTCAGAATTGGACGAAACAAAAGCTGAACCTCCTAATATTTACCGAAGCTTCCAGAAGTCCGAAGAGGAGGCGGAGGGGGGCCACGGGCTGGCCACACCGTAGGGCGGCGCGGCCAGCCCTTGGACCGCGACCCCTGGTGGTAAGGCCATCCTGGCCCACCTCTGACGCTGCCCCTTCGACTATAAAGACCCCCGATGGGAAAAACCTAAAGCCCCGATCAATTTTCTAGAAACACATCGCGATTCATCATCGTCATCGACCCGAGATCGGGAGGGTCCAGAAGCTCTTCCTGGCACCCTGCCGAAGAGGGGAATCGCCACCGGAGGTCTTCTTCATCGCCATGCTTGCCTCCGACGTGATGAGTGAGTAGTCTACCTTGGACTATGGGTCCATAGCAGTAGCTAGATGGTTATCTTCTCAACCATGTGCTTCATGTTTAGATCTCGTGAGCTGCCTTACATGATCGAGATCATCTTTGTATAATTCTACATGTTGTGTTTGTTGGGATCCGATGAATATTGGTGTTATGTTAAGTTGATGTGCTGAATATTATCATATGTTATCTCTATGTTGTTTATGATCTTACATGCTCTCCGTTGTTAGTAGCTATCTTGGCCAAGTAGATACTAGTGACTCCAAGAGGGGGTATTTATGCTCGATAGTTGGGTTCATGCCTCTATTTAATCTGGGGGAGTGACAGAAACCTCTAAGGTTGTAGATGTGTTGTTGCCACTAGGGAGAAAACAACATTCTTGTGTCCAAGGACATTTGTTTTGTTTACATTACACACTTTGCTTAATGCAGTTATCTGTCGTTCGCAACTTAATACTCGAGGGGTGTTCGGACGATATCCCCGCGAGTGGATTATTAGCCATAGATGCAGTTGGATGGCGGTCTATGTATTTTGTTGTAATGCTCGGAGTAAATCTTATAGTGATCCTCGTGACATATGCACGTTATCTTTATTCTATCAATTGTCCAACTATAATTTGTTTACCCAGCATATTATTATTTATCTTATGGAGAGACACCACTAGTGAACTGTGGACCCCGGTCCAATTTCTTTTACATTGCTATTACTATTTAATTTTACTCGCACTGTTTACTTTCTTGCATACTACTATTGCTTTCCACTCGATACGCTCAATCCTTTATTTACAGCAAATCGGTGAGATTGACAACCTCATCGTAAGTTGGGAGCAAAGTTCTTGGTTGTGTTGTGTGCAGGTTCCACGTTGCTGCTGGTGCAAAGCAAAGCCCTAGACGAGGTGCCTTATAAATTGTCCGGAGCTTTCGCGAAGCTAACATGCATCACCTACTGAAGTTTGGCTTTTTCCTACTAGTTTGATAAACCTCGGTTTCTTACTGAGGGAAAACTTGCTACTGTGCTCATCATACCTTCCTCTTGGGGTTCTCAACTGGGTGGTTATCTGCCCGCATCAAGCTAATTAAGATAAATCTAACCACAACCTTAAACTCTAAGATCCTACGCTCCCTGGTGCACTGGTTTCCTAACAGGGGTTTAGGTTTCTGTCGCTCCGGCAACCCCACAATTAGTAGCCAAATACACAATGCATTCTACTAGGCCCATAAAGGTGAAGTATCATGTAGTCGACGTTCACATGACACCACTAGTAAAATAGCACACCACAACATATAAATATCAAACCATTAAATATTACTCAACATAGTTCCACTACTAACATCTTGACTTCTCCCATGTCCTCAAGAACTAAACGAACTACTCACAAGACATCATATGGATCATGATCAGAGGTGAAATAATAATAAATAAAAATTTGAACATAAAACTTAATCCAACAGTTTCACTCAATAGCATCAACTACAAGAGTAATCAACACCAGGAAAGTTTCCCCTATGAACTGGACAAGATTCACCCCAAGATGTTACAGCGGGATGGCGTGGTGTAACATCCCAAGATTTTATCAAATTTTGGGAGATTTTTTTTTTGCTTTTATTTTGAAGGCGTTGATTGAAATTTCACAAGGATTTAAAACTTTTGAGTTCATTTATAAGCTTTACTCCAAAAACCATTTCAAACTCCCTAACTTTCATGCTGAACTCCTATGAGAAAAACCAGATACCAAAATATTATTTTTCTTGCTTTTATTCAACTTTATGCAAGCCTGCTTGCAGAGAATTGAGTTACAAAAGTATTTATAAAGATTGTTTTGCAAACCTATGATTGAGTGTGAATCTCAACTATTATTTTATAAAATACTATTTTCCTATTTTCTTCAAAAGAATTATTTTTAAACCATATTTCTATTTCTTTTATGCAAGCAAACCCCTTGCTATGTTTATAAAGATATATTCAAAATTAGCTTTTATCTTGAAAACATATTTCTTACTGGTTTGGAGCATTGTATGGAATATTAGAAGAATTTAGAATTTTGTTTGAATTGATTTGAAGGAGTTTTGCAAAAGATTTGATCCAAAACAGAAATCAAAACAAAAGAAAAAGAAAACAGAAGAAAAAAAAAATAGAAAAGAGGACAGCAGCCCAACCTGGGCCGCACCCGGGGCCCAAATCCAGCCGAACCAGCCCACCCCGCGCACCCCTCCTCTCTCTCACCGACACCCAGGCCCCACCTGTCATCTTTGTCCTCCCCGCAATCTCCTCTCCCTCTCTCTGTTCGGAAACGGTCGCCGGAGTAACGCCCCCGTTGATTTCTCGCAAGTAAATGGCCATCAAGACCTTGCCTACAAGATCCCCGCGCCCTCCTGTCCTTTCCCTTCCCTTCCTCTCCTCGAATTGGGCCACCAGGCTGCTTGAATTGCTCGTCATAGCATTGGACTTCCGCCACTATTTTCATCAAAAACCGGCACTCCGGTGAGACCACGCTACCTCCTTCTGGTCTCCGCACCTTCCTTTCTCCGTTGTGCACCTCCCTGACATGGTTTGGTGATTTTTCATGCATTAGATCGATGAGACCATCCTAAAGCCGAAGCCACCGTCCGCCCCTCGAAGCTCCGGCGAGAAATCGCCGAGCCGTTCCACCTCCTCAAGCTCGTCTGCCTCGCCACCCTAGCCACCTCGCCACCCTGCACACCCCAGAAGCACCGCCACATCCTCTGTCACCTCAAAGCCATCGTGCAGCACCGCGTCTAGAGCACCCTGCAGAACACCGTCGCTCCAGCCGCCCCTCTACTTCGCGCCTGGAAACGATCGACGGCGTCGTTCATGTTTCTAAGATCCCCTCACCGTGCTGGTCACCGTCGTGTCATCGCCGTCATTTGAAAGCTATTGTAGCGTCGCTGGAGTCAAATCAGAGCCGCCTCACCAGAGAAAGCTCGCCGAAACCCTATCTTTCTCAGGTGAGCCCTCTTCTTTTAAACCACGCCCGTCAGATCTTAATCGAATGGCCCGAACAAATCACTTATTCGAAAGGGTACTGGACAATCTGATCCATCCAGATTCAGTTTAATCCAATGATCCACAAGCGTGATCCAACCGAAGAGGTGTCCTCGAATAGGAAAGTGACATGTGGCCACCTCTGAATTAAAACGAATTCGAATTAGAAATTCAAACCAGATTTGATCCCAATATTGCAAAATTCATATCTTTTGATTCCTGCATCCAAATCTAACAAATAATATACCGTTGGAATCCTTAGGAAGTGTAGAATCCATTAGTTCAATAAAAATTCATATTTTATGGGTTAAATTTGAAACTATTATCAAATTGAGTAAAACACTTCTGTTAGCTTTCTAAATTCATATCTTTTATTCTGTCCATCCAAAAATTACAAATTTGTAGTCTCTAGAATCCTCTCAACGTGTAGAACATCTTAGGATCAAGAAACTCCAAACTTGATACATGCACATACTTCGTGTATTCAAATCTATCTAAATTACTAATTTGAACATAACTTGAATTCTAGAAATTATTTTAGAATGAATCCAATTGCTATAAGCTTTGTTTTACTACAAGCTATCCAATAGTATCAATCTCATATTTTCTTGAACCACTTCACAATTATTCAAATTCTAATACGAGGATTTGAGTATTTCCTGTATCATTTAATTCTATTAATGATTCCTTCTACTTTAGTAAACCTTAGGTTCATAGTTAGCTATCAAATATCATTTAGAAATCACCTTGATCCATATCTTGTTCATCTAATTATAGTTGGTCTAATTCATATATATTCAAATTGCAATTGTGCTACTTGAGTAGGATATGAATTCATTCTCAAACCTAGATTCTATTTTGCTAATGTGGTGTTGTCAAAACCCATACCATAGTATGTGTTCATACACCATGTTGTTCAATAAATCCTTTGAACCATATTCTCAAATGTCATCCACCCATATTCAATCCTTGTCCACTTAATCTTGAATTCATGTGTTGAACTATTCAATTTGCAAATGTGCTAATTGAGTAATGTAATGATTCATGAATTCTAGTCTCATGCCTAAGTGTAATATATACTATTTAAGAATAATTGTTGTCACACTTATTCAATAGTATTGTTATTGCACTATTGACTTATGTGATCAAATTCACATGAGTCATACCAAACCTCATTCATGCTTTGATAAAGCATAAAGACTCCATCAGTTGTATTTTGTTTAGTTCATTTCTCTCCAATCATATTGATCTTTCCCAACTAAGCTCTCAAAACCCGTGTCTCACAAATCACAATTCTTTTGTCATATCAATTCTATCACAATATCTTGAATAATTTAAATTGTTAAACAAACACTGTTGAATTGTTTGTCTTGTTTGATTGTGTTTGTATGGATTGTTTATGTTATGTTATTTTTGTGCTATAGTTTGTGTGAAGAGCTACGTGCTTAGTTGAGAGAAGTGAAAAGATTGTATTCTTCAAAAAGGCAAGTGACACACATTCTTCTACCTATTTTTACTACTGCATTAGTGTTTTTCAGTAGTATGCATGATAGTTTGTTTTCAAAGAAGTTTATGAAATGCTTAGAACCTAGTAGTGTGTAGCCATCCTTTAAACCCCACTTGATAGGATTGCAAATTTACTTTGGAAAGTGATGCCATGCTTTATTGATGATTTGCTCTGAAAATTAAACTACAACTTCAATGAACTACCTGGGTGGATTGGTGTGGCTTTGGGTGTGTTGAGTGTCTACTTAGGAGTCACATATCATTAGAAGTGAAAACCATGGTATGTGTTAGTGGCCTAAGTAGTACACTTGTGGTTTGCCACTCAGGATTAAATGGATTAATATGTCTTCCATGCTTAGATGTACTTCCAGTGCAGCCTTATGACATTATGGGCTCTGTCTTGATTGAGTACGATGTGAGGGTTCATCCATGGGTACTGACAAAGGGTGATATTTTGGGCATGGTCAGATCCAGATGGTTGAATGCTCCTTCTGAAAGGTCTTGTCTCATTTTATGTATGGGCATAAAATGAGTCTTAAGGTGAAAGTGCACAACCCTTGCAGGGTGTAAAACTAATCGATTAGCCGTGTCCCCAGTTATGGACAACTTGAGTCTCTAGACATGGAATGTACGGAAGAATCTCATCACCTTTTTGAAATAATTAGAACTTGTGTAGAAAGTGGAGATGCCTCAGGGCTACATGCCTGGCAGTGAAAACCATGGTATTGTAGTAACTTGAGAGATTAACCTAGTTTTGTAGAGATACTACCCGGGGCTACATACTGGCAGTGAAAACCATGTATGTGGTGGTGACCTAGGAGTTATCTTGATATTAAAAAAAAACAGAATGCTTTAAAATGTTTTGGTTTGGAAAATATAGGATAAAACTGCTTTATGCAAATTAGCCTTTGAGATCCACTAGCCAAATATCATGTAGTATAGTCTTTCCATAAAATGCCACCAAATATGTGTCATTTGCCAGTACGTTGTTGTACTGACCCCTCTGGGGCTGCATATTCAAACATGCAGGTTTTTTATTGTCGAGTAAGGAACCAGGAGTAGGATCTCGAGCTTACATTCCAACATGTCTGCCTGTGGCACTTGATGAAGATGGAGGCTCATTGCTACTATGCTTTATGCTGTGTACTCGTAAAGTTGAAGACCTATGTAACTAGATTTTCATTGTAATATTGATGCTATTGCAATGATTAGTATATTTTGTACTGTGGTGCTATCTACTGATCCAGGGAATGGCACACTTAACACAAGTGTTCCACTTTAATCCAAAGGTGGGGCGCTACACGTGGTGATGGTGATGATGAAGGTGTTGATGATGATGGTGATGAAGATGATGATCCCGATGAAGCCCAGCTCGATGGCGATGACGATGGCGGTGATCTCCCCTCTCCAGGAAGGAATTTCCCCGACAGATTTCTGCCTGCCGGAGAGCTTTCTCTCTCTGTGTGTTTTCTGCCCCGCAGAGGCGGCGGAGTCTATCTCTGATCCCCCCTGGGTCTTAGGTTTTCGGGGAGATGATATACACGAGCGGGCGCTGGCAGAGGTGGGCCAGGGCGGCCACACCATTGGGTGGCATGGCCTAGGGCTGGCCCGTGCCACCTGGTGGTGTGGGCCCCTGGTGGCTCACCTCGCCCTCTCCTGGCTACTTCTGTCTTCCGATGAAATATGAATTTTTGGGTATTTTCCTAGAATTGCTGGTCTTCAGAAATATGGTGTCTTGATGGTCCTTTTTCCAGCATAATCCTGACTCTAGCAGTGAGCTCTCCAATAATCATCAATCATGTGAAAATAGAGAAAACAACATAAGTATCATCTCTAAATAAGAAATATATCTACTTGGTTAGGGACTACCACGCGCCTTCTGGTAAGTTGCATCCTTCCCCCGCCTCTACTTGGTTAGGGAACTTGGTTATTGTGCATCGCCGGTCTCCAGATCTGCCGGTGTGAAATAATTTATGAAATTTGATTAGGAACTTATTTATTGTACATAGCTGGTCTTCATATCCGCTGGTGTGAAATAATTTATGAAATATAATTAGGAACGTGGTTATTGTGCATCACCGGTCACCAGATCCGCCGGTGTGAAATAATTCATGAAATCTGATTAGGAACTTGGTTATTGTGCATCGCCGGTCACCAGATCCATCAGTGTGAAAAAATTATGAAATCTAATTGATTTACTGTGGTGGGATTTGCAGCTATGACAGCATACCAAATATGTGGCAACTTTGATTGTGAGGTTTCGGTTGGATGCAATTCGTGCACGAGAATGGCCTCTGCACCGACGGAAAATCAGATTTTTTTCATGGTAGATACCGTGTGAAGAATATCTGTAATTTATGTCAACTAGTGTCATGTTTGTTTAAATGTCTCTATTTTAATTGTGTAAGTTGGTCATGTTCTATGTTTTAATTAATAGTTCAAGACATTAATTGAAAACTATGTGTAAGCTAGACTTCCACTTGTATGTTTGTGTGTTAATTAGTAGGTCACCATATCTGTCGGTGTCAAAGGGTTGTTGGCAATGTCAAAGTGTTGATTACTTTCGTGTTTGATAGAAGGCCCGCACGTGAACAACGTCTAAAATAAAAGAACGACTGGTGATGTACGCACATTGAACGGCGCCTGAGAAAGCGATAGTGGCGTGGTCTTGCACGCCACCAAACACACGACACGGTGGCTGATGCGGGCATGATAACCACTCAATTGGGAACCCCAAGAGAAAGGTATGATGAGCACAGTAGGAAGTCTTTCCCTCAATAAGAAACCGAGGTTTATCGAACCAGTAGGAAAAAGCCAAACTTCAGAAGGTGATGCCTGCTAGCTTCGCGATAGCTCCGGACAATTTATAAAGCGCCTCGTCCAGGGCTTTGCTTTGCACCAGCAGCAACATGGAACCTGCACATAATACAACCAACAACTTTGCTCCCCAACTTACGATGAGGTTGTCAATCTCACCGGTTTGCTGTAAACAAAGGATTGAGCGTATCGAGTGGAAAATAATAGTAGTATGCGAGAAAGTAAACAGTGTGAGTAAAAGTAGACAGTAATAGCAATGTAAAGGAAATTGGACCGGGGTCCACAGTTTACTAGTGGTATCTCTCCATAAGATAAATAACAACATGCTGGGTAAACAAATTACAGTTGGGCAATTGATAGAATAAAGAACGTGCATATGTCACGAGGATCACTATGATATTTACTCTGGGCATTACAACAAAATACATAGACCACCATCCAACTGCATCTATGACTAATAATACACTCGCGGGGATATTGTTAGAACACCCCTCGAGTATTAAGTTGCGAACAACAGATAACTGCATTAAGCAAATTGTGTAATGTAAACAAAACGAATGTCCTTGGACACAAGTGAAGGGTTTCGCAGCATAGTAAATCAAAAAAATTCCTATGGATGCGAACAAGAAAGCCAAGATCTAATCTAGGAGATGTAATCAAAGAGAGAGATAGATGAGATCTTCATACCCTTGAAGAAATTGCACAGCAGAAACGTTCAACGGAACGTGGATGATGTAGTCGTACTAGCCGTCTCCTCCCCGCGATCCGATCCGATCCTACGCCGCAAGTGGCGGCGCCTCCGAGAGATGCACACGTACGGTGCAGCGACGTCTCCCCCTTCCTTGGTCCAACAAGTATGGTGGAGAGATAGATTGGATCTGCAGCACGACGGCGTGGTGCTAATGGTGGAGAGTTTCTGCGGCAGGGCTTCGCCTACGCACAGTCGCGAGAGAGAGAGGTGGAGGGGCAGCAGTTGGCCGGCGGCTAGGGTTGGAGTGGGAGGGGGCTGCGCCCCTGCCCCCTTTATATGGGGGGCTGGCCGGCTGCCTTGGCCCCTCCTCCAAGCCCTAGAGCGGCGACCTAGGGGGAAGAGTGGGGGGCAAGTTTCCCCCCTTCCTTCTGGAAGGTTCCCTTAGGGTTTCCCCTAGGGCTGGCCAGCTGGGCCTTAGGGGCCTTGTGCGCCTGGCCCAAAGTGGCCAGGACACTTCCCCTTAAGCCCATGCAGGCCTCCGACAAGTGGGCCCACGTTGGTCCCACTCCGGAACCTTCTAGAACCTTCCGGTACAATACCGATAAACCTCGAAACGATTCCGGAATCCAAAAACTGCTTTCCTTTATATGAATCTTATTCTCCGAACCATTCCGGAACCTCTCGTGATGTCCTGGATCTCATCCGAGACTCTGAACAAAAACTCATAAACCAATTATCCATTCTATCCTAGCATCGATGCACGTTAAGTGTGTGACCCTACGGGTTCGAGAATATGCAGACATGATCTTCTATCAATAATCAACAGTGGGATATGGAAACCCATATTGACTCCCACATATTCATCGATGATCATATCGGATGAACCACGATGCCAGGATTCAATTAATCCCGTATATGTATTCCCTTCATCACACAATATTTTACTTGCCCGAGATTCGATCGTCGGTATTGCCATACCTAGTTCAATCTCATTCACAGCAAGTACTTTACTCATTCCGTAATCTGATATCACTTCGTGATTAACTCCTTAACCACATGCTTGCAAGCGGTGTTGATATCGATTACCGAGTGGGCCCAAAGTATATCTCTCCGACTCGGGAGGGACAAATCCCATCTCGATACATACAACCCAACAAGTACTTTCCGATCACCTGAGAGACACCTTTATGATCACCCTCACATAGGATGATGTTTGATGACCTCAAAGCTTTCTTCCGATACTAGGGAGTTGTATTATCTCATGGTCTAAGGAATACAATACATGACATAGGAAAAGCTTTGCAAAGATGAACACAATAACACAATCTAATTGCTCTGCTTTATTTGGGTCTGTCCATCACATCATTCTCCTAATGATATGATCTCATTATTAATTGACAACTCATGTCTATGGTTAGGAAACCTTAACCATCATTAATCAATGAGCTAGTCCATAGAGGCATACTAGGGACACGGTGTTGTTCAAAAACCACACAAGTATTAAAGTTTCCGCTTGATACAATTCTAGCATGGAATATAAACATTATCATGAACAAGAATTATAATAATAACATCTTTATTATTGCCTCTAGGGCATAATTCCAACAGTCTCCCACTTGCACTAGAGTCAATAATCTAGTTTACATCTGGTAACAATCTAACACCCATGGCATTAAGGTGTTGATCATGTTTTGCTCGTGGAAGAGGTTTTGTCAACGGATCTGCGACATTCAGATCCGTATGTACTTTGCTAATCTTCAGATCTCCATCTGATATATAATCTTGAATTATATGGAAACGGCGGTTGATGTGCTTGGTCTTTGGATGATATCTTGGTTCCTTAGCCAGTGTTATGGCGCCAGTGTTGTCGCACAATATCTCTAGTGGGTCCAAGGCATTTGGAACCACACCAAGCTCAGTGATGAAGTTTCTGATCCAAACTCCTTCACTTGATGCTTCTGAAGCAGCCATGTATTCCGCTTCGGTTGTAGATCCCGCGATCACACTTTGCTTGCAGCTTCTCCAGCTCACAGCTCCACCATTCAAAATATAAACGTATCCTATCTGAGATTTAGAATTATCCGGGTCGGTGTCGAAACTAGTGTCGACGTAACCTTTTATGACGAGCTCCTCATCACCTCCATAGACCAAGAACATTTCTTTAGTCCTATTTAAATACTTTAGGATGTTCTTTACGGCTGTCCAGTGTTCCACTCTTGGATCACTTTGGTATCTGCTCGTCAAACTAAGAGTATTGGACACATCCGGTTTAGTACACAACATGGCATACATAATAGAACCTATGGCCGAGGCATATGGCACTTTGCTCATAGTTTCTCTATCTTTTACCGTAGCTGGACACTGAGCCTTGCTCAATATCTTACCTGACAACATGGGCTATGAACTTTTCTTTGCTTTATCCATTCTGAACCTTTTCAGAACTTTGTCTAGGTATGTACTTTGGCTTAAAGCTATTAGGCGTCTTTCTCTATCTCTATAGATTTTGATGCCTAATATATAAGCAGCTTCTCCTAGGTCTTTCATTGAAAAACATTTATTCAAATAACTCTTCACATCATTAAGCATACCAATGTCATTTCCAATAATCAATATGTCATCCACATATAGTACTAAAAATGTCACCGAGCTCCCACTCACTTTCTTGTAGATACAAGCTTCGTAGCAATTTGGAACAAATCCAAAACTCTTGATCACTTGATCAAAACAAAGGTTCCAACTCCGAGATGCTTGCTTCAGTCCATAAATGGAACGCTGAAGTTTGCACACCTTATTAGCATCCTTAGGATCGACAAAACCTTCGGGTTGCATCATATACAACTCTTCATCAATGTTGCCATTGAGGAACGCAGTCTTGACATCTATCTGCCAAATTTCATAATCATGAAACGCAGCAATTGCTAATAAAATCCGAATGGACTTAAACATCGCTACGGGAGAGAAAGTCTCATCGTAGTCAACACCTTGAACTTGCCGAAAACCTTTTGCGACAAGCCGAGCTTTATAGACAGTAACATTACCATCCGCGTCCATTTTCTTCTTGAAAATCCATTTGCACTCAATGGCCTTGCGGCCGCTAGGAGGGTCCACCAAAGTCCATACTTGGTTTTTGCTCATGGATCCCAATTCGGATTTCATGGCCTCTATCCATTTCTCAGAGTCTGGGCTCATCATCGCTTCCTCATAGTTCGCAGGTTCACTGTTGTCTAACAACAAGACGGGTTAAGATAGGGTTGCCGTACCATTCAGGAGTGGCACGTGACCTTGTCTACCTGCGAAGTTCAGTAGTAGCATCGTTCGAAGTTTCATGATCCTCATCATTAGCTTCCTCTCTTGTTGGTGCAGACGGCACCGGAACAACTTTGGGTGCTGCGCTACTCTCCAACTCGAGAGAAGGTTCAATAACCTCGTCTAGCTCCACCTTCCTCCCACTCACTTCTTTCGAGAGAAACTCCTTCTCAAGAAAGGATCCGTTCTTTGCAACAAACACTTTGCCTTCGGATCTGTGGTAGAAGGTATACCCAATCGTTTCCTTAGGGTATCCTTTGAAGACGCATTTCTCCGCTTTGGGTTTGAGCTTGTCTGGCATCAACTTCTTGACGTAAGCTTCGCATCCCCAAAATTTAAGAAATGACAACTTAGGTTTAGCACCAAACCATAGTTCATACGGTGTCGTCTCAATGGATTTAGATGGTGCCCTATTTAAAGTGAATGCAGCAGTTTCTAATGCATAACCCCAAAATGATAACGGCAAATCTGTAAGAGACATCATCGATCGCACTATATCTAATAGAGTTCGATTCCGGCGTTCAGACACACCATTGCGCTGTGGTGTTTCGGGTGGCGTGAGTTGCGAAACGATTCCGCTTGCTTTAAGATGCGTGAGAAAATCATAACTCAAATACTCACCTCCACGATCGGATCACAGAAATTTAATTTTCCTGTTACGATGGTTTTCCACTTCGTTCTGAAATTCTTTGAACTTTTCAAACGTTTCAGATTTATGTTTCATTAAATAGATATACCCATATCTACTTAAGTCACCAGTAAAAGTGAGAAAATAGCGATATCCACCGCGCGTCGAAATACTCATTGGTCCACACATATCGGTATGTATGATTTCCAATAAGTCCGTTGCTCGCTCCATTATTCCGGAGAACGGGGTTTTGATCATCTTGCCCATGAGGCACGGCTCGCACGTGTCAAATGATTCAAAATCAAGAGACTCCAAAAGTCCATCAGAATGGAGTTTCTTCATGCGTTTTACACCAATATGTCCTAGACGGCAGTGCCACAAATAAGTTGGATTATCACTATCTACTTTGCATCTTTTAGCCTCAATGTTATGGATGTGCGTTTCATTGCTTTCGAGATTCAGAAGAAATAAACCATTCATGATAGGTGCATGACCATAAAAGATGTTATTCATATAAATAGAACAACCATTATTCTCATATTTAAATGAATAACCATCTTGCAATAAACACGATCTAGATATAATGTTCATGCTCAACGCAGGCACATAATAACACTTGTTGACCATCAACACATGATTGTCTTTCTTGATATCCACCTCCGCAGCTTTAAGCTTTGCGAAGAGCTCAGTGATCGTATCAGTGGAACCAATTTGATTGTGAGTAACTACAAAACCTTTGTAGCTAGGAGGGAGTGATTGCAGAACTCTGTCAATTTTGAGCTCTTCTGGAATCTTGCAGTCCAGTTGCTCAAGACGTTGAGTGTAGCCCGACATCTTAATGGCGTGCTCACTAACGGAACTCCCTTCCTCCATCTTGCAGTTAAAGAACTTCTCAGAGATCTCATATCTCTCAGAACGGGCTTGAGTCTGAAACATGATTTTCAGTTCCTCAAGTATCTCATAAGGCCCGCTGAACTCCTCAAAACGATTTTGAAGTTCTGGTTCCATAGCAAACAACATGGTACTCTTAATCACGCCATAATCATCTTTGCCCGACTGATAAACAGCTTTTTCATCAGCCGGCGCAGCAGTAGCAGGGGCGTCACCTAGCGCTTTCTCAAGTACATAGGCTTTTTGTCCGCCAGTGAGAATGATTCTCAGATTGCGGAACCAGTTGGTGAAGTTAGACCCATTGTTCTTAAGCTTTTCTTTCTCAGCAAAAAATGTTGAAGTTGAAGTTGGACTTAGCCATTTGATCTACAACATTGCAAGTACAATTTTAGACTATGTTCATGATAACTAGTTCAACTTAATCAAATTACTAGATGAACTCCCACTAAATTCAACATCCCTCAAGTTGTTTAGTGAACACGATCCAAATTCACCACACCTAATCCGATCTTCACGAGAAGAGATGTGGTTTCAATGGTGGACAACTAAGTGTCGATCATATCATTCATATGACTCATGTTTAACCTTTCGGTTCATGTGTTCTGAGGCCATGTCTGTACATATTAGGCTCGTCAAGTCAAACCCAAGTATCTCCGCATGTGCAAAACTGGCTTGCACCCGTTGTATGTGAACGTAGAGTTTATAGCACCCGATCATCACGAGGTGCTTGAAAATGATGAACTTTCGCAACGGTGCATACATGGGGAGAACACAATTTTATCTTGATCTTTAAGTGAGGAATCATCTTATAATGCTACCGCTGCGATCTAAGCATAATAAGATACATAAAAGGATAAACATCACATGCACATAATTTTATGTGACATGGTATAGCCAATCTCCGCGCAATGATCTCCATCTTGTGCACGCCGGCATGATCTCCATCACTCCACCATGATTGCCTCCACCACGAATAGCAACTACAACTATTGCTAACTACTTAGCGATAAAGTAAAGCTATTACATGGTGTATAAGAAGTTGACACGCAGGTCATACACAATTATAAAGACAACCATATGGCTCCTGCCGGTTGAGAACTCATTGACATGCAAGTCGTGAAAGATTACAAAACATGATCATCGCATACATCTCAATTCATACACATCATGTCTTGGGCCATACCATATCACAAAACACTCCCTGCAAAAACAAGTTAGACGCCTCTACTTTGTTATTGCATGTTTTACGTGGCTTATGGGAGTTACAAGTTAAGAACGATTCTTACCTACGGAAAGCCACAACGGTGATATTATGGTTGCTAACATCCGTTGTAAATCTCATGACTACTATAGTGAGAGAAACTGGCATCCACCAGCCGCATGTGTGGAACAAGCCACACGTCAAGTGCGGAGCCGGTCTCGCGAACGAGGTCGCGTAAAGTTGGCCTGGACCGCTTCGATCTCACTATGCCGCGCCATAAGAAATACACAACAAAGAGGTTTACAACAGAAAACATCAACGCCCGCAACAAGCATGTTGCATTCTACTCGTGAAACACATCTACGCATAGATCTAGCTCTGATACGACTGAAGGGTTTCGCAGCATAGTAAATCAAAAAATTTCCTACGGATGCGAACAAGAAAGCCAAGATCTAATCTAGGAGATGTAATCAACGAGAGAGATAGATGAGATCTTCATACCCTTGAAGAAATCGCATAGCGAAAACGTTCAACAGAACGTGGATGATGTAGTCGTACTAGCCATCTCCTCCCCGCGATCTGATCCGATCCTACGCCGCAAGTGGCGGCGCCTCCGAGAGATGCACACGTACGGTGTAGCGACGTCTCCTCCTTCCTTGGTCTAGCAAGTATGGTGGAGAGATAGATTGGATCTGTAGCATGACGGTGTGGTGCTTATAGTGGAGAGTTTTTGCGGTAGGGCTTCGCCTACGCACAGTCGCGAGAGAGAGAGGTGGAGGGGCAGCAGTTGGCCGGCGGCTAGGGTTGGAGTGGGAGGGGGCTGCGCCCCTGACCCTCTTTATATGGGGGGCTGGCCGGCTGCCTTGGCCCCTCCTCCAAGCCCTAGGGCGGCGGCCTAGGGGGAAGAGTGGGGGACAAGTTTCCCCTCTTCCTTCTGGAAGGTTCCCTTAGGGTTTCCCCTAGGGCTGGCCGGCTGGGCCTTAGGGGCCTTGTGCGCCTGGCCCAAAGTGGCCAGGACACTTCCCCTTAAGCCCATGCAGGCCTCCGACAAGTGGGCCCATGTTGGTCCCACTCCAGAACCTTCTAGAACCTTCCGGTACAATATCGATAAACCCCAAAACGATTCCAGAATCCAAAAACTGCTTTCCTTTATATGAATCTTATTCTCCGGACCATTCCAGAACCTCTCGTGATGTCCTGGATCTCATCCGAGACTCCAAACAAAAACTCATAAACAAATTATCCATTCTATCCTAGCGTCGATGCACGTTAAGTGTGTGACCCTACGGGTTCGAGAATATGCAGACATGATCTTCTATCAATAATCAACAGCGGGATCTAGAAACCCATATTGACTCCCACATATTCATCGATGATCATATCGGATGAACCACGATGCCAGGATTCAATTAATCCCGTATATGTATTCCCTTCGTCACGCGATATTTTACTTGCCCGAGATTCGATCATCGGTATCGCCATACCTAGTTCAATCTCATTCATAGCAAGTACTTTACTCGTTCCGTAATCTGATATCACTTCGTGATTAACTCCTTAACCACATGCTTGCAAGCGGTGTTGATATCGATTACCGAGTGGGCCCGAAGTATATCTCTCCGACTCGGGAGGGACAAATCCCATCTCGATACATACAACCCAACAAGTACTTTCCGATCACCTGAGAGACACCTTTATGATCACCCTCACATAGGATGATGTTTGATGACCTCAAAGCTTTCTTCCGATACCAGGGAGTTGTATTATCTCATGGTCTAAGGAATACAATACATGACATAGGAAAAGCTTCGCAAAGATGAACACAATGACATGATCTAATTGCTCTGCTTTATTTGGGTCTGTCCATCACATCATTCTCCTAATGATATGATCTCATTATTAATTGACAATCATGTCTATGGTTAGGAAACCTTAACCATCATTAATCAATGAGCTAGTCCATAGAGGCGTACTAGGGACACGGTGTTGTTCAAAAACCACACAAGTATTAAAGTTTCCGCTTAATACAATTCTAGCATGAAATATAAATATTATCATGAACAAGAATTATAATAATAACATCTTTATTATTGCCTCTAGGGCATAATTCCAACAACAAGAATGTTGTTTTCTCCCTAGTGGCAACAGCACATCTATAACCTTAGAATTTTCTGTCACTCCCCCATATTAAATAGAGGCATGAACCAAACTATCGAGCATAAATACCCCCTCTTGGAGTCACTAGTATCTACTTGGCCAAGATAGCTACTAATAACGGAGAGCATGCAAGATCATAAACAACATAGAGATAACATAAGATAATATTCAGCACATCAACTTAACATAAAACTAATATTCATTGGATCCCAACAAACACAATAGGTAGAATTACATAAAGGTAGTCTCGATCATGTAAGGCAGTTCACGAGATCTATACATGAAGCACATCGTGGAGAAGACAACCATCTAGCTACTGCTATGGACCCATAGTCCAAGGTAGACTACTCACTCATCGCGCCGGAGGCAAGCATGGCGATGAAGAAGACCTCTGGTGGCGATTCCCCTCTCTGGCAGGGTGCCGGGAAGAGCTTCTGGACCCTCCCGATCTCGGGTCGATGACAGCGGTGGATCACGATGTGTTTCTGGAAAATTGATCGGGTGTTTAGGTTTTTCCCGTCAGGGGGTCTTTATAGGCGAAGGGGCAGCGTCAGAGGTGGACCAGGGTGGCCTCACCCATAGGGGCATGGGCCAGGGGCTGGCCGCGCCGCCCTATGGTGTGGTCAGCCTGTGGCCCCCCTCCGTCTTCTCTTCGGACTTCTGGAAGCTTCGGTAAATAATAGGAGGTTCGGCTTTTGTTTCGTCCAACTCTGAGAATATTTCCTGTGTAACTTTTCTGAAACACAAAAATAGTAGAAAACAAGAACTGGCACTGTGACATCTTGTTAATAGGTTAGTTTCGAAAAATGTATAAAAACGCTATAAAGTGTAACAAAACACTAAGCAAATGGTGTAAGAACAAGCATGGAGCATCAAAAATTATAGATACGTTTGAGACGTATCAGTGGCGTGTGTGCGCCACCACGCCACAAGCATTCGTGGTAATGGCGGTGTGCTGCGCTACACCACCATTACAAAACAACAGCGGCGTGAAATTGGTGGCGTGGCAATCCCAAGCCAGCAACAGTGAAATAATAGCACTACCAATGGACTATTCCGTACTAGTGACTATTTGGTTGCATCGAATAATCTATGAATTTGACATTCATTCTCTAGATTGCATGGCTCTCACAATAATGTGAATGTGCTATCAAGATTAACGTTGTTTGCAAGACTTGTTGCCGAAGATCCTCCTCCTTGCAACTATGTTGTCAATGGTCATCAATACAAGATGGGTTACTATCTTGCAAGTGGCATCTAGCCTCCATGGCCACATTTATGAAAGCAATCCACCATCCCCAAAGCAACAAGAGATATCACTTCGTCGTTCATAACATACATGATCATTGAGGATGAACTTGACATGAAAGAGATCTTTAAGTACATCTTTAATGGAGATCCTGATCCATAACATGATGCAAATAGGAATCAAAGATTCCTCATAGCGCATCGACTTATCGAGGACCAAGAGATTCATACTCGCTTGTAAGATCATTGGATACTTCGACAACACTTTCTAGTCGTGCTTCTATACTTCATTTGAACCATTCGTGCTATTCATCATTTGAACCCTGCCGTGTGTTCGACATTGAATAATTTGGTTTATAAACTTTAATTTTATTCATTCGTAACATTGTATTTTACTTAATTGATTGGATTTCATATTTTTGGCTTTGAATAATTTGGCATGGAAACAAACAAAATAATGAGTTAATAATAGGAAATCAGTTAGGAAACTATTTTTTATAGTGGACCAAATATAAAAAATATATAAAGAATTAAAGGATAAATAGGGGCCTAAATTATAGAGAATCGGCTATAAATATCCTTTTAGAGACGCAAATATAATCCATTCTTTTTGGCGCGGTAAATAAAAGAACCGGGAGAAATTCCTTCCGTTCGCGCGAATTCTTCATCCCCCTGACCAAATCTGCCCGCTTTCTCGCCGGCATAACAAATCGACCACCCCCTGCTATACAGGGACCCCTCCTGCCGACTCAATGCCAGATCTGCTCCCTCCACCTATTCATCCTTCCAGATCCACCTCCATGACTCCATCTCCCCTTCAATGGCGCTACCAGTCACCAGGGATGTTACCGACCATGGTAGCACACGATAAGGCCGCTTGGCCCTAGGGTATACCAACAGCGTACCGCTCTCTCGGAAGAGCTTCGCGTCGGCTGGGGTGACTGGATGAGTTCCGAGGAGTTTCCCTATGGAAACGTCGGCAGCGCGTTCTTCTCACTCCGCGGCGGCGCCACAAGGGTAGTAAGTCTAGCTCTGAATGGGGCGCCATTCTGCAGCAGGGAGCAGTCAAGGCCTGGCGATCTCTGCCAACAAGGTGACTACTTTGATTCATCTTATCTTTTATGCAGATATCGACTTGCTAGTTCTCAGAATATGGTGTTTATTTCTGTTTATCCGGAGGGCCTGGATTGGTAACTGGTAAGTATGATGTGCAGATCATGATTATCTCTGCTTTTGTGGCACTAAATAAATCAATCTTCAGTGGTACATCATATACAGTAACATAGAAACGGAAACCTAGCACTTTAGTGACCGGACATGCTATTTTTTATTTATCTGTAAGCATGTACGTATGAGTTCAAGGGTACGTATTGCTGTTTATTGTGGAAGCTACACTGTAAATGCAAAGATAGCTTTCAGTACTCCCTATGTTTGTATTTACAACCTGTGTGTCGACACCTGAATAAGTAACAAGATCATACTTGGTTTTGTCAATAAGACCCATTATCTGGAAGCCTATAATTGGCTACAAATCACTTGTTAGCAATTATAGCATGGATCTGTGTCCCTTTTTGTTTCATGACAGTATATTTACTAATAAGAAATTATGTTGTTTAGTTGTATCTATGCACCAGAAATTTGCATTCTGCTCTCCAAACAGGATGTTGCTTATTGCTGACGCTGAAAATAGTATAGTTAATGAACCTGTTTAAGCCTTATCCATGTAATAAGGTCCAACCTAAATTTTGCAATGGCCTTTGGGTCGTTTGCAAACACTGAGACCTACATCTAGAATTCCTTCCTATTTCTAGACCTCAATTTTGTACATGACTCAAAAGCATGGAGCCATATGTTAATATTGTTTGGCTCTTGCTTCAATGGCCTTTCAATAGTTATCAGATGCCAAAAGATATATCTAAAGTTTCTTTCTAAGTTAATCTATATCTAAAGTTTCTCTCATGTGACAAAATTGGGCAGGAGCCCTTTATTTTTTCCTAACCAAGCTGAGCAAGTGTTTTATGTGGATCATGAAACAATGCCAGGTTAGTTTGTTGTAATGAAGCCACCAAAACCTAGAGGTCTCTATGACACTGGCAATGAGGAATATGCAGAGGATAGAGAGCCCTTCCATGTCTCTCACCTTGCAATGATGTTTAAAAACAAAAGGCATGACAAACAGTGGGTAAGAACTGACAATGAAGGGAATAGAAGTTGATGATAACACCAATGCTCCGAGCAATGAAGAATAGTGGAAGATAAATTATTAAAAGATCATCTCAGTCATGGTTGTTAGATGTATATATTTGTATATTGTAGTTTCCCCATATGTTCGGGGGCTTCCTGCATATTTGCACTTGTACCTGTACTATATATTGTGGCCTTTGGCCCCCAGATAATATAGGTTGCTTATTTCTAACATGGTATCAGAGCCCAGGTCTAGGGCATCCACCGCACGTCGTAACTCGTGCTTTGATCCACCGTCCTCTTGACCACCATCGTCGGTCTTCTCTTTCCCTGCCGCCGTCGGTCCAGTGTCCCGACGCGCGTTCCGGCTTGTCTTCGGCGCTCGTCTTCGCGCCTGGTCTTTCGATCGCTATCGGTCGGCTCCGTCGCCTTCTCGGTCCATCGCCCCGTTGGATCCCGGCCCGACCTTGGGTCTTGTCCCCGTCGCCCCGCACTTTTCTCCTGCCGCAGGCTCACTCACCTCGAGCTCTATGGCTCCTGCCACATGCCGAGCGCTCCCCACGGCTCCCGCTCGGCCGGCGTCCTCGGCCCCGCACTCTTTTCTCCTGCTTGTGGCTTGAATCGGCCCCTGGCTTGAATCGGATCGGCCGCCCCTGGGCTTGGACTCGGCCGCCTCTGGCTTGGAATCGTCCGCCGTCGTCGGCAGTGAAGGAGGCGACGGCGACCGCAACTGACGTCGGGAATCGATCCCGCGGCTCTGCCTCGATCGCAGGGATCTGCCCCGTCGGCCGCCATCTGCCACGAACTAGGCCGGCCTGGAATCGATTTTGCTGTGTGTTCGTGATTTAGATTGAGAGTAAAAAAAATTGTTGTTCTTGTTGTCGGACGTTTCCTTCTCTCACCCGATGATGTCTTCCGCTGCTCCCATTTTGCACTCGGGTCTTTCTTCGGTCCTTGGTGCTTGTCCGTCGACACCGTGTATGTCGGCTTGCCGCTCTACACCGACTTTCGCGGCTATGGCCGCCCTTCGCCGACTTCGTCTACGTCGGCCTGCCGCTCTACACCGACTTTCGCGGCCTCTTCACGCGGCTATGGCTGCCCTTCGTCGACTTCGTCTACGTCGGCCTGCCGCTCTACATCGACTTTCGCGGCCTCTTCACGTGGTTATGGCCGCGCTTCACCGACCCCGTCTACGTCGGCTCGCCGCTCGACATCGACTCTTGCAGCTTCTTTAGGCGGTTGTGACAGTCTTTTGTCGCCACCTTTGGCGGCCTCTGTGTGTGTGGGTGACAGCTCCTCGTCGGCACCTGATTGTACCTCGACCTCTCCAGCCGTGCCCTTCTCTGCGCATGAGATAGCGCAGCTTCGATGCCTGCTTGATGCTTGGGATTCTTCACCGACAGGTTCTGCTGGTTCTGCGACTGAGTTTTCTGGCATTGAGCGACCACCTCCTCCTTCTTTAGGTACATCCCCATGGCTTCTTGATACTGGAGCTTCTTTTCATATGACTCCTGATTCTTCCTTGTTGCATTTTGTTCGACCTGTCGACCCTCCTATTCGTGTTCTTACTGCCGATGGTACCCCCCTCCCAGTTATTAGTCAAGGCATTCTTAGTACTTCCTCGTTTTATGTTCCTTCTGTTGCGCATGTTCCTCAACTTAACATGCAACTCTTTTCTGGTAGTCAGATCGTCGACTCTCGTTGTAGCATCACTCTCGACTTTGATTCCTGTTCTGTTCAGGATCGTCGCACCGGCACTATGATTGGTGCTGGCCCCCGCCGCCAAGATGGCCTCTGGGAGCTTCACTGGCTTCGTCTTCCTTCTGATGCCACCGTCGCCAGTTCCTCGGCATCTGTGGCCGTCGCTACTAGCTCTTTTCAGCAGTGGCATCATCGTCTTGGACATTTATGTGGTTCTCGACTGTCGTCTTTAGTTCATCGTGGTGTTCTGGGGTCTGTCTCCGGAAACGCTTCTTTGGATTGTCAGGGCTGTCGGCTTGGTAAGCAGATTCAGCTACCGTATCCTCACAGTGAGTCTGTGTCCGAGCGTCCTTTTGATCTTGTTCACTCTGATGTTTGGGGTCCAGCTCTCTTTCCATCGAAAGGGGGTCATCGCTACTATGTTCTCTTTATAGATGATTTTTCTCGTCACACTTGGATATATTTCATGTCTTCTCGTAGTGAGGTCTTGTCTATCTATAAGAAATTTGCTGCCATGGTTCGTACCCAGTTCTCCACTCCTATTCGTGTGTTTCGTGCAGATTCTGCTGGCGAGTATATCTCTCATTCACTGCGCGCTTTTCTTGCTGAGGAGGGTTGACGAGGGGTTAACTCGACAAATGTCCTAGAAGAAGGACTTAGGATCGGGGAGATAGGGCGTCGGATGAACTCGAAGGTAAAGTTAGTCGAAATAGGTGTGTACCGAAAGTAAACTTGGGTGTTTAACCTGGCTTGCTTTCAATCTGCCCTACACCGTCCCCTCCTGACCCCTATATATAGGTGGCCAGGTCTCGAGGATCGGGTAGGGTCCGATACAGATTACAAATATCGACATACGGTAATAACTCGTATTCGACTATCATTACAATTGGGCCTAACACAATGGGCCTCAGGGGTACTCAACTAACGGGCTCTATTAATTATACCCTTGTCAGTAGCCCCTGAGATTCTACCAGAATTGCAGATTCAGGTTGAATCTCTAATCTTCAAATCTTCGACTTGGTCAATTCTTCATCTTCTTTGACTTGATCTTTCGACTTATGTTTCATGATAATTTGCTCGCAAGGGGTTTTGATGATCAAGCCTGACAACTCTGACGGATCAAGAGGTCAGTTAACTGTCGGAACAGATACTTGTCACCTACTTCAAATTCAATCCCCTTGGACTTGAATTCGGGATACCGGTCAAACCCACTCTTTTGCCTCATTTAGGACTTACAAAGAATGAATCCCAGTGGTTCTCAGGGTACCCAGTGCGTCCACCAGGATTTTCTTCGCATCGTAGACACGGATACATACCAGCAGAGCGCATCCATGTGCGTATACCAGGCCACACAGGACGGATCCCGGGGTCTTACCTTCGTGATAAATCACGGCATTCGAGTTTTGTTGCGATAACGCAACTCGAGAATCTCATACTCGCAGCCAAATTTTTCGACTGATAAAATCAAAGAATTTCGGATTTTAAATTAATCTTCTTCGCTCCCGATGGGAGTAATCTTTCTTCATTTTATCGACTACGTAGTCGAAGTTTTTGTATGCTTATCCTTCCACATCTCCAATATTGATTATCTCATCTCTATCGGGTGCGCGCTCAGCGCTCCCGATGGGAGTAGCCCCCGAGGCTATGTTTGGCGACTTGTAGTCAGGCATAGGCTCAAAGTTCAGCTCTTCTTTCTTCTGTGAACATCTTACTGTTGCCGAGCCCCCGAGTCCAAGTCGAGGTTTTCATATCGCATAATCTCCTTTTCTTATTTTGCTTCGTTGATATTATCGTCTGCTGTGCGCAGAATTTAACTCCTGTTGTGAATTTATGTTCACGGGCTTTGCTGTATCCCGAAGGCCCAATAGTACATGCTTATAAATAAGGCGCCTGCTGATTAAGGTAAAAAACCCTAATCAGACTCCTCCTCCGCCGCATCATCTTCTTCCACCATCTAGGGTTTTTCCGAGGTTTTTCTATTGTGCTCATGGCTGATGCTCAAGGTTCTCGTCTGACCCTTGGCTCCCCGGTAGCGCCACGAGGTCGGGGTCGCCCTCGTGGAAGTAAGAACAAGAACACCACGCCGGCCGCCGCAGGAACTTCTTCTGACGCTCCGGCTAAGCGTCGTCCCGGCCGCCCTCCTGGTAGCAAGAACAAACCCAAAGTGACGAACGTCACTCCAGGTCCAATCGCTCCTCCTCCTGCTGCTCCAGCTGCTCCAGCTGCGCCTCCCCAGATCTTTTCCTTCCTTTGCATTGCCATGGCGCAGTGCCGTGAGATGCAGCGCCCGCCGCTGAATTTTACGAAGTTTATGGATGGCCGCGAACTGCGAGAGGCGGTTCTTCGTGAACAGTCCGGCAGTGGCATCCCATACGAGGTGGAGGTGTGGTATGATGGCGACGGCGAGCAATACTTCAGGGGTGGCTGGTCGCAGTTTGCTGAAGATCACGACATCCATCAAGGCTTCTTCATGGCCTTCGACTTCCATATCGGGATGTCGAAGTTTGACGTGAAGATCTTCGATGGCACTCTTTGCCAGAAGGAGTATGAAGCTTGAAGTCCGCTTCCATTAGGACTTGTTTGTGTTTTTTATGTAATTTCATTTTACCATGTCCTTGCTACCATGCTTATCTATAATGAATATTTGTACTTGGTGTCGATGTCTTTTGCTAGTACCATGAGAACAAGTCATGTTCTGAGGTATGTTTTCCATATATCGGGCTCTTTGCGAACCAAAAAAGGTAGGAATAATATCGGGTTCTTCTTATGAACCAAGTTCTCTCAATATTCATCGGGTTGTCTAAACAACCTTATATTGAAGAAAAACCTCCATCTTGCAATAATAACTCTTTTCGTACGACCCAGGGGTTGAAGCCCCCGAGCGGAGAAGTAACAAAAGAATCGTACAATTTTGTCGAGTTCAACCCAAAGAACCCGACCTGTGGCCTTATGTTCTGGGTTCAGAAGGCTAACTCGAATATATTGATATCTCTATATTTAGTTTACGCGTAAAAACGTCGTAGCTGCTCTGCATTCCACGGTTTGCTCTCGTCCTTCCCAGTCTTCTTATCTTGTAGTCGATATGCTCCTCCTGGTATTACTTCGGTGACGATGTAAGGTCCCACCCAAGGGGACTCCAATTTCCCATGGCTGTCTTGCCTGAGTCGCAAAACAAGGTCTCCCACCACGAAGGATCGTGGACGAACTCGACTACTATGGTAGTTTCGTAGGCTTTGTTGGTATTGCGTAGCCCTTTCTAATGCTTTATCTCTTGCTTCATCTAATGCATCGACATCATCTTGCAATGCTCCTGTTGATGTTGCCTCGTCATATGCTGTCACACTTGGAGCCTCGTGTGTAACTTCGACTGGAAGCACGGCTTCGGCGCCATGGACCAGGAAGAAAGGAGTTTCTTGAGTTGCCGCATTAGGAGTAGTTCTTAGACTCCAAAGACCGGAGGGCAATTCTTCCACCCAAGCGCTCTTGGCTTTCTCGAGAGGTGCTAAAAGCCTCTTTTTTATTCCACTACATATCAGGCCATTGGCTTTTTCGACTTGCCCGTTCGTCTTCGGGTGCGCCACAGATGCGAACTTGAGCTTGATCCCCAATCCTTCGCAGTAACTTTTGAATTCTTTTGAAGTAAAATTTGTCCCGTTGTCTGTGATGATGCTGTGTGGTACACCAAAACGAAAAACTATTGACTTGATAAAGCTGATTGCTGCTGTAGAATCTTGAGTTGTTACTGGAGCCGCTTCCACCCATTTGGTGAATTTATCGACTGCCACTAGCATGTAGACATGCCCTCCTGGCCAAGATTTGTGCAACTTTCCCACCATGTCAAGGCCCCATTGTGCGAAGGGCCAGGATAATGCTATTGTTTGTAGCTCCGCTGCTGGTGCATGTGGTCTGGATGCGAACCGTTGACATGCTTCACACTTTCGAACTATATCTTTTGCGTCCTCAATGGCTGTTAACCAGTAGAATCCCGCTCTAAAAGCTTTTGCTGCTATTGCTCTGCTGCTAGCATGATGGCCACATACTCCGCCATGTATGTCTTTCAATATTGCTTGCCCTTCCTGGGGTGTTACACAACGCTGTAAAACGCCGGTAATACTTCTCTTGTATAATTTTCCTTCTAACACGACAAACGCTTTCGATCTTCGAGTTATCCTCTTAGCCTCCACTGCGTCTTCTGGTAGCTTTTTATTTATCATGTACGCAAGATACGGCTGCATCCATGTTTCTTCTATCATCATGACCTCTTCTGGTTCTGTCGTAGCCCCCAAGCCTGCTGTGGTAGTCGAACTTTTAGCGCTTTTTATTGATCTTTCTGCTATTTCTTCCCAAAATACTCCAGACGGCACAGGTAAGCATTGTGATCCGATATTTGCTAAAGTGTCGGCTTCTTCATTGCTGTTCCTGCTGATGTGCGAGAGTTCGCATCCATCGAATGTTCCTTCTAGATAATGGTACAAATTCTTGTAGGCCATCATGTTGTCATTGATTGTGTCACACCTGTTCATAACTTGCTGAACAACAAGGTTAGAATCTCCAAATATTTTTAGGCGAGTTGCTCCACAAGCTTTAGCCATCTTCATTCCGTGCAACAAAGTCTCGTACCCCGCTTCATTGTTAGAAGCCTGTGGAAAACTCATTCTTAAGACATATTTTAATTTGTCGCCATGAGGCGATATCAATACTACTCCTGCGCGTGCGCCTTGGACTCGCTTAGAACCGTCGAAGTACATTGTCCAAGTACTCGATAAATCTGGTGGTCCCGTACTTTGCAGCTCGAGCCACTCTGCTGTAAAATCTGGCAAGATTTGCGACTTGATCGCCTTCCTTTTTTCGTACGTGATGTCCATAGGAGATAACTCGATTCCCCACAAAGAGACACGGCCCGTTGCTAAAGGGTTGTTCAATATGTTTGATAGTGGCGCTTCATTGACCACTATAATTGGGTGCACAGTAAAATACTATCATAATTTACGTGCAGTTGTGAAGACACTGTATGCCAACTTCTGATAATGCGGGTACCTCTGTTTGGTTGGAGATAGCACTTCACTGATGAAATATACCGGTCTCTGGACGCCATGGGCTTTGCCTTCTTCACTTCTTTCGAATACTAGAACTGTACTCACCACCTGATGGGTTGCGGAGATGTACAACAGCAGTGGCTCTTTTTCTTTTGGTGCGACCAACACTGGTGGCATGTAAAGCACTTTTTTCAATTGCGCAAACGCTGCGTCTGCTTCTTCTGTCCACTCAAATTTGTCGTCTGACTTCTTCATAAGTGCATAAAAAGGAAGCGCCTTCTCCCCGAGTCGAGCAACGAAACGACTTAATGCCGCGACGCGTCCTGCCAATTTCTGTACGTCGTGGAGTTTCGTGGGTTTCCCCATTGTTAGAATTGCTTGAATCTTCTCTGGATTTGCCTCTATTCCTCGTGCTGATACCAAGAATCCCAAAAGTTGCCCTGCTGAAACTCCGAAGGAACATTTTGTCGGGTTCAGTTTAAGCTTGTACTTGTTCAGGTTGTCGAAAGTTTCTGCCAAGTCGCTGATTAAAGATTTCTCCTCTCTTGTGGTGATGACTACATCATTAATGTAGACTTGTATGTTGCGCCCTATTTGGCTCCCGAGGCAATTTTGCATCATCCTTTGATAAGTTGCTCCTGCATTTTTTAGGCCGAACGGCATCACTTGGTAGCAAAACACCCCATACGGTGTGATGAAGGCCGTTTTTTCTTCGTCTTCTTTCTTCAGTTTGATCTGATTATAGCCAGAATATGCGTCCAAAAAGGAAAGCCTTGCGCACCCCGCTGTTGAATCGATTATTTGATCGATGCGGGGTAAAGGGAAGGGATCCTTTGGACAATGCTTATTGAGAGATGTGTAGTCGACACATACTCTTTGTACGTCTGTGTTCTTCTTGGGTACTATTACTGGGTTCGACACCCAACTCGAAGTTTTGATTTCTCTGATGAATCCCGCATTTTCTAATCTGTGTAATTCTGACGCTATTGCCTTCCTCTTAGGTTCATCAAATCGCCTCAATGGTTGCTTGACTGGTTTCGCCTTGGGATCTACATTAAGTGCGTGCTCGACGAGTTCCCTGGGAACCCCTGGCATGTCCGATGGACACCAGGCGAAGATTTCCCAGCGCTCACGGAGGAACTCGACGAGCGCGCCTTCCTATGCAGGATCCAAGTTCACCGCAATTGATGTCGTCTTGTTTGGATCTGTAGGATGGACCTGAATTTTCTTCGAGTCCTGCGTTGTGTCGAAAGCCTTATCTGGTAGGGATCGTCCAACGTCGGGTAGCACATTATGATCTGTTTCTCCTTTTAACCTCTCATATTCTACTGTCATGTCAAAGGTTTGTGCCATCTTATTGAATTCCCTGTCGCATGTGTTGGCTACTTCAAAGCTCCCTTGTACTGTAATTGTTCCTTTGGGCCCTGGAATTTTTAACGTAAGATATGCGTAATGTGGTACTGCCATAAATTTTGCAAATGCTGGGCGCCCCAGGATTGCATGATATTGTGATGGCCAGTCCATGACTTCGAACTCCAGTTTCTCTCTTCTATAATTTTCGCTGCTGCCAAAGCAGACATCGAGTTCGATCCTTCCCAAATGGTAGTTTGCTGCTCCTGGTACTATTCCGTGGAAAGAGCAATCTGTTGGCTTCAGACTCGTCGGCGAGATGCACATTGCCTTTAGTGTTCTAGCATATATTAAGTTTATGCCGCTCGCTGCATCCATGAACACTCTTCCGATGTCGTACCCTCCTATTTGCGCTTTTAGAACCATAGGCGAGTGGCCCGGCCTGGGAACTTTCCTCGGGTGGTCTGCTCTACTAAACTTGACTGGTTGCTCCGACTATCGTAGGTACTCTGTGGTAGCTGGTGGTGATGATATTGCTAGGTTTACTTGCCTGGATATGCTCTTTCGCTCTTTCTTCGACTTGGGCACCGGTTGAATCATGGCTGATATGTATACTTTTGACTCTAGGTGCTTTGATAATCTTTGCATTTGATATCCTTGACTTCTACGTCTTTCTTCTTGCCTCCCTTCTTGGTTTGAGCCCATGGCATCTTGCAACCTTAAGAATGTTCTGCAATCCTTCATCTGGTGATTTGAGACCCTTTTCCCGTCGAGGTACGCGTAGTGGATTCGACAAGGTCCGTATAGCATATCTTCGGCTGAGGGGCCGGAGTATCTTGATTTTTCTACTCCTCTTGCCTGGAACTTCCTACTTTCATACCTTTCTTCTTCTTCTAGCCTGTAACCCGCGGCTACCTGACTTCGCCTTCCTTGATTATCCCTGCTGCGGTGTCGCCTCCTTTGCCGACTTGTTTTGTCGACTTCTGGCGATCGTCCTCTTTTGTTGTTATACGCATCCTCTCCATCAGCGAATTTGTTAGCTTGTTCCATTAGCTCCGCTACTGTCGTAGGTCTTGTTCTTCCTATTTCTTCCACAAGATCTGAGCGACGAAGTCCTTCCGAAAAGGCGTCTATTGCCCGTTCATCGGAGACGTCTTCTGCTGAGTTTTTGATTATACTCCAGCGTTGTATGTAAAAGCGTAGCATTTCGCCTTTCTTCTGCACACATGCTTTAACTTCTTCCAGTGATGCTGGGCGTTTGTAGGTGGAGCGAAAATTTCTTGTGAATTGACTTTCGAGTTCCCCCCAGCTTCCAATGGATTCATCGGGTAGGGTGTTCAACCAGGATCGTGCGGCGCCGGTGAGATGTAGCTGCAAACTTTGCATTGCAGTCGCCTTTGTTCCTCCTAGTATCTGTACTGCCTGTAGATAATCTGATAGCCATAAAGTAGGTTCTTGTGACCCGTCGTACTTATTCTGGTCGTGTGGTAGTTTGAATCCTTTGGGTACCCGCGTTTTGCGAACCCTGCGGGTAAAGCATAACGCACCCATATCTTTATCATTGTCTTCATAATTTTCTTCCCTCCAAGCATGTCGCGATTTGTTTACTCGAGCTTGTGCTATTATACTTCTTGCATCCTCCTTCTTTTTCTGCTGCTTTTTCTCTTCTGATAGCTCGCTATAGTCGTTGTCTGCGCGATTGTATCTAAACTTCTCCTTGTGATTTGTTGACTTCGTCCCTGGGCCTTGTTCCCTGATCTTACCTTCTACTATTCCGAGGCTTCGTATCGCGGCTCGGTGCATATCTTCTCGTGGGTCTCCATGCTCTGGTCTTGTGGCTAGTAAATATGCTTGTGCTGCTGCCAATGCTGCTTCTGGCGTTCTTTGTATGAAGTCATCTTCCTCC
Organism: Dactylis glomerata; assembly: GCA_007115705.1. Lineage (NCBI taxonomy): Eukaryota > Viridiplantae > Streptophyta > Magnoliopsida > Poales > Poaceae > Dactylis > Dactylis glomerata. The sequence goes on from QXEO01000306.1 coordinate 385,444, forward strand.
TCTTCTAGCTGCGGGGTGGGGCTTCTTGAGTACCCTTCTTCTCTGCCGCATGCTGTTGCCCCCCTGTTGTGTTTTGGATCTCCGCGTCTCTCTCTGCTATATTCTGAGTCTTCACTATAGTCTTCCCAGTATTCCTCCCTTGATATACTGTTGTTGTCTTGAAATACCATGTCTCTTTCTTCCCTTAATTTCTTCTTGTGTTGGTATAATGCATACTGATATCCCATTAGAACTTCTCTTCTCGATCCTTCGGGTACTTCTGTACCATGATTAATGGCTGACTTGATCATTCTCCATTCACCAGCTGAGACATGGACTTTCTCTTTTTCCTTTTTGTTGTGATCTTTTGCTTTGTCGATTTGCCTATCGACCTTTTTACTTCCTTCGCTGTTGTTTCCTTCTTCTGCTTCAGTGATAATGACGCATAACTGATGCACTTTGGAGATGCCGCTGCTTCCTACGGCGAAGTCCTTTGCGTTGTTGTGCGTCTGACACGCTTTTTCTTCTGAGTCGAAATTTTCCTGAATTTCGTCGCCTTCTGCGATTGACGCTTTTTCTAGGCTGACCGGCGAGTTTACCTCACTGGAAGAGCCTTCTGATGACTCCAATATTTCCTCTGTTTCGGGCTTGCTTGCCGAAGGATCTGGTTTCGTCGAATCCGAGAGGCGGGATGAACCCGACGGCCCGATGAGGATATTCAAACTTCCAATGGTTAGTTCCACCTCTTGACTTCCGTCGACTTCTGAGCTGCCGTTGGCTAAAAGCGAAAAAGCCGTCGAATTCATGATTCCAACGCCCAGAGTCCCCACGGTCGGCGCCAATTGACGAGGGGTTAACTCGACAAATGTCCTAGAAGAAGGACTTAGGATCGGGGAGATAGGGCGTCGGATGAACTCGAAGGTAAAATTAGTCGAAATAGGTGTGTACCGAAAGTAAACTTGGGTGTTTAACCTGGCTTGCTTTCAATCTGCCCTACACCGTCCCCTCCTGACCCCTATATATAGGTGGCCAGGTCTCGAGGATCGGGTAGGGTCCGATACAGATTACAAATATCGACATACGGTAATAACTCGTATTCGACTATCATTACAATTGGGCCTAACACAATGGGCCTCAGGGGTACTCAACTAACGGGCTCTATTAATTATACCCTTGTCAAGGGTACTCTTGCTCAGTTTTCTTGTCCTGGTGCTCATGCTCAGAATGGTGTGGCTGAGCGCAAGCATCATCACCTCCTTGAGATGACTCGTGCGTTGACGATTGCTGCTTCTCTTCCGCCTCACTTTTGGGCTGAGGCTGTTTCCACTGCCACCTATCTCATCAATATTCAACCCACTGCTGCTCTGCAGGGTGGTATTCCTCTAGAGCGCCTCTCTGGTCATCCTCCTGATTACTCGGTGCTTCGTTCGTTTGGTTGCGTTTGTTATGTTCTTCTTGCCCCTCGTGAATGTACCAAACTGACCGCCCAGTCTGTTGAGTGTGTCTTTCTTGGATACAGTGATGAGCATAAGGGCTATCGGTGTTGGGACCCCGTTGGCCGTCGGATGCGCATTTCTCGTGATGTCACGTTTGTTGAGACGCGTCCTTTCTATCCTCGCCCCACCTCCTTGACCTATCCGATGGAGGATATCTCATTTCTGCTTTTTCCTGACACACCTCCCTCTGTTCCTATTGATCCTCCTTCGGGACCTATTATTGCTGATGTCTCACCTTCGACCCCGTTGTCCTCCTCCCTACCTAGTTCTCCTACTTCTTCTCCCAATCCTCCACCCACCTCACCATTGTCTCCTTTTCTCTTCCATTATTCTCGTCGCTCTCATGTTCCGGATCCTCCTCCTGATGTTCCTTCTTCTTCTTTCGATATGTCTTCTTCTTCTGATGAGCTTCCCTCTCCTCTTCCGGTGACTCATCTTCGTCGTCCACCTGATCGTTACTCTCCTAGTCAGTACGGTCTCTCTGTTTCCCTCGAGCCGACTTCTTATCGGGATGCTGAGCGTCATCTCGAATGGCAGCTTGCCATGGCTGAGGAGATTGCTGCGCTTGAGCGCACTGGCACCTGGGATCTTGTCTCTTCCCCCTCCCGGTGTTCGTCCCATCATGTGCAAGTGGGTCTATAAAATTAAGACCGGCTCTGATGGATCTCTTGAGCGCTATAAAGCGCGTCTTGTGGCTCGTGGCTTTCAGCAGGAGCACGGCCGTGACTATGATGAGACTTTTGCCCCTATGGCTCATATGACCACTATGCACACTCTTTTTGCTGTCGCTTCTGTTCGACACTGGTCTGTGTCTCAGCTTGATGTTCAGAACGCTTTCCTCAATGGAGAATTGAGTGAGGAAGTTTACATGCAGCCTCCTCCTGGGTATTCTGTTCCCGATGGGATGGTTTGTCGTCTTCGGCGTTCTCTTTATGGCCTGAAACAGGCCCCTCGTGCCTGGTTTGAGCGCTTTGCCTCTGTGGTGACTGCTGCTGGTTTCTCTCCCAGTGCTCATGATCCAGCGTTGTTCGTTCACACTTCTCCTCGTGGATGCACTCTTCTCCTTCTCTATGTTGATGATATGATCATTACTGGTGATGATCCTGAGTATATTGCCTTTGTTAAGGCTCGTCTTCGTGATCAGTTTCCTATGACTGATCTTGGTCCTCTCCGCTACTTTCTTGGGATTGAGGTCTCCTCCACTTCTGATGGCTTTTCTATCTCTCAGGAAAAGTATATTCAGGATCTTCTTGCTCGTGCTGCTCTTGGGGATGAGCGCACTGTTGAGACTCCTATGGAGCTTAATGTTAAGCTTCGTCCTACTGATGGTGATCCTCTTCCTGACCCGACGCGTTATCGCCATCTTGTTGGGAGTCTTATTTATCTTGCTGTCACTCGTCCTGACATATCTTATCCTGTTCATATTCTGAGTCAGTTTGTCTCAGCTCCTACCACTATTCACTATAGTCATCTCCTCTGTGTTCTTCGCTATCTTCGTGGCACGATCACTCGTCGCCTTTTCTTTCCTCGTTCCAGCTCCCTCCAGCTTCAGTGCTACTCAGATGCTACGTGGGCGAGTGATCCTACGGATCGTCGTTCCCTTTCTGCTTACTGTGTGTTTCTTGGTGGTTCGCTCATTGCTTGGAAGACAAAGAAACAGACAGTGGTTTCCCGTTCGAGTGTTGAGGCTGAGTTGCGAGCTATGGCCTTATTGACTGCTGAGGTGACTTGGTTACGGTGGTTGCTTGCGGATTTTGGGGTCTCTGTTACGACATCCACTCCAGTTTTGTCTGATAGTACAGGTGCTATCAGCATTGCACGTGATCCAGTAAAACATGAGCTTACCAAGCATATTGGTGTTGATGCTTTTTATACACATGCTCAGGTGCAGGCTCAGATTATTACGCTTCAGTATGTGCCTTCAGAGTTACAGTTGACGGACTTCTTTACAAAGGCACAGACTAGAGCGCAGCATGATTTCTTACTCTCCAAACTCAGTGTTGTGGATCCTGATGGGTTCGTGGCATAGAAAACAAAAATTTTCCTACGCAAGAACGCATAAATAAACTGGCCAAGATACTCTACGAGATGGTAGCAACGGATACTAACCCTCGACGACCGTAAGCGGGGATTACGTTCCCGCACAAACGTTGACGATTGAGAGTTGGTGAAGACGCACGTAGTCGACGTAGTTGTTCGCTTGACGTAGTCGACGTCGTGGTTCACTTGACGATCACAAGATCGTGTACCCGGCGCCACAAGTGGCAGCGCCCCCGTGCTCGGTCACACGTACAGCTCGACGTCGACTCCTCCACGCCCTCGGTCCAGCGGGGCAGCGGAAGAAGGGATCCGCCGGACACTCCTCCACACACTTCTCCAAGTGTATGAACTATGAACTACAATTCCGGCAGAGCTTCGCTAAGCCAAGACGGAAAGTGGGCAGCAACTATGCTAGGGAGGGGAGGATCAAGAAGTGTGTGACAAGGGAGAGAGGGAGGGGTTTATATAGGAGGAGAGGCAGCCCCAAGGGGTGGCCGGCCAAGGGGTCTCCTCCTCTTCATTGCCCCCTCTTCATTCCCTTTATGGTGATAACTCCCTCATCAACATGAGGTAACCCCCATTTTAATGCATGACATTCATGCTAATTAAAATTCACACTTATTGATTTAATAAAACATTTTTATTTCTTTTAATATTTGTTAATTCATTCAATTAACAAACATTAACAAAAACACCCTTGAGTTATTTCGATATCCGAAACAGTTTCGGTGCTTTTCTGAAATAACCCTCATGCTGTCCTGTAATTCAATCGGAGTATCGTATCCACTCAAAAACGACGGCGAACCTTAAGTGTGTCACCCTACGGTTCGTGAATAACGTGGACATGATCGAGACTCCTCTCCGATCAATAATCAACAGCGGGATCTAGAAATCCATGATGACTCCCACTTACTCAACGATGAACTAGTGATCGTGTGAACCGGTAACGAACATAGTTAATTCCTTTTGTCTCGCGATATTATTACTTGTCCGAGATCCGATCATTTGGTATCAACCATACCTAGTTCGATCTCGTTCCCGACAAGTCTCTTTACTCGTTCCGTGATAATGCATTCCTGTGACCTAGTCACATGCTTGCAAGCGATTCTAATGCAATATCACCGAGAAGGGCCCAGAGAATATCTTCCCGTCATCGGGTCGGACAAATTCCACTCTTGATCCATGAGCCTCAACTAATACTTTCAGAGTACCCAAATCAACCTTTATAATCACCCTGTGACGGTGTGACGTTTGATATCATCAAAGCACTCTTCCGGTATCAATGATTAACATGATCTCATGGTCTGAGGATTAGAACTATTTCGTATGAGTTTGATATAGCAAAGAACTTGATGACTTGATCATATTGCTATTCATACTATGGGTGTGAGTGTTCATCACATCATTCTTCTAATGATATGACCCCGTTATTAACAACATCCAATGTTCATAATCAGGAAACCTTGATCATCAGTTAATCAACGAGCTACTATAAAAGAGAGGCTTTACTAGGAACCTTTTTAGTTTATTAATCACACAAGTATTAATGTTTCCGATTAATACAATTCTAGCATGAGAAATAAACATTTATCATAAACATGGAATATGATAATAACCACTTTATTATTGCCTCTCGGGCATATTCCCTTCAGTCTCCCACTTGCACTAGAGTCAATAATCTAGTTGATACTTGCGTATATAACACTTATGGCTTTCACGTGTTATCCGTATGCATTGCAGTGGTTAATCTGATCTCCAGATCTGACACTTTCAGTTCTGTGTGTATTTGCATGTCTTTGCGTCTCTACGCATCACTCATTCTCAAATGAGACAGTTGGGTATAAATTTGGTCCTTAGGTGAGACCTTAGTTCCTTTAGCTAAAATCATGTTGTCACTATTGTCGCACAATAGATCTTCACAGTAATAGCCAGCTTGGAACTACACCTAGTTTGATAACAAACTTCTTGACACAAATGCCCTCTTTTGCTACTTCTAAAGCAGCCATATACTCAACCTTTGTTGTAGAATCCATCACAATGTCTTAACTTTGGAACTCATCCAAATCCATCATGGAACTTCCTTCCATTACATTGTGCCACCTAACGTATAGCTAAAATTGAGATAAAACTTAATTTGTATCTTGTGACAAACTTAGTATCAATGTAACACTTTACAATGAATTATGTGTCACTTTGTCATACATAATATATATCCTTAGTCCTTCCAAAGCACATAAGGATATCTATACTATTGTCCAGTGATCATCTTATGACTTTTATCACTCTGGTATATGCTCATAACATTTAGAGCATAGGGCATATCTGGATATGTACATATCATGGTATACATGATCGATCAAATCATTCATGTGGCTTCACTCATCAAGTGTCAAAAACACCTGTATCTTGTTTCAACCTCTTCCATGCGACAAGAACTTTTCTCATCGTTTCCATATTGAACTTCATTCAATATTTCATCTATGTATGTTGGCATAACCATATCGGCACCTCGATCTATCTACATAGACACCGAGACCCAATATTTTCGTTTTGCCTAAGTCTTTCATTGAAATCTAATTTTAATGAAATTCTTAACCTATGCCAATAAAAGATACATCATTTCCAATTAACAATATGTCTTCTACATAATGTACTGAAAATATGTCTCAGCGCTCCCACTTAATTTCTTGCAAATGCAAGCATATTCATCGTATCTGATGAAACTAAACCTTTTAATTATTTCATCACGGTGAATATTCCAACTCCGCGATGCTTACTTCAACCATTGAAGTTTGCATGCCTTTTAGCATCCTTTGAATTTACAAAACCCATTGGACCATGTCATATACATGTCCTAGGTAACCATTCTATTAGAAGAATGTTGTCTTGTTTGTTCAACTAACATATACCAAACTTGGCATATGTAGTGGTTGCTACAGTAATCCTTCCAGACAAAATATCGCTATGAAAGATCAAATCTTGTCATAGTCAACTCACTGAACACAATCGTAAACTCTTTTAACGATGTGTCGACTATTTCAAAGATGTTAAACATCCATGTCTGCCTTTATAGATCCAAATACGTTCATTAGGCTTCATGCCTTTTGAGGGTCTTCCAAGTTCAGAAACTTGGTTTCTCGTATATGGAACTATCACGGATTCTATGGCTTCTAGCCATTTGACGGAGTCAGGGCCCATCATTGCTTCTTTGCATGCAGTCGGTTCATCATTGTCAAACAATAATGATTCATTCTCAAATCTAACTATTTGATTGTTACCCAACTCACGCGGTTCAATAGGAACTTTGATCTATGTGACCACAACCTTTGAGGTACGACAGCCATGCGCATTGTGGCCGCCTCTGGGACACTTCCCAGCGCTGCGCTACTCAGCACATATAGCTTAGGTTCAACAACCTAATCAAAGTTATATTGTCCTCCCACTTGACTTTTTGCGAAAAATTCCTTCTCAAGAAACTTGACGTTTTTCAGCGACAAACACTTTTGTCTTCAGTGTTCTGGAGGAATACCCAACAGTTACTTTGGGATAACCTACAAAGACGCATTTATCCGACTTTGGTTGTAAACATTTTACATATGCCTAACATACCAAAATTTTAGAAAAGACAACTTGGGTTTTATCCCATGCCATATCTCATATGGTGTCATTTCAACGGATCATGATGGCGCTCTTTTCAGTGTAAAAGTGGTAGTCTCTAAAGCTTTATCCTTAAAATATAATGGCAGTTTTATAGACGACACCTTTGATCCAACGATGTCAAACAAAGTTTGATTTCATCTCTCGAACACTCCATACTCCTATGGTGTTTCGAGAAATACAAGTCTATGGAACGATTCCTCAACTTTTAGGTGTTTGCTAAACTTGTAACTCAAATATATTCCTTTATGATCAAATCATAAATTCTTTATTCTCTTGTTATAATGATTTTCAACTTCATCTAGAAATACTTTGAACAATATTCAAATATTTCATGCTTCTTCCTTATCAAGTAAATATACACATATATCTACTCAAATCATCGGTTAAAGTAAATAAAGTTCAAGAATTCACCACACACGGCTACACATAATGGACTATATACATCAACATGTACAATATCCAATAAGTTAGTCGTCCGTTCTTCTTTGGCCTACAAACGGAGTTTTTAATCATCTCTAGGAAATTTTCACAAGCGTCAATTGATTCAAAATCAAAAGACTCCAAAATCCCATCAACATGGAGTTTCTTCATGTTTACTTTCCAATATGATTTAAACGGTGGTGTCACTCATAAGTGATCTTCTAATCATTTGTCTTGAGACACTTTTAGAATCAGTGTTATGGATGTGATTTCTCCAACAAGATAAGCGTTCATCCATCTTTTATGAATGCGGTAATAATTTAAACAACCATTGTTCTCATAATACCAGAACAAAATAACAATTATTCAAACAAATCTTGAAGGCTAGGTTTAATTCCAACGAAACACAATAACACTTTATTTGTTTTCGATGAGAATCATCCCATATTCATTTGCTAGTTAATTAGGCCATTGTAGTTCTTGTATTGTGTTGTTCTGTATGACAGTTCATACCAACCAATTTAGTATCAAATACTCAAGAACCACATTGTTTCAACAAGCAATGAATACACCCATAACATGTATATCTTCTATAAACCTGAGCTGGACATTTCCAGTCTTTTCTTTTCTGCCAGAATAAATTTTGGATTCTCTTTTAGCAATTCTTTTCCTTCTAGAAGAATCTATCAACATCAATAGTGGCGCCATTCACATGGCACATAGTTCAAGGCATGATTAGTCAAACACTAATACCCTTGGACTCACACTTTGAAGTAGATCACCATAATCACATATTTGGCGTTCTTCCAAATTCCATTCTTTAGTAATCTTTTAGTGTAGTAAACATTTTACCTACATCTTCCATTCATCCTATCATGACAACTTTCATGATCAAGCTACTATAGCTCATGAGGACGAATTGCGAGTATAATATTAGTTCCTAAACCTTTTAGGAGATCTGGACGCCTGGCGTCTCTAATCTTCGCAAATTCTCATACAATATGAGAACATGTGTCTTACTAAATTATACTCTATCACTTTGCAACCAAACATTGTTTCAGATATCACAATATCTTCCACACATGATAGTTTATGAAACAATTCTTTCAACTCCTAGATAACCTTGATACTAAAAACAACTTTTGAATATCAAGGATCATGGAGGCAAGTGTGATACTTAGATACTAACACTGGAATTGTTACTCTTGATTCAATACTACTTATTAAATTTTATCGAGTAACAAGGGTTTGCTAAAAGTTTGCAATAGGACTTTAAACTTTAGATTGACATTCAAACAATACGATACCAGTTCGTAAAGTTAATATCCAGAATTCTATAGTTCTATTATCTCAATTATAGCTAATCGCAAGGTAGTAAACGGATGCCAATAACTACAACAACTATGCAAATTCACTTTGATTTATTTCATGATAAATTGAGTTCTATAATTCAAAATTACTAAATGAACTCCCACTTAAAAACAACATCCCTCTTAGTTTTCTTAAATGATTACACGAACCAAATTCACTATACCGCAACCGATCATCACGTGCAACGGCATAGTTTCAAAGGCGAACATCACCATGTTCATCATATCAACCATATGACTCATGCTTAACCTTTCGGTTCGTGTTCCGAGGCCATGTCTGTACATGCTAGGCTCACCAAGTAGAACCATAGCACTCGCGTGTGTAAAACTGTCTTACACCCGTCGTATGTGAACGTAGAGTCTGTCACACCCGATCATCACGTGGTGTCTCGAAACGACGAACTTTCTTGACGGTGCATGCTATGGAAGAACACATTTGTATCTTGATATTTATGTGAGAGGGATCATCTTATAATGCTACCGCGCGATCAAATCTAAGCAAAATAAGATGCATAAAAGGATAAACATCACATGCATATATAATGTGATATGATATGGTCCTTCACGCATTCGATCTCCATCTTGTGCGTCATGGCATGATCTCCATCATTCCACCGGCGTAGCACCAAGGTCCATGGCGCGCCACCTTGGTTGTCTTCCTCCATTACAATATATCACTTGGATATATATATTCGGCACGCAGGCCATTTAAATGTAAAGACAACCATATGGCTCCTGCCGGTTGTTTATAACTTACAAAAAGGATCATTGCATACAATTTGTAACATAAACAATTTAACCATATCACATCACATGCCCTGCAAAAACAAGTTAGACGTTTCTAATTTGTCTTGCATATTTTACGTGGTTTGGGGCTTTCTAGGAAGAACCGTTCTTACCTACGAACATGAAACCACAACGGTGATAAAAATATTATTAACAACTATTTGTAAAATAGATCATAACTATAGTGGGAGAAACGTGCACCCACAAAGCCACATATGCCGAAGCATGTCAAGTGTGGGACAAGTCTCGTGAACGCGGTCACGTAATATTAGTCTCGGGCAGCTTCAATCCCACTATGCCACTATGATCCAAAATACAAAAATTGCAATAACATGATCATCAACGCCCACATCCACATGTGTTCTAACCGTGCATACCAACTACGCATAGAGATGGCTCTGATACCACTGATGGGTTCGTGGCATAGAAAACAAAAATTTTCCTACGCAAGAACGCATAAACTGGCCAAGATACTCTACGAGATGGTAGCAACGGATACTAACCCTCGACGACCGTAAGCGGGAATTACGTTCCCGCACAAACGTTGACGATGGAGAGTTGGTGAAGACGCACGTAGTCGACGTAGTTGTTCACTTGACGTAGTCGACGTCGTGGTTCACTTGACAATCACAAGATCGTGTACCCGGCGCCACAAGTGGCAGCGCCCCCGTGCTCGGTCACACGTATAGCTCGACGTCGACTCCTCCACGCCCTCGGTCCAGCGGGGCAGCGGAAGAAGGGATCCGCCGGACACTCCTCCACACACTTCTCCAAGTGTATGAACTATGAACTACAATTCCGGCAGAGCTTCGCTAAGCCAAGACGGAAAGTGGGCAGCAACTATGCTAGGGAGGGGAGGATCAAGAAGTGTGTGACAAGGGAGAGAGGGAGGGGTTTATATAGGAGGAGAGGCAGCCCCAAGGGGTGGCCGGCCAAGGGGTCTCCTCCTCTTCATTGCCCCCTCTTCATTCCCTTTATGGTGATAACTCCCTCATCAACATGAGGTAACCCCCATTTTAATGCATGACATTCATGCTAATTAAAATTCACACTTATTGATTTAATAAAACATTTTTATTTCTTTTAATATTTGTTAATTCATTCAATTAACAAACATTAACAAAAACACCCTTGAGTTATTTCGATATCCGAAACAGTTTCGGTGCTTTTCTGAAATAACCCTCATGTTGTCCTGTAATTCAATCGGAGTATCGTATCCACTCAAAAATGACGGCGAACCTTAAGTGTGTCACCCTACGGTTCGTGAATAACGTGGACATGATCGAGACTCCTCTCCGATCAATAATCAACAGCGGGATCTGGAAATCCATGATGACTCCCACTTACTCAACGATGAACTAGTGATCGTGTGAACCGGTAACGAACATAGTTAATTCCTTTTGTCTCGCGATATTATTACTTGTCCGAGATCCGATCATTTGGTATCAACCATACCTAGTTCGATCTCGTTCCCGACAAGTCTCTTTACTCGTTCCGTGATAATGCATTCCTGTGACCTAGTCACATGCTTGCAAGCGATTCTAATGCAATATCACCGAGAAGGGCCCAGAGAATATCTTCCCGTCATCGGGTAGGACAAATTCCACTCTTGATCCATGAGCCTCAACTAATACTTTCAGAGTACCCAAATCAACCTTTATAATCACCCTGTGACGGTGTGACGTTTGATATCATCAAAGCACTCTTCCGGTATCAGTGATTAACATGATCTCATGGTCTGAGGATTAGAACTATTTCGTATGAGTTTGATATAGCAAAGAACTTGATGACTTGATCGTATTGCTATTCATACTATGGGTGTGAGTGTTCATCACATCATTCTTCTAATGATATGACCCCGTTATTAACAACATCCAATGTTCATAATCAGGAAACCTTGATCATCAGTTAATCAACGAGCTAGTATAAAAGAGAGGCTTTACTAGGAACCTTTTTAGTTTATTAATCACACAAGTATTAATGTTTCCGATTAATACAATTCTAGCATGAGAAATAAACATTTATCATAAACATGGAATATGATAATAACCACTTTATTATTGCCTCTCGGGCATATTCCCTTCAGATCCACCATGAGTTTGAGGGGGGGGGGGGGTGTTAGATGTATATATTTGTATATTGTAGTTTCCCCATATGTTCGGGGGCTTCCTGCATATTTGCACCTGTACCTGTACTATATATTGTGGCCTTTGGCCCCCAGATAATACAGGTTGCTTATTTCTAACAATGGTATTCATATATTTAAATGATTTTGGAATTTTTTCTTGCGTAGTCGTAGATGAGTATGCTCCTCAAAAGCAAATAGATGTTCTGCAAAGGACCAACCCTCCTTATTTTAAAGACTGTTTGACCTCCAGATTTATTGATCTAGTGTATGTACTGCACTTTTGAACAATGCAGACGTGTGTTTGGTGTCCTAGGATGTTTTCCTTAGTCGAGCTTGTGAATTGTTTTACCTTTCTCTGTTCTCGAAACGTCAATAAATTAAATTCCCTTTATTCTTTTCTTTGTAGATTTCAATTATTAACTGGGCCTATATTCTCTTGTGTAGCATCAAGGGCTCAACCAAACCAGCTTTCAGGGAAATAATACAAGCATCTCTCACAGCAACATCTTGCAACAAATTGCTATTTTATTTTTAGCTCTCTTTTGTGTGAATAAGGAATAGTCAAAAGACTGAGATAATCACATAGGAAGTTTTTTATTCCTGTAACTTTTTTCTTTGGCAAGCTCATGCGCTTTTTTCAGTCATTTTGTCATTCGGTGCCAAGCTATGTGAAATTGTGAGAAATGCTCATATGTGAGATATCTGGAAACTGATAAATTTGATACTCTGTTCACAAATTGATTTTCTGAGAAAGATGCACATGTATTTTGTGCAAATTTGTGAACTGTGATATAACTGACTTATTCCAGAAATTAGTTCTGTTAGAATTCATAGATATAGTTGTAAGCACTTTGTGCATTATTCTAAACACTATGCTGGGCGAACCACCATTTCAGGCCTATGCGAGTCTAGGTGTATATAATTTATAAAGGACTGAATTTTCTTATAAATTGCACATATAATTTATTTATCATTTTGCTAGTTGTAGCTTAGTGGTAGGAAAATGTACAACACTTTCTAGAGTGCAACTCTCATTAAGAAGTCAAGAAAATTGTTTTGCCTTGTGTGGCTCTTTATAAGAGTAAGTTTTAGATCAGTGCTGTACTACTTGGCAAGGGAGACATGCGACCAGGGGACATGGATGCTAGCTGGGCTTGGTATACGTCAATTAAGACAGTATTCACCAAGTAATTAAATTAGGCTCGCAACTATAATATAATGGTACCTTGGGCTGACTTATTGATCGATCGATCTGTTCGTCAGCTGCAAACAACAACACAAGGAGCGCATGACACAGCTCATGACCCGCTACGGTTACTCAAATCTTTACTATTAAATGGGAGTCTGTGATGGTACGTCATCTCAAAAAAATTTGACATCAAACATTGGAGCAAGTTAGACCGTACGATATCGATCCGATGTCACGTAGGTTCCACCAGTAAAAAAGGAAATATCTAAAAAAGAAGTACCGCACAGACCAAATAAATCAGGAATTAGAATTACATTTAAAGGCAATCACCCAATCAAATCCCTAGAATTATGCTAATAAAGACTAATTAAGTCGCCCCCTAATTTAGCTTATGCATACCGTTCCACATGAAGAGGCTAGAGAGTAAATTGAGAAGGAGAAAGAGGGCCACCGAGAGATTAACAAGGCGACATTAATTGTTGTTATAAGCAGTATGGCTAAAGTGGAAGATGAGTATTTTTAAATGAGCCATATGCACAAGACAGGAGGCAGTAAATCATTTTGGCTTATAGTACTGAAATATAAATTGATCGCAGTAATGCTACACCTACGGAATCAATCTACAAAATCAGCTTACGGAGACGACATGGGCTTGTGTGATTGGAAGAGATTTAGCAGTTGCCCCGATTAGTACTCCGTCCGTTGCTCTACATCCAACCACATCATCCCGTAACTCCAATTCCATAGATTTTTGCCCGTAGGCTTAGCATTACTGGATCGGAAATCCACTTTGTCACATATCATATACGTATAATTGTAGATGCAAGTATGCATCCACTGCCCAAAAACATATTTTTTAAAGTTTCCAAAAAATAAAAATATCATGGTGTATGTCTAGATATTATAAGTCCACGCATAAATTTTTGCGTAAATAAGACGATTTTTTGTGCTCCAACGAGACATTTTTTTATCTTTTTTACACATGTTACGAAAAAATTTCACAAAAAAAAACTTATGCGCTAGCATAATCCGGTGATTTCTTTCATAATTGTACAACATTTTGAAAATTTATACTCCCTCCATTCCTTAATATAAGGTGTATAGTTTTCTGTGAAAATTACAAAATATAAGGTGTCGCGAGATTGCGGGATTTGTTTATGAAATTTAGGAGTCAATCTGATTAGGAGAGACATGACATTAAGATTTTTCTATTTTTGCTCTACCCTCACATCGATTACCTACCAGTATTAACATCTAAAAGCAACACAATTTACCCTTTAATCCTATGTGTTAATATTCATGCAAGAAAAATAAAAACCTTATACGAAGAAACAAAGGGAGCATACATATAGCTAAACCCGTGTTCTGTTTTAGGTTAGGGCCAGGAACATAAAGAAGAGGTAGGAATGAGCACGAGATGTGTGAGCGTGTGGCTAAAGGAAAGAAATTTAATGATGAAACAACAATATATATATGTTTTTTTATCGGACCATGTTAAACACGCTGCTTCATACATAGGTTAGTGAAACTGAACATCATCAAGTTCCTCATATATATCTATTGATTTTTTTCATAGTTATGCAGGGTAGCCGTGAACCTATTTATTTTGGATGGCGTGTTGAGGCAAGTGTTGAAATAATCATACAGAGTAAGATATGGTTCAACTGGCTAATTGGACTAACGGATTACGGCACAAGCTAACAACACAATCAAGTCGAAGCATAATGCGCCAACTCCAAGGCCGAAGCTCGCTGATGTTGTTAGAGTAAAAAATAAAGCATCTATAGAACTTTAGCATCCATAAAACTTGGTTCGACTATTTCATTACATAATTCCAACTGAGCAAGCATTCAATGCCCCTGTTTAATTATTGTAATTGTGGCACTTCTTGTAAGCGTTAATGAGTTGTTGCTCAATATAAATGAAATTAAATATGTCACATAACTTTTTGGGTTCTAAATAAAAATATGTTCAGTGACTAATTATTCATATATACAACTTTAGATATTAGGTTTTGCAGATACACATGAGTGGAGGTTATGTTCTATGAAGACATGCCTCGGTAGATCGGGATAGACAAGGAAGACAAGACAAGTTCTTGCAAGGTGGGACTAAAAAGAGGATAAGGTAAAATTTAATAAAATAAAACCACGATCAAACATCCGTGGCAACGCACGGGCATTCAACTATATAGCTAGTATTTCTGTTAAAAAACTACATTTAGCACTGTTATTAAAATATTGTGAGTCCTCGATTGTCATTTCTCACTGGACTAACATGTTCATACATACTTCTTATCTTAGCTACATTACATTTCATGTGTCATATAATTTGGTGGTATATATATATTTCGTATATTTTTTATTGCATTATGAGTTAACACCATAAATTTTGCCCACCAAAATTCAGTTATTCCTCCGCCACTGTATTAGATAAGTGATGGAGCTGCAATTTTATTTTTAGGAGACTCTTTAAGCCCATCCAGTAGATGCATATATCCATGGTTTTTTATGCATAAATATTAAGTTTCCAGCGGTTCTAGTTTCACCGTCGACCCGCAAAACCTCAGGATCAACCCTACAATAGAGCTTGTAACACTATGGATCAACAAATGTTTATGTGTTACTCGCACTAAAGTTTGTAACATAGTCCCGTCAACACATATCATTGTGTTACTTTATTAATGTACTTGTATCACATTACCTCTCACACATATTCATATGTTACTTTTTTGATATTCCTGTAACACAATTTTGGGCGTTATTTAGTTTGTGTTACTATTGGTTACTGGCACACAAATTATGTGTTACAATAATTTTGCCTGTAACATAATTGACTATGTGTTACATGATTGTGTTACCAAAGCTCTGTTCTCATGTCACCACAGGGTGGCGCGGCCTAGGCCTGGCCGTGCTAGGAGGTGGTGTGGCCGCCTCAGCCATCTCCTCGAGCCCCCTTCTGCCTACATATACCCTCTAACCTGAAAACATCGAGGGTTCGACTTTTTTTCAGATAGAGCTCCACTGCGCCGCCACCATCAGAAACCGCGATTTGGAACCAAAAACTTCGTTCTGGCACCCTGTCGGGACGGGGATTTGGAGGAGATCTTCATCATCATCATCATCACTGACTTTTCTCCATCAACCATCCATGACTCCCCCATCCATGTGTGAGTAATTCCCGCTGTAGGCGAAGGGGTGGATAGGGATTGGATGAGATCATTCATGTAATTGCTATGAGATTGTTAGGGCATGGTGCCTAGTATCTATTGTTAGTGCTTATGACATTGTTGCAACTTGTTGTGCTTAATGCTTGTTATTTTGGGCCCGAGTGCCATGATCTCAGATCTGAACTTGTTATTGTTTTATGATGATAATTGTTGTTTATGATCTTACCTTCAAGTTGTATACACACATTGTTGTCCGGAACCCGAGGCCCTAAAGTGACAGCAATTGGGATAACCGGAGGGGATGGCTGTGATGTGAGGATCACATGTGTTCACTGTGTGTTAATGCTTTGCTCTGGTACTTTATTAAAAGGACTACCTTAATTACCAGTAGATTCCCTTGAGGTCCCGCTGCAAACGGGTTAGTATGACAGAAGATGTCGTGCAAGTTTCTCATTGCGAGCATGCACAACTATTTACGGAACACATGCCTATGTTGTTTAGTACTAGGATGCTTTATCATTATTTATCTGCAATTGCCCATGTCTTGATTATTACATGAATTATCTTTTCCATACAACGCCCGTTCATCCATCCCTATGCTTATAGTATTTAAACCTACTATTTACTATTGATACCGTTACTGTCTTTATTTTACTATTGATGTTACTATTTTACTACTGCCACCACTATAAAATTGTTGCTACTGATAAATTGCTGCGAGCAAGTCTGTTTCCAGGTGCAGCTGAATTGACAACTCATCTGTTAAGGCTTATAAATATTCTTTGGCTCCCCTTGTGTCGAATCAATAAATTTGGGTTTTACTTCCCTCAAAGACTGTTGTGATCCCCTATACTTGTGGGTCATCAGCGCCGTTGCTGGGGAGCATAGCTTTATTTGTAAGTTCACTTGGGATTCATATTGTTTGCTGTAAGCCATTCATCATGGGTAAACCTCGTGATGGAAAAGTTCCTATATTGGCATCCACTACAAGAAGAGGTACTACTCTGAACACCTCTGTTGCTCTTGATTCACCATCTGTGATGAGTAAGTTGCTTACCCTACCACAAGCATATGCTACTACTTCTGCTGAGTTTAAAAATGCTTCTGATAATTTTGATGATGCTTCTACTGTGCTTGATGAGAGCGTAGTTCGTTAGGTTTGTTTTTAGAGGTTACAATTGCTAGGACTAAGCAAATGGGGAGCGCTACTGTTACACCTGTTAGTTCACCTGAGTCTAGGGAATGCCCTAGTGACGATCTTGATGAGGCTTATATTGAGCTAGATGATGATTTTATTGATGAATTTCATGCTACTAGTGATGTTGGTGCTATTAGAGATCTTCTTGCAAGACTGCCGTTAGATATAAGTTATCTCCTGATGCTAAGTTTGCTGCTTCTCCCATAAATATTAGTGATAAGGACTATGACTCTTTGGATTTATCTTACATATGTATTGTTGAGAAAGAATCTTTTTGTGGTACTAAAAATGAGAGTGCTATGGAACATATAAATGAGCTCTCTTCTTTAAGTAATTTGTTTTCTGATGATACTAAGCTGCGTACTTACTTTGTTGCCAAGATTTTTCCTTTTTCATTGAAAGGTGCAGCTAAATCTTGGTTTAATAATTTGTCTCCTAGATCTATTGATAGTCCTATTGCTTTGGTTAATGCTTTCTTTCGGAAATATTTTCCTGCTAGTGCTCAACATGATGCTTTGCAGTTTTTTTTGACTTTGAGCAGGTAAAAGGAGATAAACTGCCTGAATCTTGGGGAAGGTTTTGTTCTTTAATTAGAGCACTGCCTGGAGAGCCATTGCCTAAAAATAAACTCCTTGATATATTTTATAATGGACTAACTATTGAATATAAGACATACTTGGATAGTTGTGCTGGTTGTGTTTTCAGGAAAAGGATTCCTGCTGAAGCTGAAGAATTAATGGATAAAATAAGCCAGAATTATGATGATTGGACTATGGCTGAGCCAACACCAGCACCAACCAGTGGCGGACCGAGGATTTGGCAAAGACCAGGGCTAATTTCTAATGCCGTAAAAGAATGTAAAATTCTAACTTCAAATCCCCTCTCAATAACAACATATATTGGTCAAAAAATGCATAGTTGAGTTCTGCCATGAAATGGAAATTTAATGTTTAACCAAATGACAATAAGAAAAGCATAAAAAGGCGGTGGCATAATCAAGGCTCATTTTTAGTACCTATATAATGAAGATTTGTTGTGATACTAGCATACCATTTCCACGTCAATCGTAAAAGAAGAACCGAGACCTACAAAGACAAGAAAAAATCAGAAAACAATATCGGTGAATACATGATAATCATATGTAAGTTGTACTGGAAACAAAATAACTTACCACTAGCTCCATGTGGTAATTGTTTCTTGCGTGACCTCGTACTTTGGAAACAATCTAAACTCTTATCATCTAGAATGCTTGTAAATATGTCTCTCTCAATATATATAGCATAACATACTACGATTCATCCAATTATCATTCATCTTCTTCCTTTGCCTAGAATGCTCTTTTCACGGTTGGTGTTGCAACCGGTAAAATCAAAGCTAACTTAATAAGACGATATACAAATGTGTGAACGACATCTTGAGACCAAGATTCCAAGATCAGAGAGGGCAAGTAGCAAGATCCCCTTAATGTTTGATGTAATCAGACTAAATAAATTAAGTTGAAATTCACAATCAGTGAAACATCATTATAACATACTAGCACTGAAATTTACTGTTTGGTTCTTCAATCTTTAGTGCGCTTAGACTTTGTAGTTGGAAATTTGAATCAATCATACAAGAAATTACCAAGCAGAGAGCACAGGTAGCAGGCAGGTTGGAAGTTGGAGGAGATGAGCTGACCAAGATTGGCAACCGCCGAGGCCGGTATGACGATTTTTGGCAGCCGAAGCACTTCGGCGGCTATGAAACGGCGCGGCGCGGAGGTGGCATCTTGGCGGCAGTCCTGGGCAGCATGGCGCGAAGGCGGAGTGTCCAGACTACCGTGTCTCCATTGGCCGTCGAGGCGGCGGCGGCGGCGCCAGTCCTGGGCGGCACGATCAAGTGAGGCAAGGATTCCTGAGGGCTCGATCGGGGAGGTCAGCGGTGATATGACTGGAACAGACAAACGAACAGTTATGCTTTTTTCTTTAGCAAAAAGGAATGCGAACAGAATGAACGGAATAAATCGTGCGTGCGAGCCTAGCTTCGTTTCTGGTTTTGCTGGCTAGGCTTTTGTAACTCAGCCCGGGGCATTCTGGCCCAACGACACGGGCTATACATATTTTTTGTAAAATTTACAAGGGATTTACATGTACTAGCTGGGCCAAGACCCGGGCTGTAGCCTGGGCTGCCCGGGGCCCAGGTCCGCCTCTGGCGCCAACACCAGCGCCAACATCAAAGAAGAGAGGAATGGTTGAATTAAATGATGAAGTGATGAGAGAAGCCAAGAAATCTCTTAGGGAGAGGTGTATTAAATCTGA
This sequence comes from Dactylis glomerata, assembly GCA_007115705.1. Taxonomy (NCBI): domain Eukaryota; kingdom Viridiplantae; phylum Streptophyta; class Magnoliopsida; order Poales; family Poaceae; genus Dactylis; species Dactylis glomerata. The sequence continues at coordinate 405,176 of QXEO01000306.1, forward strand.
AGATGTGAAGAATCTACCACCTATAGAAGAATTATGTAAGTCAATCCCTCTCTCCTCCACTATTGAGGTACACTCTCTCCAACGCTTTGATAATAGAGATATTCCTTACTCTAAAACTCCTGATCAATGCTTAGATGAGTTTGATAATTTCATTGTTAAGCAAGATAACTTTAATAAAAGAGTGCAGAATCATTTGTTGGAGAATTCTAGAGCTATTAACAAGTTGTAGGATATAGTGGAGAGAACCTCCAATGATGTGAAGATGCTTGTTAAACATTTTCAAATGGTTCAGACTCAAATTGATCAGCTCACAAAGGTGCAGAAAGATTTGCTAGTTAATGCTTCTAGAGAAAAACATGCTTGTGAAATAAGCATAAGAAGTGGTGCTACTACTCAGGATCCCTTATACCCTGAAGGACATCCAAAGAGGATCGAGCACGATTCTCAACGTGATTCGGGTGATGATAATCCTTCCAAGAAAAAGAAGAAGAAGAAGCATAAAACAGTTGCAGAATCTTCTGGAACAGGTAAAGATCCTAATAGGGTTTCTATTTCTGATGCAGAAATCAAAAGTGGTAATGCTTCTGATAAAGAAGAAGTTGAAGAGGAACCAGAAAATCTCCTTAAGAATGCAAAGTACACTAAGGAAGATTTCATTGCCAACAAACATGGTAGCAAGAGAGAACCTTGGGTGCAGAAACCAATGCATTTTCCTAGTAAGAAACACAAATCCAAGGAAGAAGAACACTACAACAGGTTTTGTGAATGGATGAAACCTTTATTTTTGCAAATTCCTTTGACTGATGCTATTAAAATGCCTCCTTATTCAAAGTATATGAAGGATATTGTTACTAACAAAAGGAAGATTCCTAGTGAGGAAATTTCCACTTTACTTGCTAATTACTCTTTTGATGGTAAAGTTCTGGAAAAGCTTGGAGATCCAGGTATACCAACTATTCCTTGCTCCATTAAAAATAACTATGTTAGAACTGCTTTGTATGATTTGGGAGCTAGAGTTAGTGTGATGCCTTTTTCTCTATTAGAGACTTGATCTAGAATAGTTGATATCGACTGATATATCTTTGCAAATGGCTGATAAGTCTGCTACTATTCCTATTGGTATATGTGAGAATGTTTCTGTTCAAGTTGCTAATAATTATTTGATATTAACTGACTTTGTTGTGTTAGAAATGCCTGAAGATGATAATATGTCTATTGTTCTTGGGAGACCTTTTCTAAACACTGCAGGTGTTGTTATTGATTGCAACCAAGGGAAAGTAACTTTTAATGTCAATGATAAAGAGCACACAGTCTATTTTCCCAAGAAGATTGATAGAAAATACTCAATCAAAAATATTGACACCATCAAAGTTGGAGAAATTATTTGTTCAAGGCCAAAGCCCAAGGAAGAATATAAAATTGTTATGACTGGGACTATGCCTATCAAGGTCGAGGTAACAAAATCATTTAGTGAAATTCAAAGTTTTGCTTCATAGAAAAGTGGTTTGGTAACAAGACTTGATCAACCTTGTTAACAAAGCGGTTTTCGAATGAACAAAACTATGTTTTCACCGCATTTACTTTCTTTTCCACCTTGTTCATTTTTGTTTCCGCTATTTAGTTTCATACTAAAATATCTTAGAGCTGCTGTAAGCTTGGTTTGGATTTGTTTTTATCGTTCCATCTTTGTTTTCCCGAGTTTTAATCTGTTATCAATTTCTAAAAAATCATTGAAAATAAAGTTTCTCAAAAAATTCCAAAAAATTCTTTTTAAATTTTTATGTGAAAAATGGGGCAGAGAGGCACCTGGGACACCCCAGAGGGACCCACCATTCCACCATACCATATGGTGGCGTGGCCAGGGCCAGGCCGCGCCGTGGCATGGTGTAGGGCCCCCTGGCCCTCCACTTACCTCTCCATCAGCCACTTCACTCTCTCTCCCAAAATATCTCCCCTCCATAGCTCAAACCCGTGTTCTTGCTATTCTTCCTCACGATTTTCAATCTCCTTGCTCAGCCCATCTTTGTTGCTGAGATTTGGAGCATTTGTTCTCCGGTATGTGACTCCTTCGATTGTCCAAGTAGAATTTGTTTAGTGGAATATTTCTTGAGTATTTTAGCTCTATAGGTGACAGGTTAAATGAGTTCGCATGCTTGTTATATTGCTTAGAAATGTCATTTTGATGCATGTTAGCCCTCTTGAAACTCCCTATGGTAGTTTCCTTCAATTGTTTGTTTCAAAATCACTTTTTATGAGGCTTGCTTAAAAATTTCAGAAATGGAGGAGACTGGATATCAACTCAGTCAACAAGATTTAGAAGTGCATGAAGTCATGAGAGTCCACCATGAAGAGGGAGTCTTTCCCTCAATCTATCCATGCTCAGAGTTCATGAATGCTGCTGGATCCTGCAGGACTTCCAAACTCTAATTTCTAATGCAGGATTAGAACATTTTGTTGATGGCGAACCTCACCAATATGCTGAACTAACCATGTCTGTGGTGCAAGATTTTAGATTCAGTTGGTCCTCATCTAACCCCATGGTTTATTATAAAATTTACAATAAATCTATGGACTTGCCCTTTGATGTTTTCTATGCAGCTATTAGAGTACCACAGTGGGGATCACGCGAAAAGATAAAGGAGAGACCCCGGACGTTGCTGGACTTGTATGAGGAGATTTGTCAAGGAAGAAGCTTATCGGAGGAGAGTGGTAAAATTAGGAGTATTCATTTACCATCTATTTGATATTTTGCCTATTTCATTACCAAGTGTGTTCTTGCTAGGAAAGTTGCAAACAAGTTATCCTCTTCTGATTTAGCTTTTATTTCAGCTGCTTTGAGGCATGATAGGACTTATAATTTAGGTGCTTTGATAGCCTTCCATCTTGCTGCTAATTGCGAGAAAGGGGGAGTTTGTGGAGGTCTTATTGCTTCTCGCTTATTAGCTTTGCATGGTGTAGTACCGCATGATTTAGACATCCAGTTTCCCATAGAGAGACTTGATCTTAATTCTATGATTCAGCATAAGTTTGTTTCCTCTTAGGCTTGGTTGGGCAACTTGTCTTTTGAGCTAACATTATTCAAGAAAATAGCCTGGAGAGTAGTTAAGTCTGATTGATCAGTTCATTTGCCTGCGCCTCTTTTGTTTTACCTTGATGGCAGGAATGGATGGTCACTCACGGAGGATGAGCTCGATGCATACATAGAGGAGCACCCTCCGCCCATACACAATGATGGGGAGGTGACTGAAGATTTGGTCCAGCCCTCCAACACTTGGGAGTTTCCGTACCAGCAGTCCTATTTTGATTATGCACCATCTGCTTCATCTTCACAAGAGCCAGGCTACGACCATGCCAATGATGTCCCACTAGCTTGGGGCAACTACCAGAGTTGGGATTGATCTCGACTTAGGCCAAAAGCCTAAGCTTTGGGGGAGGTACACCGACGATTCACTCATCTATACATTATATTTTGTCGGTACTTTGTATATCCATGTTTCACTTTCTTTCTTTTCTTTGTTGTTCTTGTTCTTATTTCCACTTTCCAAAACACAAAAAGACCAAAAATATTTTTGTTGTTTCTCTTTGTTTTCCCCTTTAGTTTTCTAGTATTGGTTTGCTTCATCTTCTATTTTCGGTTTGATATTCAAAAAATCCAAAAAGATTTTGCTTTGTTTGCTGTTTCCTTCTGTTCTTGTTTCAAAATTCAAAAAACCCAAAAATATTTGTTGTTCTTTTCCGGTTTTGCAAAGTTTGTTGCAGAGTTCAGTCTCCCATGACTCCATTGGAGCTTGGTTTTCACTTCATATTATTCAAGCCACACAAGTGAAAGGCAATAATGACAACATATGACAATTCGAGATGTGGTGAGAGGCTGGTATGAACTCTATTTGTTTTCATTTTTGTACATATACTCATCTATATAGACGTGCTTAGTTTGTTCATGTAAGGTACATGTTATCTAATGGATGCTTAGTAGTTCTTGCTCTCATATGATTAGTTCCAATTTACTAATAGTTTGTCGCATGTCATGTAGATGCTTGCTTGCATTGTTTTAGTCATAAAACGGTATGACTTTGTGGTATCCTCCTCTGAAAAGTTTCATTTGAATCAACTTGGCACATGCTCAAGCATGCGTATGACTGAACAAAAAGTCAATTAAGCCTTGATGATTTACTTTGCCTCCGAGCTCTTGCATTATTTTTATGCCTATATTAATTTTGTTTTGTCGCAAGCATGATTATGATAGTTATTGCTCTCTCGATTGTCGCTTCCCAGTCTTTTGCTAGCCTTCACTTGTACTGAGAGGGAATACTTCTCATGCATCCAACTCCTGAAAACCAAGTAATCCCAAAGAGTCCACTATAAATTCCTATGCATGGTATTTCAAAGCCATTCCAAGTAAATTTTCATGTGCTACCTTTCAAAACCTTCAAATACTTCTCATTTTATGCCACTATTTTTAGCTCATGAGGACGTAGTGGTCAGAATTGCTATCTTCCATATTAAATTAAGTACCCCTCGACTTGCATGCTTCATCTGCTCATCACTAATTTTGCAAGGGAGTTGGTCAGACCATTGTAATCTAAATCTAAAAAAAAGAAAAAAGGCACTCCTCCATGGTATGTGAAAGTTGGTGGGCACCCGATGGAATCAGTTAGCCATAGTTTGTGTAAGGAAAAGTGGGGAGGAGTGCCAAGCTTTATAAAAGAGCACCAATGTTCCAATTTTCAAAGAACTCGGAACCGCTCTCACTTGTTTAGTATGGAAGATAGCAAGAACCCATTGTCAGTTGTTGACATGAAACAACCACCTCTCAAAATAAATTTTTATCTCTGTTTTACAAATGAAAAGCTCTAGCATATGTTAAATCCTTGCTTCCCTCTATGAAGGGCCCTTTCTTTTACTTTATGATTTAGTCTTCATCTTCTAACTTTAAGCACTTTCTTGAGAGCATGGTTGTCGTTCTTAGTGTAATATGCTTGTCCCAGAACACGGTTAATTGTGGTATAATTTTGATGCTTGTATCTTTGATATTTTTACTTCTAGTCTTCTCTTGAACTTCAGAGGTGCCTTGGCATTTATGTTTTGCCCCACAAATAAAGGCAAGCGAGATACTACTCTTTCATATCTTATTATGGGCATTACAATCTTGTAGCTTCTTATGTTTCATGTTACTTGTTATTAGTGTATTAGCACTCTTTCATAGCTTGCATAACTATGAGATAACATTAGTTGCATATTTCTTATTACAAATTGTCTGAGTACTTGATCATATAGTGAGAATATATATATCTTATGAAGCAAATGTGTTCGTGAAAGTTTCTTTTATCATTCTCAGTTGTTAACTGAATTGCTTGAGGACAAGCAATAAGCTAAGCTTGGGGGGAATTGATACGTCAAAAATGTATCTACTTTTCCAAACACTTTTGCTGTTGTTTCTCCTCTAATTTGTGTGTTTTGAATACAACTAACATGGACTAACGCTGTTTTTAGCAGAGTTGCCTTGGTGTCTTGTTTTTGTGCAGAAATCCAAGTTTTAAGAAAAATCCCGAAAAATATTGCAAAAATCCTATTTTACCAGAAGACCCACAGAGCCAGAATACGAGACGGAGAGGAGCCAGGAGGCCGCCACACCATAGGGTGGCATGACCCAGGCCTGGCCGCGCCATGAGGTGGTGTGCCGCCTCAGCCATCTCCTCGATCCCCCCTTCCGCCTACATATACCCTCTGACCTAAAAACATCGAGGGTTCGGCGTTTTTTCCAGATAAATCTCCGCTGCGCCATGATACATCTCCAACGTATCTATAATTTTTGATGCTCCATGCTTGTTTTTACACCATTTTCCTATTGTTTTGTTACACTTAGTGGCACTTTTATGCATTTTCCGGAACTAACCTATTAACGAGTTGCCACAGTGTCAGTTCCCTGTTTTCTGCTGTTTTTGTGTTTCAGAGTGATACACAGGAAATATTCTCGGAATTGGACGAAACCACATCCTGAAGTCTTATTTTACCCGGAAGCTTCCAGAGATCCGAAGGAGAGCCGGAGGGGGGCCACCAGGGCCCCACACGTAGGGGCGGCGCCGCCAGGCCCCTGGCCGCGTGGGCCCCGCGTGAGGGCACCTGGCTCCTCCTCTGACATCGCCCCTTCGCCTATAAAGACCCCTCGACGTAAAAAACCTAAGTACCCGATCAGTTTTCCAGAACACATCGTGATCCGCCGCCACCGTCGACCCGAAGATCGGGAGGGTCCAGAAGCTCTTCCTGGCACCCTGCTAGAGAGAGGAATCGCCACCGGAGGTCTTCTTCATCGCCATGCTTGCCTCCGGAGTGATGAGTGAGTAGTCTACCTTGGACTATGGGTCCATAGCAGTAGCTAGATGGTTGTCTTCTCCACCATGTGCTTCATGTTTAGATCTCATGAGCTGCCCTACATGATTGAGATCACCGTTATGTAATTCTACATGTTTGGTTTGTTGGGATCCGATGAATATTGGTGTTTATGATTAAGTTGCTGTACTGAATATTATCTTTTGTTATCTCTATGTTGTTTATGATCTTGCATGCTCTCCGTTGTTAGTAGCTATCTTGGCCGAGTAGTTGCTAGTGACTCCAAGAGGGGGTATTTATGCTCGATAGTGGGTTCATGCCTCTATTTCACCTGGGGGAGTGACAGAAACCTCTAAGGTGGTAGATGTGCTGTTGCTACTAGGGAGAAAACAACATTCATATGCTCAAGGGCATATGCTTTGTTTACATTACACACTTTGCTTAATGCAATTATCTGTTGTTCGCAACTAAATACTTGTGGAGTTCTCAGATTGATTCGCCACAAGTGGATTATTAGTCATAGATGCAGTTGGATGGCGGTCTATGTATTTTGTTGTAATGCCCAGAGTAAATCTCATAGTGATCTTCTTGACATATCACGTTTATCTTTATTCTATCAATTGCCCAACTGTAATTTGTTTACCCAGCATGTGTTATTTTATCTATGGAGAGACACCACTAGTGAACTATGGACCCCAGTCCTATTTACATCATATTGCTATCACCTGTTTACTTTACTCACACTGTTTACTTTACTCGCATACTATATTGTTTTCCACTCGATACGCTCATAACCTTTGTTTCAAGCAAACCGGTGAGATTGACAACCTCATCGCAAGTTGGGAACAAAGTATTTGTTTGTGTGTTTGCAGGTTTCGCAACACCTTCAGTCGTCATTGTCGCTCCTCTCCTGATCGATAAACCTTGGTTTCTTAACTGAGGGAAGACTAGCTGCTATACTCATCATACCTTCCTCTTGGGGTTCCCAACGGGCTGGTTATTCACCACGCACAAGGACAGTCTGCTCCCACGTCAACCATACGCCAACAGCTTATTTTCTGGCGCCATCAACCGGTAGCAGCTACTTTTCTGGCGCCGTTGTCGGGGAGGAAGAGAAGACTTCTGCGAGGGGAGTTCTTCGCACACACATTCTTTACTTTGTTATTGTTTTGCTTTACTTTATTTATTTCACCTGCATCATTTTATATCAAAAACCCAAAAAAATTAGAATCCTTGGTAGTTGTTATTTCTTTACTTTTAGTTTATCATGTTGATCCCTAAGTATGTTCTTGAGGACCTCTCAGTAGGTAGTGGTTCAATTATTGGCAAAAGTAACATTGAGGAGTTCTTTAGCCACATTAGTATGCATGAGGAAGTTGAGGAAAAGTCTTTGGTTGAGTTAGCTCCTAGCTATGAAGTTGCTTCTGCTCATTTAGTTCACATGTTAGAAGCTAGGTTTGCTAGTCTTAATCCTTTTATGCAATACATGTTCCTTAAGCTTCATGAAATTGAGGATCCCGAAAAGAAAGCTTTTATCTTCGAAACTTTGCGCACATAATTTAGAGATGTTGCAATTGAAGCTAGGAAAGTTTTTAAGAAGTTTAAAAAGCTTGGCTCACCTGCAAAGGTTGTTGGTATGCCCGATGATTTTAAAATACCAATACCTTATGAACTTATAGGAATTCATGATGCTTAGGAAAAGAATTCTAGTTGGATTTGCCCTGAAAATCCTTTCAATGAAAGTAGTGTGCCAAAGCGTGATCATAAAGGGTTTTCAAAAACTCAGTTGAACATATTTTCCTTCATTGTTGAAAAGATCTCTGCTATTGATCTTAATGCTTCATCACTTGATATTACTTGATTCGCAATTTTCTGCGCCTAGCTCAAAGGCGTTAAAGAAAAGCACTCTTGGGAGATAACCCAATGTTTTTACTTTCAGTACTTTTTCTTTTATTTGAGTCTTGGAAGTCATTACTATTGTAATGACCGCTCCTTATCTTGTTTATTTCGTTTTTGTGCCAAGAGAAGCCTCTAATTTGAGTGAGGTAAAGATTTGGGGAAGTTGCTGTCCTGAAACTGTTTTCGGTGCTGCACCGTAAAAATTCGTATAAATTCTCTGTCTATCTTTTGGACCTGAAATTTCTTGTGCATATGCCCCAGGTTATATCCAAACTTTTGTTAGTTGAACACTTTTTTATTTGAGCAGCAGAAAATCCCTCAAAAATTCGACCTTTTTCAGCTGTTCAGTTTTGACAGATTTCTGCTAATATTTGTGTTTGCCACTTTATCGCTTTCTTTTGAGTCCTTTTGATCATGGAACTTTTGGGGAGGTTGCTACAGTAGTATCTACTATATATGTGGTGGTTTTGAGTTGAAACCTGAAGCAAAAAGAGGATTGATTATATGTTATGCTTACACTAATATTGCTAATAGAATTGTGTTTAGTTTTGTATGAAGGAAGTTTTCAAGTGTAGGGATTGGAGAATGATGAGATGAGTTGAAGAATGGACAAAAGCTCAAGCTTGGGGATGTCCATGCATCACCCCAAGAAATATCCAAGAAGTACAAGCGTCAAAGCTTGGGGATGCCCCCGAGGCACCCCTTCTTCATCGGCAAAAATCAGGTCACCTTTCAAAACACTATATTTTTATTGCTTCATCCACTATGTGTTTTTCTTGGAGCGTCAGTTGTTTTAGTTTTCTTAGTTAGTTTAGTTTGTTTGTTTGCTGCAATAAATGGTTGGACCCCAACAAATTTTCTTTTGGAGGAGATGTACTCGTTTTCATTTGCCAAGAAAGCTCTAGTTTTCACTCTTATTAAAAATCGAGCGTTCTTCTTTTTCTGCTACTGCTTTTGATTTTCATTTTCGCCTTGATTTGCGTTCAGACCTTGTCATATCTTTTCATCAAGGTGTATTTTTGCCTCTAATCTTTATTGGTTTTCATCAAAAGAGGTGTTTATAAAAATTTCAATGGTGTTGGAAAAGAGAAAGAGTTTTGTGCAAAATAGTGGTACAAGAAGGAGCTTGTGTAGACTGCGGCTTAGGCTTTTTCATGTCATGCTTGATATGTTTTTGATAGTATGCTTAGTGGTTTTGCTGTAGCATGACTTGTCTCAAATAACTGAGATTGCTTAATGAGCCTTTGAAAAAATCATGCGTTGTTTTTATTGTATGGAAGCATTATTTTGGTTTTCTCCTTGATGCTTTATTTGGGTTGACTTGGCGCATGCTCACACATGTTAGACTCTTACAAAGTCGCCAATAGCCTTCATGATCATTTAGTTTTTGACTTTTGATGCCATCTTATGCTTCTTTTAATGTCGCTTTGTCGCTTTGCATGATTATGGCCATTACTGCTCTCTTAGTTGGTCGCTCCCAGTCTTTTGCTAGCCCTCGCCTTGTACTGAGTATAAGCTCTACTCATGCATCCAACTCCTAAAAGCCAAAGTTTTATAAAGTGTCCACCATACATACCTACTAGCAATTTGCTATTCCAAGTAAATATGACTTGCTTTTATTTTCTCTTCAAATTAAACTCTTACCAGTGTTATGCGAAATTCGGTCAGTAAAGCTCTCACGAACCGGAAGGCACACTTTACTTTTTCCTGTTCTTAAAAATTTGACATTGTGGTCTCTTATGTTGAGTTGTTATGCTTGCAAGTTGTAAGTTGGATTCTAGCCCATCCATGCTGTCATGGGGCAAGCTTTCAACATTGCACTTCTTATTTGAGTTGATATCGTGATCTTTTGTCTATGGATGCCCGCGGTGTGAAATGAATTGGGAATCTTGTAGGGATCATGGAGTTTGTATATGTGTTAGGGAAATGCCGGGCCACCAATCTAAGCCATGCATAATTCATGGTGGAAATTTGCAGCATACCCATGGTGAACATTCGACGACGCATCTCACAATAAAAACCTAAATAAAAGGCAAATAAAAGAGATGTCGAGGTGTTCATTGTCTGCTTGTCCTGTCATTTTGGTGTGGGCTTGTTCCATGTCATCGGGCACGGAGGTACCCCATTGGCGGTTCTCAATGATATGCATATACTTACAATGACAAGAGCCTTGCTTGGGACTCTAAGTAAAGTAGCATGAGGTTTGGGTACTCGTATTCACGGGGCACGAGGTTTTCAACTTATGATTTGTCAAGCATATGCATCATAATTGTTCTCGCATTAACTTTAACCATTCAAGATGCTTATGATGGGGGCAATGAGAGCTATAAGTTGGTAAGTACCATAATTTTTGAAGATTATAAAACTTGCAATCACTGCTTCCCTCTGCGAAGGGCCTTTCTTTTACTTTTATGTTGAGTCACCACCTTCTTTCTTTATGCACCATTAAGAGAGCATAGTTGTCATTCTTAGTGTAATATGCATTGTCCCAAAGTTCATTGATTGATTCATATTGTTGGTTTCACTTGTTCTTAAATTACTTGTATCTAGTCGCCCTCTTAAACTTGAAGGTGTCCTATGCATTTATGTTTTGCTCTCTTTGAAGGACATGCTGAAAACCATTTGTATGCTTTTCCTTATGATTTGAACACACGTTTGACTTTCATTGTTTCATTTTCATGATCTTTTGTTTGTGTTCATTTGCATGTTTACAACATGGTTGCTAAGTTCTTATTGTCATGATTATATCTTCATGCCCATTTTTTAAGTTCTTATGATCCCAGCTCACCAATGCTTACATATATGATCAAGATTGTGTAGGTGCATGTCACCTCAAAAATTATTCTTTTGTTATCACTTACCTACTCGAGGACGAGCAGGAGTTAAGCTTGGGGATGCTTGATACGTCTCCAACGTATCTATAATTTTTGATGCTCCATGATTGTTTTTACACCATTTGCCTATTGTTTTGTTACACTTAGTGGCACTTTTATGCATTTTCCGGAACTAACCTATTAACGAGTTGCCACAGTGCCAGTTCCCTGTTTTCTGCTGTTTTTGTGTTTCAGAGTGATACACAGGAAATATTCTCGGAATTGGACGAAACCACATCCTGAAGTCTTATTTTAGCCGAAAGCTTCCAGAGATCCAAAGGAGAGCCGGAGGGGGGCCACCAGGGCCCCACACGTAGGGGCGGCGTGGCCAGGCCCCTGGCTGCGCGGGCCCCATGTGAGGGCGCCTGGCTCCTCCTCTGACATCGCCCCTTCGCCTATAAAGACTCCCCGACATAAAAAACCTAAGTACCTGATCAGTTTTCCAGAACACATCGTGATCCGCCGCCACCGTCGACCCGAAGATCGGGAGGGTCCAGAAGCTCTTCCCGGCACCCTGCCGGAGAGGGGAATCACCACCGGAGGTCTTCTTCATTGCCATGCTTGCCTCCGGAGCGATGAGTGAGTAGTCTACCTTGGACTATGGGTCCATAGCAGTAGCTAGATGGTTGTCTTCTCCACCATGTGCTTCATGTTTAGATCTCATGAGCTGCCCTACATGATTGAGATCACCGTTATGTAATTCTACATGTTTGGTTTGTTGGGATCCGATGAATATTGGTGTTTATGATTAAGTTGCTGTACTAAATATTATCTTTTGTTATCTCTATGTTGTTTATGATCTTGCATGCTCTCCGTTGTTAGTAGCTATCTTGGCCGAGTAGTTGCTAGTGACTCCAAGAGGGGGTATTTATGCTCGATAGTGGGTTCATGCCTCTATTTCACCTGGGGGAGTGACAGAAACCTCTAAGGTGGTAGATGTGCTATTGCTACTAGGGAGAAAACAACATTCATATGCTCAAGGGCATATGCTTTGTTTACATTACACACTTTGCTTAATGCAATTATCTGTTGTTCGCAACTTAATACTTGTGGAGTTCTCGGATTGATTCGCCACAAGTGGATTATTAGTCATAGATGCAGTTGGATGGCGGTCTATGTATTTTGTTGTAATGCCCAGAGTAAATCTCATAGTGATGTTCTTGACATATCATGTTTATCTTTATTCTATCAATTGCCCAACTGTAATTTGTTTACCCATCATGTGTTATTTTATCTATGGAGAGACACCACTAGTGAACTGTGGACCCCGGTCCTATTTATATCATATTGCTATCACTTGTTTACTTTACTCGCACTGTTTACTTTACTCGCATACTATATTGTTTTCTACTCGATACGCTCATAACCTTTGTTTCAAGCAAACCGGTGAGATTGACAATCTCATCGCAAGTTGGGAACAAAGTATTTGTTTGTGTGTGTGCAGGTTCCGCAACACCTTCAGTCGTCATTGTCTCTCCTCTCCTGATCGATAAACCTTGGTTTCTTAACTGAGGGAAGACTAGCTGCTATACTCATCATACCTTCCTCTTGGGGTTCCCAACGGGCTGGTTATTCACCACGCACAAGGACCGTCTGCTCCCATGTCAACCATACGCCAACAGCTTATTTTCTGGCGCCATCAACCGGTAGCACGCCACCACCATCAGAAACAGCGATTTGGAACCAGAAACTCCGTTCTGGCACCCTATTGGGACTGGGATTTGGAGGAGATCTTCATCATCATCACCGACGTCTCTCCATCAACCATCCATGACTCCCCCATCCATGTGTAAGTAATTCCCGCTGTAGGCGAAGGGGATGGTAGGGATTGCATCAGATCATTCATGTAATTGCTATGAGATTGTTAGGGCATGGTGCCTAGTATCTATTGTTAGTGCTTATGACATTGTTGCAACTTGTTGTGCTTAATGCTTGTCACTTTGGGCCCGAGTGCCATGATCTCAGATCTGAACTTGTTATTGTTTTATGATAATAATTGTTGATCTTACCTACAAGTTGTATACACATATCGTTATCCGAAACCCGAGGCCCCAAAATGATAGCAATTGGGATAACTTGATTATTACATGAATTATCTTGTCCATGCAACGCCCGTTCATCCATCCCTATGCCTACAGTATTTAATCCTACTGTTTACTATTGATACCGTTACTGTCTTTATTTTACTATTGCTATTACTATTTCACTACTGCCACCACTATAAAACTGTTGCTACTGATAAATTGCTGCGAGCAAGTTTGTTTCCGGGTGCAGCTGAATTGACAACTCATATGTTAAGGCTTATAAATATTCTTTGGCTCCCCTTGTGTCGAATCAATAAATTTGGGTTTTACTTTCCTCGAAGACTGTTGCGATCCCCTATACTTGTGGGTTATCATGCACGAGAAGTATTCCCTCTCAGTATAGGTTTTTGGCTAGCAAGGCTGGGTAGCAACATAAGATTTGAATGAAACAAACAAACATACATGTGATAGAAAATAATCAAGCAAACTTCCTTGCAAGTACAAATGATCTTAACTTGAGAATGCTAATGCTTATGAGCCAATAATGAAGGAAAGCTGAAATGATGTATCTACATGTATTTCCCTCTTTTCTACTCAAGCCTCAAAGTAATGTTGTTACTAACCATTGCTAAGTTTGCCAAAACCAACTAGATTTACTCATGCTCCCAAAGTGATACCAATACTAATCAAGAAGACTAATCATATAAGAAAAATTGCAAACTAACATAAAGTGTGGAGAAAGTAAATGATAAGACTTCTCATTAATATTTCATAACCGCAACTCACACCAAGGGATACATAGATAACCAACTAAAGGAAGGGATACTTCCACACTGCAAACTATCCTATAAGATAACTTCTCTATTCATGATATGACTCTACTTGAAAAGTGAATGGGTAAAAGGTAATGATGTGATACCGCGGCACTCCCCCAAGCTTGGAACAAGCGAAGGAGATGCCAATACCAATGATGAATTAATCCTTCACTGGTGGTGGTGAGTCTTTAATAAGCTTCTCAATCAGTTCCTTCAACTGATCAATTTGTAGGTGAGATTATGAATCATCTCCGAATTGTGCTCAATACGGCTCATGAATATGTCAGACTGCGAATCCCAGCTCGTGGAATCATTTCTGCACTCTTCTTCGCGCTTAAAGCTCTCTTTCTCTACATGGTTAGAATGATCTACCCAACTAGAGGGTAATTTTGCTTTAGGCACCCTTTGGAATTGATGTTCATGTATTAAAGTATGGAAGGGGTTGTTGCCTGAAGATGTCCTTGGAGCTAAGGGATGGCGTGGAACACCCCCTCTAGTTCTTATCCGCGCACTCTTCTTGAACTTGTCATGATTTTTCACCACTCCAATGCTTGCAATGACGGTGCTAGGGCTTGGACTCTAGTCTTCTTCTATCTCTTCTTCTTCTGCTTCACTCTCAACCTCTTCCTTCAGCTTGGGGTCTTGGCGATCATCTTCTGGAGGCGTCTTCTCCTTGTCATTTCTTGCAGAGGCCATGGTGCCTCTAAAACTGAGAACAACTCCTGACAGAAAGAGATCGAAACAAAAACACGATGAGAACACGATATACAGACCTCGGGCAATCCGGGGGGTTATATAGGTGAAAATTAAACATCATAATGAAGGCACAGGAGGAAACCGGGATGGAAACAAGCTCCGAGGAGAACATACCACAGGGTGGCGCGGCCAGCAGGGGGCCCACGCCATAGTGTGGTGTGGGGGGCCTCCGAGCTCCATTTCCAACTCGTTTTCGTCTTGTGATTTTTCATGTTTAATAAAAACAACAAAAGTATGAGCAGAAAAGTTTAATGCAGACCTTTTCTGACTAGAACTGTTACCTATTCGAAAATGGACTCTCAGTTTCCTGCATATGTTCTTTGATGAATTCTTCCAGAGTCACCACTTGAATAATATCAATATCTTCATTATAAGAATCTCCAGAAATATAATGCTTGCGTCTTTGCCCATTCACCACTTGCATAGTGTTATCTTTAAGCGACGCAATCTTTATCGCACCTGAACGATACACCTCTTCAATAATAAAGGGTCCTTCCCATTTCGAGTGTAATTTTCCTGCAAAATTTCTGTGACGAGACCTATACAATAGAATTTTCTCACATACATGGAATTCTCTCTTAAGAATTCTCCTATCATGCCATTGCTTGACTTTCTCTTTAAAAAGTCTGGCATTCTCATAAGCTTCACTTCTCCACTCATCTAAGGAACTCAAATCAAGCAACCTTTTCTTCCCTGCAAGTTTAAAATCCCTATTAAGCTCTTTCACTGCCGAAAAAGCTTTGTGATCTAATTCTAGGGTCAAGTGACATGCTTTTCTGTAAACTATTTTGTAAGGAGACATACCCATGGGGTTCTTATAAGCAGTTCTATAAGCCCATAAAGCATCGTTCAACTTGCTAGCCCAGTTTTTCCTAGATCTATTAACAGTCTTCTGCAAGATAGACTTAATCTCTCTATTCGATAGCTCTACTTGCCCACTACTTTGGGGATGATAAGCAGAAGCAATTCTATGATTAACATCATATCTTGCAAGAGTCTTCCTAAAAACTGCCAGGAATAAAATGAGAACCTCCATCAGTCATAAGATATCTAGGCACACCAAACCCAGGAAAAATAACATCCTTAAGCATTTTTAACAAGGTCTCATCATCGGCACTCTTTGTAGGTATAGCTTCTACCCACTTAGTAACATAATCAACAACAACATGTATATGAGTGTAACCTTCTGAAGGAGGAAAATGACCCATAAAGTCAAATCCCCAACAATCAAATGGTTCAATAACAAGAGAATAATTCATAGGCATTTCATTACATCTAGAAATATTACCAACTCTTTGACATTCATCACAAGATAAAATAAATTTTCTTGCATCTTTAAAAAGAGTAGGCCAATAAAAACCTGATTGTAGAACCTTTTGTGCAGTTCTATCTCCAGCATGATGTCCTCCATAAGCACTACCATGACATTTTCTCAATATCTCTTGTTGTTCATATTCTGGAACACATCTTCGCATAATACCATCCACTCCTTCTTTATATAGGTGTGGGTCATCCCAAAAATAATGCCTCGAGTCATAAAAGAATTTCCTTCTTTGCTGAGCTGTAAAGGTTGGAGGCAAATACTTGGAAATAATAAAGTTAGCATAATCGGCATACCAAGGACTCTCTCGTGAAGTTACCTTTATTGCAGCCAACTGTTCATTTGGAAAACTATCATTAACATGAATAGGATCAAAAGAAATATTTTCCAATCTAGACAAATTATCAGCAACAGGATTTTTAGCACCTTTCCTATCTACAATAGGCAAATCAAACTCTTGCAAAAGTAATACCCATCTAATAAGCCTAGGCTCATCCTTCTTTGCCATAAGATACCTAATAGCAGCGTGATCAGTATGAATAGTAACCTTTGAATCAACAATATAAGATCTAAACTTATCACAAGCAAAAACAATAGCAAGGAACTCTTTCTCAGTAGTAGCATAATTCTCTTGAGCAGCATCAAGAGTCTTACTAGCATAATGAATAACATTCAACTTCTTATCTACGTGCTGTCCAAGAACAGCACCCATAGCAAAATCACTAGCATCACACATAATTTCAAAGGGTAAATTCTAATCAGGTGGTTGGACAATAGGAACAGTCGTTAAAGCCTTCTTAAGAGTTTCAAAAGCTTCCTTACAATCATCATCAAAAACAAAAGGTACATCTTTTTTGAAGAAGATTAGTAAGAGGCTTTGAAATCTTAGAGAAATCTTTAATAAACCTCCTATAAAAACCAGCATGACCAAGAATACTATGAATACCTTTAACATCCCTAGGACAGGGCATTCTCTCAATTGCTTCAACTTTTGCTCTGTCAACTTCAATACCTCTTTTAGAAATTTTATGTCCAAGAACAATTCCTTTATTCACCATAAAGTGGCATTTCTCCCAATTAAGAACAAGATTAGTTTCTTCACATCTCTGCAAAACTTTATCAAGATTGTGCAAATAATTATCAAAAGAAGTTCCATAGATGGAGAAATCGTCCATGAATACCTCCACAATTTCTTCACAAAATCCACAAAAAATAGCAGACATGCATCTTTGAAACGTAGCAGGAACATTGCACAAACCAAAATGCATACGTCTATAAGCATAAGTTCCATAAGGACAAGTAAAAGTGGTTTTCTCTTGATCTTGCTTTTTGACAGCAATTTGAGAGAAACCAGAATAACCATCAAGAAAACAAAAATGAGTTTTCTTAGATAACCTCTCTAACATCTGATCTATAAATGGTAAAGGATAATGATCTTTCTTAGTAACTTTGTTGACCTTTCTAAAATTGATGCACATCCTATAACCAACTACTACTCTTTGAGGAATAAGCTCATTATTCTCATTAGGCACAACAGTAATTCCTCCTTTCTTAGGAACACAATGAACATGACTAACCCATCTACTATCAGCAATAGGATAAATAATACCCGCATCAAGGAGTTTCAATACCTCATTTCTTACCACTTCCTTGATATTAGGAATTAAACGGTGTTGATGTTCAACAATTGGCTTTGCATCAGGCTCCATATTAATAACATGGTGACATATAGTGGGAGAAATCCCTTTTAAATCATCAAGAGTATATCCATAGCTCCTTGGTGTTTCCTCAATATTTCCAATAACCTTTCTTCTTCCTTCCCTGAAAGTTTAGAACTAATAATAATACGATATATTTTCTTATCATCAATATAAGCATATTTGAGATCATCAGGTAAAGGTTTTAAATCAAAAATAAAGTTATTCTAACTATTCAAACTATTAACTATTTTGCCATTTTCAATTAAAATTATATTAATTAATATTCTTTTTGCATATTTTAGAATCTGACAAAACTTTGAATATGAAAAGTGTTTGAAATTGAATAACTAATTCAAAACCATTTTCTATTTTCAAAAAAAGTTATTCTAACTATTCAAACTATTAACTATTTTGCCATTTTCAATTATAACTATATTAATTAATATTATTTTTGCATATTTTAGAATTTGATAAAACTTTGAATATGAAAAGTGTTTCAAATTGAATAACTAATTCAAAACCATTTTCTATTTTCAAAAAAAGTTATTCTAACTATTAACTATTTTGCCATTTTCAATTAAAACTATATAAATTAATATTCTTTTTGCATATTTTAGAATTTGATAAAACTTTGAATATGAAAAGTATTTCAAATTGAATAACAAATATCGTGAAACTTTAATTTGAACTTGTAGCACTGACAAAAGATGCTCGAGTAAACTTTTATTGGAACTTGTAGCACTGACCAAAGATGCTCAAGTAAACTTTTATTGGAACTTGCAGTACTGAAAAAAGATGCTCATGCTAACTTTTATTGAAACTTGTAGCACTGACACAAGGTGCATCAGTAACAATGTATAAAGCAAACAATTCTCTATAAATAGCATGGAGTTGTTGATGTGCAATGTAGTGGTAGGGAAAATGGACAATCTCAACTGGAGTAACCAGACAAGTAGGAGCATAGGAACAAGAAGAGCAAGAAGGAAAGATAAGAGTTCTGGTTCAAGGAGAACTACTAAAGGAAGTGAGCTACGGGTGTATCATAGAAGGAGTGTTCAAGAGAGGGAAATGGCTGCTGAAATAACAAGAGCAAGAATGGAAGAAGAAGCATTTCAGGGACTGAATCAGCTTGGAGAAGAGTTAGTATATGCCACTGTCATGGGACTCCCTGCACCAACAGCTCCTCCTAGACCAGGTATTCCTATCATGCATGAACTGCCTCACAGAGTAAATGGTTTGCATCCTAGAATTGCTGCTAATCAAGCTATGCAAGAAGGCTGTTACACCCAAGCTACTGAGCTACTCCCTCAAATGGTGCCTCCACACATAGATAAAGAAATTACTACTTCAGTAATTCTATGCAGAATCAAGAGAGGCATTAAGCAATGGATCCATAAGGTTGTAAATGGGAAGGAGAAGAAGGCATACTAGTGTGAGTATGCTGAGTATTATCTCTAGTGTGAGTATGCTGAGTGTTATGTCAAGTGTGAGTATGCTAAGTTTTATGTTAAGTGTGAGTATGCTAAGTTGTAAGTGTGTTGTCAACTAGTTAATGTTCTATACAATAAATATGACAATGCTCAAGTAAATGTGCAATAATTGATTCAGAATGGTCGGGAAGCATGCTACTGACATTAAGTTTCATAGATTACATAGATTATTACACATCACCAACATCATCATTTTCTCTGTTGGGGTTTTCTTCTGGGCCGTAACCATGGTGCATCTTCATTATTTAGCAGGAGGCTTGGGTCAGTGTTCACTTTGAAATGCGGAATTTCATGAAACTTATTGTAATCTTCTGACATGTCTGTCTTGTCCTCCAATCCCACGATGTTTCTTTTCCTTGAAAGAACTATGTGGCGCTTTGGCTCATCGTATGATGTATTCATTTGCTTATCTTTTCTTTTTCTCGGTTTGGTAGACATGTCCTTCACATAGAATACCTGAGCCACATCATTGGCTAGGACAAATGGTTCGTCTCTGTTCGCAAGATTGTTGAGATCCACTATTGTCATGCCTTACTTTTGATCTACCTATACCCCACCTCCAGCCAGCTTGATCCATTTGCACCGAAACAAAGGGATCTTAAAATTAGGCCCATAGTAAAGTTCCCATATCTCCTCAATGTACCCATAATATGTGTCCTTTTGCCCATTATCATTTGTTGCATCAAAGCGGACACCACTGTTTTGGTTGGTTCTCTTTTTATCTTGGGCGATCGTGTAAAATGTATTCCCATTTATCTTGTACCCTTGGAAAGTCGATATGATCGAAGATGGTGAATTTGCCAACAAGTACAGTTGTTTTTCAATAGTGATGTCATCATTTATGAGAAGTACTTGCAACCAACCACCAAAAGTCGTCTCGTGTTCACGTTTAATCCAGGAGTCAGGTTTCCCTGGGTTTTGGGAGCGTACAATATTCTTGTGTTCCTCGATATATGGAGCCACCAAGGTTGAATTGTGTAGAACTGTGTAGTGTGCTTGAGTGAAAGAATGTCCATCCATAGAATAGGTTGTTTTCTTTCCTAGCATGCCTTTTCCACCTAGTCTCTCCTCATGCCGTGATTTAGGAACACCAATCGGCTTAAGGTCAGGAATAAAGTCAACACAAAACTCAATGACCTCCTCTGTTCCATAGCCCTTGGAGATGCTTTCTTTTGGCCTAGCACAGTTATGAACATATTTCTTTAAGAATCCCATGAACCTCTCAAAGGGGAACATATTGTGTAGAAATACAGGACCGAGAATGGTAATCTCTTTGACTAGGTGAACTAGGGGGTGCGTCATAATATTGAAGAATGACGGTGGGAACAACAACTCAAATCTGACAAGACATTGGATCACATCCTTCTGTAACCCTAGTAGACTTTCTGGATTGATTACCTTCTAAGAAATTGCATTGAGGAATGCACATACCTTCACAATAGGTAGTCAAACATTTTTCGGTAGAATTCCCCTCAATACAATCGGAAGCAATTGCATCATAAGCACGTGGCAGTCATGAGACTTTAGGTTTTGGAATTTTTTCTCTGCCATATTTATTATTCCGTTTATATTCGACGAGAAGCCAAATGGGACCTTGATACTGAAAAGGGCTTCAAAAAAGATTTCCTTTTCTTCTTTGGTAAGAGCGTAGCTGGCAGGACCTTGAAACCGCTCAGGATGCATGCCGTCTCATCCTTTCAAACGTTGATGGTCCTCACATACTTCTGGTGTATCTTTTGTCTTCCCATACAAGCCCAAGAATCCTATTAGATTCACGCAAATATTTTTCGTCACATGCATCACATCGATCGCAGAGCGGACCTCTAGGACTTTCCAATACTCAAGCTCCTAAAATATAGATTTCTTCTTCCACATGGGTGCGTGTCCGTCAGTGTCATTCGAAACAGGTTGTCTGCCAAGACCCTGTAGTGACCTCACCTTTTAAAGATGACAATCCCTGTGCTTTTCAATGCTAGTCCCTGGATCAAACACTAGCACACACAGTTTAAGATGTAATATCAAGAAACAATGGTCATTTTATTATATCACATGATCCATCAATTACATAAAGAAACTTTACAATGCTCATAGCATAAAGCTTTCAGAGTTTACAATGAAATCAACAATAGCATGGAGTCCTTCTTCTTCATGTGCCATAGGCGAACATGCTGCAGATAGACTCATAACCCTGTCGTATCTTTCTTATCGTCAAAACCTGCAATATGAAACGTTGCAGCCACAAAGGGTCAGTACACTTGAATTGTATTGGCAAGATGTCATTGTTTGGTGGACACAAATGGAGCCAAACACTTAAATGAATATTTGGCTAGGTGGAGCTTCAGGCTTATCTTGAGTAAAGCAACTTTTATACTATCATTTTCTCAAAGCAAAACTCCTGCTGGACAACTTGACTTGGGTGACATACCCCTGCAGCCACAGGCCGTAGTTATCGTATGGGACACACTGGTCGATAGACACTTACATTAAATATCAAAATCCTCAATTACTACATATGGATAACTTGGTTTGGGTGAACTACCCCTGTAGACACTGGCACATAGAAATGGCACAGGACCTGCTAGCCGATAGATACTTGCACCAATTGCCATATTTCCAGTTCAACCCTCAAGTTTTAATTTTAAGAAGTTGGCATGAGGAGATCCTTGAACAGCTTCAAAATCATGTCGCTCAAAATTGTCCGTAACTGGGGACACGGCTAAGTACTTAGTTTTTAACCCTCTGCAGAGGTGGTGCACTTTTCCCACAAGACTCAGTCAACCTCTTCTGCCATGATGCTCATTTTGCTCAAATGGCCAAGTGAAGACTAAGACGAGACCTTTCAGAAGCAATCCCTCAGACCAACCTGAACGCGTTCCATCCTATCATCACCTACCACCCTCTATCCGTCTGGCTGAGTTCTCACAACTTAGTTAGTCAAGACAGAGCCCATATGACTCGTGGTTGCACTGGAAGCTTCACGACTTGAACATCTCCAATCTCTTTGTTCCTGGGTGGCCGTCCACAAGTGAGATACACCTGCTGGTTCAGAGGTTCGATGACATGACCCCAGGGAACCACTCAACATAAATCCATCTTACCACTTCCACCCAGGTGTTTCATTAACTTAGTTGTTTTTCTTGGTTTTTGCAAAACAAGGTTTTCAACACTTAGCCAAAACATGTGAAGTTCCCTTCCCAAAAACATAAGTGTAAGACAAGGTAACCTATAGCAGCAGCAAATCTACTAAGTAGATGCAAAGGGTAATCAAAGAGACTTAAGCAAAACCTAGCAAAGCTTTTAAGACAAAACTCTAAAACAACCTACTCATGCATATTATACAAGAAAAGCTACTAGTGACAAAACTTTAGTAGGACAAGATGATGATGACACTTGCCTTAGTAATTTCTGAAGATCGTACTTCTCTTAATCAACACATGTGGCTCTCCATACAACTATAAGATAGAAAATAACACAACATAAACACACCATTCAAAGCAACATAATCAAACAAGACAAACAAAAGTGTTTATTTGTTTTAGTTTAGTCTTCAATTGTCTTAGTGATAATTGGACAAAAGATTGTGGCATGAAGTTGACTTGATATGGATGGAGAGAATGGCTAAGTCAAGGAGTTTGAAAGATTGATGTGGTTTTCTAAATTGTTAACAAGTATCAAACACTTAGTAAAAATAGCTTAAGGAGATTCTTAGGCTTGGGTTGAGGAGTTGGATGGATAAATTCTAAGTGGTGAGGTTTGTCACTTTCATCTTCTTGACTTGAACTCTCTTCTCTTGAACTTCTTGTTTTTGCCTTCAACTCATTGTCTTATCTTCAACTTCTTGTTTTGCCTTCAACTCCTTGTCTTATCTTCAACTTCTTCTCCATGGTCTTGATATGGGAAAGCTTCTATGTCATATTGTTGGATGGGGTAGTCAAAATACTTAGAAGAATTTTGGGTAAGATGGAGTTTGTAGTTTGTACTTGGCAAAGGATAGAGTGTAGATTTTTCACTAAGTCATGGTGGAGTTGAATGGTCAAGTCAAATAATAGCTCCATTTGTGTGGAGTATGACAACACTCAAATGGTACATGGTGCACACTGGTTGGTTAGGAACTAAAGATTTTTGTTAAATTACTCAAATAGCTCATTTGCAAATTGAATAACATAAACTAGGAAATTAAGATTGAATTCATGAAATTTAACTTTTAAATTTTTTTCTGAAAATGTGTGCAAAGGCTTCTGGTGGGTTGGAAAGATCACAAGAACCCATTTTGAAGTAGGAAATTCTCATAGGAATTATAGAATGTGAACTATTTCAAATATACTCAAATTTACACTTTAAATTTGAATAATTCAAAAATTGTTTGAAATTTGATTTTCTCTATTCTGAAGTGTTCCTCTCATTGTTCTGATTCCAGTGATATAAAATTTGCTAATTTTAGATCTATAAATCTACATATATGAAATTTCAAAGTTTGCCATGAGCTAGTACAGAGTATAAGGGTGTATTTGGTAGGCTGGGCCAACACAGAGATTCTCAACTCAGCCTGGCTGACAGCCTTATTTGTTGTTTGGTAGGTCAGGTCGGGCTAACTCAGCACTGCCCACCTCATGCAAAAAAGGGCCCTCAGCCAGGCTGAGGAGAGAAGCTCAAATCGAGCTTCGCTCCTCAACCCGGCCTGATTCGCCCCGCAGTCGGTGGGCCTGCGCCCCCCAGACCCGCCCCCGCCCTCTCTCTCCCTCCCATTCCTTTCCCCTCCTCTCTCTCTTCCTTTCTCGACCCGCCCCCGACCACACCCAGTCGCAGGTCGCGCTGTCGAGACCGCCGCCCAACACCGCAGGTCGCCGCCGCGCACCGTCGAAGGTCGCGCCACCGCCGCAGGTTGCGCCGCCCACTGCCGAGACCGCCGCCGACCACCACAGGTCGCGCCACCACCATGGGATCTGGCGGCGGGAAATGGAAGAATCTGGCGCCATTTCATCGACGCTGAGTCTCCGGTGCCTTCCCTAGGCGACGCCGGCCAGTGCCGCATCGACGCCGAGCGTCTTGGCCAAGTTCCCTGGCCCGCCAGCGTGTGCGTGGTCACCGGCCAGGGACCCGATTGCTTTTTTTCTATTTTACAGGGACTTGTTTGTTTTGTATTTCATATATAAGGACTCGATTGTTTTTTAATTTTCTAGTCAGGTGTCTTTGTGTAAATTTTGGACCTCCCAGCCTGTCTCAATACAACCAACCTAACAAACAAGTGATGCTTGTAGCATGTCTCAACACATACTACCTAACAAACACATAGCAAAATCTCAGCTCAGCTTGTATGAAGTGAACTTGTATCAGCAGAGATAGCAATTCTGAGATGAACCGGGCTACCAAACACACCCTAACTGATCTGATCCATCCAGCCACTCCCTCGCGCGTGGATTTTTTTTGATGAAACTGCGCCAAGATATTGCAGGAGGCTACCAGTTCAGGATAACAGCTGATCTAATCTGAATGAAATACTACTATAGATTGAAGGGATGAGGGTGTCCAGCACGTACCATAACATACCAGAGAGTTGAGTCAGGCCGGCGCTCAAAGACTACCACTGGTGGAAAAAAGGCCATTGGTCCCGACCTGTAACGCCCAAAGCGGGACTAAAGGCTTAATCCTTTAGTCCCGGTTGCTTACGAACCAGGATCAATGGTTCTCCACGTGGCTAGGAGCATGTGCTGGGGCTGGAGGACCTTTGGTCCCGGTTCGTAACACGGACCGGGACTAAAGGTCCATTCGGAATAAAATTTGTATTTTCTGTTTTGGAATTTCTGTATTTTCTTTATTTCTCTATTTTTCTTTATTTCTCTATTATCTAATTATCTCTATTCCTTCCCTCTACTAGCTTCCAAGAGTATATGATCCTCACTCCATTGTCATGTCAAATTATAAGTACTTGTGGTCCTCACTTCCCGGTCGGTCACCCATCCTCACACTACTCCACCCTTAGCACGCTTAACTTCTCTATTCCTTCCCTACTAGCTTCCAAGACTGCGCTCGCGACTTATTGATAATACTATGCTACCAATTCTATTAACCTATACACTTAGGAAACATATAATATTACTTTTTTAAATTCCAAATAAATTCACAAATTAAGCAACATTGATTAAGTAATAATAAGCATGAATGAATTCCAAATAATTTTTATACATAATTTAATTATTAATTTTTAATAACTAAAATATTCAAAAAAGACCAAAAAATTGAAAAATCCAAAATAATAGCAATATAATAGACTTGTTAACCAAATAAGAGGGAGTATATTTTTTCATATATATATGCACTCGACTCGCACACCACACCACACACACATCTAGCTAGCTAGTAGCCTTCTAGCTTCCAATAACTCCTAGCAATCTCAAAGCTCAAGCGAGCGTCTAGAGCGGCATACAACACTTGCTTGTTGCTTAATGGAACTTTAGCCCAACCATATATAAGTTCTTCTTCTTCTTCTTCCTCATCGCCGCCCTTCTTCTTGTTCTTCTTGATCTTCTTCTTCTTCTCAAGCTTTGTCCCAATAGTAGCATTGGACAGATCATATAGACTCAGAATTGGTTTCGTGGTGGGGTTCGGTATTATCACTTGAAGGTTGTGCACCGACGCAATTTGAATTCCATATGGAGATAGCATGCGCACGTCATTGCCGATAGCCGTGCCACAGAATTTAATGGTGGGGTCCCCCAAGAAATCCCTGAGCAGCTGCGGCACATGATCGGCCCGACATAGTTGGAAGAGCAAAACCTCGGACGCCACCGAGAGTTGAAGGAGGGCGACACGCTGATGAGGCTTATCGCGAGGGGTGGTGAACTCGCAGTCCAAGCCCACACATTTGACCGGTGCGGCATCGAGGAACCGCTCCTTGACAGCGTGGACCCACTTCTCCACCGTTGATGCATGGATGGTTTCCGTGATGGTGAATTCCATCCCTTCGGCGGTGAGATTATGCACCCGCGTTGCCCCGGCCGGCTCCATTGAAATGAGATAGAGAGAGAGAGCTCTCCACGGTGAGAGAACTTGATGCCGCCGGTGGTGAGAGAGCTTGTCGCCGGTGAGAGAACTTGCCTCCGGCCGGTGAGAGAGCTAGCTAGCTTGGCTATGGTGGTTTTGAGGAGAGATTAGGAGGAAGATGATGATCAAGAAAGCAAAATGAAGGTTTCTTATATACTAGAGATGGAAGATCAAGAGGCGCCGGTGTTGATTACTGAAAGCCTCTCCCGATGCGTTCGTCGTTCCATATTACCGAAACAATCGCGTAATGGCGCAGCGATTTCCGAAACAATACGCGGGAGTGGCGGTTCGTTTGAACTGCCCTTTAGTCCCGGCTCGTGGCTCAAACCAGGACTAAAGGGTACCCTTTAGTCCCGGTTCGTGCCACGAGCTGGGACTAAAGGCCCAAAGGCATTAGTCCCGGCTGGTGGCTGAATCCGGGACCGAAGGGCCCATTTGAACCAGGACTAATGCCCCCTGGCCCACATTTTCAAATGAATCGGGACTGATGGACCCTTTAGCCGCGGACCAAACACGTTGGACACTAATGGTGGCGAATGGAAGCCCTTTTTTCTACTAGTGTACCATGGCCAGCTCGGATGAAATCGATGGCGGCGTTCCAGCGATTTTAGACGATGGAGAGGTACAAGAAAGGGTGCGGCAGCTCACTTCGTTCAATCCCTTATGTTCCGCGTCGATGATGCGGAGGTGTCGTCAAGGTGTAGATAACCAAGGAGAACGTGTGCGCGTCTTCCCGCAACCGGCGGTGATGAACGGATAGAGCAACAACGCCGTCGGGCGGTACGAACAACGTCTGCAAAAAGATGCATAATCATGTCCAAGACATATCTAATGATTAGAATATTGTACTGTTTAAAGAAATCGAGATAAAAGACACCGTGGAGGATGTACCGTCGCGATGAACTCCGATGACGTCGCGGCCAACGACAAGAACATGATGCACCACCATGTCCTGGAGCTAGAACATGACGAGAGGAGTCTTTTGATGTAGTGAAACGTCAGGATGATCACACATGGATGCGGCATCTGGCGATGTACTCGAAATTCGGGACTGATATTGGCATCGTTCGTACGGGATTTACAGAGTTCCTCTGGAGAAAGTTTAAGAACAAAAGTAAAGGAGGAGGAAAAGGGGCACGCGATGCTCGCCTCGGTTCCTTTTATAGTGGACTGGGAAGAGAGATCGGGAGGTGCATGCCATCGGTTGACATTCGGTGCACGACATCATTTTGAGAGATTAATTCGATTAAATGGAAAGATAATTCCCTAAATTGATTCCCCATTGAATAACCAATAAATTTCGTATTAAAATCAAACGAAAATAGTGGCTAAATTAGAGGGAAAGAGGAGGGGGAAGAAACAGTCATAGCCATGGCTGTTACAAGGTGTACGTTGGCAGAGGAGGAAGACGACCAGCCTGGGCGCTTCCATGGCTCGGCCTAGATGGGCCGAAGTGCTTGAATTGGCCCATGTTGGTCGGCTCTTTTTTTTTGCGTTATCTTTTTCTTTTTATTTCTTTCCTAACTTTTGTATTTGAGTTTCAAATTGGTTTAAATAAATTTCTACAATTTTATAAAATTCAACACAACATTTTAAAACATTAAAATACAACTTTTAATTCCAAAAATAAAATTTGGCAATAAGATATGCATTTGTCCCATAGGATTTTCTTTGCATATTTTCATAAAATAGAAAATTAGGGTTAAAATTCATTTTAAAAAAAACATAAAATATAAT
This sequence comes from Dactylis glomerata, assembly GCA_007115705.1. Classification (NCBI taxonomy): domain Eukaryota; kingdom Viridiplantae; phylum Streptophyta; class Magnoliopsida; order Poales; family Poaceae; genus Dactylis; species Dactylis glomerata. The sequence goes on from QXEO01000306.1 coordinate 433,162, forward strand.
CTATAAATATAATGTTTGAAATTTGTTTTCAAACACATTTTTAGTAATGAAAACTTAATTAATATAAATCATTTTGGAAATATTTTCCTTTGCAAATAAGCTTGAATAGGTTTGAATAAATTAAAATTAATATTTAATTTTTTGAAATCCTATTTTCTCAAAAGAAGTCCCTCAAGGATTTATAGAAAATTTGAAATAGTTTTTCTAACAAAACATTTGAATTTGAAATATTTATAAGAAACCCTTTTATAAAATGAAAAACCTTGGAAGCAAAATAAGTTAGGTTTGAAAGTTTAGGAAAACTTTATTTAGAGAGAAACTTTTAGATAACTCAAATTTTTTTAATTCCTTGTAAATTTTTAATCAGAATAAACAATTCATGGTTCCTATTGTATTTATTTCACATTCTAAAATTTTGGGATATGACAGACTCTTTCCAAAGATTACTCTTAAATCCTTGACCATATCAAAGACATCGTCACCAGTACGGCGGGTTGGCTTCGACCAGATCTCTGCCTCACCATTGAAGTGCTTGCCTTTTTTCCGGCAGGGATGCCTGTTCGGAAGAAAACGACGATACCACGGATACACATTCTTCCTACATTTGTCCAGATATATACTTTCTGTTTGATCCAAACAGTGCGTGCATGCATTGTATCCCTTGTTTGACTGTCTGAAATATTACTAAGAGCAGGCCAATCATTGATGGTTACGAAAAGCAACGCTCGTAGGTCAAATTCCTCTTGTTTGTGCTCATTTCACACACATACACCTGGTTTGGCCCACACTTGTAAAAGTTTATCAACTAATAGTCTTAGATACACAACAATGTCGTTGTCGGGTTGCTTCAGACCTTGGATGAGCACTGGCATCATAATGAACTTCTGCTTCAAGCACAACCAAGGAGGAAGGTTGTAGATACATAGAGTAATGGGCCAGGTGCTGTGACTGCAGCTCTGCTCACCAAAAGGATTCATGCCATCTGTACTTAGACCAAACCATAAGTTTCTTGTATCACCTGCAAAGTCTGGGAACTCTCTCTCGATTTTTTTTCACTGCGACCCATCAGCGGGGTGTCTCAACATCTCGTCTTTCTTACGGTCCTCCATGTGCCATCGCATCAACTTGGCATGCTCTTTATTTCTGAACAAACGTTTTAATCACGGTATTATAGGAGCATACCACATCACCTTGGCAGGAACCCTCTTCCTGGGTGGCTCACCCTCAACATCTCTAGGGTCATCCCGTCTCATCCTATACCGCAGTGCAGTGCATACCAAGCATGCATCCAAATTCATGTACTCCTCGCCACGGTAGAGAATGCAGTCATTAGGGCAGACATATATCTTCTGCACGTCTAATCCTAGAGGGCAGACAAGCTTCTTTGCTTTATACGTACTGATGGGCAATTTATTATCCCTTGGAAGCAGCTTCTTCATCATTATCAGCAACTTATGAAATCCTAAGTCAGTCACACCATTCTCTGCCTTCCATCTCAGCAATTCCAATGTGCTACCCAGCTTCTTCTGGCCATCTTCACAATTTGGGTACAATACTTTTTTTGTGGTCCTGTAACATCTGCTCAAAATGCAACCTCTCCTTTTCTGTTACACAGTCTCGCTTCGCATCAGAAATGACCCGACTAAGATCATCAGCAAGCTCAACTGATGCCCATTTGTCACCTCCTTCTTCTTCACTGTCTTCCATTGCAGTATCACCATATTCAGGGAACATTTGATGATAGTTGTCATCATTCTCTTCTTCTTCACCGTCTTCCATCATAACCCCTCTTTTTCCATGCTTGGTCCAACAATTATACCCGGCCATGAAATCCCACCGAATCAGGTGGAAGTGAATGGTGCTTGAGCAAGAGTAATCCTTCTCATTTCGACAGGTACTGCAAGGACAACACATAAAACCATTCCGCTTGTTTGCCTTAGCCACTTTGTCGTGGTTCTTACGACACGTATGCCATGAGGGGTACCTCAAGGCGATAGAAAGAGGGGATAGGCGATCTGGTGCCCGGGACGGTGATAGACAGGGATTACCCAGGTTCACGTCCCCACGGTGGAGAATCGCTACATCCTGCTACAACTCACTATAATGGCACAATATGTACAAGTTACAATGGTTGTGTTGGTCATGATGCGATCTGCTAGGTCTTAGCTATCTTAGCTATCTCGTGCCTCAAGGGCTCCTCCACGCCGGCTTATAAAGGCGCCTAACGTGGGCATCACGGCGGTTCCAGGGCGGATACTACATAGAGTCCTAGACTAAGTCCTATACAATATCTTGTACTACATGGCAAAATCTGCCATAAGCATGTCTTGAGGAATCTACCATGAGCTCCTGCTATCCGGGAATCCGCCATGGCACGGGTGCGTCTAGGAATCTGCCATGGCATGGCCGCATAGAATCTGCCATGGCATGGCAGCCTTCAATCCGCCATACCACCAGCAACTAGGCCGCCCGGTTGGCTATCCGCCATACCACCTCCATGGGCCACTCTGGTTTGCTGGTATGAGACTACGTCACTGGTATACCCATTTGGTATATCCACAACAGTAGCCCTCGGAGTTCTTTGAGATCTTCTCTCCAGTCTTCATTGCTTGATGGGCTTTTTATCTTCGTCTTCATCTTCATCTTCATCTTCAAGATAGTCACGTGAAAAGATCTCGTAGAGCTCCCAAAGAATAAATTTTATACGCCTAGAACTTTAGGCGGACCAGTGACGTCTCATACTTGCAGTGCATTTCTCCAGATACATGCTGGTATGCTACTGCGAACGAATCCAAGGCGGATGACTAGTGTTTCTTCCAAGCTCAAGGAACGTTCCTTCCAGTATAAGATATTGCCTCAAAGCTTACCAAATAGTGAGCGCAAAATTATCGCACTGCTTCTGTTTTTGAACTTTGATGCTTTTACACCATGTGTGGCCCCCGAGCACCATGGCAGATCTCAGTAAGAAATACGTCTTGGAGCTCTCAGAGTAGCTAACAGGAAAAATATGAATAGTGTAGCCCCCGAGCGCTTATGGCAGAAATTACTTCGGCACAATGCTCTAAAAGAACTTCACAAAACTTAGCATCGGTGTAGCCCCCGAGTGTCAAGGTGGAATTTACTTGAAAATCTGGCTTGATGCTCCTAGAGAACTTCACCAGTTGTTAGATCAACATACTATGGTCGCAGCCCCCGGGCGGCCAGCTCCAAGGCGGCCTGCTCCAAGGTGACCTCAAGGCATCCTTTTCCATGGCGGTCTGCTCCAAGTTGGCCTGCTCCATGGCGGATTCAAGGCAGCCTGCTCTATGGCGGACTGTTCCAAGATGACAGCACTATGACAGATTTAGGTTTCCATCAAAGGTGACCGCTTCATGGCAGATTTGGGCTACTGTCGATGGTAGCCCTCGGGGTATTTGAGCTGAGTGGCTCGAAAACACCTTAGATCGGGCACTAGCAAAGCGTCCAAGCGTCATATGTACCTGTGACATGAAAACAAAACACAATTGTATTAAATCGTTCTTGTGTTCAACGAACAAATGCAAGGCGGGTAGAACACGGCCATTGAACAGATGTTTTAAAGCTGAAACTGTGCAGCAGTTGAACAACATAAAACTGTCAAGGCGGAAAAAACTCGACTATCTTGAACAGTTCATGTGCATTTAATATGATTTTAGCAAGTGCTGGTTTATCCGTTCTTCCGGTTCATATGCTTGACTTTTCGTGAGATGGCAAACTTTTGCACGAACAATCCGCCAAGGCGATAGCGCTTAATAGCAGCCGTCCAAAATCTTAGAAACGGATGGCGGCTTTAAAGTGCCAAAATGTCACTACTCGGGAATCCACGTATAAAACATCAGAAAACGTGTAGGCCAGAAAACTTAAGCTAACGCCCGAAGGGAGATTTTTGCATGATACCGGCGCCTTTAGAGACAAGCCAATCAAAATTTACTCACGAGCGCAAGACAAATCGTGGGAAAGTTATGATCAAAACGAAAGCGGTAAAAGACTCAGAATATGAGTGAACCAAATGCTTCATCTAATGATCATAAACAAATATTATATATTAAAGAATAAGAACTTAGCTGTTTAAATCGTCATCGGTGTTGTTTGCCATGAAGGCGGAGTAGAAGTAGACTGGCAAAACCGTTGTGCGACGTAGTTAGCTGCGACAGACACATAAAGCTAGCGGCCAAATGCTCACGTAGTAGCCATTAGCTAGTAGCTTCAATGGATTACATGATGCACGTAGCTTGTTAGCCAGGTGAGGGAGCAGCTGGCCAAGTCACGTACTCAGGTGGATGCATACTTTTCACATGGGTAAGTGGCTATCGGGCCGAGATGAAACAGCAAGCGCACGCGCTGGCCATGGTCGAGGTGCTGTCCTTCATACAGCTTTCCTGGCTGATGGGTCATGGCGAAAAACTGTGCAGGATCCTCTAAACGCGGGTCGATTCCAACTTGGTCGCAAGCGGGTGTAGACAGCAGCACGTCATGTCTTAGGCCCGAGTGTCATAACAGCCTTGCACCGTTGCATGGACAACAACTAGCCGGCAACGCTTCCCGGATGGTTGGTGGCGGGGATAAAATCGAATCCCGCCATCAAGCCAGCTTATGAAACTTGGATCGATCCGCCAGAAGTTCTTTCGATGATGAAGTCTTCAGCCGAAGAGGATGAATAGGTAGATGTGATATCGCGGCCGTCCATGAAGCCGGTCCAGATGAAGTAGGAATAATCTACGGTGGCAGCAGCATCGAGCAGATAGATCTAGCGACCACGACTGAAACAGCTATGCAGTAATCCGCAGCCATGCCAAAGCGAGCCGTAGCGGAGAGTACTGTTCATGGCGGACTCAAAATTGCAGCCAGCGACAATGAATTTGTCGGCGGCAAAGTTATAATAGCCAGTGACGATAAACTTATCAGCGGCAAAGTTATACCAGCCAGCGACAATGAACTTATCGGCAGCAAAGTTATACTAGCCAGCGACGATGAACTTATCGGCGGCAAAGTTATACTAGCCAGCGACGATGTAGGGGTTATCCGCGGTGGCGGCGGAGCCAGCGACGCTTAAGCAGATGGCAGATCGACAATCAGATAAGATCGGCGCCGCCTCGAACACAAGGAATTGGGACAATCCGCCAGTGCGAGGGTTGTTACGTCGAATCCCCGATTGCCTAGCCTGCGGCGGTAATGAACTTTCCGCCGGTGTTGCAGATGAAAGCGATCCGATCCGACCGCCATCAAAGACGGTGAGAAATCCGCCCGGATCGGTTCTAGACGCCCTCGCCCCACGGTGGGCGCCAACTGTCGTGGTTCTTACGACACATATGCCATGAGGGGTACCTCAAGGCGATAGAAAGAGAGGATAGGCGATCTGGTGCCCGGGACGGTGATAGACAGGGATTACCCAGGTTCACGTCCCCGCGGTGGAGAATCGCTACATCATGCTACAACTCACTATAATGGCACAATATGTATAGGTTACAATGGTTGTGTTGGTCACGATGCGATCTACTAGGTCTTAGCTATCTTAGCTATCTCGTGTCTCAAGGGCTCCTCCACGCCGGCTTATAAAGGCGCCTGGCATGGGCATCACGGCGGTTCCGGGGCGGATACTACATAGAGTGCTAGACTAAGTCCTATACAATATCTTATACTATATGGCAAAATCTGCCATAAGCATGTCTTGAGGAATCTGCCATGAGCTCCTGCTATCCGGGAATCCGCCATGGCACGGGTGCGTCTGGGAATCTGCCATGGCATGGCAGCCTTCAATCCGCCATACCACCAGCAACTAGGCCGCCCGGTTGGCTATCCGCCATACCACCTCCATGGGCCACCCTGGTTTGCTGGTATGAGACTACGTCACTGGTATACCCATTTGGTATATCCACAACACACTTTGAGAAAAGAACGCATGCCTTCAATGAATTCAGCAGAGCGTCAGTCACCGTACATCCATGGATGGCTCATCTGCAAGTTATAAGTATATCAAACGCAATCGCGATGCTAAAATTAGTCCATGTCTAAAATTACTCAAGTGTTATAGTTGCCAACCTCTCGCAACACTTGAATAGATGGGGCGGTGCGAAATCTTGACAAATAGTAGATAAACTAGAGCTCGGTGGTGAAGAATAGAGGAGAAGGAATTCACTCACACATTTCATCAAACACCTCTTGTGCATAGAATGGAAAAAAACTCTAACACCCACTCCCACTCTTCTAGGAGGAAAAAAAATAGGGGAGAGGGAGAGGGAGAGGGCAGCCAGCGGCCGGTGGCCGCATTGAATAGGCCAGGACCTTTAGTCCCGGTTGGAGACTCCCTGTTGGTGTCTCCAACCGGGACTAAAGGTCCCGAACGAACCGGGTAATTCCTGCCATACTACTGCAGCGAATCTGGCTGCCCTGGAGAGACCTTTAGCACCGGTTGATACGTCTCAAACGTATCTATAATTTTTGATGCTCCATGCTTGTTTTTACACCATTTGCCTATTGTTTTGTTACACTTAGTGGCACTTTTATGCATTTTCCAGAACTAACCTATTAACGAGTTGCCACAGTGCCAGTTCCCTGTTTTCTGCTGTTTTTGTGTTTCAGAGTGATACACAGGAAATATTCTCGGAATTGGACGAAACCACATCCTGAAGTCTTATTTTACCCGGAAGCTTCTAGAGATCCGAAGAGGAGTAGGAGGTGGGCCATAGGGGCCCCACACACACAGGTGGCGCAGCCAGGCCCCTGGCCACGCCAGCCATGTGTGAGGAGGCCCTGGCCCTCCTCTGACATCGCCCTTTCGCCTATAAGAAGCCTCGGGACGGAAAACCCTAGGGGAGTCGGCAATTTTCCAGAAGCAGTTCCGTAGCTCCGCCGCCACCGTCGACGAATTTCGGGGGACAAAAATCTCTGTTCCGGCACCCTGCCGGGACGGGGAAGTGCCCCCGGAGCCATCTCCATCGGTCTCCATCGCCGTCTCCGCCATCTCCATCGACCTCACCGCCATCTCCATCAACCTTGCTGTCTCCTATGATGAGGAGGGAGTAGTTCATCCCCGGGGCTGAGGGCTCTACCGGTAGCTATGTGGTTCACCTCTCTCTCCCATGATGTGATCTTTATGTGATCGTGAGCTTTGTATCATGTTGAACAAGTAGATGTTATTATTCAGATATTATGCTACTCCTATGCTTAATTATTATAGTGTACTCTAGTGGTGATTATTAAAGTAATCTATTCCTCCTGCCATGGTGTAACGGTGACAGTGCGTGCATCGTGGTGGTACTTGGTTTAGGCTATGATCGTGATCTCTTGTGGATTATGAGAGTAATTATTACTATGATAGTATTGAGTGATCTATTCCTCCTTTCATGGTGTAAAGTTGACAGTGTGTGCACCGTGTTAGTACTTGGTCTAAGTCGCAATGATTTCTATCTTGAATTGTGATCTGATTTGGATGTCTCTATGAGTGGTGTTTGTCAAGTACTTGATGAACTTTAAGGGGTGCTTCTGTAGCCACTACACAATGATTAGTGTTATTCAATAGGAGAGTAATTCAGAGTACCATCATGGAGAGAAGTTGTTTATTTGTTCAATCATGTTATATTGTTGGGAGTGTGTCCACTAGTGAAAGTATGATCCCTAGGCCTTGTTTCCAAGCTTTGCACACCGTTTACTTGCTATTTTGTTACTTGTTTGCTCGCAGCGATATTTATTTCACATCACGTTTGCTACTTATAATCATCTATACCACTTGTATTTCACTATCTCTTCGCCGAACTAGTGCACCTATACATCTGACAAGTGTATTGGGTGTGTTGGGGACACAAGAGACTTTCTGTATCGTAATTGTAGGGTTGCTTGAGAGGGATAGCTTTGACCTCTAACCTCCCTGAGTTCGATAAACCTTGGGTGATCCACTTAAGGGAAACTTGCTGCTATTCTACAAACCTCTGCACTTGGAGGCCCAACAAGTGTCTACAAGAATAGAAGTGCGTAGACATCAAGCTCTTTTCTGGCGCCGTTGCCGGGGAGGTAAGGTAAAAGGTACTCACATTCTTTGGTTACTAAGTCTTTTAGTTGCTAGTGAGTGCTTGGAGTTATTTCCTTTAGATTCTGCAATTACATCTTTTTGTTTCTTGTTTTTATTTTCACTAGTTAGGCTTAATGGAAAACAAAGAGTTCTTTAGTCTTTTTCCTGAGTTTAGATATGAAGTGTTTGAAGAGAAAATTGAAAAACCTTTGGAGCTTAATTTGCGTGCTAATAGTGTTGTTAGTATGAATGTTTTGAACACCGTTATTGCTAATGCTATAGAAAAGTCTAAGCTTGGGGAAGCTGGTTTTGTTAAGCATGATATTTTTAGTTCCCCAGCTTTAGTGGAGAAAGTTTACTATGATGATATGTTTGATGAATATGCTTTGCGACATAGTAGTTCTCTAGCTTGTGATGATACTAAACCTCTAGTTTATGATGGTTATGATGATGGGTATAATATTTTCAGTTCACCTACTATTGAGGAGAAAATTATTTATGATTACAATATGCCTCCTGTTTTTGATGATTATGGTGATGAGAATAATTATTCTGTTAAATCTGCTTCTACTACTATCGTTCCTGTGGTGAGTATTAATTCTTTTATGCATGTGGCTCATGATAGGGATGTTTTATGTGATAGTTATATTGTTAATACTATTCATGATGCTACTGAAAGTTATTATGAGAGAGGGAAACATGGTTTTATGGATTTCAACAATATTGAGTTTCCCCTCTTTATGTTGCAATTCTTGAAGTGGCACTTATTTTATCTATCCATGCTTGCTACTATGTGCCTCGTTGATTTATTTTCTTACAAGATTCCTATGCATAGGAAGTGGTTCAGATATAAATGTCTTTCACATTTGCTTTTTGATGCTCTCTATTGCTTTAAGTTCCTATATGGCGCATTTGCCTCAAGCTTTTATATGGCGCCCACATGAGCATCTTTGCAAATTACTGCGCCTAGCTCAAAGGCGTTAAAGAAAAGCACTCTTGGGAGATAACCCATTGTTTCTTTTCAGTACTTTTTCTTTTATTTGAGTCTTGGAAGTTATTACTACTGTAATAACCGCTCCTTATCCTTTTTATTTCGTTTTTGTGCCAAGAGAGGCCTCTAATTTGAGTAAGGTAAGATTTGGGGATGTTGCTGTCCTGAAACTGTTTTCGGTGTTACACCGTAAAAATTCGTGAAAATTCTCTGTTTATCTTTTGGACCTGCGATTTCTTGTGCATATGCCCCAGGTTATATCCAAACTTTCGTTAGTTGAACACTTTTTGATTTGAGCAACAGAAAATCCCTCAAAAATTCGACTTTTGTCAGCTGTTCAGTTTTGACAGATTTTTGACAGATTTCTGCCAATATTTGTGTTTGCCGCTTTATCGCTTTTTTTGAGTTCTTTTGAATCATGAAACTTTTGGGGAAGTTGCTACAGTAGTATATGCTTAATATGTGGTGGTTTTAGGTTGAAACCTGAAGCAAAAAAGGGTTGATTCAATGTTATGCTTACACTAATGTTGCTAATAGAATTGTGTTTAGTTTTGTAGGAAGGAAGTTTTCAAGTGTAGGGATTGGAGAATGATGAGATGAGTTGAAGAATGGACAAAAGCTCAAGCTTGGGGATGCCCATGCATCACCCCAAGAAATATCCAAGAAGTACAAGCGTCAAAGCTTGGGGATGCCCCCGAGGCACCCCTTCTTCATCGGCAAAAATCAGGTCACCTTTCAAAACACTATTTTTATTGCTTCATGCACTATGTGTTTTTCTTGGAGTGTAAGTTGTTTTAGTTTTCTTAGTTAGTTTTGTTTTGTTTGCTGTAATAAATGGTTTGATCACATCATGTTGTTTTGGAGGGAGATGAACTCGCTTTTCATTTGCCAAGAACACTCTGTTTTTCACTCTTATCGTTTCACCGAGTGTTCTTCTTTTTCCGCTACTGCTTTTGGCTTTCGTTTTCGCCTTGATTTGCATTCAGACCTTGTCATATCTTTTCATCAAGGTGTATTTTTGCCTCTGATCTTTATTGGTTTTCATCAAAAGAGGTGTCTCTAAAAATTTCAAATGGTGTTGGAAAAGAGAAAAAGCTTTATGCAAAAAAGTGGTACAAGAAGGAGCTTGTGTAGACTACGGCTTAGGCTTTTGCATGTCATGCTTGATGTCTGTTTGATAGTATGCTTAGTGGTTTTGCTGTAGCATAACTTGTCTCAAATAACTGAGATTGCTTAATGATCCTTTGAAAAAAAATCATGCGTTGTTTTTATTGTATGGAAGCATTATTTTGGTTTTCTCCTTGATGCTTTATTTGGGTTGACTTGGCGCATGCTCACACATGTTAGACTCTTACAAAGTCGCCAATAGCTTTCATGATCATTTAGTTTTTGACTTTTGATGCCATCTTATGCATCTTTTAATGTCGCTTTGTCGCTTTGCATGATTATGGCCATTACTGCTCTCTTAGTTGGTCGCTCCCAGTCTTTTGCTAGCCCTCGCCTTGTACTGAGTATGAGCTCAACTCGTGCATCCAACTCCTAAAAGCCAAAGTTTTCCAAAGTGTCCACCATACATACCTACTAGCAATTTGCTATTCCAAGTAAATTTGACTTGCTTTTATTTTCTCTTCAAATTAAACTCTTACCAGTGTTATGCGAAATTCGGTTAGTAAAGCTCTCACGAACCGGAAGGCACACATTACTTTTTCCTGTTCTTAAAAATTTGACATTGTGGTCTCTTATGTTGAGTTGTTATGCTTGCAAGTTGTAAGTTGGATTCTAGCCCAGCCATGCTTTCATGGGGCAAGCTTTCAACATTGCACTTCTTTTTGAGTTGATATCGTGATCTTTTGTTTATGGATGCCCGCGGTGTGAAATGAATTGGGAATCTTGTGGGGATTATGGAGTTTGTATATGTGTTAGGGAAACGCCGGGCCGCCAATCTAAGCCATGCATAATTCATGGTGGAAATTTGCAGCATACCCATGGTGAACATTCGACGACGCATCTCACAATAAAAAGCTAAAAAATATAGCAAATAAAAGACATGTCGAGGTGTTCATTGTCTGCTTGTCCTGTCATTTTGGAGTGGGCTTGTTCCATGTCATCGGGCACGGAGGTACCCCATTGGCGGTTCTCAATGATATGCATATACTTACAATGACAAGAGCCTTGCTTGGGACTCTAAGTAAAGTAGCATGAGGTTTGGGTACTCGTATTCACGGGGCATGAGGTTTTCAACTTATGATTTGTCAAGCATATGCATCATAATTGTTCTCGCATTAACTTTAACCATTCAAGATGCTTATGATGGGGGCAATGAGAGCTCAAAGCCGGTAAGTACCATAATTTTTGAAGGTTATAAAACTTGCAATCACTGCTTCCCTCTGCGAAGGGCCTTTCTTTTACTTTTATGTTGAGTCACCACCTTCTTTCTTTATGCACCACTAAGAGAGCATAGTTGTCATTCTTAGTGTAATATGCATTGTCCCAAAGTTCATTGATTGATTTATGATCATGGTTTCACTTGTTCTTAAATTATTTGTATCTAGTCGCCCTCTTAAACTTGAAGGTGTCCTATGCATTTATGTTTTGCTCTCTTTGAAGGACAAGCTGAAAACTATTTGTATGTTTTTCCTTATGATTTGAACACACGTTTGACTTTCATTGTTTCATTTTCATGATCTTTTGTTTGTGTTCATTTTCATGTTTACAACATGGTTGCTAAGTTCTTTATTGTCAACATTATGTCTTTCATGCCCATGTTCTAAGTTCTTATGATCCTAGCTCACAAATGCTTACATACTTGATCAAGATTGTGTAGGTGCATGTCACCTCAAAAATTATTCTTTTGTTATCACTTACCTACTCGAGGACGAGCAGGAGTTAAGCTTGGGGATGCTTGATACGTCTCAAACGTATCTATAATTTTTGATGCTCCATGCTTGTTTTTACACCATTTGCCTATTGTTTTGTTACACTTAGTGGCACTTTTATGCATTTTCCAGAACTAACCTATTAACGAGTTGCCACAGTGCCAGTTCCCTGTTTTCTGCTGTTTTTGTGTTTCAGAGTGATACACAGGAAATATTCTCGGAATTGGACGAAACCACATCCTGAAGTCTTATTTTACCCGGAAGTTTCCAGAGATCCGAAGAGGAGTAGGAGGTGGGCCACAGGGGCCCCACACACGCAGGTGGCGTGGCCAGGCCCCTGGCCACGCTAGCCATGTGTGAGGAGGCCCTGGCCCTCCTCTGACATCGCCCCTTCGCCTATAAGAAGCCTCGGGACGGAAAACCCTAGGGAAGTCGGCAATTTTCTAGAAGCAGTTCCGTAGCTCCGCCGCCACCGTCGATGAATTTTGGGGGACAGAAATCTCTGTTCCGGCACCCTGCCGAGACGGGGAAGTGCCCCCGGAGCCATCTCCATCGGTCTCCATCGCCGTCTCCGCCGTCTCCATCGACCTCACCGCCATCTCCATCAACCTTGCTGTCTCCTATGATGAGGAGGGAGTAGTTCATCCCCGGGGCTGAGGGCTCTATCGGTAGCTATGTGGTTCACCTCTCTCTCCCATGATGTGATCTTTATGTGATCGTGAGCTTTGTATCATGTTGAACAAGTAGATGTTATTATTCAGATATTATGCTACTCCTATGCTTAATTATTATAGTGTACTCTAGTGGTGATTATTAAAGTAATCTATTCCTCCTGCCATGGTGTAACGGTGACAGTGCGTGCATCGTGGTGGTACTTGGTTTAGGCTATGATCGTGATCTCTTGTGGATTATGAGAGTAATTATTACTATGATAGTACTGAGTGATCTATTCCTCCTTTCATGGTGTAAAGTTGACAGTGTGTGCACCGTGTTAGTACTTGGTCTAAGTCGCAATGATTTCTATCTTGAATTGTGATCTGATTTGGATGTCTCTATGAGTGGTGTTTGTCAAGTACTTGATGAACTTTAAGGGGTGCTTCTGTAGCCACTACACAATGATTAGTGTTATTCAATAGGAGAGTAATTCAGAGTACCATCGTGGAGAGAAGTTGTTTATTTGTTCAATCATGTTATATTGTTGGGAGTGTGTCCACTAGTGAAAGTATGATCCCTAGGCCTTGTTTCCAAGCTTTGCACACCGTTTACTTGCTATTTTGTTACTTGTTTGCTCGCAGCGATATTTATTTCACATCACGTTTGCTACTTATAATCATCTATACCACTTGTATTTCACTATCTCTTCGCCGAACTAGTGCACCTATACATCTGACAAGTGTATTGGGTGTGTTGGGGACACGAGAGACTTTCTATATCGTAATTGCAGGGTTGCTTGAGAGGGATAGCTTTGACCTCTAACCTCCCTGAGTTCGATAAACCTTGGGTGATCCACTTAAGGGAAACTTGCTGCTGTTCTACAAACCTCTGCACTTGGAGGCCCAACAAGTGTCTACAAGAATAGAAGTGCGTAGACATCACCGGTTTAATACACAACCGATGCTGGAGGTCCTGAACATAAGACCCTTTTTCCACTAATGAAATTCATGGGTTGATGCTGTCAACTGCAGGGAAAAACTAATGGCCTGATGGAAACAATCCACCACTCATACCTAGGCGTGGTAATCATACCCAGACTCTACTCAGCAAGACTTAGTTTCCCATGGATAAATTTTGTTGCATATTAGCACCCTTTGTGTCAACAACTGTCAATAGGAAGAGGAATAACTCAGCTGCTGCCCCGGATGTGATAATAGTTTGTCAACTCTGCAACTTTGATTGGTTCAGAATAAGGTTTCTTACTCAATTAGTAAGGGTATCACAATCAAGATAACTTCCATTGGTTGATTGATTGGCTTATTTACTTACTTGCACAAATTAGAATGTGATAAAGTGGTCAGGTATTGGATATAGGTTACATTAAATTGGTTTTCAGGTAGGCTTCTTTCATTCCCGTTCATTTAGTACCTCTGTAAGTGCATCGCTAGCAATGTTGTACATATTTAAGGAGCACAATTAGATTCTATTAGAGTTTGTAATTGTATTAGACTAGGACTCTTAGAGTCCTAAGTCTGTTTGCCCCTAAACCCTAGGCTGGCCGGCTCTCTCTCTTCCCTCTATATATTCTCTGTAATCTCTATCAAATCAATACAAGTGATTGTTCTCCCAAAATATCATGGTATCAGACGCCTAGGTTTTCCGCACCTAGATGGCTCCGCCTACTCCACCGCTGCCGCCATCGCGTCCACTCTGGACGCCGGCCGAGGCTCGCGCCACCGGTGCCGCTCCATCTTCTTCCTCTACCTCTACTCTCCACCAAATTCCCCAACAAAATCCACAGCCCCCACAACTTACCCTAGCCGACACGATCGCCGACGTCTCTCCCTTCGTCTCGATCATCCTCGATCTCTCCAAGCATAACTTTTACCATTGGCGCCACCTCTTCCATGTTCATCTCGGTCATTGCGGCCTCCGCGATCACATCAACCTCGCCTCGACTCCACGGCCCACCGATCCACACTAGGTCAAGGACGACCTCACTATCATCCAATGGATCTACACCAGGATCTCCATTGAGCTCTTCAACCTGGTCTCCACCGATGATGCCACGGCAGCTCAACTCTAGGCCGCCCTCCAGCAGCTCTTTCAGGACAACTCTGACTCGCGCGTCAACGCCCTTCACATCAAGCTTCGCATCAGCACTCAAGGCGATTCCCCTGTCACCGTCTACTGCCAACACATCAAGGCCATCGTCGACGAACTTCGGGAACTCGATGATCACGTCGATGACCGTACTCTCATCAACGCCCTTCTCGTCGGTCTTGGCGAACAATTTGAGAAGCAAGTCGCCTTCATCCCGCTGATGAAACCCTACCCAACTTTCACCGAAGTGCAATCTATTTTGCAACTCGAAGCTCAGAATCAAGCTCGCAAGGCTGCGCGACCTCCGCAGGTGTTTCACATGGCACCTCGCCCGCCACTCCAGCCTACTCCTGCTGCACCACCGATGGCCCCTCCTGCTGCACCACCGATGGCCCCTCCTGGATGGTGTCCGAGCCCAAACTACCGCGGCAAAAATCCTATGTATCGGCCACCTGCTCCAGCGCCGACTCCTCCGCCGCGGCCACCTGCTCCTGCCCCAGCTCCACCGGCGCCACCACCGCCCTCCGCCATGGCCCCTTGGCAGCCACAGCATGACCCATGGACGGGTCTCATTTAGGCCTGGCCAATGCCCTGGTCGGCCCCCTCTCCGTACGGTGCCCCACCAGCCTACATCGGGAATTGGAGTCCCGGCCTCCGCCCATCCATCGGCGCGCCCGGGCCTCTCGTACCTCGACCTCTACCACAGGTCTACACCGCCCAAGCTCCATCGACGACTTACATGATGTCGCCACAGCAATACATGGTTCTGCCGACGTTGCTGCACCACATGTACCACGCTCCTCCACCTCTTCAGTACATGCCTGCGACACCTGCTCCGTCAACTGCTCCACCAAGCTGGGACCAAGCCGCCTTCATCGCTGACATGAACAATTTCACACTCAACAATCATGAAGGTACGGATTGGATTTTTGATTCTGGTGCTTCCTCGCATATGTCTTCAAATATGGATTTTCTGTCAGCTTGTTCTTCCTCTCCCTTTTCTACCATCACCATTGGCGATGGATCCTCTATTCCAATCTCATGCATCGGTAACTCTTACATCAATAATCCAAACACAAATTTTATCCTTCGAAATATTTTAGTTGCTCCATCATTAATTAAAAATCTAATATCTGTTCGCAAATTTACAATTGACAATCATGTTTCCATAGAACTTGATCCCTTTGGTTTATCTGTGAAGGATCTGAAAACAGTGGCGGTCCTCGCTCATTACAATAGTTCGGGCGATCTCTATCCGCTCCATGGCGCACCCACCTCCACACCTCAAGCTATGATTGCCTCCGTCGACCTATGGCATCGTCATCTCGGTCACCCCAACAAAAATATTGTGTAATCCATGTTGCAAGAGTTTAGCATCCCTAGTTCTAGTTCTAGTTCTTCTCATGAACCCTCTCTTTGTAATGCCTGTCAATGCGGCAAACATATTAGATTACCTTTTGGCACATCAAACACTTCTAGTACTTTTCCTTTTGAGTTATTACATTGTGATTTATGGACCTCTCCCGTTCCAAGTGTTTCAGGTTTCAAATACTATCTTGTTATCTTAGATGATTACTCTCACTATGTTTGGACCTTTCCTCTACGTGCCAAATCAGATGTTCACAAACTTTTCATTAATTTTTGGCACTATGTTCTAACTCATTTTGGTCTCCCAATTCGTTTCATACAATGTGACAATGGAAAAGAATTTGATAATAACCAAAATCGAAATTTCTTTCTTTCCCAAGGCATCCTTTTTCGTTTTTCCTGCCCATACACATCTCCTCAAAACAGCAAGGCTGAATGTTCCCTTTGTTCCATCAACGACATCTTACGCACCTTACTAATTCAAGCATCTCTTCCACCACGTTTTTGGGCTGAGGCTCTATGGACAGCCACATATCTTTTAAACATCCGTCCAACTAAAACATGCCCTCTTTATTCTCCCTTTCAATCTCTCTTTCTATCTCATCCCGATTATTCTGATTTGCGTGTTTTTGGATGTCTATGTTTTCCTAACACATCCTCTACCGCCGCCCATAAACTAGCCCCAAGATCTTTACCATGCATATACTTAGGACCATCCGATGATCACAAAGGTTCATGATGTTTTGATCCTTCCTCCGGTCGTGTTCTTATATCTCGTCATGTCACTTTCGATGAACACACTTTCCCCTTTTCCACTATTCAGTCCCCGCCGATTCCTAACCCTATTTCACCATCTTCTGCCCCTCTATCGCGTCCTCTTTTTGTGCCAACCGACACTTCTGTCGTCAACACCGAGCCCTCTGCCGCAGCGGCACCAACGCCTGCCGTGAGCCCGCAGCAGCCTGTCGTGAGCCCACGGCAGTCTGCCGTGTCCCCTTCCCCTGCCGCGGCATACTCTCCTATCAGCACGTCCTCTAGCTCGGTCTCTCCCGGGTCACACACACCTTCTTCCTCAGCAACTAATCCACTTCCTCCTAATGCCGTTCCCATACCTATCCCCACCAATGATCATGTCATGTGTACTCATGGCAAAAAGGGTTTCCATATTCCCTGACGTTTTCTCAATGTTTTAGCTACTTCCTCGATCTCCCCTATCCCAAGCTCCTACAAACGTGCTCTTCTTGATCCATTATGGCACTCTGCCATGAAAGATGAATTTGATGCTCTTATCCTACATGGACTCTCGTTTCCAAACCATCCGGTGCCAATATTGTCTCGGGGAAGTGGGTATTTTGTCATAACTATAACTCCGATGGGTCTTTGGCTCGCTACAAAGCTCGTTGGGTTTGCCGAGGTTTTTCTCAACAACAAGGAATTGATTTTGATGAAACATTCTCTCATGTTGTCAAGCCATGCACTATTCGAATAATCCTCAGTCTTGCAGTTTCTTCTTCCTGGCCTATTCACCAACTTGATGTAAAAAATGCTTTTCTTAATGGTACTCTAAATGAAACTGTTTATTGTCAACAACCATCTGGATTTGAAGATCCCTCCAATCCGAATCTTGTCTGTCTTCTTAAGAAATCCCTTTATGGTCTTAAACAAGCTCCTCGTGCCTGGTTTCAACGTTTTGCCACATTCATACAAACAATTGGTTTTAGTCCTTCCAAATCTGACACATCTCTTTTTATTTTTTAATCTTCTTCTCACACAGCATATCTTCTTTTATACGTAGATGATATTGTTCTTACGGCTTCTTCTGATTCTTTTCTTAAACATATAATCACTCTTCTTCACAAAGAATTTTCCATGACCGATTTAGGATGACTTCATCATTTTCTTGGTGTCACCGCCACTAGAACATCTTCCACCCTTTTTCTTTCTCAACGACAATATATTATTGATCTCTTAAACCGCGCTGGCATGCTTGATTGTCAATCCTGTCGTACACCGGCTGATGTTGGCACCAAACTTTCGGCAGACGGTGATCCTGTTCCAGATCCAACCTTATATCGTAGTCTCACTGGCGCATTACAATATGCTACTCTCACCCGACCCGACATCTCTTATTCCGTTCAGCAAGCATGTCTCTATATGCATGATCCTCATTTACCTCATCTTTCTTATGTCAAAAAGATTCTTCGCTATCTAAAAGGAACTCTTGATCATGGCCTATTACTTAACTCATCCTCTCCAACAAGCTTGACAGTTTATTCTGATGCAGAATGGGTAGGATGTCCAGACACTCGAAGATCCACATCCGGCTTTTGTGTTTATTTGGGTGATAATCTTGTTTCTTGGTCATCGAAAAGGCAGGTTACGGTATCCCGATCTTCGGCTGAAGCAGAATATAGGGCGGTTGCGCATGCTGTTGCTGAAGCAGTTTGGATACGCCAACTACTTGTGGAAGTCCAGTGCCCCGTTGAGCACGCCACTATTGTCTACTGCGACAACATATCAGCCGTCTATATGGCCTCTAATCCCGTGCAGCATCGCCGTACCAAGCACATCGAGATCGATATTCACTTTGTTTGAGAAAAGGTTGCTCTTGGAGAAGTGCGTGTTCTACATGTTCCAACAAGTGCCCAATTTGCAGATATTTTTACCAAAGGCCTTCATCCTACATCCTTTGTCGACATACGCTCCAGTCTCAATATTGTGGCGCCCGATGTTGACACTGCGGGGGAGGGGGGGGGGGGTATTAGAGTTTGTAATTGTATTAGACTATGACTCTTAGAGTCCTAAGTCGGTTTGCCCCTAAACCCTAGGCTGGCCGGCTCTCTCTCTCCCCTCTATATATTCGCTGTAATCTCTATCAAATCAATACAAGTGATTGTTCTCCCAAAATATCAGATTCAGTGCAAACTGCGTCTTCTATTTCCAAAAATACATGGCGTAGCAATTGTTGACTTTCCAATATACAAAATCCAGTACACATAGATGAACCCTTCGTCGAAAGAGTAAAGAAAATCGCACTCCTTTTCCCATGTCCCTTGGTTAGTTATACAA
This sequence comes from Dactylis glomerata, assembly GCA_007115705.1. Classification (NCBI taxonomy): domain Eukaryota; kingdom Viridiplantae; phylum Streptophyta; class Magnoliopsida; order Poales; family Poaceae; genus Dactylis; species Dactylis glomerata. The sequence continues at coordinate 452,246 of QXEO01000306.1, forward strand.
ATGGATTTCCGATTCAGACCTAAATTAACCTGATGTGCTATTTTCTCCAGTTCTTAGGAAAATTCTTTTCTGCTTGATGTGTGTTCTTCTAGATTCGATTTCCCCGAATTTATGGACCATGTGCTTGGTTGTTTAAGCTAGGTTGTTCTCCAATCTCCTTCGGCCTATAGTTGGACATGCCATCGTCGAGCTGCACCCCCTTATTTTTCTGATGTTCTGTGCACACGTCATACTTGCGCCCCTAGGCAGGTTGCTTCTACTGTTGGCATGGTGGTTCGTTATAGGATTCCCTGACTGAAGTTGACATGAGTGGATCTTCCTGTCCCTCTGAATTTTTGTGTTGTTATGTAGAAATTCTTCATGAATGTCAATCTCTTTCACTAAAAAACTAAAGATTAATCTCCGAAAAATATTGGTTTTGGACGGGCAGTTGATTCTTGACCTGTAGGCAGCACTGGTTGAGACGCTTGAAGCCTAGGACAACCCGGCCGCCGTCGGCGGAGCTAGACAAGGTGTGGTTGACGGACCTTACACTAATTGTTGCAGCTTATGTTATCTGGAAGAAGTATAAGTTGGTCACAATTCTACTGCTTCCGTATGCGTGTAGCAGCTAATACATCATCTTGAATGTTTGCTCATTCTTTTATGACCATACAATAAATTTCTCCAATTTAGTTATTTTAGCCTCCTTTAAAAACAAAGTTATTTAGCTAAGCGAATTGTGATTACATGTTTGTAACACATTGGATTCTGGAGCTTCTCCTGCACACACACTCCTCTATTTATATGCATTTAATTTTGGAGGACAACTTCTTGCAGGCCTTCTTCCAAATTTATTCACATGTTTTTCTGCATATTGAACTGATGTTATATTTGTGGCGAATTCCAATGCTTCTATTTACGCCACCTGTAGGTTTTTCTTACAATATTTTTTCACATATCTCATCATATTGTCTTCATTGTTGAATATATAGGATGTTGGAAATCACATCAAATGAAACATCAGCATGCACTGTCTTCTTTTTGAAGCTTATTTGGATCTCTCTCACCGCAGGTCATTAGCATACCTATGCCATTCATTGAGAAAAATAGGGATAATGAAATTTCTCTTAGAATTTTTCTTTTGTAGCTATGTGATGCTGAACATATCTTTGTTACAAGGGATCACCATGCCAACTGCAATTATATGCTCTTATTTTTACATCCTTCCCTATATGGGGATATTGCATTATTCATTCTAATTGGTAGGCAGGCCAGAGATTTTATACTACCTCTTTTGAGCATAGAGCATTGTAAACTCTTCCTTACACATTTTATCTTCTATGACCATTTCGCCAAAGTTTTGATCTTGCTACCTTGAATATATAAATGATTTCAAGGTATATTAATCAATTAATAATTTGTTTCTTCACTTGGCATTTTCAGGATAGAGTATGCATACCATTTCTCACCATTTGTTTTCTATAGCAGCACGATTATTAAGTAGCGACGTTGACACAAACTTTACTAAACTGCAGGTATAGAGGGCGAGCAGACAAGGAGTGTGCCAAAGCTGGGCCTAGACCCTGGCGTCAAACAAACTGGAATGTGTGGAGGACGACTGCTCTCCTCTCCCCCCTCCCTGCTACAGTAGCCAAAGTCTTCCCCGCCGGGTAGATCCTGAGCCTCGCCGGCGGCCACGGCTAGCCGGAGATGGCGGAGGTGACACTGCGGCAGTAGTTAGGTAGTTTAGATTGTTGTTTGCCTGTTGGCTTAGGCCAGTGCGGAGATTCGGATCTAGCTCCCAGATCCAGTCTGGCTTCCTGGTCGCCGACGTTCGCTCCGATGGCCGGAGCTGACGACGACCCCGGGGCAACCACCCTCTGAATAAGGAGCTGGTGCTCTCTCCTCCTCTCTGTTGTCTTCTCGTCAGATCTCCTCTGGCCGGCCGTGGAGGCGGGGGGAAGAGTTCTGCGGTGAGATGGCATCGTGGTGGGGAAGCGGCCGGTGGAGGTCGTGTGGGCTGGGGCTGGCATGCTGCCCCGACCCTTCTCCTCCTTGCTCGTCGGTGGCCTCGTGGTGCAGTTTCCGACGCGCTCTGGCAGTGTGTCATCCAGCGCTGTGGCCGTTGCGGAGACGCGGTCTGCAGTCTGCTTTGCTTCACTCCGGCCGGCCGTGGAGGCATGGGGAGGACGCGGAGGCAGCCGCAGCTGCTCTTCTTCTTCGGTATCTTCGATGACGTGTTTGGCGTCGCCTCGATTGGGAGCTCTTCTCCGGCGATTATTGGCGATCCCCGTCATCGCGTCGGACCAAAAGCCTGTAGGGCAGGCGCCCCGCCGCTGCTAATTTTTGTCCTTCAGCGCCTTTTGCATAGAGTCCATCCAAGTGGTGCGTCCCCGGTGACCCTGGCGCAGGCTGTCGACGGAGATCCTCGCCGATCTGGAGTGGGAAGAGGAAGAAGGAGTCGGTTGCTTTTGCTAGACTTCTTTAGGGTCCTCGGTGTAAATTCCAGACCCCTGTTTGTAATTTTTTATTTTGGGTCTATCTGTAACTCCAGCGGCGGTTTAATGCAGCATCATTTGGGTGCTTGGCACCCTTTCCTGTTCAAAAAAAAAACCCTGGCGTCACTTCCACTTGCAGCAGGGATGGATCAGAGAGCACCACCTTGACAGTGCACGACAACATGCCCTGTCGTCGACACTCTCAGGGTGACAAGAAGCACAAGAAACTCCCAGGTCTGAACTTCGGTGTGTAAAATTCAGTTTGAGTTTCTGAAAGAGCAGTGTCTCTTATTCTTAACTGTTAAATTTAATTCTCATTGTTGAACAGGATATACCTGGGATATTCGGATGATAGGTTATGCATGTACATATTGCGCTGGCATGTTTTCGATTCGTTGCCTGGTGGTCCTGATTACTGAGTTCAGATAAACACACCCGGCAAGATGTAAATTAGGTAAAGAACATTATGGTTACATCGTCACAAAGGTATATGAAGTGCAATACATATTGGATGGAATCCAACTTAACTTTAGCAATGCACGCCTCAAACGAGTGACGCACAATTGCAAAACTGTGTAGCGGTTTATGTTTCTTCTATACACCTTGACAAAATCTGAAGCTACAGCTCCTACAAAAGCTAAGGTTTGGTTTAAATCTCTACATAAATTGTTGTCTGCTTTCACTAGGCGGCAATTCTATATGTAATGCATCTTTGTGCACACATACTGCATCGTTATTTCGAGATTTTACTTTTTTCTCATGAAAATTTTCAAATATACGATATACAACTATGACAGCTTGTGCTTATAATTGAATCGCCTATAACTGGGTAGTTTGTTACCAATGCCAGCTTTTAACTTAAAATACAAACATTTTTTCTTTTTTAAGGTGTCATTTGCCATGCCATTTTGCTCTTTTTCAGGACAAGGAAGTTGTGTGGAATTAAGTTGAGAGCGTCATGTGAACCATAAATTTTGCAGATAACCAGTTCCTTCTGTGGTTAGCCTTCGCTAGGTAGGTATAAGTTTTATGTAAATATCAGCAAGGCATTAAGATGAAACCATACTTCTGTGTAATTAAGAATGGGCACTTATGTAAAACCCTCCTTCTGTGTAACTAAAAATAGGCGCTTATAAAACCAATGATGTAACCTATACTTATTGTGTAATACCATAAGTTGGCTGCAATGAAAAACCGTATCTTCTTGCCAATGGAATCCAGTTGAGACAACCTACCGTCACGCATATGCCCGCGATTATAATTATGCTAACTGGACCTGATCAGACTACAGAAAATGCCACCACGTTAAGTAATTTCTCTATACCACCTGGGATATTAGCAGATCATCTTTGTTTCCCTGAATGCAGCAATACCAATTTCTTGTAGAATAACATCACAGGGGCACGGCGTACCGCCGCGCCAACCTTCCTAGTTTACTCAATAATGAGCAGGCCCTACAAAAAGCAGGACGCCGGGACCCCTTTTAATTGGGATGACTAGCTTAGTCTTGGTGAACGAAAGAAAACGGTGCAAAAAAATGATTGTCTCAGGTAAAAAAAAGGATCACTTCGACTGCAGCATCCGACGGCACCAATCCTACATGCCCTGAGAGACCTCTGTTCCCTCGGGCGCAACTGGTATGAGATCTGGTAACACTATGCGATCATAGGATCTAGTATTCTGGGTCATTGATTGCAAAACATGTGGTACAGATCAGATTTTCTGGACTTGTGTATCATTTTTGCAACCAACGCCCTGTTGTATTGTACTGTAATTCTGTGCGCTTCCATCCCCACCCGGTTCTGTTCTCTGAAGTTTGAAGTTCTGATCCAAATCTCTGAAGAACAATCCGAACCCTAGTTCCCAAATCTCCCTTCTTCATGGTGAAGCTGACTGTAACGGCGACAGATCCTTGTCTAGTACCAGTTACTCCCTACCCTGCGCCAAAGTGCTTCTAGGGAGACAACGACGTTCCTCTCTCTTCCCTTCTCTTTTGAGGCGACAATGGAGGCCTAGCGACGGTGGCTACAACTAGTCAAGCCACGAAAGCAAAAAGGGAGTAGTTCAGGCTAAAAATTTCGACAAGCTGGCCGCGTTCTTCTCACCGGCGGAGCCCCTGGCCGGAGTCGTTGCTGTTGGCTTCGTCAGGGAGGGAGGGGGATTTGGGGATCCAGAAACGGGTTGGGGATGGGAGGGTACAAGAAGACAATATAAAGTAGAACAGGGTGCTATTTGCATAAAGTTTCCAGCAAGCTAGTAAATCGAATCTGTACCACCGGTTTCACATCCAATGGCCCATACTGCCTAATCCTTCGATCCCACTTCAGGTCTGATCTCATACAGGTTGTCCCCCTGTTCCCCCCCCCCCCCCCCCCCCCCCACACACACACACACACACACACAGACACACACACACACACACAAAAACGTGTCCTTTAGATTTGCTGGCTTCATAATAAGCATGTAAAACCTACACCAATCTTTAAAAATCAAAAGATTCAAAGTTCATAATGTTATTACACCTGCATGTTGTCTTAGTAGTTTTTTTTTGAAACATAACCACTATATAAGGCAAGCAAGCCGCCTCATTAAAAATATTTCAGTCCCCTTAGGTACCTTGGTAAGGAAAAGAGTGCGTCTGAAACTTGCTGCCACGATCAAAGTATTGTTACATCATTTGTAAGGGCGCTAACTAAGAATCTAGGGGGATCATCGTCCCAGGTACAAGAGAACTTGGAAATAAAGCACTCCCTAGCTATTACATGAGCTGGCATATTAGCTTCCCTAACACAGTAATTAAAGGACACCTGACCTATCATTGTGGCGAGATCCACACAATCAGCATAAACTGCAGCCGGCTCTGTCCACCACGCCTCATTCCCCGAACAAGCTTGAATTGTTTCCAGAGAGTCACTTTCAGCAATGATCGATCCGCAACCTTTACTGTTAGCCAAACCTAAACCCTCCTTCATCGCCACTGCCTCGGCCATCCTTACAGAAGATAGATGGGGCAGATATTTGCAAGAGGCAGCAATGAACTGACCTTGGTAATCACGAAGCACTGCACCGACAGCTCCAGATTGGCTATCTTCAAAAAAAGACGCATCAACGTTAAGCTTAACCTGCCGTGGTGGAGGTCTGGTCCATCTAGTCTCCAACATAGGACGAGGCTGAGAGGCCCTCGCCGAGTTTGCTGCAATAGCAAGAATGAACATCTTCCGTCTGAAAAGGGGAGGAACATTTTCGTTATGAGTGCGCCTTCTACGAACCCACCATACATACCAACATGTTATGGCTACAACTTTAGTAAGACCAATGTCCTCAAACCCCGGCATGGAGAAATTGCCGCGACGCAGAATTTCTTCCAGGACAATAGAGCCAGACCGATCAACAAACATTGCCTCCTCTATGATTTCATGTAGCCCTAGTGATGCCCACGATTCCTGCGCTGCCGGGCATTGGAATAGTAAATGCAAAATATCTTCTGGCCCATTGTGGCATATAGGACATTCGCCTGATGTACCAACATGTCTACTTGCCAAAATACATTTGAGAGGGAGTATTCCATGCAATGCTCTCCAAATAATTTTTTTAATCTTGCTAGGGATCTTAAGCCGCCACATAGCCTTCCAAACTGGATTCAAAGCCGACGAGCCTGGTAGAGCAAGTTGCCCCGCCGAAGCTCCAAACAGATGCCTCCATTGAAGATGATAACCCGACCTGACAGTGTATCTGCCATGCTTTGAAAAACCCCAAGCAATAAAGTCTTCAAAACCTCTGCTATGAAGGGGAATTTGCAGAATCCTACTGACATCAATCGGGGACAATAAGCTACGTAAGACCTCTTCATCCCATTGCTCAGTTACTGGGTCGATAAGGTCACTTACTGACAAGGGTATAGTTAATAGAGCCCGTTAGTTGAGTACCCCTGAGGCCTGATAAGCTAGGCCCAATTGTAATGATAGTCGAATATGAGTTCTTACCGTATGTCGATATTGTAATCTGTATCATACCCTACCCGATCCTCGAGACCTGGCCACCTATATATAGGGGCCAGGAGGGGACGGTGTAGGTCAGATTGAAAGCAAGCCAGGTTGAATACCCAAGTTTACTTTCGACACACACCTATTTCGACTAACTTTACCTTTGAATTCATCTGACGCCCTATCTCCCCGATCCTAAGTCCTTCATCTAGGACATTTGCCGAGTTAACCCTCGTCAATTGGCGCCGACCGTGGGGACTCTGGGCGTTGGAATCATGAATTCGATGGCTTTTTCACTTCTAGCCAACAGCAGTTCAGAACTCGACGGAACTCAAGAGATGGAGTTAACCATTGGAAGTTTGAGCATCATCATCGGGCCATCGGGTTTGTCTCGCCTCTCGGATTCGACAAAACCAGATCCGCCAGCAAACGAGCCTGAAGCAGAGGAAACATTGGAATCATCAGAAGGCTCTTCCAGTGAGGTAAACTCGCCGATCATCTTAGAAAAAGCATCAATCGCAAAAGGCGACAAAATTCGGGAAAATTTCGACTCAGAAGAGAAAGCGTGTCAGACGCACAACAACGGAAAGGACTTCGCCGTGGAAAGCAGTGGCATCTCCAAAGTACATCAGCTATGCATCATTATCACTGAAGCAGAAGAAGGAAACAACAGCGAAGAAAGTAAAAAGGTCGACAGGCAAGTCGACAAAATGAAAGATCACAACAAAAAGGAAAAGGAGAAGGTCCATGTCTCGGCTGGTGAATGGAGAATGATCCAATCAGCTATTAATCATGGTACAGAAGTACCCGAAGGATCGAGAAGAGAAGTTCTAATGGGATATCAGTATGCATTGTACCAACACAGGAAGAAACTAAGGGAGGAAAGAAACATGATTTTTCAAGACAATAACAGTATATCAAGGGAAGAATACTGGGAAGACTATAGTGAAGATTCAGAATACAGCAGAGAAAGGCGCGGTGACCCAAAACACAATAGAGGGGCGACAGCACGCGACAGAGAGGAAGGGTACTCAAGGAGTCCTACCCCGCACCTAGAAGAGGAGGAAGATGACTTCATACAAACAATGCCAGAGGCAGCATTAGTAGCAGCGCAAGCATATTTACTAGCTACAAGACCAGAACCTGGGGACCCACGAGAAGATATGCATCGAGCAGCAATACGAAGCCTCGGAATAATAGAAGGAAAGATCAGGGAACAAGGTCCAGAGATGAAGTCGACAAGTTCCAAGGGAAGTCAAAAGGAAAAGTTCAGATACAATTTAACAGATGACGAGTATAGAGAATCATCAGAAGAGAAAAAGCGACAGAAAAGGAAGGAGGACGCAAGAAGTATAATAGCACACGCTCGAGTAAATAAATCGCGACATGCTTGGAAGGAAGAGAATTACGAGGACGACGATAAAGATATGGGTGCGTTGTGCTTTACCCGTAGGGTTCGCAAAACGCGGGTACCCAAAGGATTCAAATTACCACACGACCAGAATAAGTATGACGGGTCGCAAGAACCTACCTTATGGCTATCAGATTATCTGCAGGCAGTACAGATATTAGGGGGAACAAAGGCGACTGCAATGCAAAGTTTGCAACTGCACCTCACCGGCGCCGCACGGTCCTGGTTAAATACCCTACCCGATGAATCCATTGGAAGTTGGGGGGAACTCGAAAGTCAATTCACAACAAATTTTCGTTCCACCTACAAGCGCCCAGCATCACTGGAGGAAGTTAAAGCATGTATGCAGAGGAAATGCGAAACACTACGTTCTTATATACAACGCTGGAGTATAATCAAAAACTCAGCAGAAGAAGTCTCCGACGAACGAGCAATAGACGCCTTTTCGGAAGGACTTCGTCGCTCAGATCTTGTGGAAGAAATAGTAAGAACAAGACCTACGACAGTAGCTAAGCTAATGGAACAAGCCAACAAATTCGCTGATGGAGAGGACGCGTATAACAACAAAAGAGGACGTTCGCCAGAAGTCGACAGAATAAGTAGACAGAGGAGACGACACCGCAGCAGGGATAACCATAGAGGGCGAAATCAGGTAGCCGCGGGTTACATACTAGAAGAGGAGGAAGGATACAAAAGTAGGAGGTTTCAGGCAAAAGGAGTAGAAAAATCAAGGTACTCTGGTCCTTCGACCGAGGATATGCTATGCGGACCTTGTCGAATCCACTACGCGTATCTAGATGGGAAAAGGGTCTCAAATCACCAGATGAAGGATTGCAGAACATTCCTAAGGTTGCAAAGCGCCATGGGCGCAAACCAAGAAGGGAGGCAAGGAGAAAGGCAGAGAAATCAAGGATATCAAATGCAAAGGCCAGCAAGACACCTAGAGTCAAAAGTGTACATATCAGCCATGATTCAACCGGTGCCCAAGTCAAAAAAAGAGCGAAAGAGCATATCCAGGCAAGTAAACCTAGCAATATCATCACCGCCAGCTACCACAGAGTACCTACGGTGGTCGGAACAACCAGTCAAGTTCAGTAGAGTAGACCACCCAAGGAAAATTCCCAGGCCAGGCCACTCGCCTATGGTCTTAAAGGCGCAAATAGGAGGGTACGACATCGGAAGAGTGTTCATGGATGCAGGGAGTGGCATAAACTTAATATATGCTAGAACCCTAAAGGCAATGTGCATCTCGCTGACGAGTTTGAAGCCAACAGATTGCTCTTTCCACGGAATAGTACCAGGAGCCGCAAACTACCCTTTGGGAAGGATAGAACTCGATATCTGTTTTGGCAGTAGTGAAAATTATAGAAGAGAGAAGCTGGAGTTTGAAGTTATGGACTGGCCGTCGCAATATCATGCAATCCTGGGGCATCCAGCATTTGCAAAATTCATGGCAGTGCCACACTACGTTTATCTAACATTGAAAATTCCAGGGCCCAAAGGAACAATTACAGTACAAGGGAGCTTTGAAGTAGCCAACACATGCGACAGAGAATTCAACAGGATGGCGCAAACCTTTGGCATGACAGCAGAATATGAGAGGTTAAAAGGAGAAACGGATCATGATGTGCTACCCAACGTTGGACGATCCCTGCCAGATCAGGCTTTTGACACAACGCAGGACTCGAAAAAAATTCAGGTCCATCCTACAGATCCAAACAAGACGACATCAATTGCGGTGAACTTGGATCCCGCATAGGAAGGCGCACTCGTCGAGTTCCTCCATGAGCGCTGGGAAATCTTCGCCTGGTGTCCATCAGACATGCCAGGGGTTCCCAGGGAACTCGTCGAGCATGCACTAAATGTAGATCCCAAGGCAAAACCAGTCAAGCAACCATTGAGGCGATTTGATGAACCTAAAAGGAAGGCGATAGCGTCAGAACTGCACAGGCTAGAAAATGCCGGATTTATCACAGAAATCAAAACTTCGAGTTGGGTATCGAACCCAGTTATAGTACCCAAGAAGAATACAGACGTACAAAGAGTATGTGTCGACTACACATCTCTCAATAAGCATTGTCCAAAGGATCCCTTCCCTCTACCCCGCATCGATCAGATAATCGATTCCACAGCGGGATGCGCGAGGCTTTCATTTTTGGACGCATATTCTGGTTACAATCAGATCAAATTGAAGAAAGAGGACGAAGAAAAAACGGCCTTCATCACACCATATGGAGTGTTTTGCTACCAAGTAATGCCGTTCGGCCTAAAAAATGCAGAAGCAACTTATCAACGGATGATGCAAAATTACCTCGGAAGCCAAATAGGGCGCAATATCCAAGTCTACATTGATGATGTAGTCATCACGACAAGAGAAGAGAAATCTTTAATCAGCGACTTGGCAGAAACCTTCGACAACCTGAGCAGGTACAAGCTTAAGCTTAACCCGACAAAGTGTTCCTTCGGCGTATCAGCAGGACAACTTTTGGGATTCTTGGTATCAGCACGAGGAATAGAGGCAAACCCAGAGAAGATTCAAGCAATCTTAACAATGGGGAAACCCATGAAACTACACGACGTACAGAAACTTGTAGGACGCGTCGCGACACTAAGTCGCTTCGTTGCTCGGCTAGGGGAGAAGGCGCTTCCTTTCTATGCACTTATGAAGAAGTCAGACGATAAATTCGAGTGGACAGAAGAAGCAGACGCAGCGTTTGCACAGTTGAAAAAAGTGCTTTCCATGCCACCAGTGCTGGTCGCACCAAAGGAAAAAGAACCACTGCTATTATACATCACCGCAACCCATCAAGTGGTGAGTACAGTATTAGTAGTCGAAAGAAGCGAAGAAGGAAAAGCCCATGGCGTCCAGAGGCCGGTATATTTCATCAGTGAAGTGTTATCTCCAACAAAACATAGGTACTCGCACTATCAGAAGTTGGCATACAGTGTCTTCACAACCGCACGAAAACTACGATAGTACTTCATGGTGCACCCAATTATAGTGGTCAACGAGGCGCCATTATCGAACATATTGAATAATCCTTCAGCAACAGGACGTGTCTCTTTGTGGGGAATCGAGTTGTCTCCCATGGATATCACGTACGAAAAAAGGAAGGCGATCAAGTCGCAAGTTTTGCCAGATTTTACAGCAGAGTGGTTGGAGCTGCAGAGCACAGGACCACCAGACTTATCCAGTATTTGGACAATGTATTTCGATGGTTCTAAAAGAGTCCAAGGCGCAGGCGCAGGAGTAGTTTTGATATCACCTCATGGCGACAAATTGAAGTACGTCTTAAGGATGAGCTTTTCACAGGCTTCTAACAATGAAGCAGAATACGAGGCTTTGTTGCACGGCATGAAGATGGCTAAAGCATGTGGCACAACTTGCCTAAAAATATTTGGAGATTCCAACCTTGTTGTCCAGCAAGTTATGAACAGATGTGACACAATCAATGACAACATGATGGCCTACAAAAATCTGTACCATTATTTAGAGGGAACGTTCGATGGATGCGAAGTCTCGCACATAAGTAGGAACAGCAATGAAGAAGCCGACAATTTAGCAAATATTGGGTCACAGTGTCTACCTGTGCCGTCCGGAGTATTTTGGGAGGAAATAGTGGAAAGATCAATAAAAAGTGGAAAAAGCTCGACTACTACAGCAGGCTCGGGGGCTACATCAGAACCAGAGGAGGTCATGATGATAGAAGAAACATGGATGCAGCCATATCTTGCATACATGATAAATAAGAAATTACCAGAAGATGCAGTGGAGGCCAAGAGGATAACTCAAAGATCGAAAGCGTTTGTCGTGTTGCAGGGGAAACTATACAAGAAAAGTATTACTGGCGTTTTGCAGCGTTGTGTAACGCCCCAGGAAGGTCAAACAATATTAAAAGACATACATGGCGGAGTATGTGGTCATCATGCTAGCAGCAGAGCAATAGCGGCAAAAGCTTTCCGAGCAGGATTCTATTGGCTAACATCCATTGAGGATGCAAAAGATATAGTTCGAAAGTGTGAAGCATGTCAAAGGTTTGCATCTAGACCGCTTGCACCAGCAGCAGAGTTACAAACAATACCATTATCTTGGCCCTTCGCGCAATGGGGCCTCGACATGGTGGGAAAGTTGCACAAATCCTGGCCAGGAGGGCATGTCTACATGCTAGTGGCAGTCGATAAATTTACCAAATGGGTGGAAGCAGCCCCGGTAACAACTCAAGATTCTACAGCAGCGATCAGCTTCATCAAGTCATTAGTTTTCCATTTTGGTGTACCATACAGCATCATCACAGATAATGGGACAAATTTCACTTCAAAGGAATTCAAGAGTTACTGCGAAGGATTAGGGATCAAGCTCAAATTCGCATCTGTGGCGCACCCGAAGACAAACGGGCAAGTCGAAAAAGCCAATGGCCTGATATATAGTGGGATAAAAAAGAGGCTCTTAGCACCTCTCGAGAAATCCAAGAGCGTTTGGGTAGAAGAATTGCCCTCCGTTCTTTGGAGCTTAAGAACTACACCTAATGCAGCAACTCAAGAAACTCCCTTTTTCCTGGTCCATGGCGCGGAAGCCGTGCTTCCAGTCGAAGTTACACACGAGGCTCCAAGAGTGACAGCATATGACGAGACAACGTCAACAGAAGCATTGCAAGATGATGTCGATGCACTAGATGAAGCAAGAGATAAAGCATTAGAAAGGGCTACGCAGTATCAACAGAGTCTACGAAACTACCATAGTAGTCGAGTTCGTCCATGATCCTTCATGGTGGGAGACCTAGTTTTGTGACTCAAGCAAGATAGCCACGGCAAATTGGAGTCCCCTTGGGTGGGACCTTACATCGTCACCAAAGTAATACCAGGAGGAGCATATCGACTACAAGACAAGAAGACTGGGAAGGACGAGAGCAACCCATGGAATGCAGAGCAGCTACGGCGTTTCTACGCATAGAATAAAAATAGTGTTATCAGCAAATTCGAGTTAACCTTCTGAACCCAGAACATGAGGCCACAGGTCGGGTTCTTTGGGTTGAACTCGACAAAATTGTACAAATATCTTTACTTCTTCGCCTCGGGGGCTTCAACCCTCGGGTCGTACGAAAGGAATTCTTATCGCGACTTGGAAGACTTTTTTCATTATAAGGTTGTACAGGCAACCCGATAAATATTGAAATAACTTGGTTCGCAAAGGAACCCGATATTCTTCTTATAAATTGGTTCGCAAAGAACCCGATAGATGGAAAAGTATACCTTAGAACAATGACTTGTTTTCCTGGTACTAGCAAAAACATCGCCACCAAGTGCAAATAATCATTACAGATAAACATGGTAGCAAGGACATTATCAAACGAAATTACATAAAAAACAAGTCCTAATGGAAGTGGACTTCAGCTTCATACTTCTTCTGGCAAAGGGTGCCGTCGTAGATCTTCACGTCAAACTTCGACGTGCCGATATGGAAGTCGAAGGCCATGAAGAAGCCTTGATGGATGTCGTGGTCCTCTGCAAACTGCGACCAGCCGCCCTTAAAGTACTGCTCGCCATCGCCATTATACCACACCTCCACCTCGTATGGGATGCCACTGCCAGACTGTTCACGGAGAACCGCCTCTCGCAGTTCGCGGCCATCCATGAACTTGGTAAAATTCAGCGGCAGGCGCTGAATCTCACGGCACTACGCCATAGCAATGCAGAGGAAGGAAAAGATTCGGGGAGGCGCAGCAGGAGCAGCAGGAGGAGGAGCGATTGGACCTGGAGCACCGCCAGTCACCTTGGGCTTGTTCTTGCTACCAGGTGGGCGGCCGGGACGACGCTTAGCCAGAGCATCTAAAGAAGTTCCTGTGGCGGCCGGCGTGGTGTTCTTATTCTTACTTCCACGAGGGCGACCCCGACCTCGTGGCGCCACCGGGGAGCCAAGGGTCAGACGAGAACCTTCAGCATCAGCCATGAGAACAAGAGAAAAACCTCGAAAAACCCTAGATGGAGAGAGAAGATGATGCGGCGGAGGAGGAATCTGATTAGGGTTTTTTTACCTTAACTAGCAGGTGCTTTATTTATAAGCACGTATTATTGGGCCCCCGTGCTATAGCAAAGCCCGTAAACGTATTTTACAGCAGGAGTTAAATTTTGCGCACAGCAGACGATAATATCAAAGAAGAAAAATAAGAAAAGAAGACTATGGTCGCACGATATGAAAACCTCGACTTGGACTCGGGGGCTCACCAACAGTAAGACGTTCACAGAAGAAAGAGGAGCCGAACTTTGAGCCTATGCTTGACCACAAGTAGCCAAACATAGCCTCGGGGGCTACTCCCATCGGGAGCGCTGAGCGCGCACCCGATAGAGGATAAGATAATCAATACTGGAGATGCAGAAGGAGACTACATAGTCGATAAAACTGAAGAGAGATTACTCCCATCGGGAGCGAAGAAGATCAATTTAAAATCCAAAATTCTTTGGTTTTATCAGTCAGAAACTTGGCTGCGAAATATAAGATTCTCGAGTTACGTTATCGCAACGAAACTCGAATGCCGCTAGTTATCGCGAAGGTAAGACCCCGAGATCCGTCCTGTGTGGCCTGGTATACGCACATGGATGCGCTCTGCTGGTATGTATCCGTGTCTATGACGCGAAGAAAATCCTGGTGGACGCACTGGGTACCCTGAGAAGCACTGGGATTCATTCTTTGTAAGTCCTAAATGAGGCAAAAGAGTGGATTTGACCGGTATCCCGAATTCAAGTCCAAGGGGATTGAATTTGAAGTAGGTGACAACTATCTATTCCGGCAGTTAACTGACCTCTTGATCCGTCAGAGTTGTCAGGCTTGCTCATCAAAACCCCTTGCGAAAGAATATCATGAAAATAAGTCGAAAAGACTAAGTCGAAGATTTGAAGATGAGAAGAAGTCAAAGAATTGATCAAGTCAAAGATTTGAAGATTAGAGATTCAACCTGAATCTACAATTCTGGTAGAATCTCAGGGGCTACTGACAAGGGTATAGTTAATAGAGCCCGTTAGTTGAGTACCCCTGAGGCCCGATAAGCTAGGCCCAATTGTAATGATAGTCGAATACGAGTTCTTACCGTATGTCGATATTGTAATCTGTATCGTACCCTACCCGATCCTCGAGACCTGGCCACCTATATATAGGGGCCAGGAGGGGACGGTGTAGGTCAGATTGAAAGCAAGCCAGGTTAAATACCCAAGTTTACTTTTGACACACACCTATTTCGACTAACTTTACCTTCGAATTCATTCGACGCCCTATCTCCCCGATCCTAAGTCCTTCATCTAGGACATTTGCCGAGTTAACCCTCATCACTTACTTTGGTGTAAACTGATGCTCCTCTAGGGGTAATTATTTTCCTGTCTGGACTAGAAGGAATCCAAGGATCTTGCCAAATATTGATCTTCTCACCATTACCGACTCTCCACACATATCCTCTTTTAAATATTGCCATTCCTGCGAAAATACTTTGCCACGTAAAAGAGGACCCAGCTTTAGGACCTGCTTTCAATAAATCACCGTGGGGGTAATATTTCGCACGCAGCACTTGAGCACATAAAGATTCCGGTTCACTAATCAATCTCCATGTCTGCTTAGCAAGCATAGCTAGGTTGAAAGAGTGGAAGTCACGGAACCCCATTCCCCCTTCACTTTTCGGATAGCAGAGTTTCCACCAAGCAAACCAGTGCATCTTATTACTATTATCACCATCACCCCACCAGAATTTCGAAATGACATCCATCATCTTTTTACATACCCCCTTTGGAATTAAGAAAACCAACATTGCATAAACAGGTATTGCTTGAGCCACAGCCTTCAGAAGAATCTCTTTCCCTCCAATAGATAATTGTTTATCTTTCCAACCATTAATTCTCTGAATTATTCTTTCAATGAAATGTTCGAAGCAGTCACTCCTGTCCGCCCCAACCAATGCAGGAAGACCCAAATATTTATCTGACAGACCCAAATACTCCGGCTCGGCTCTGCTTAGTAGTGCTAGACAAGCAATTGCTTTTTGATGGCTAGAGCAACCATTCGAAGTTACTGAAAAGATATACTGCAACGGATGAATACAATGAGTAGTACATAAATCTAACAATACTAAAATGGCTTTGTCTTCTGACAAGCTATCATGTTTTGTACTGGAATATTTTAGAGCTGTGGCTAGATTGCACAAATTGCCACTTAGTTTGAATACTACTTCCTCTATT
Organism: Dactylis glomerata; assembly: GCA_007115705.1. Taxonomy (NCBI): domain Eukaryota; kingdom Viridiplantae; phylum Streptophyta; class Magnoliopsida; order Poales; family Poaceae; genus Dactylis; species Dactylis glomerata. Next base: position 468,337 of record QXEO01000306.1, read on the forward strand.
CCATCAAACTTGTCGCTAATTGAAGTGCCCCCGCCCGACAAGTAGCTGCTGTGAAAACAAACCCTCGCGCTCCTCTCGCCCTCCCCGAGGCAAGAGAGCGCCGCCGCCCCAACCCCCCGTAGAGCCCCCTCCCTCCACCTTCCCCCGTCGCCGCCACCGGCAGGGGCCGCCGGGCGAAGCCCTGGTGGCGCCGGCGGCGGCGGCCTGCCTTTCCCCGCGTCCTGGAGAGTGGGTCGGGGCCCTCCCTCTCCCTGGAGGCGGTGCTCCTCGGGAGGCTTCAGTCCGGCGCGGCCGGGTGGTGATGGTGTGTGGCGTCGGCGCGGCGGGGCGCCTTGGTCACAGTGGTCGTCGCCGGCTTCTTCCCTGCTCGATTTGGGCAGCTCAGGCTCTAGATGGGCTCGGGCGGGCCTAGATGGGCTTGGGCGGGCTGGAACGGCTAGCGTCTGCGGAGCCTTCTGGAGGTGGCGGCGACGGCTCGTCGGTACCAGGGACGGAGGTGTGGCGTGCTATTGCAGCAGGGTTGGCGGAGCTTTACGGGCCCGTTTGGGTCCGGCCGGGCCAGTTTGGGCCTGGTTTGCTCCTGCCGCTCTGTCCGGTCGACGACCGCCGAGAGCCGGCGGTGGAGGTGGGTTCCTCGCGCACGGCTGGCGCTACTGTCCCTGTTGCGACGTTGTCGTTTGTCTCTATCTTTTTGGCCACACGCTATTGTCCACGAAGAGACGGTGATGGTGACTTCAAGACCGTGGTGGCGCGTGCTAGTGGGCGACGAAGTTTGGTGGTGGTGCTCCGATGTGCTAGGGTTTTTTGTGGATAGGGGTCGGGAGAAATCTCTGTCGGCTTGTCCGACCCGGACGCGGTGCCGCCATTGGTGGCACCATTCCTTCCTGAAGGGCGTCTTGGGAAGCATCGGTCTACTATACTCTGCGTGCCGTGGGAAACCCTAGGACCAATCTGGTCCGGGCAGCAGCACCGTGTTGACGGTGCTTCCCTTCTTGAAGGGGCTGCTTGGCTCTAGGCACTTCGGGGCACTTGGAGCGTGGCGGGACAAGTCGGAGGGCGCAGCGGTTGCGGGTCTTTATCACTTAGTCGATTCACTGTTACCTTCATTTCTTTTCTTTTGGGCATGTTTTTGCTGTTGCCCCAGCATTTTCGTTGGTTCAAACTCTTGTATCGTTGTGGTGATTGCTATATTAATATAGCGGGGCGAAAGCCTGTTTCGTCAACTTGTCGCTAATATGGATGTATTAGCTTATGTCTAAATACATCCATATAAGCGACAAAATTTATGCACAAATTATACTTTTTTCTTTTTGTTGCACAAATTAATGGTTAAAATTTGTCTTAAAAAACATAATTGTCCAACAATCCGGTATGGAGGGAGTAATAAAAATAAAAAAAACCATGATAATTTTTCTTTTTATATGCCCAAAATATTAATGAAAATCATGTTTAGATTGGACGTATCAATGGCATTCAGTGGAAAATTACACTTTTTTCTTTTTGTTGCACGATGACATGTGATATGTGACGACACTGTTTTTGGTAATCAAGCAGCGTCACTTGTACGAAATTTAGGTCATTAGTTACCACGACAGCATATAATTTGTTGTAACACATCGACACTGACATGGGCCTGCCCAGCTCGATGATCGAGTCTTATTGAAGTTTCACCCACCAGCTAGACCAGTCGCTGCATTTACCATCGCGCTGCGCCCAGCAAGCGACAGCAGATACTAGGCCGTATTCCATCCCACCCTCTGACAGGAACACATCCCGAAGCCCATATCAGCGACCAAGATGTTGTGCGCCAGGCCGCTCGCGCGCCAAATCGATGCTCTCCTAGATAGATAGACTAGATAAACAGATTAGATAGATATAGATAGTACTAGAACACAACATCCACTCACTAAGGGCATGTACAATGCATAGCCCTAGGGGTGTTGCCTCACAGCTTTAGCTAAGTTCGGGTGGTCCAGTTTAGGCTTGGATGATGTACTTTTAGGGAGGCAGTCTCTTCTGTAGGAGGCTGCCTCTTTAACACTAAAAGTGAAGAGGGAGGGAAAAAGGTGAAAGACAAAGAGAGAAACTAAAGCAGCTTTTGAGGGAGAGAGAAAATATCATGGGTTTGACCAATATTTTTCACACCTATTGCTCCATTTACTTTTTAGGTTCGTGCTTACGTGGGGCGGTAGCATACCACTGCCCCCATTGCTCATGCCCTAAGGGCATGTACAATGCTACACGCTGGACCGCTGCCCCAGCTATCCACCTAGGTTCGGGTGGTCCAAAACCGGTCTGCATGTTGCTTTAAGAGCAAAGCTACTGCTTGCAGAAGAGAACGCTTCCTTATTGCAAAAAGCAAATTTTGGAGTATAAAGCAGGAGCTACGAGAGAGAAGATGGGGTAATAAAAAGCTGCACAGGTCGGTCCCGGGCATGCTGCTTCCGTTGGATGCATGTACAATCAGTGCATGCTCCATCTGATTTTTACCTAGCTGGATTCATGGGGCATACGCATACCGCTGCCACCATAGCTCATGCCCTAATGAGCAGGCCCTACAAAAAGCAGGACCCCTTTTAATTGGGATGACTAGCTTAGTCTTGGTGAACGAAAGAAAACGGTGCAAAAAAATGATGTCTCAGGTAAAAAAAACGTGCCTTTTAGATATGCTGGCTTCATTCAGTCCCTACGGAAATAAGCATGTAAATCTACACAAATCTTTATGCTTGGTCCTCCCAGCCACCCTCTCCTGCCCTTTTATACCGAAAGAGCAGGCCAAGCAATTGGTTTGATTAGATTACAGTAATCTGCACTAAGGCAGTAAATTCTAAGTTACAGTCTTAAACCCAGGACTAATAGTAAATCGTTGGATTCACGACAAAGCGGTACGGAATCATCACAGCCATCCATCTTCTTAGTGATTCTGAAGATAGCCAGGGTCCTGACAAGAGCTAACTTAGTCTCAGATTACGACATGTCAAACGGAACATTCTCCTCAAGCGATTGAAGCATCAGGCCGGGAGAAGCTCGGGGAGACCTGTGGCGAAAATAGTAGGCACTTCAGGTGGCCTGAAACCCCACTCTGCGATGGCATCATGCTTATCCGACATGATGCCAAAAACCACTTCATGATCCTCGCACGCCTGTTCCAGCTCCTTTGTGACCTCCTTCCCATTTCGCTTGGCCTCCAAAAGCTTGAGTATGACCGCTCTTATGTCACCAAGGTCATTATAAGGGCATGTACAATACATAGCCCCAGGGGTGCTGCCTCGCAGCTTTAGCTAGGTTCGGGTGGTCCAGTTTAGGTTTGGATGATGTACTTTTAGGGAGGCAGTCTCTTCTACAGGAGGCTGCCTCTTCAACAATAAAAATGAAGAGGAAGGGCAAAAGGTGAGAGAGAAAGAGAGAAACTAAAGCAGCTTTTGAGGGGGAGAGAAAATATCATGGGTTGGACCAATATTCTTCACACCTATTGCTTCATTTACTTTTTAGGTTCGTGCTTACGTGGGGCGGTAGCATACCACTGCCCCCATTGCTCATGCCCTAAGTTCTCTCCACCAGATCTTGCTTGAGCAGGTCTTCTTTTGGGACCCCAGAGCGCTCACCTTTCTTGTATCTATGAATCACAGCCTCGTGTTTCTGCAAAAAAAAGCCAAACAGGCGATTACAGATGTGAAACTTATGAGCGCTTGGGTAGCAACAACATGTGCTACCTTCAGCACACAAACAGGTACCAAGTGGTTAGGCAAAAATACATTAGTTCAGTATCAGAGAACACCAATCTATAATTTTAACAGTGTGCATGAAATAAAACGAAATCATGAAATTCTGTCCCAGAAATCAAGCACTAGAGCTTCAATTCATTAAGATGCAAAGCCCCAATCCACAATATGGCAAATTAATTTGCCCTTTTCATCAGTAAACATTTTAGCAATAAGGCAAGAGTTAATCTGAGAAACATTTCAACAACCTTCAATGAATATATGCATGAATAAGTATACAGCATCCAAAGAAAAATATAAGAGACGCATTTTAGGGGGGAAACAATCGAAAATGCCTCTTGGGTCATGGTACTAGCAGTGGATGATATCAAATCCAGTAGTTTGTGCTTTAAGATCAGCAGGTTTTATAGTCATTTAAGGAATACATAATCTGTAATGCGCAATACTACTCAGCCATTCGTTTGAAATACATGAAGCATTTAATCCTAGAGGACCACCGTTTTTATGGCGAGCAACAAATGCAGCAAGCATATCCTGGATATCTCTCTGGTTTTCACCACCTACCATCCGTGCCTCTCTCTCCACCTAGAAGAAATTCCCCCACGTTCTCACTTCTCACTCATCTCTCAAGACGGCTATGGAAGCGCGGAGATGACTGGAGCAGCAAGGAGGTGCACGACAAGGACGACGTGGTGTTGTTCCTCGGCGGGGATCCAGCTCCGCTGCAATCCGCTTCTTGCCGGCTTGCCACTGCGGGCGGCAGCAGCACCATAGGCTACGGCAGGTACCAGGACGAACGACGCCAAGAAGCCTCACATGGCATAGCACTTGGTGACCAGGAAGATTACTTGGAGATCTGTACGCCATGTCCTCGTCGACCATACAAGAGCTAGTTTTATTTTATATCTATCTACTTTCTTCTTCATCTATTTGTTCAGGAGCAGATCCATTGTTATTCTGCCGAATCGATCAGCTTGCTGCAGAATCCAGCAAGTTCTCCTTTATTTTTCCTCAATTGAAGTTGCTAAGGAAGGTCACACATTTGGGGTTTCTTGCCGACATTTGAGTGTTTTAATTTTGTTATGAATTCTTTGAAATTTCAGTCCATGAACCTTTCATGGCACCAAAATTTGTCAACATGTTTCGTGGAGGCATCTCCCCCATCAAGTCCTGGCAACAAGTTTCATATTTTTACTAAGGCCTCTCCTGAATTTGTCGATTGAATGCACTTTTTTTTTGTTAGCTTGCTTGGCGATTACTCACTAAGCTTGTTCTGTGAAATATTAACAAAATCGTGCGATTTTGTGCAGTCACCAATCATTATCTCTTATTACCATGTAAAAATAACAGTCATCTCTTATTACTACCTATTTGTATTGATTGGGTCTTTGAAGATGGGTCGGCATTATTTGGCAATGAAGATTGGCATCAGTGATATGAAACAATGGATGCATATCCTAGTCAAGGATTTGACTTGATTGCTACACTTTTTTGTGTGCATAATTCTGTTTATTTCCAGCGGATATTGTACAATGTTAGTTTTCAAATTTCACAGACCTACATTATGTATTGCGTTGAAACTAGGCAGAAGATGCATATGGAATGTTGATTGAGAAATCAGAATTGCCTTTTACGTGTTGATAAAGTGATTTGCATTATAAGAATAAATCCTTGTTTTTTTATTCTTCCCAAATAATTTGGTAATTACTGTCCTAAACATATTGTAAAAACTTTGTAATAACCAAGAGAAACTCCAAATAAAAAATGATGGTAATTTGAAAACCGAAATTTATAAAGGACCAAGGAAAGCTGTTGAGTGTGTCTTCTTTTTCTTTTTCCTTTATTTGCTGATTCCTCTTAATGTCCAAGGTTTAAAAATTACTTCCTAAAATATTTAAGACATGCATGAACGCAAAAAACATGAACATTATTTAGTGAATTTCATTTTTGCGGTTGTACAATGCCAAAAATATTGGCGTTCCTTCAAACAAAAGTACACTTTCAAATCACAACAAATTATTGAATGTGTGAAAAAAAAATGGCAGCCTTCACGATTAATAATTGCTGGATCCAATAGTCAAACTACAGAGAGCCGTTGGCGTCTCCCATAACTGCATTTAGTTATGATGGCTATGTGGTCCCATGGGCTAATAAGTGTGAGTGATATACGCTATACGTTTCAGAAATAGTAAATACGGTATGAATTTTGAAGCAGCCAGCGGCGGGATACAATGGCATAGAATATATGTATGGCTAGTTCTATAAGCATATTCAATCATTAGTCAACATAAACGATGGCACTAATATCATCCACCTGTCAACATCAGATTCAAACAAATTAAAATGGCACCCTACAGCTACCCTTCACAAAGATAAACATGGGAAAATGGCTAGTTCTATATCGTTGGTCAACATAATCGATGACACTAATATCATCCACCTCCACTCACAAAGATAAACATGGGAAAATATCTTCATTAAAGTGAACCAAGAAGGACAAGCACATGACCATAACCAAACACTTCCTTTTTTTAATCTAAGACTAGTCAGCCACAAACTTAGCAAACTAACAGAAAGGACTTGTTTCCTTACACTGTCTTTAACCCTTTTTCCCGGCCATGTTTTGACCAGCATTACCCTACCAAAAATTGTCTAGCCAAAATTGAGCCTTTTCCATACCCACAAGTTAACCAACATTGGCTTAAAGATTGAAATAAGACTAAATCAGGAGTTTCCAACTATCCAAGCATGCAAACATACAATTTCGCACAAACCCCAACTTGCGATTTCCAAACAAAACCAGGCAAAAGAAATTACCCTGTTCTTTGCAATGGCCGGGACATCTCGTTCCTGGAGAGCCATCCGGGCTATCTGCTTCTCGCAAGACAGCTTCTCCTGAGTCCGCTGATCCTTCACCGTGAGCTCATCCGTCTGAGCAAGCGAGAGAAATCGTGAAACTGTAATGGATGGAACTTGGGAAGAACACGACAGGCAACCGAGTCGAATCGTACGTACCCTGCGACGCCTTGGGTTGGCCACCGCCGCGGCCTCACCAGCGTTGACCACCACCGCCGCCTCGCCAGCGTTGGCCGCCATGAAGGTCGCTGGTGGGTGGGTGACTCCTCGTGCTAGGGTTCGCGAGGGCGCTGTGTGTTCGGAGGAGGTGGTGTGGCTGTGTGTTCGGGGGCGGCCGGGCGGGGATGGTGGAGTGGGTGGGGAGTGGGGATTGGGGGCCGTGGGGTTTAGGTTAAACAGCCGACCCGAGGACAGGTGCACGGAAAAGAAATAAGCATGTCAAAGGTGCCATACATTTCTCTTGTATACGAAAATTGCGTGTTGTTCCAAAACAGCACAAAAAATCAATCCCCCAAATAAAAATTGTTGATGTTCAGTAAAAACATGATATATAGCTAGTCTAAAGTGGGAGGGGAGGATTGCGCGGATTTGGAAGTTTGATCAGTGGGATTCAACTTTCTCACATCTACTCTAGATTTTAGATTCTCAGTTTGGCAGGATAAATAAGATAACCAAATTCCAACAGAAGAAAAAGAGAGAGTGGTTCTAGAACAGAGATGTGGAAGGATCCGCTTATACCGAAAATCAGGAGCCCATCAAATCCGTCGATTGAAGGCCAACATTTTTAGCCCGGCCCAGGCGTAATTGTAAAACTTTGTTGAACAAATCTAAAAAAAAAACAGATCCAGATCCAGAAAATTCCCTTTGCCAAGATAGATAGAAATTCACAATCGGAAGGACAAGCAAAAGTTCCAATTCAGATCGACATAACATATTTCAATATTACATAGCAATAGAATCCTTTGAGATCCAAACTTTGACTTACATGATGTCTTGTTATCCAAAACATGAAAACTCATAGAAGCCACAGCTGGAGCTGAAGGATTTATAGAAGATCCCGTAATAATTTTATTACGAAACTTCTACAAATCTAAACGCACCAAAAATTAGGCTCCGCATCAAGGATTCTTCATTTTGCTGGATGGGTTCGTTGGCAGCCCCAAGCATGACAGATGCGCCATGGCAGCGAAGCTCAGGTACGCATGAAAGGGGAGTGGGCTGGGCCTGGGTGTTTCTCAGGGTTGAAGGAGGCAAACGATGATGTGGATAGAAGCGCGCCCCATCCCTCGCCTTAAATAATCGCACGGGCGGCTCTGCCCTCCTCCTAAGAGTCACTATAGACCTAATAATTGTTAATCCGTGATTAGTAGTATTATACTAGTAGGACCATGCGCGCTTTGCTGCGCCGTTTTTGTATTGCTGACATTTTTTCTTTCCTTTATGGGTTATGTGGCTTATTACTACCTATATAATGGCAAACTATCATGATGCCATGGTAGATTAGCCACGTCATCTTGCTACAAGTTTATATCTACAGTACATAGTTTTCTTTCGATGGACTCTCTCCCGTCGCTCTAATACGTTGCCACGTTTTCCTCCCACGTTTTCCTCCTCCCGGTTACGTGTCCTGAAATTGTGCTCTCTCATCTCTTTTCAGAGTTCTCGGTTACGTGTCCTGAAATTGTGCTCTCTCATCTCTTTTCGGAGTTCTTGGAGTGTTCGACGCACGCCGCCCCGCTGGACGGTAGGGCGATTCCGATTCTTTTTTTCTTCTTCTTCTTCTTTATTTTGATTCTATCTTCCGTTCAATCTATCTTGATTGATTTGATTCTGCTTTTCCTGTCGCCTGCCTACTGGTTTCTGAGATTTTTTTCCATTGATTTCTCTGGTCTCGAGTGTAGGTCTCGCAATGGAGCCGCCGGCTGCTCCTGCCGGTCTTTCCAATGAACTTTCCCCTCCGTCGCCCTCTGGTTGTCGTCGTGGAGGCTCGAACCGCCGACTTTCTGCACGCCGTGTATCGCGAGGACGAGGTTGCCCTGCGTTCTGTTCTTGCTGGGCCTCGATTGATTCGCTTCTGCTTAGTCTTCTGCTCATCAGGATACCTTTGCTGATTTCTTGCCTATAGGTTCTGCGATTGGCTTGCGGACTGCGCCTTCTGACCCATCTACCGAACGCTGCTCTCTTCCGATGTCTCGGTATCGCCGTGGTCTCCGAGACGCCACTCGATGACCTGCTACACGCCAGCCATCTCGAGGAGGAGGTGTTTCTGGTCTTTCTGCTGATCGTGATGACGGGCCTGCTGTTCATCCAGGTGGAGCTCTCTGATCTGGTTGGCCTCTATGGTTTGGGTGCATTGATTCCTCTTTCTTTTTCTCATTGTGATTAGTATGCAGCTGTTGGGCGAGTCTCCCGTCAGCGTGCCAATCCTGTTGTGGGTTCACGTCGGAGTCGTGGCTTACGTGATGATTCTTCTGCGCCGCCCGCACATCGTCGGCGTCGCTATATTTCTCCGCCTGATCGTCACACCAACGTCACTGGATCTTCTCCTCTGGTGGCGGTGTCAAGGGATTTTCCTTCTGCTTCGCGTGCATCCGAAGAAGATTACCTGCGTAGGCGGCATGAAATTTGGCTTAGCAAGCGTCCTTTAGGTATTCAGTGCTCATTGTGACAGCAATTTCTTCTGAAATTTTTTCCTTCACCCTACTGAAGTTGATCTCTATTTGTTTATAGTTTTCTTTTTAGTTTGTGCTTAGGACATTATCAGATTAACAGCTACCAACTTGCTGTTTACTCTGGGTCATTGCTATTTGTACTGTCTACTTGCATGCTATGTGTATGACAGGGATATTTCGACCTTTGTTTGTTCTTCATATGTTGTCAGATTAACAGCTATCAACGTGATGTCTTCCTACACTACTAAATTTGATCTCTGTTTGTTTACAGTTTTCTTTTTTAGTTTGTGCTTAGGACATTATCAGATTAGCAGCTACCAACTTGCTGTTTACTCTGGGTCATTGCTATTTGTACTGTCTACTTGCATGCTATGTGTATGACAGGGATATTTCGACCTTTGTTTGTTTACTACTGTTGGAATTCCAATGGGGTTGTGTTGCCTCTCCATTCAGTCGTTCATCTCACTATAGAACTATCGGAAAATACATTGTATTCACTTACTTGCAGGGGATGTTGATTGTGTTCCAGTGCAGCCTCGCTGTGGTTTCCCATTATCTTCTGATGTGGATACTGAGTCAGCTCTTCCTTCTCTTCAAGATGCCTCTGCTCAAGCTTTTGAAGAAGATTTAGCTGCTGGTATAGACGATGCATCCGATGATTGGCCCCGTATAAACTCTGACATTTTGTCCTGTTTATCGAGACCGAGCTCTTGGGCTCCCTTGCCATCCCATTGTTCAGCTTCTTCTCATGATGTTGCCCCGCATGATGCTGGTCTGGATTCAAATACAAAGTTATCTCACTTGCCACATAAGTTAACTCTCGCAGTAAGATATGCACACTCGCAGTAAGATATGCACAGTGAGAGTGGCCACAGATATTAACAGAAGCTACTATTTACAAATTATATAGCAGTAGGTCTTAGAAATCAACAACATCCAATCTCTGCATTTAGTAGTCAAAACCTAATCTTCAAGAGAACCATCAGCAGGATAATGGTATGGTAACTTATTGTGACAGATGGTGATGGCATAATTCTAGGAAAAATGAAGCATTTGACCATACGTGAAACATATAGGTGGAAGGAGAATTCTAAGTTGCTGCTGCTATCGGCACTACCATTCGCCGTAACATTCCAATGAAGCTTCAGAAAGTAATCGAGTGTTTACATCATCAAGAAACCTTATATTCTACCATGTAGCAGAGACCTCTTGTTTTGTTTTTTCCACTTGTAGTAGACACAATGGAAGCACTACATTTGAACAAAAATCTAAATTATAACAACAATGAGTTGGTAATTCATCAAACGACGCGGATTTGCTAACCGGGTGGCTAGCTGTGCATACACTCACAACCGTCAGATGATGGGGAGCACATGCTCCCTGAGCTCACGTCTTGGAATGGCACCGTTAGCAGGGAGTGGTCTCCGTCAAGCCAATAGAGCACCGTCTTTTGTTTTTGGTACATGCATGCACCCCCGTGGCATAGAAAGATTCCATGCATATAGTGTTGGAAGGTTTTCAAAAGCTACACCGATCTAGGAAAGTTCCTACGTAGTATTTTAGAAAGTTTTCAAAAGCTACACCGGTCTCTGAAAAAGTTGCCACGTGGGGTTTGTGAAAGTTTTCAAAAGCTATGGAACTATGGCACTGCACACCTCTCGTACTGCGTATCTCTAAGTTTTGTTTCAATTGTTGTTTCGGGTTTGAATATTGGCATGCGGAACGGAAAGAAAACAAAAGTATACTAGCATGTCAGAGACCGTTAGTGGTGCGAAAACAAAACTTGGAGCTGGTTTTCGAACTCGTGTTTTGTTTTCTGTCATGTTTCCAAACAAAATGTGATTCGTACTCGTCTAGACCAAAAAGACTTTCTAATTTTAAAAATCCTTCGGAAATCTGTCTGAATTTCCTCTGTGCAACGGTAATATCACAAATAAGATGGTAGTGCGGGGGATGGAACATGGCGGTGAAGCTTTATTAACAAGTGGTAGCAAACACGTTTTGACACTTGGACAGGGATTACAAGCTACACCACTGGTTGATCACCTGGGGCTTGCTTTTTCTTGGCAATGGCAGTTAGACAGTAAAGAGGCCACTAGTTGGCCGGGATAGATGGAGCACGATACTGAAGTGAACAACAGTGAAAAGAACTAAAAACATGATACGACTGGAACAGCCGGAACTCGACCGCTTCCGCTTCGGCTATGTAGCTCGCGCCGTGGTGGACCCAGGGCTTGTCCTTGGTCAGGTCGATGAAGACGGCCTTAACTTTTCCCTCGGGAAACCTGGCTGGAGGGCTGATTGGTTCCACCTTCACCGAGGGGCCCCCATCGTCGCCTACGCCTTGCACGGCTTGGAGCCAGTCGTCGACTGCCTTGTTCTGCTGGATGTTCTTCTCGAGCTCCTGCTTGCGAGCTTTAGCCTCCATCTCTTCGTGACGTGAATCGCGTTCAGCTAGCCTGTAGTTCGTGTCTTCTTCATCTAAGCTGACAGGGAGGTAGTGCTCCTCCATTGCAGGGAGGGGGTAGTCCTCGCCTACATCGGATCCCGACCACTCCTCTGTTCCATCGCGGTCGAGATCGAGAGCTGGAATGGTCTGGCCGCCGACAGTTGGCAGGGCTCCGGGCTTCCTCACGGGTGGCGGACCTGCAAGAAAAATGGAAGGGGGTGTGTTTTTTGGTTACTCACTTGGCCTGCCTTGCTTACACCATCACGGCTGCGAGATCCGCCGGCGAGTCTGCGAAGGATGAGAGCTGGGCCAGTATACTGACAACCATCTCGTCTGGGATCCTCGAACGAACAGTTGGCGGTGCCATCTGCAGCGTTGTGGCGGAGCGGCGATGACTGCCTACACCTCTTGGTCTGTAGCTCTGCTGTGCACACCTGCATCGCTATTCGCTAACGGCTGGTTAGGAGCTTGAGGTTTCTTGGGAGAAATGGGGAAGAAGTTGATCTTGAGAATGCAGCCACGTTAGGCATTCATATAAAGGGATCGGACTCTCTCTCTCCCTCTCTCTCTCTCCCCCTCTCCCTCTCTCTCTCCCTCTCTCCCTCTCTCCCTCTCTCTCTCTCCCTCTCTCTCTCTCTCTCTCTAGCAAGAGTAGCTCCTCTCTGACGGAAACAATGTGTGTGACTCCACCAATGGAGGTTTTGAAAACTTTTCATGTGACTGTCGTGCAAAAAAGGCAGGAGAGAATGTCCAGATTCCCTTCTTGTGCGCAGGGTATGCATTTGAGTTTTGTTTTTTTACATGTACCAGATGGTACCGGCCTGAAAAGAACAGCCGCTTTCTGACAGACTAGTGAGCCCTAGTGTTATCCAGTTTTTGTTTTGTTTTTCTTGGCCATGGACGCCGTTGACGAGCAACAAAAGTGAAAGAGTGCATGTTATGCTCTCCATACAACGGCGTTAGTGGCCGCTTAGTTAGAAGTAGTGACCGCCATTTTGCATGTGCACAATCCAATGGTTGGATGTCTATGCACAGCTACCATGCACAGCTACCATGGTGGCTATCCCACTATTTCCCATTCATCAAAACCCAATAGATCGATACCAATTTTCAAGAATAGATCAATAATGTCACCCTGAAATAACCAAAGAGTCTGTCAGATATGAAAAATAAATCCCCATGACATAGCATTGTTTCATGAATAAAAACAAAAACTCAAACCAGACAGTTCAATTATATGTTCTCTAACATGTGGATGGGTGAATGTACCTATTACATTTCAAGTGAATTGGAGCTAGAAACTTGGCTTGTCAATGTAATAATCCTATAGGAGGCATAGGCGGCGGCCAAAACACCCTGGACGCAGGGGAGAAGATGCTGCAGGCAAGAGGGTAAGAACCTTACCAAGAACTGGAGGGCAAGGAGGAGAAACAATGACACAGAGGAAATGGATAATAGGAAGAAAGGGGTAGAATAACATATGATTCTTGTGCGTGTGTACCAAAAGCAGCCTGGTACCATTGTGCCACCAACAATCCCAACGCCAACCAGCACTTGGCAAAGAAAACGAATAAAAGTGGAAGGGGCAAAAAACTAATACGGCAAAATATAACACACACCAGATAATCTGCCGCTGACCAGAGTTGGTTAGTGGATCCGGTGCTGATTTTTGTACACAACTTAGTTTTCTCTTTCTTCCAAATTGTAAGTAAATATTCAACAGAAAAGAAAACCTAACCAAATTATAAGATTTTGACAAAAATTTGCACTGCAAGTAATTCACTTACAAATTTGCTTCAGGGAAAGGCAGCAAGCTTGAATCTTCATGTACCTCTGATGTTGGAGCCATTTCCATCTATATATTTCCTCCAGTCGAATCAATTTATAGATATCGTGTGAGAAAGGGAAGCACAAACTGTTGCAGAGCTAAATGGTAGAGAAGTATACCAAATTATATGATAATTTTACTGGCTAAAAGAGTGAGGTTGTAAGATGGGAGATTAAAAAACACCTAAGCATTAGCTTTCTATACTGCTGATGTAATGTATATGATATAGTTGACAATAGTTTCAGTAAACAAGATGAGCAATGTAGACTATGAACATATAGAATGCATCTCTTTTTGGCTAAAAGATGGTGTTTGTAAAAGCAAGAGATCAACCATAACTCTTAACTCCATGTAATCTCCAGCCCTCTAGGATCTGCTGCTTGATTTATTACATGCAATCTTTCTCATCGGGTACTTGTACAAACACTCGGTTCACACAGACCTGTAAAATGAAAGCAAAATAAATATCCAATTAAGCAAACAAGCATTCCCTTAGCTACCTAGTACAATGATGGTTACAGTGTAACGAAACCAACAAAAATGCGGTCGTATGAGGCAACGCCGCCAGCGGATGTGATTACAGCCAGTAAGGGGAAGGGCAAGACCAAGAAGGACCAAACTGGCCCTAATTTGGAGGAGGTAGCAGCGCCAACGGACACAACAGACTCTGTAAGAAACCACAAACTAATAAGACATCACACATTGTGTGACTGCAGATTAGCTCTTGGTTGTGATCTTGTTAGCAAACAGTTTTCACAATATGTAAGGAACTTAAAGACACTTTTTTTAAAGAATAAGCGAGGAAATGGAGCTTATCTCAATATAAGGTTTGTTTTCTAAATGGCATTCCACTCAGCCATTAAGCATCTAACAGATTCATCATATATCATGTCTCGTGAGAGAGCAGCTAGAAGAACTGTTAGTATAGACAACACCAAAATTTAAATTCCAATATAAGAAATTTGTAGTCTATTCTAATTACAGTATCACAAGGGATTAAAGGAACTCGGTTATGCCGTTGGCCCAAGTACTACTCTCAAAACAAATTGGAGAACTGATTACTCTTTAAGATTTCTTTCAGGGACCATGCAAGAGAACGACATGTATATACATTATAATATGGGAAAAATAGAACATGGAAGACATGCATGACCCATAATAAGATAGTGCGCTTTGCCTTGCTGGCAGAATCTGATCAGTCCAAATATCATTTCCAGAGGGCCATTAATTCTCACATTGTGTCAGCAACGCATGGTTATAAGCAGTCTAATTCCGAGGATTCTAGATCTAGTCTGAAACCGCAACAAAATACACCTGCAAATAAAAATTATAGGATATATCAGATACTATGTGTAGAAACAGGTTATAAAGGAAAGAACATGTACATTTTTATTTGGATAATTCCTAAAAAAAAGGATATAATATATACAATAATGTGTATCACCATTCCAATATCTTGACAGATCCAACATTGCAAACATTAACAGTAAATAAACAATGTTTGGGTGTAAATTTTAATGATGGTTTACATTTGAACACATTTATAAATACTACCAAAGGCACGAAACAGTGTACTATATTATGAAAACGTTTTAAAGTAGGGCTCCTATCCTCCTCAGTTTTTAAAAAGAATCTCACTTCATGCTTTGTATGCAGATTAGAAACCAAGTGAGCAATATATGGTATGGCTTCCGCAACTCAAACCAAAGCAGAACTATAGTGTTAATTCTACATTGGTTTCCCCAGCATTTGGTAGGACAAATGCTGGGAGAGAAAAGCACTACTGCAGATCCCATGCTAGTGAAAGTGAAACCCCAAAATGGTATCTATTTGTATTTTGCATCTGAAGGCCGCATGTACAGCCTATTGTCTATACTTTATTGTTATGTCATGATAAATAAGATGCAATTGTATGAATGCATCCAGATTTTCATTACTGGAAACATAGAGTTAAATAAACATTATAGATTGACAAAATAGTTCAGAACTATTGATATTTATAACCCTTTATATTAGAGCCCAAAAAGGACAGTCATATTCGAAGACATCCGACCAAAATAACATAAATAACAAAATGTTTTTGAAATCATCCTAAACCTGAGTCCTGACATGTATATCACAAACGTTGTTTTAGGAATGAGGCCGCCTGATTCTATCCCTTGCTCACACAGCTAGAACACTTTGAAAGTTCATATCATCTTCATTAACTAATATAAGTAAATGACCAGTCTTGAGATAACTAAAGTTCTATTGCAGTATAGTTTTATTTCAGAAGAAGCACATTGAAATATTAAGGATCCCTTTAGTTAGTACAACCGGATTCAAAGAATAATCCTATTACTACATGGCAATGAACAAATATTTGGTATTCCCACATTAAAAGGTATAATCGAGCAGCACACCAAATTCCTTCGTGAGTCAAAAAAAAATAGAGGAATGGCAGTACACGCTTGAAGCAGGAAGATAAATAGGGGGTGTGTATGAGAGAGATCACGATTGAGTTTTTACAGCTTGTACGGTTGAGCAAGAGAGATCAAATTGGAGGTGAGGGAGAGAGAGAGAATTGGGGCACGATGCAGACCGTGCCGGCCATGGCAGGGCAGAGGTAGACGGCCCATCCCTGGAGGCTAGATGCAGAGGAGGTCCCATCCAGCGCCGCCACATCGCGACCTCCTTAGCGCCGCAACACAAGGCAGGGACGGTGGCGGCCCTTCTGCAGATCCCACCTCGCCTGATCCTCTAGGCTCCTGCACAAGCAAGCAAGGTCAAATAAGAGTTGTGTATGAGAGAGAAAGATGGGACGCGATGCAGACCATGGTTGGGTAGTAACAGGCGGTGACGCATCCCTAAAGGCAGCGGATGTCTGATCCAGGGCATTTCCTATTTGACACCTCTTGCGTTGGTTACCAACCAACGCGTACTCGTCCCGTCACTAAATTTTTGAAGCGGGCCGGCCCAGTACCATCTAGCGCGTTTGTTTTTTCGTTTTTTTTTGTCTGGTTTCTTTTTTGTTTTAAAATTTTATTTTATGATTCTTTTTATAAGAATGAACAATTTTCAAAATATGAATATTTTTAAAATCCATTTTTCTAAAATGTGAATAATTCCAAATCTATTTCTTTTGAATCTGTTCAAATTTAAAATTTGTTCCATTTGAAATCTGTTCAAATTCAAATCTATTCCATTTGAAATCTGTACAAATTACAAATTTGTTCCATCCAAAATATGTTCAAAATCAAAATATATTCAGATTCAAAAATTTGTTCAATATTAAAATCTGTTCCATTTGAAATCTGTTCCATTGAACATTTTTTAAATTTTATTTTTAATCTGAACGTTTTCAAATTTGAACAGTTTTAGAATTTTAACTTTTTTTAATTTAACAGAATTCAAAATCTGAACATTTTATATTTCTCACCAAATAATTTTTAAATGAAGAAACTGTCCAGTGTGCTAAAGGGAACGACCGAACGGATCGATCCGAGCTTCGTCGCACTCTACCTTCGCCGGCCCACCAGGAGACGTTCCTTCAGGCGTCGCTCGTATAACGGACGCAGCAAGTGCTGTATAGGACTTCCCCTGATCCAGCGCCATCGCGGCACGTCTCGCTCGCGGCACGGCACATGGCTTGGGCTGTGGCGGCCTACTGCAGTCTGCAGACCTCCACTTGCAGATCCCCCACGGCCTCCTCCTCAACGATTTTGCCGTCTCCATCACAAACCATTCCCTCGCCATGGGAGTGCGATGGAGTTGGAGGGGCGGTGGTGGGCTGGAGGCGGTGCGGTACAGCCGTGTCCTTGTGGTTCAGTGCGCTTCTGCAAAGCCGGCGGGTAATGCGTGCGGTGCGGTGTCGTATATCTGTTGAACTGAGCACGGGGAGTCACAAGAGTAGCACCCCGCATCACACCGACACCAGCGAACCGCCTGACCAACCGCTTTACTAATGTTCTCAACCAGACAACTAATCCAAATGTGACATAATTCACAATGAAGTAAGCAAAACATCTACGGAACGTCTGAGAGCGCACCCATAACAGGGAGCTTAGAGCTCTTTAAAGATAGCTAAACCAAGGCTTGTAAGGCTACACATTCTTTTTTTAGATCTACTGAAACAGAGTACCAACAGCAGGGCCCATTTTGGCCCACACCATCTAATGCCTAGCTATTTCTTTTAGACGCTCACAAATATGGACGCACCCATTTTATTTTTATGAGCATCCCTGAAGAACTGAATTAGTAGATCTTGAAGTTAACGAAATCATGATAAACGCCTCACTGTTTAGGCTCACCTATCAAAAAAAGATAGCGTCAGATAATCTTGAAATAAATCCAAGTTAATGCAAACGCCTACATACTCATCCTTTAGTCAGAGGCATTACTGGTGACCCTCTTGGAGACTGTACACCCTATAACATGCTAATAACATTATATCTAAAAATAGCTTAAAAATATAGAATTTCAACAAAAATGAAAGATATAGTGAACAAATAGATGTTTTAGCACGATTAGTTATGTTGAACAATTATTATTTGCATCATATGTTTGCTTCATTGTATCTCGCATAATCACAGTCAGTCCCAAAAAAATAGTGTGCTATATTAAAAATGGCGCTAATGTTTATAATGTTTTAAGCAAAATAGTGGGGTGCCCACCCGCATAGCCGTGTATAGGCTGAGAACCGTCAGGTAAGATATAGGGTGCATGAAATTCTTAACGTTGTTGTTTAGTCGATTTTTTTGACCCCCCCCCCCCCCCACATCTCATTCATTGAAACGTGGCTGGTACAAATTTTACAAATGCCCATGCATCTCTTGCCCTATAAAACCTAGAATTTGAAGAGAGGCCCTTGGATATTACAAAAAGCACCCTGGAACTAACAGATCTAAAGCAATCAAGCCCCTGAGCACCTCCGCCACTACTCACCGGCGTCCTCCAGGCCTCGCCGCCGAGGAACAGGGACCAACTGCTCGGGAGTCCCCTTCCGGCGCTCATCAGCCGCCACGGTCCACTTCTTGGTGATACGTCTCAAACGTATCCATAATTTTTGATGCTCCATGCTTGTTTTTACACTATTTGTTTAGTCTTTCGCTACACTTCGTGGCATTTTTATGCATTTTTGGAACTAACCTATTAACGAGATGCCACAGTGTCAGTTTCCTGTTTTCTGCTATTTTGTGTTTCAGAAATGTTACACAGGAAATATTCTCAGAATTGGACGAAACCAAAGCCAGACGTCCAGATATTTCACGGAGCTTTCAGAAGACCGAAGAGGAGACGGAGCCGAGCCAGAGGGCGGCCACACCATAGGGCGGCGCGGCCTGGCCCTGGCCCGCGCCCCCTGGTGGTGTGGTCCCCCTGGTCCACCTCTGACGCTGTCCCTTCGCCTATAAAGACCCCCCGACGGGAAAAACCTAAACAGCCGATCACTTTTCCAGAAACACATCGCTATCCACCGCCGTCGTCGACCCGAGATCGGGAGGGTCCAGAAGCTCTTCCCGGCACCCTGCCGGAGAGGGGAATCGCCACCGGAGGTCTTCTTCATCGCCATGCTTGCCTCCAGCGCGATGAGTGAGTAGTCTACCTTGGACTATGGGTCCATAGCAGTAGCTAGATGGTTGTCTTCTCCACCATGTGCTTCATGTTTATATCTCGTAAGCTGCCTTACATGATCGAGATCACCGTTATATAATTCTACATGTTGTGTTTGTTGGGATCCGTTGAATATTGGTGTTATGATTGAGTTGATGTACTGAATATTATCTTATGTTATCTCTATATTATTTATGATCTTGCATGCTCTCCGTTGTTAGTAGCTATCTTGGCCGAGTAGTTGCTACTGACTCCAAGAGGGGGTATTTATGCTCGATAGTGGGTTTATGCCTCTATTTAATCTGGGGGAGTGACAGAAACCTCTAAGGTTGTAGATGTGTTGTTGCTACTAGGGGAAAAACAACATTCATATGCTCAAGGGCATATGCTTTGTTTACATTATACACTTTGCTTAATGCAATTATCTGTTGTTCGCAACTTAATACTTGTGGAGTTCTCGGATTGATTTGCCACAAGTGGATTATTAGTCATAGATGCAGTTGGATGGCGGTCTATGTATCTTGTTGTAATGCCCAGAGTAAATCTCATAGTGATCCTCTCATTATATGCACGTTGTCTTTATTCTATCAATTGCCCAACTATAATTTGTTTACCCAGCATGTGTTATTTTATCTTATGGAGAGACACCACTAGTGAACTGTGGACCTCGGTCCTATTTTCATTATATTGCTATCACCTGTTTACCTTACTCGCACTGTTTACTTTACTTGCATACTACTACTATTTTCCACTCGATATGCTCATTCCTTTATTTCAAGCAAACCGGTGAGATTGACAACCTCATCGTAAGTTGGGAGCAAAGTATTTGGTTGTGTTGTGTGCAGGTTCCGCATTGCAGCTGGCAAAGCAAAGCTTGGACGAGGCACCTTATAAATTGTCCGAAGCTGTCGCAAGCCAGCAAGCATCACCTTCAGTTGTTTGGCTTCTTCTCCTTCAGATCGATAAACCTTGGTTTCTTACTGAGGGAAAACCTTGCTGCTATATTCATCATACCTTCCTCTTGGGGTTCCCAACTGGACGGTGATTCACATTAACCGTACCGCAAGCATCAAGAATTTTCTGGCGCCGTTGCCGGGGAGGAAAAAGAAGACTTCTGCAAGGGGAGTTTCGCACGCACATCCTTTACTTTATTTTAAGTTTTGCTTTACTTTATTTTTACTTGCATCGTTTTATCAAAAACACAAAAAAATTAGTATCCTTGATAGTTGTTTTTACTTGTCTGCTTTTAGTTTTGCTAGAATGGCTAATCCTAAGAACACCAAGTTGTGTGATTTTACTAGCACTAATAATAGTGATTTTATCTGCACTCCTATTGCGCCACCTGCTCCTGCTGTAAATTTTTATGAGATTAAGCCTGCTTTGTTGAACCTTGTTATGAAAGAGCAATTTTCTGGTGCTAGTACTGATGATGCTGTAGCTCATCTTAACAATTTTGTTGAGCTATGTGAGATACAGAAATATAAGGATGTTGAAAGTGATATTATTAAGCTTAAGTTGTTTCCTTTTTCTTTGAGAGGAAAGGCTAAGGATTGGTTGCTGTCTTTACGTAAAAATAGTATTGATTCATGGGCTAAGTGTAAGGATGCTTTTATTGGTAGATACTATCCTCCTACTAAGATTATAGCTTTGCGTAGCAATATTATGAAGTTTAGTTAGTTTGATAATGAACATGTTGCTCAAGCTTGGGAAAGAATGAAATCTATGATTAAGAATTGTCCCACTCATGGACTGACTACTTGGATGATTGCCCAAACTTTTTATGCAGGACTGAATTTTTCTTTAAGGAACCTACTTGATTTAGCTGCTGGAGGCACTTTTATGTCCCTTACTTTGGGCGCCGCAACAAAGCTTCTCGACAATATGATGGTAAATTACTCTGAACGGCACACCGAGAGAGCTCCACAAGGTAAGAAGGTAAATTATGTTGAGGAAACCTCTTCCTTGAGTGATAAGATTGACGCTATTATGCTTATGCTTTCAAATGATAGGACTCTTGTTGATCCTAATAATGTTCCTTTAGCCTCTTTGGTTGCTCAAGAAGAGCATGTTAATGTAAACTTCATTAGAAACAATAATTTTAACAACAATGCTTATAGGAACAATTTTGCTAGTAACAATTATTGGCCATTTCCTTCTAATGGTGATAATAGCTATCTTGGTAGACCTAAAATGCCTAATGAAGAAAGAATTTTAGAACTTGAAAAGGCTACCAAGAATTTTATGCAAGCGCAATATGAGCAAAACAAGGTTTTCACCAAGACCATGGAGGAGCAATCAGCTCTGTTGAAGACTATTAGTCATCAATTTGAAAATTTAAACAAGGCTATTCCTGAGTTGCAAGCTAAGGTTTCCAAAGCTGAAACCGATATTTCCTTTTTGTCTAATGCGCAATCTTCTTTGGTTAATAGATTATCCGCTAAGCCTGATCCTTTTACTACTGCTAATGCTATCCAAGTTAGAATTGATGAAAATATTAGGATGCTAGCAGAATTGCATGCCAGTGAGAAAGAGAAGATGAGATGGCTAGAAAGATAAAGGTATGTACCATTACTACCTCTAATGATATTGCTCTTAAGTCCTAATGCTAGTAATCCTCTTACTTTGATTGGTGTAGAGAAAACTCCCACTCCTTGTGTTAAAAAGTCTAAACCTGCCAAAACTTTTTCTCAAAAGAGTGCTGAAATTTTTCAGAGTGTAGGAGATGATAGCTCTATTTCCTTTAATGATTTTGATGTTGATGGATGCAATATATTTGAAGTTATTATGTTCTTGCAAAAGCTTGCTTTGACTCCCAATGCTAGTTCTTTAAATGTTGCTTTTACTAAGCATATTACCAATGCTCTCATGAAAATTAGGGATGAAAAGTTGAAGCAAAAAGCTTCTGTTCCCAAGAAGTTAGAAGATGGTTGGGAACCCATCACTGATATGCATGTTAATAGTTTTGATTGCCATGCTTTATGTGATCTAGGTGCTAGTATTTCTATCATGCCTAGAAAGATTTATTATATGCTTGATTTACCACCGCTTGAAAAGTGTTATTATGATGTTCCTATTGCTGATGTTGCTAAGAAGAAACCTTTGGGAAGAATTAATGATGTTCTTATTGTGGTTAACAATAACCTTGTTCCTGTTGATTTTCTTGTCATGGATGTTGAATGCAATGCTTCATGTCCTATTATTTTGGGAAGACCCTTTCTTCAAACTGTAGGTGCCATCATTGATATGAGGGAAGACACCATCAAATATCAATTCCCACTCAAGAAAGGTATGGAACACTTCCCTAGGAAGAGAAAGAAATTAGTTTTTGACTCTACTCTTAGAGCAAATTATGAGCTCGATGCTTCATCACTTGATATTACTTGATTCGCACTTTCTGCGCCTAGCTCAAAGGCGTTAAAGAAAAGCACTCTTGGGAGATAACCCAATGTTTTTACTTTCAGTTATTTTTTGTTTTATTTGAGTCTTGGAAGTTATTACTACTGTAATGACCTCTCCTTATCATTTTTATTTCGTTTTTATGCCAAGAAAAGCCTCTAATTTGAGCGAGGTAAGATTTGGGGATGTTGCTGTCCTGAAATAGTTTTTTGTGCTGCACCATAAAAATTCGTGAAAATTCTCTGTATATCTTTTGGACCTGCGATTTCTTGTGCATATTCCCCAGGTTATATCCAAACTTTAATTAGTTGAACACTTTTTGATTTGAGCAACAGAAAACCCTCTAAAAATTTGATCTTTGTCAGCTGTTCTGTTTTGACAGATTTCTGCCAATATGTGTGTTTTCCGCTTTATCGCTTTCTTTTTGAGTTCTTTTGATCACGGAACTTTTGGAGAATTTGCTACAGTAGTATATGCTTTATATGTGGTGGTTTTGAGTTGAAACCTGAAGCAAAAGGGGTTGATTCAATGTTATGCTTACACTAATGTTGCTAATAGATTTGTGTTTAGTTTTGTATTAAGGAAGTTTTTAAATATAGGGATCGGAGAATGATGAGATGAGTTGAAGAATGGACAAAAGCTCAAGCTTGGGGATGCCCAGCACCCCAAGAAATATCCAAGAAATATAAGCGTCAAAGCTTGGGGATGCCCCCGAGGCACCCCTTCTTCATCGGCAAAAATTAGGTCACCTTTCAATACGCTATATTTTTATTGCTTCATGCATTATGCGTTTTTCTTGGAGCGTCAGTTGTTTTTAGTTTTCAGTTTTGTTTAGTTTTGTTTGCTGCAATAAATGGTTGGACCCCAACAAATTCCTTTTGGAGAAGTTGCCTTGCTTTTCATTTGCCAAGAACACTCCATTTTTCACTTTTATCGTTTCCACGAGCGTTCTCTTTTTCTAGAACTGCGTTTAGCTTTCGATTTTTGCCTTGATTTGTGTTCAGATCTTGTTATATCTTTTCATCAAGGTGTATTTTTGCCTCTGGTCTATATTGGTTTTCATCAAAAGAGTTGGTTATAAAAAGTTCGAATGGTGTTGGAAAAGAGAAAAAGCTTTATGCAAAAAAGTGGTACAAGAAGGAGCTTGTGTAGACTGCGGCCTAGGCTTTTGCATGTCGTGCTTGATGTCTTTTTGATAGTATGCTTAGTGGTTTTGCTGTAGCATGACTTGTCTCAAATAACTGAGATTGCTTAATGAGCCTTTGAAAAAATCATGCGTTGTTTTAATTATTTGGAAGCATTATTTTGGTTTTCTCCTTGATGCTTTATTTGGGTTGATTTGGCGCATGCTCACACATGTTAGACTCATACAAAGTCACCATTGCCTCTATGATCATTTAGTTTTTGACTTTTGATGCCATCTTATTCTTCTTTTAATGTCGCTTTATCGCTTTGCATGATTATGGCCATTATTGCTCTCTTAGTCGGCCGCTCCCAGTCTTTTGCTAGTCCTCGCCTTGTACTGAATATGAGCTCTACTCGTGGATCCAACTCCTAAAAAACCAAGTTGTTCTTTACAATGCTCATAGCATAAAGCTTTCAGAGTTTACAACAAAATCAACAATAGCATGGAGTCCTTCTTCTTCATGTGCCACAGGCGAACATGCTGCGGATAGACTCGTAACCCTGTCGTATCTTTCTTATCGTCAAAACCTGCAACATGAAACATTGCAGCCACAAAGGGTCAATACACTTGAATTGTATTGGCAAGATGTCATTGTTTGGTGGACACAAATGGAGCCTCACACTTAAATGAATATTTGGCTAGGTGGAGCTTCAGGCTTATCTTGAGTAAAGCAACTTTTATCCTATCATTTTCTCAAAGCAAAACTCCTGCTGGACAACTTGACTTGGGTGACATACCCCTGTAGCCATATGCCGTAGTTATCGTACAGGACACACTGGTCGATAGACACTTACATCAAATGTCAAAATCCTCAATTACTATATATGGACAACTTGGTTTGGGTGAACTACCCCTGCAGACACTGGCCAATAGAAATGGCACGGGACTTGCTAGCCGATAGACACTTGCACCAATTGCCATATTCCCAGTTCAACCCTCAAGTTTTAATTTTAAGAAGTTGGCATGAGGAGATCCTTGAACAGCTTCAAAATCATGTCGCTCAAAATTGTCCGTAACTGGGGACACAACTAAGTACTTAGTTTTTAACCCTCTGCAGAGGTGGTGCACTTTTCCCACAAGACTCAGTCAAACTCTTTTGCCATGATGCTCATTTTGCTCAAATGGCCAAGTGAAGACTAAGATGAGACCTTTCAGAAGCAATCCCTCAGACGCGTTCCATCCTATCATCACCTACCACCCTTTGTCCGTCTGGCTGAGTTCTCGCAACTTAGTTAGTCAAGACAAAGCCCATATGACTCGTGGTTGCACTGGAAGCTTCATGACTTGAACGTCTCCAATCTCTTTGTTCCTGAGTGGCCATCCACAAGTGAGATACACCTGCTGGTTTAGAGGTTCGATGACATGACCCCAGGGAACCACTCAACATAAATCCATCTTACCACTTCCACCCAGGTGTTTCATTAACTTAGTTGTTTTTCTTGGTTTTTGCAAAACAAGGTTTTCAACACTTAGCCAAAACATGTGAAGTTCCCTTCCCAAAAACATAAGTGTAAGACAAGGTAACCTATAGCAGCAGCAAATCTACTAAGGAGATGCAAAGGGTAATCAAAGAGACTTAAGCAAAACCTAGCAAAGCTTTTAAGACAAAACTCTAAAACAACCTACTCATGCATATTCTACAAGAAAAGCTACTAGTGACAAAACTTTAGTAGGACAAGATGATGATGACACTTGCCTTAGTAATTTCTAAAGATCGTACTTCTCTTAATCAACACACGTGGCTCTCCATACAACTATAAGATAGAAAATATCACAACATAAACACACCATTCAAAGCAACATAATCAAACAAGACAAACAAAAGTGTTTATTTGTTTTAGCTTAGTCTTCAATTGTCTTAGTGATAATTGGACAAAAGAATGTGGCATGAAGTTGACTTGATATGGATGGAGAGAATGGCTAAGTCTAGGAGTTTGAAAGATTGATGTGGTTTTCTAAATTGGTAAGAAGTATCAAACACTTAGTAAAAATAGCTTAAGGAGATTCTTAGGCTTGGGTTGATGTCCTGGGAATTTAGAGACAGTAGCCATGGGATGGCTTATCGTAGGGGCTCGACGGTGGTGACGATGGGTCCGGCTTGGGATTGTGCCAATGGAGACACCTCAGTTTACCCAGGTTCAGGGCCCTCCCGGTTGGAGGTAAACCCCTACTTCCTGCCTGCTTCGTATTGATTAGACAGTTGTGATTACTGTGCTCCTCGAGCTGTTTGGGCTAGAGAAGGAAGAAGAAGATTGGATCTCCCTAGACTAAGGGTCCTGTCGTCATGGTGAAACAACATATGCCATGGGTAGGCTTAAATGGGGGCCGAACTAGATGCTGGAGGATTCGGGAGAGGGGAACGAGCTGAAAAGCATGACAGAAAGGAACACAGATCTACCCAGGTTCGGGGCTCTCCTAAGGAGATAACACCCCTACTCCTGCTCTACTGGATATGTATTTGGATCGATGGAGTATACAACAATGGTGCTTCCAAGCTCTCTGCTAGAGGAGGAAGATGAACTGCTAAGTGTAGGAACACAGAGTGACCAACCCCCTCCTAGGGCTCCCTGTGCCACCTTATATAGTGGTGGCCAGGGTTACAACGGTCACCTGAGACCAGGGGACACCAACTACACTCCAAATAGGGCAAGCTGATGAAGGCACACGCCCTTGACTTTCTCCCTAATTGCTCTCGATGGGACTCACCCTTGCTGTACCTTGCACTTCCTGGACTGTGACCTTACCACGCTGAGGTAAGGGCTGTACTTGTGCACAGTGAGGGTAGGTAAACCTCCACTGTGCACCCTGTCACCATGCACTGCTTCCATGCTAAGATGTCTCCCTCCTTGATTGTAGGGATGTGACGCCTTGGTTGACTTATGTAACCCGGATATGACCGTTGGCCATATCCCGGACCTATATGTCGGACCATCGTCCTATGAAGGACGGGTAATCCGGCCTCCCTGCTCCTGCACAACATATCGAATAAGTTAGGCCGGCATATCTATGCTTATGCTGGCACTCCTCAATAAGTATCCCGGATATTCCGGCATATCTAAACTGTCGCCGGGATACACTTATATGCCGGTCTGGCCGACGCTTCTGTATTCCGGCCAGACCCCATCTAGGTCGACCGGCATAAGTCAACCTTACTCCTTGTAACTTTCTAGCCTCTTGACCCTACCGGGGGTCATCCCCCCGACATTAGTCCCCGAAGCTGTCGAGGTCCCCCAGTCTTGACTGAGGGGCCTTGGCAGGTTTAACATGATACCTCTTTTGCTATATCCTGGCGTATGATTTTATACCGGTGATCACACTATAAGCCGGCTCTTCTTTCCTTTCCACAAGTTAATCCGGCCAGTCCCAGGGTATTCCGGACGGAACCCATTCCCCGGGCAGTAACCCCGGCATGATGAGACTTCCCTGAGAAGCCAAGCCCGACAGTTTGCATCGAAACTTGCAACTGCCCTGCCATCATGAACGGTCATACGACATGAAGGTTCGCAGCGCCTTTACTGCAGGCCATCATTGCCTAGTGGCTCGGTTACTGTAACCGCCGCCCCACTCCGTGCCGCCACGTGGCGACCTCCCGCAGAAACGGTCGGGGTAGTGGAACACTCGCCACGATCCCCACGACCCTGGTCCTTCGGTATAAATATGGGGGTGGGGGTAAACTTGCTCTTTTTACCCCCACAGTGCCTTCTTCTTCCTCCGCTCCTCTGCCTCTTGTGCTTCATCGCCGGACCGAAGAACAGCGAAGGAACACCGCCGCCGTCCTGCTCCACGCTGGCGCCAACGCTCGACGACGCCCGACATTCCCGTCGATGACGCCGCCGCCGCCTCTTCTCTTCGCAACATTGCTGGGAGATTGGATCTTCCTCTGTACGTTCACCGCCGTTCCATTGCCACCGGCCAAGCTTCGGTGAGTTCATCCTCTGTTCTTCCTCTTTCATGCTTTTCTGCAGCCTTGTACAGGTATCACTGCGCGCTTAGATCTTCAGCAGTTTCTCTTCCTAGTATCTTCTTGCCTTGATTAGCAATGCCAGAGAAGCTCTTCTATGGTTCACAGATGTTCTTGCGTAGAGCTTATTTCCATGTTTTGTTTCAGGTTTTAACTGCGTTGCTAGATCTTCCTTTCCCGCTGACTTCTGTGAGAGTAGTATACCGGCGAGGCTAACCTCCCTCTTTTCTCTGATATTGATAGGACTAACACCACGGGACTCCGGCTCTCGCGCCCTGTCCTGGCCATCAAGATGGCATCATCGAGTATGACGGCCACCTCGGCCTCGGAGGAAGATAACTCGGCCCAGCTCCAAGGACGCTCCGGCTGGCAGGGGTCAGAGGTTACCCCGGCCGACATATCCTGGATCACATCCACCAGGAGAGTCCCGGAGGGTGTTGCATGCCGGCTACCGGCGGGGGAGACTGTGCCGGCACCTGAACCCGGTGAACGAGTTGTGTTCATCGCCCACTTCGAGCGGGGTTTTGGTCTGCCGGCGTCAGACTTCTTCCGGGATTTCCTTAACTGTAACAACCCAAATTTTTGGAAAATAGAAATAAATGGATTTATTAAAATACCAAATTTTGGAGACAACAAAAACTTTTATTTTGAATACAAGATTAATTTATTGTCTTTTAAAACCTGTGAATTTGAGCATTTGCTCCCATGCTTCAAATAAAAGGAGTATGAGAAAGGTTTGAAATCCAATCCTTTGAGCCTAACTTTTGAAAACCATTGTTGGGAAGATAGTAAAATCATATCTCAAGAAGGCTAGCTTTGTTATAAAAGAGTAAAATAAAAAGAACCTATTTTCAAACGATTATGTTCTTAAGTTGATATTTCCAAAAATATTGGAATCAACATTTTGAAAACTTATTTTTCAAAACCTTTGAAAACCTTCCCTGATTTCTTAGCCAAACTTGAAGACCAAAATAAGACCTGTGCTTCTTAAATGATTTAATCAAAATAGTTTTTCTACATATTTAAATCTTGCATAAGTGCAGGCCAAATCCATTCGGGAAACATAGTTCCAATAAACCAAGTCATCCAATCCCATGCAACAAGGAAGAAAACATAAAGAAATAAGAAGAAATACAAAACCCTGAATCGGAAAGATAAGAAAAGCTATCTTCAAAATATTATTGCCTACACCCTTTGCCCTTCTATACTAAGAAATTCTTGAACTGGACCATCATGCATCTCTCCACCACAACTAAGAACAAATAGCAAAGAATCAAATACAATAAAGTTTGAAACAAAAATCAACTTGGAACTCTATTCAAATTTCTACCAAAGTGTGAATTCAAATAAGAGGTCATTCCCAACTCCATCTCATCTCCAAGAAAACCAACACCTTTGGACCAAGAGAAAACTTTTTGCACTTCATATTGCATGTATGCATAGAATTTCAATATAAGTCTTTTATGATTTCATGTGGGTTTTAATTTGTTGAGCAATGTTTAGTTAATTCAAACTTAACCAATAGAAGCATTAGAGAAGAACCACAAAGATCAAAAGAACCAGAAGCAAGAGAAATAAAGAAAAAGAGAAGAAAAGATGATCTAGAAAAAGTTAACCACTACCCTACTTTGGACACTTAGAATAAGAAATCTGTAACTCAAGCAAAGGTGTGGTCAGTTAGTTGAGCTTGACCATATCACATACTAACTCAACCAAGAAGTTTCCAGCAAAACCTCAAATCCTAACCTCTTTCAAAATCTGTCCAAAGTTTGAATCTGAAACAGAAACCATACTTCAAAATTGAAATAAGATTTTTGCAAAACCTCATATTTCTTCATAACAAAAATATGTTTGGAGTCCTTATCCAATATCTTGACCAACCCAATTTGAAAATTTCGAAAATTCGAATTTTTATTTCTTGCGGACATTTCGTCGAACACGTTGTGGGCAGGATTCAGCAATAGTCAAGCACTGTTTGCAAGCAGTGGAGAGACCCCTCTGGTTTGCCCATGTCCTTCCCACAGTGTCCCCTGTCGCCTTGCTGTCGATCCCCAGCCACCCCTGCCCAGGCCCCGGCCGTGAGACATGGAGGAGAAGAGGAAGACCACCGCAGCACACCTTCCTTGCCCCCTCTGAACCAGACCACCCCGCAGCCCACAAGCGCGCCAGCAGCACGCCCCAGCACGCCGCAGCCCTCCGCCGAAAGCCCCGACCGCCGCGTCCCTTCTGTAGCCGACACCGGCCGTGCTCTGGCCGCCGATCCACTCGCCTCGTGCTCCCTCTCCCGCCTATAAAAGGGCCACCTCTCTTCCCTGAAAAGAACCACGCCATCACCAGGAACCTCCTAGACATAATCTCCTCACTAGTTGCTCGCAGGTTTGAGCCCGCCGGAGCCGGCCGAGCTCCGGAGCACCCTGACGTTCCCGGCGTTCCAGCACCGCCCTCAAGATGCCGCCTGGACGAGGTGGAAGAGGAGAAGCCCCGCCGCCGGACTGCAACTCACCACCACCTCTCGTCCCTTCCTCGCCGCACCCCACCTCCGAGCTATTCCCCTACAGAGCGCCGGTGAGGCTCGATCCTGTAGCACAAGGAAGATGACCCCGATACCGTTTCGATTTAATTTGGTCCTGGCAGCTGGGCCCCCGCTGTCAGGCCGGTTTGCTATTTTTTTTCCTTGCCACCCGCCAGTGCAGCCTAACGGGCCGGCCCAGCGTGGACTGTGTGTCCGGCCCGGATTAAAAAAAAAGGGTTATTCCGATTTTTCAAATTTTCGAAATAGTTTTCAGATGATTTCGTATATTTAATTTTCCCAGAGATCTACTGATTCAAATTTAACAAATGAATATGTTCTGGAAACCTTAGAATATAAGCTATCCTTTAGAAGTGGTTTCAACACAATTAGATTTACATAGAAGTTGTAGTAAAAATAACAAAACAGGAGCTTTTCCAACTTAGAAAATCCATATCAATTCAAATAAAATTCCTAAAAATACAAATCCAACTTTAGAAATTCACAATTAGTGATACCCATCTGCCTATACCATTAGATCTCATTTTTGAACCTTTTAAAGTAAATGCTATTTACCTATATGGTGATATAAGCATTTGCCATATAGGATTTTATTAAACTCAAATCTATAATCAAATTTTTTATGGAACTCTTATTGTTAAACCATATTTCCAAATACCTATCTATAGGTATTGATCTTAGTCCATGTGTATTTGTAGAAGGCATTTGGAAATTTAATCCTACATGGTAGTAATTAGAAACTCAAACTTGCACACCTATTTCAAAATAAATGGAAATGATATGGAACCAATTCGAATCAATCACATTTCTAAATATTGATCTATAACCTTTGATCCAATTCAACTAGGATTAATAGATTGTACTTGTAGATTCAAACTTGATTACTAAATACTTGCAAACTAGAAATAGCTTCGATAAAAGAAAAAGACTCCAAATCCTATGAAGCCACTTTGGTTGAACCCTAATCTTAAATATCTACATTAGTCCATGACCTTGGTCAATAAGGACTTGCAGGAGATATTTTCATAATCCAAAATAAATAAACCCTACTTAGATACAACAACTCCATCATCTCATCCATCGGAACTCAATGATCGTCGAAACCCCTCTCCATAGACTTCCTAGATCATTTCTCTTACCCAAGTATCCTTATAGTGAGTAAGTGTTGTTTGTGAATTGTGTGGTGATTGTATGCTTATTTACCTTCCTACGATTAGACGATAACGAGAGTAAGGAGAATGGATCCCGAAGTCAACCAAGCAATGGTGATGGAAACTACCCAACCCGAGATGAAGATGAAGAAGCCTATGACATTGCCAAGCCAGGCAAGCCATCTTTTGATTCATACTCCCAATGCCTAGTTTTAATATTGCATTCTACTTGTTTTAAGTAAATTGCATGATTGAATTGCTAGAGTAGAATGATAGAAGTATAGTGATCTCTTGCTTAACAAGAGCATCAAGCTGAGTTTATCCAATCATAGTTAGTGGTATCATCACCCACTGTAGTTGCTTAGTCGCTAATAATATTGAGGCCATCTATAAGGGGAACTCTATTGGAAAAGTGGTGACTTGAACTTGAAACTTGAATTGGAGATTGCTCCTATATACTGGCTTTATGAAAGAAATTAATCTTGACTAAGAACTATGAAATGTATTTCTCAATGACAACGAGTGATGTACTATGGGAGCCAACCATACCGTACAACCACATTACCCCTATATGGGAAGGGGCTTAGTCAGTAGCTTGTTTATCTTAGTATGGGAGGCCTTGTATCAAATAGTTATGGAAGGACACCGTGCACGGCTACTTCTGAACCAGGTGGATTTCCACTAACCCGGCACTCCGGGATGGCCAGAACTAGAGGCACCGGAGCGGGGATTCCTTATCCCGGGCTCTAGGGAAGGATCCTATACTAGGGTGAGCAAGTGAAAGAGTTTGTTTGATTATCTGAACCTCGCATACTTTGTGTATGTCGATCCGTGGATTTCTCCTGGCAGATGTCTCGAATCTTGTGGGTAAAGTGTACCCCTCTGCAGAGGTTTTTAAACTATTCGAATAGCCAAGTCCGCGGTTATGGACAGTTGGCAAGCTGTACTTGACTTTTGTCAGGAATAAAAGTAATAATGGTGAATATGGTGAATGACTTGACTTGAAAATGTTGTTGACACACTTGAAGTTCCTCTTTAGATTGAACTTAGAGAACTAAATTTCTTTTCTACCAATGAACATTCTTGGGAAATAAAACTAGCTTTTGCAAATAAACTTAGTGCTTAGTCCACCATATCAACCATGCATATCTCTCTCATCACTTTGTTTATAAGATGGTTTGCGAGTGCATCCAATGTACTCATGGCTGTGTCCCTGGCTATTAACTTGGCCAGACTTGAAGGAGCAAGATCAAGAAGGAAGGACTCATTGACGACTTTGCGAATTAGGCTCGTTTCCTACTATCTGCTTTGCCTGTGCGGTTGAAGCTTGACAACATGGACCCAAAGTGTTATTCCACTGCATGTTGATAAGGTTCGGTCGGTGCGACCACCTATGTAATCCCCTTTATTTACTATTAATGGCTATGACTGTGGTATCAACTACGTTATGTAAATCACAACACTGATTCTGGGATTGTGATGGATTACATAACGGGCACTTCGAATTTGTTATCAAATTTGAGGTTGTTACAAGTTGGTATCAGAGCCTAGGCTGACTCTAGGATACCCTAGTTAGCATGGTCGTTAGAAAATGATATCTCTGATATCACAAGTTTGGTATCAGGACTATCATGACCTTAGGAGATCTTAGTTAGTATGGTCGTTAGCTAAGAAAGTGATATGTTGACAAAAACTTATTTCTACAAAAGAAATTTATTTGCTTTGCTATCCAAAGCCAATCTTATACTCCCATCTTATTCACTTCAAATATCTTACACTCTCAACTTATACTCTCAAGAGATTTTGACAAAGAATTTATTTACCTCTTCAATTACAAAGTCTTTTCAAATATTTGTTTCACTCTATTCCTCATCTACTTCAAATTAATACTATGGACGATATACCGACCTAAGACCGAAGGACTTTTGGATGAAAAGATTAGGGACTCAATATTTTTCAAGGCTTCCACCTTGGATGTCAACTACGACTGCTACCATCAAAAGAGAGTCTCTTCACCTGATCCAGAAATCTTCCAACAAGAGTCAACCCGATGAGACAAAGACTTCAAGAGCAAAGAGAGAGTGATCCGAAATGATGAAGACCCAACAACCTTTTGACCCACAGGATTTATAGGAAATGCTCAGTTGATTTCATTGAGCTGCCCTTACCTCACGATTATTAAGTGTGCTTAGTGCCTTGTGTGTTTGAATGATTGATTTGTTTTGGGATGTGTTGCTCATGTGCCCTCCGGCAACATGTAGCAACCACCCCAACAACTTGTTTTCTCAAAAGGGTTCTAGTAGTCTTGTTTATCTCCTTCTAAAATGAATGAGACATGTAATCTGCAAGACCCCTTAGTAATGAAATCCTATGGTTTAAACGTAGAAGATTTTTGTTTTTGGAAGTGTGATTGTTTGTTGACATTGCTATGTGATTGATGAATATGTGTTTTGGCCCATCTGGCCACATCACATTTTGGGTGTATCCAATCTTTCTATCTCGATAGGAATCAATATACACTACATCTCTTATCTGTTAATCTCATCTCCTAATCTATCTCAATCTTAACTAGTGAATCTCGGGACGAGATTCTTTTTAAGGGGGGAAGATTGTAACAACCCAAATTTTTGGAAAATAGAAATAAATGGATTTATTAAAATACCAAATTTTGGAGACAACAAAAACTTTTATTTTGAATACAAGATTAATTTATTGTCTTTTAAAACCTGTGAATTTGAGCATTTGCTCCCATGCTTCAAATAAAAGGAGTATGAGAAAGGTTTGAAATCCAATCCTTTGAGCCTAACTTTTGAAAACCATTGTTGGGAAGATAGTAAAATCATATCTCAAGAAGGCTAGCTTTGTTATAAAAGAGTAAAATAAAAAGAACCTATTTTCAAACGATTATGTTCTTAAGTTGATATTTCCAAAAATATTGGAATCAACATTTTGAAAACTTATTTTTCAAAACCTTTGAAAACCTTCCCTGATTTCTTAGCCAAACTTGAAGACCAAAATAAGACCTGTGCTTCTTAAATGATTTAATCAAAATAGTTTTTCTACATATTTAAATCTTGCATAAGTGCAGGCCAAATCCATTCGGGAAACATAGTTCCAATAAACCAAGTCATCCAATCCCATGCAACAAG
Organism: Dactylis glomerata; assembly: GCA_007115705.1. Taxonomy (NCBI): domain Eukaryota; kingdom Viridiplantae; phylum Streptophyta; class Magnoliopsida; order Poales; family Poaceae; genus Dactylis; species Dactylis glomerata. The sequence goes on from QXEO01000306.1 coordinate 502,826, forward strand.
GAAGAAAACATAAAGAAATAAGAAGAAATACAAAACCCTGAATCGGAAAGATAAGAAAAGCTATCTTCAAAATATTATTGCCTACACCCTTTGCCCTTCTATACTAAGAAATTCTTGAACTGGACCATCATGCATCTCTCCACCACAACTAAGAAAAAATAGCAAAGAATCAAATACAATAAAGTTTGAAACAAAAATCAACTTGGAACTCTATTCAAATTTCTACCAAAGTGTGAATTCAAATAAGAGGTCATTCCCAACTCCATCTCATCTCCAAGAAAACCAACACCTTTGGACCAAGAGAAAACTTTTTGCACTTCATATTGCATGTATGCATAGAATTTCAATATAAGTCTTTTATGATTTCATGTGGGTTTTAATTTGTTGAGCAATGTTTAGTTAATTCAAACTTAACCAATAGAAGCATTAGAGAAGAACCACAAAGATCAAAAGAACCAGAAGCAAGAGAAATAAAGAAAAAGAGAAGAAAAGATGATCTAGAAAAAGTTAACCACTACCCTACTTTGGACACTTAGAATAAGAAATCTGTAACTCAAGCAAAGGTGTGGTCAGTTAGTTGAGCTTGACCATATCACATACTAACTCAACCAAGAAGTTTCCAGCAAAACCTCAAATCCTAACCTCTTTCAAAATCTGTCCAAAGTTTGAATCTAAAACAGAAACCATACTTCAAAATTGAAATAAGATTTTTGCAAAACCTCATATTTCTTCATAACAAAAATATGTTTGGAGTCCTTATCCAATATCTTGACCAACCCAATTTGAAAATTTCGAAAATTCGAATTTTTATTTCTTGCGGACATTTCGTCGAACACGTTGTGGGCAGGATTCAGCAATAGTCAAGAACTGTTTGCAAGCAGTGGAGAGACCCCTCTGGTTTGCCCATGTCCTTCCCACAGTGTCCCCTGTCGCCTTGCTGTCGATCCCCAGCCACCCCTGCCCAGGCCCCGGCCGTGAGACATGGAGGAGAAGAGGAAGACCACCGCAGCACACCTTCCTTGCCCCCTCTGAACCAGACCACCACGCAGCCCACAAGCGCGCCAGCAGCACGCCCCAGCACGCCGCAGCCCTCCGCCGAAAGCCCCGACCGCCGCATCCCTTCTGTAGCCGACACCAGCCGTGCTCTGGCCGCCGATCCACTCGCCTCGTGCTCCCTCTCCCGCCTATAAAAGGGCCACCTCTCTTCCCTGAAAAGAACCACGCCATCACCAGGAACCTCCTAGACATAATCTCCTCGCTAGTTGCTCGCAGGTTTGAGCCCGCCGGAGCCGGCCGAGCTCCGGAGCACCCTGACGTTCCCGGCGTTCCAGCACCGCCCTCAAGATGCCGCCTGGACGAGGTGGAAGAGGAGAAGCCCCGCCGCCAGACTGCAACTCGCCACCACCTCTCGTCCCTTCCTCGCCGCACCCCACCTCCGAGCTGTTCCCCTGCAGAGCGCCGGTGAGGCTCGATCCTGTAGCACGAGGAAGATGACCCCGATACCGTTTCAATTTAATTCGGTCCTGGCAGCTGGGCCCCCGCTGTCAGGCCGGTTTGCTATTTTTTTCCTTGCCACCCGCCAGTGCAGCCTAACGGGCCGGCCCAGCGTGGACTGTGTGTCCGGCCCGGATTAAAAAAAAGGGTTATTCCGATTTTTCAAATTTTCGAAATAGTTTTCAGATGCTTTCGTATATTTAATTTTCCCGGAGATCTACCAATTCAAATTTAACAAATGAATATGTTCTGGAAACCTTAGAATATAAGCTATCCTTTAGAAGTGGTTTCAACACAATTAGATTTACATAGAAGTTGTAGTAAAAATAACAAAACAGGAGCTTTTACAACTTAGAAAATCCATATCAATTCAAATAAAATTCCTAAAAATACAAATCCAACTTTAGAAATTCACAATTAGTGATACCCATCTGCCTATACCATTAGATCTCATTTTTGAACCTTTTAAAGTAAATGCTATTTACCTATATGGTGATATAAGCATTTGCCATATAGGATTTTATTAAACTCAAATCTATAATCAAATTTTTTATGGAACTCTTATTGTTAAACCATATTTCCAAATACCTATCTATAGGTATTGATCTTAGTCCATGTGTATTTGTAGAAGGCATTTGGAAATTTAATCCTACATGGTAGTAATTAGAAACTCAAACTTGCACACCTATTTCAAAATAAATGGAAATGATATGGAACCAATTCGAATCAATCACATTTCTAAATATTGATCTATAACCTTTGATCCAATTCAACTAGGATTAATAGATTGTACTTGTAGATTCAAACTTGATTACTAAATACTTGCAAACTAGAAATAGCTTCGATAAAAGAAAAAGACTCCAAATCCTATGAAGCCACTTTGGTTGAACCCTAATCTTAAATATCTACATTAGTCCATGACCTTGGTCAATAAGGACTTGTAGGAGATATTTTCATAATCCAAAATAAATAAACCCTACTTAGATACAACAACTCCATCATCTCATCCATCGGAACTCAATGATCGTCGAAACCCCTCTCCATAGACTTCCTAGATCATTTCTCTTACCCAAGTATCCTTATAGTGAGTAAGTGTTGTTTGTGAATTGTGTGGTGATTGTATGCTAATTTACCTTCCTACGATTAGACGATAACGAGAGTAAGGAGAATGGATCCCGAAGTCAACCAAGCAATGGTGATGGAAACTACCCAACCCGAGATGAAGATGAAGAAGCCTATGACATTGCCAAGCCAGGCAAGCCATCTTTTGATTCATACTCCCAATGCCTAGTTTTAATATTGCATTCTACTTGTTTTAAGTAAATTGCATGATTGAATTGCTAGAGTAGAATGATAGAAGTATAGTGATCTCTTGCTTAACAAGAGCATCAAGCTGAGTTTATCCAATCATAGTTAGTGGTATCATCACCCACTGTAGTTGCTTAGTCGCTAATAATATTGAGGCCATCTATAAGGGGAACTCTATTGGAAAAGTGGTGACTTGAACTTGAAACTTGAATTGGAGATTGCTCCTATATACTGGCTTTATGAAAGAAATTAATCTTGACTAAGAACTATGAAATGTATTTCTCAATGACAACGAGTGATGTACTATGGGAGCCAACCATACCGTACAACCACATTACCCCTATATGGGAAGGGGCTTAGTCCGTAGCTTGTTTATCTTAGTATGGGAGGCCTTGTATCAAATAGTTATGGAAGGACACCGTGCGCGGCTACTTCTGAACCAGGTGGATTTCCACTAACCCGACACTCCGGGATGGCCAGAACTAGAGGCACCAGAGCGGGGATTCCGTATCCCGGGCTCTAGGGAAGGATCCTATACTAGGGTGAGCAAGTGAAAGAGTTTGTTTGATTATCTGAACCTCGCATACTTTGTGTATGTCGATCCATGGATTTCTCCCGGCAGATGTCTCGAATCTTGTGGGTAAAGTGTACCCCTCTGCAGAGGTTTTTAAACTATTCGAATAGCCGAGTCTGCGGTTATGGACAGTTGGCAAGCTGTACTTGACTTTTGTCAGGAATAAAAGTAACAATGGTGAATATTGTGAATGACTTGACATGAAAATGTTGTTGACACACTTGAAGTTCCTCTTTAGATTGAACTTAGAGAACTAAATTTCTTTTCTACCAATGAACATTCTTGGGAAATAAAACTAGCTTTTGCAAATAAACTTAGTGCTTAGTCCACCATATCAACCATGCATATCTCTCTCATCGCTTTGTTTATAAGATGGTTTGCGAGTGCATCCAATGTACTCATGGCTGTGTCCCTGGCTATTAACTTGGCCAGACTTGAAGGAGCAAGATCAAGAAGGAAGGACTCATTGACGACTTTGCGAATTAGGCTCGTTTCCTACTGTCTGCTTTGCCTGTGCGGTTGAAGCTTGACAACATGGACCCAAAGTGTTATTCCGCTGCATGTTGATAAGGTTCGATCGGTGCGACCACCTATGTAATCCCCTTTATTTACTATTAATGGCTATGACTGTGGTATCAACTGCGTTATGTAAATCACAACACTGATTCTGGGATTGTGATGGATTACATAACGGGCACTTCGAATTTGTTATCAAATTTGAGGTTGTTACATTAACACCTATGATCTGCAGCCTCACCATATCCCGGCCAATGCGGTGATGATCCTCTCTGCCTTTGCCGCTTTTTGTGAAGGCTTCGCCGGCATAGAGCCCTTCACCCAGGCTTGGGCGAAGTACTTCCAACTACGAAAGCAAGTTGTCCAAGAACCGCCCTGGAGCAGGGATGATCCGCCGGAGACGGCTCATGAGAAGAGGGACCGCCCCATGACTCTATGTGGTGCGGCCACCATCATGTCCCGGAAGGGCTCGGACTTCCCCAAGGTGGAGATGCTTGAGTCTTGCAAGAAGTGGCAGAAAAGCTTCTTCTATGTCAAGAATATCACGGATGTGGATCTGCTCAACCTGCCACCATTCGTGGACGAGCCACCGTTGGCGATGAAGAATTGGACTTACAATCCGAAGAACTCCGTGATGCCGGTTAATGCCCTCCACCGGGTTAAGGGCGAGTTACGGGATGCCGGCCTCACCCCACAAGACTTAGTGGCATGCTTTATCAGCCGGCGCGTCTCTCCTCTGCAGCGCTGGTCACATAAAATTTGCCAGATGAGCGGGCCCATGGACCCCACCCGGCATTCTACACATGAGCTGACTCCGGCCGACATTCTGCGGCGGATTAATGATATCTGCAAGTGTTCCCAGGCCACTTTTGCCTGGGGACTTGAACCGTACAGCCGAGATCGCCCCGCCCCAACGGTAAATCCTCCTGGCCGATACATAATCTCTTGTCCGGCATATAGATACTTGAGCCGACACATATCTATTTACCGTCACATATCATGCTTGGCCCGAGATATTGTTATTTGTCGACATATTCCTTTGTTTGATCAATTGAGCTTGCTCTTATGCAGAAATTCAGCTTCCAGGCCATGGAGAACTCCCGCATTGTCATAGCTGCAGACCGCACTGCCGCAGATCCTGAAGACCCGGACCATTGGGACAAACTTCCCCGGAGCACCCGTGCTGCAGCTGCCACGGGTAAGGCCTCCTCACCCCGGCAATCTACTCAAGACCGGATTGAGGGTGATTCTGACGAGGAGATCCTGATGTATTATGACCCAAAGCCACTTGCATATGCCTTTCCTCCCACACCTTTTGCTTATCCTATGCCGTCCTCAGCTATCCTGGACGATGAAGTAACCGACGCTGCGCCATTAAGCCAGGGACCTCCCCCTGCCGGCGTACGCGCTGGCAAGAAGCGCGGGGTCAAACCCCAACAAGAGCCAGCACAGAAGAGGCAGAAGGTTTCGGCGCCTCGCCCGAAGAAACCACGACCTGTTGCCTTGGGGTAAGTTCCTTTTCTTTGTGTTGCCTCCGACATATCTCTTGCTTTGATTATTAACTTGGCGTTTTCTCTCTTTTAGGGCTCCTCTTGCGCCGGAGCATGCTTCCAGCACAAGCGCCAGCCCCAACATTGAAAAGCCGGCAGCCACTGCCACCTCTGACATACCGTCTGCAAGTCACACGACCTCCCCGGCACCGGCATCTTCACCTGCGCCTGATAAATCCACCTCCCCGGCGAGGGACGATCCTCCACCGGAACAAGATTACACTGCCCCTGACGTCCACATGGACTCGGGGGCTCAACAGGACCCTTCGGCTTCTGACATCCACATGGACACAGGAGCCCAACAAGATGCCCCCGACTCCGGCGCGCCCACCAGCGGCGCCGGGACTACTGAGGATGCCGGCGCAAGCAACAAGAGTGTCGGCATAGATAACAAAGGAAAGGGCCCTGCAGTGCCAGAAGTCTGGACTACTTCGGAACCTGCCTCTGCTGGGCAAGCTGCACCTGCCGCGCCGGAACAACCAGCGCCCCAGACTCCATCCACGGAGAAGACTCCTGCCCCGGCCAAGCCTGCTGCCCCAGCCAAGACCTCTGTCCCAGACAAAACCTCTGCCCCGGTCAAGTCCGGCACCCTCAAGATCCAGCCGACCAAGTCCGGCACACCATCCGCCGCCACTGCTCCTTCTAAAGCAGCATCCCGGCCCAGCTCTGCTCTGGCCCTTCACTCTGGCAAGGCAGCATCTCGGCCCGGCTACCAGCCCAGCTTCTTCGACACGCCGGAACTTGAGGGCCGCGTCTCCCTGCTGACAAAAAGTGACCAGAGCCTTGGGTCTCTTAAGGAGCACTGCATCAGGTGGAATGACGCCGACAGTATGGACACTGCGGACTCCAGGAGCAAGAAGTTGGCCGAAGCCTCGGCCACTAGCAATCCATCTGATATCCTGGCCACGAAGCCCATTCCTATCGCCTGCGAGCTCCTCAGCCTCCAGCAAAGACTTCACCTCCTGGCCGATGCCACCAACGTAAGTCTTTTCCACGTATATCCCCAGTCCCCGAAAATGTCGGCTGTCCGGGATACGGGCAGCCAGGATTTTCCAATACCTTTTGCACTTAGCTGTTTTCAAATTTACTATCCGGAATAAAAGCTCGATCCGAGCTTCAAATCCTAGTCACCGAGGGCCGGGATAGGTGCGAGCACCTGTGCCGGATCTTTATCAAACTAACATCTTAAGCCTTTTTCAAATCCTCTTGACCGAGATATAAGCTCGATTCAAGCTTTAAATCCTAGTCACCGAGGGCCGGGATAGGTGCGAGCACCTATGCCGGATCTTTAATATCATGAACACTTCGCACAATCTTCAACTGCACTGACATGCTAGACTTCTCTTATAACCTTTCAAATCCTAACACTCTTGCAGCGCATGAACAACGCACGCGCCGACATGTACCACGACTTGGTGTGCGAGCACCGGAAGTTGTCAGATGCGCATAGCAAGCTTCAGCTTGAACTGTCCCAGAAAGGTAACCTCTGCCGACATATCCTTATATTCCGGATGACTTGCCTTTTTTACTTCTGACTACACCTCTTGCCGGCATACCTTAATATGCTGACACATAACCTTTTTTCGACATTCTGCAGCTGGTGCCGAAACACAAGTCACCGCGCTTCTCCAGCGGGTGAAGGAGCTGACCGGTATGCCGGATTCTGCGGATCTTTTACCACTCCACTTGTACTTCAAATCCTTTAACTGTTGCCATTGTTTTCTATCTTGACATTCTCTTAACTTCAAATCCTTGCAGATGAGAAAGCTGCACTGGAGGCACGCCACCAGGACTGTACTCCCTCAGTGGATGTGGCCAAGCAGTTGGATGACCGGGACGCCGCCCACAAAGTTGAGGTTGAGCAGTTGAAGGGCTGGATCGCTGAGCTTCTGGAGGAGAAGGAACGGAGGGAGGGACAACTCAAGAAAGCCCAGGAGCTGCTTGTCACCTCCGAGACTGATGCCTCTAACTCCCATGCCGAACTGACTAGCTTGAAGGAGCAGGCAATGAAATGGGAAGTTACAGTTGCACAGCTCAATGCCGACCTCGCCAGTAAGCTTCAAATCCTTTTTCCTTATCCTGCCCGACATATCATGATCCTTTCCGGCATAACCTTTACGCCGACATATACTCCTTCTGCTAACATTATTTCTATTTCTCAGACATGTTTCCTACTTCCGTCGAAGACGTTGAGAGGGCTCTGCAGTTGGATCGAGAGAACCGGGGTGTTCCGGTTGACTCGGCCAATTGGGACACCTCGGAACAGCTGTTGGCCCTGCAATCCTGGAAGAACGCCATGACCTTCTACATGGAAGAACTTTTTCTCGGCGCCCAGGAGGCATATTCTGCCCTCTGGCCGGGGCAAAGGACGCCCACTGATCCTGTTGATCTCGGCAATGATCTACAGATTTCCAAGGTTCGCCTCCGAGAATGGCGGGATTCCAGCGCAAGGGTGGGAGCTGATGAAGCTCTCAGCTACTTCCTCTCTTGGTATGAAAAAGCTGACTTGGAGACTTTGCGTACTATGCGCGAGGGATCCATCTGGACCACGGATCCAGAACATATCCGGCGTCGGCAAGAATTAGCCCACGGCTATGTGGATTATGCCGACACCGAGGCCTTTGTCTGGGACATCCGCGAGCCGGAGAAGACGGCAGACGATGCCAAGGATGCTGCTGATGCTGAGGGCTCTGACTCTAGCCAAGACGAAGAGGAATCTGAAGAGGCCGGCACTGACGCTCCGGAACAAGGATCTGTCTCAGGCGGAGGTGATGGCTCCATTCCATCTGCTGGGTCCAGCACTCCTGAAGCCGACATCTCCACTGCTACAGCTCCTCTAGCTGGCGGCCCTGCTTCTGCCGCTGCTCCTTGACTTTGCAGCACCAAAAACTTTAAGTTTTATCAGATCCCCGGAATGCCGGGTGCAATTGTAAGATATACGTTTAATTTCCTTTGGTTTGCTACCTGAACAAGTTTTAACTTGGTTTGCTTGTTTATCAATGCCGGATCATCTTTTGGCTAAGTCACCGAGTTTGTTTTCCTGTTTCCCTAACTCCACAACCTTGGCTACTTGTCTACCTCTATGCGCTTTTGACTTATGAGTCTCAAGGTTGCTTCATTAAACATACAGTACTTCAACTTTGAAACTTAGATTTCAAATCATCCGACATTTTCGGTTTTAACTTTAGCAATGGCGTAAATGTCGGTTCGCTTGCTCTATATTTCCTTAGCCGTTTTCCATGTGTAGACAATCTCCGGCATCTACTCTTGCTAGCCATGAAGCCGGGTTTCGGACAGCGGCTGAGTCAAAGAGCGGCCTTTGGTGCCGACACACTACTAGGCCGACATAGGAAACAATCAAATCAAGCCAGTCGGCATATACCCAAAAACTGAAAATAAACAATGATATATCTCGGAGATGGTGCCCGACCTCCTCGGGACGCCGACATTTCATTCATTAGTCTTGTGCCGGCATAAAGCGCCGGCACACAAAGCAAAATATGGAAATACATACATTATGCTGCTCAGGAGTAAAAGGGGCGGAGTAGGGCTATGTTCCATGGTCTCTTAGTTTCTTCTCCGGACCTGTCCACCTTGTCCTTCTTGGGGGCCTGCGCATCTATAAGATAATAGGCATCATTGTGCAGAGCTCTGCTCACAATGAATGGCCCCTCCCATGGAGGAGTTAACTTATGCCGGCCCTTTGTGCCTTGCCTTAGCCGGAGTACTAGATCTCCCTCTTGGAATCTCCTTGGATTCACCTTCTCCGCATGATAGCATCTGAGGTTCTGCTGATATACTGCTGTTATTGATAGTGTTATTTCTCTTGCTTCTTCCAGCAGATCAACATCATTTTCCCTGGCTTCTTTAGCCTCTTCCTCAGTATATAGCACCACTCTTGGTGCATCATGTATTACATCTGTTGGAAGCACAGCTTCTGCTCCATACACAAGGAAAAATGGTGTATAGCCTGTTGACCTATTCGGAGTTGTCCATAAACTCCAAAGCACTGCTGGCAATTCATCTAGCCAACATCCCAGAGTTTTCTCTAGTGGCTCTATCAGCCAAGGTTTTATGCCGGATAATACTAGTCCATTTGACCTTTCTACTTGGCCATTGGCACAAGGGTGAGCGACCGACGCAATGTCCAGCCGGATTCCCACCTCCTCACAAAATCTGGCAAATGGCCCTTGGGCAAAGTTCGACCCATTGCCAGTGATGATGCCATGGGGAACACCATATCTCAAGATTATATCTTTTAGGAATTTCACTGCTGTGTGGCCATCACACTTGCTTATGGGCTTTACTTCAATCCACTTGGTGAATTTGTCCACCATGACCAGGATATGGGTCATCTTTCCCCTGGCCGGCTTAAAAGCCCCGACCATATCTAGGCCCCAAACAGCAAAGGGCCAGGTTATCGGGATAGTCTTCAATGCTGACGCCGGCTGATGAATCTGGTGAGCATATCTTTGACATTCATTGCACTTTCGGACCAAGTCTTCTGCATCTTGTAGTGCCATCGGCCAGTAAAACCCATGCCGGAATACCTTGGCCACCAATGCTCTGGATGAAGCGTGATGACCACACTCCCCCTGATGAATTTCCCGGAGCATCTCCAGGCCTTCCGCAGATTCGACACATCTCTGCAATACTCCGGTGACACTTCTTTTGTATATTTCCTTGTTTATGATGGTATATCCTTTGGATCTCCTTGCAACCCAGCGCGCCTCGGTTTCATCCGCCGGCACTTGGCCATCCACCAAGAAATCCATGATAGGACGCGCCCATGAGGGCACCACCCTGACAGTGAACACTGCCTGATCTATCTCCATTATCTCGACCGACACATAATCGATCTCCATGGGCTGCAAAGTCCCCGGGACTGAGGGATCAGTCCCCGGGTATGCCGGAGCAGTCCCCGGGTATACCGGCACAACTTCTTGGTATATCTTACCCTTGCCTTTATTTCTGCTCCGGAATACTGCGCTCACTACACATGTCAGCCCAGTCCCCGGGACTAAGAGAGCAGTCCCCGGGTTACCTGACCTGACTCTGGCATCTATCTCCATCGGAATTGCATCCTCCGGGCTTGGCAGGACATAAATGGAAGATGACTCCGGCGAGGGCTTGATTGACGGCTTCCTCAGATGCTCCAACGAAATGATGGGCGGGATTGAATCTCTGGAAGACCCCAGCTTGGACAATGTATCGGCTGCTTCGTTCTGAGCTCGGGGAACATGCCGGAACTCACAACCCTCGAAGTAACCACTCAACCGCTGCACCAGGAAATGGTAGGATCCCATGTTTGCATCACGCGCATCCCATATGCCGGAACATTGCTAAATCACCAAGTCAGAATCACCGAAACACATAATCTGGTGAATGCCTATGTCCTTAGACACCTTCAGGCCATGCACAAGTGCCTCATACTCCGCCACATTATTCGATGCTGCAAAATGAATCTGCAGAACATATCTCAGCTGGTCATTTTTGGGTGAACTGAGAACTATGCCGGCACCCAGGCCGTGTATTGTCTTGGAACCATCGAAATGCATCCTCCAATAGTTTGTATCTGGCAATGGTGGCTCATACTGTATCTCGGCCCAATCAATAAAGAAATCAGCCAACACCTGGGACTTGATTGTATCCCTCTTATCATACCGAGGTGTATAGGGTGACAACTCTATTGCCCACTTGGCTATCCTGCCACTGGCATCTTTGTTGCCTATGATCTCCGAAATAGGGGCCTCAGCCACTACCCGGATTGGGTGCTCCTGAAAATAATGCTTGAGCTTCTTGGCCGCCATATAGACACCATATGTCATTTTCTGATAGTGGGGGTAGTTTTGCTTTGAGGTGGAAAGGACTTCACTCAAATAATATACCGGCCGCTGCACGGTTTTGCCTCCTTCCTCTTGCTCTACTACCACCACAGCACTGACAACTCTATTGGTTGCCGCTATATAAAGTAACATCGGCTCCCTGGGCATCGGAGATGCCAACACCAGCGCTGTTGACAACATCTGTTTTAGCTCTTTGAAAGCTGTATCTGCTTGCGTTGTCCAGACAAATGTGTCGGACTTCTTCATCAATTGATATAATGGTAAAGCTTTCTCCCCCAGCTGGCTTATAAAATGGCTCAGGGATGCGAGGCACCCAGTGAACTTCTGTACTTCCTTCAAATCTGTCGGTGGCTTCATTCTTTCTATGGCACGAATCTTGCCGGGATTAACCTCAATACCCCGGCTGGAGACCAGGAAACCGAGCAACTTGCCTGCCGGCACACCGAACGTACACTTAGCCGGATTCAACTTCATCCGGAATCTCCTCAGGTTTGCAAAGGTTTCCCGGAGATCACCTATGAGAGTTTTGCTCTCCTTGGTCTTTATGACGACATCGTCGACATATACCTGCACATTTTTATCTATTTGATCATGCAAACATTTTTGCATACACCTTTGGTAAGTTGCGCCAACATTTCTTAAACCGAACGGCATAGTGAGATAGCAATAAGCCTCGTACGGGGTAATAAAGGATGTCTTTATTTGATCCGGCTCATATAAGGGGATCTGGTGGAAACCAGAATAAGCATCTACGAATGATAACAGTTCACATCGGGCCGTGGAATCAATCACTTGATCGATCCGAGGTAGCGGGAATGGATCCTTAGGACATGCCTTGTTCAAGTTGGTGTAATCAACACACATCCGCCATACTTTTACCACGGCGGGCTCATCCTTCTTCTTTTCCACCAAAATCGGATTAGACACCCAATCCGGATGTAGTACTTCCTTGATAAAGCTGGAGGCCAGGAGCCTAGCCACTTCCTCCCAAATTGCTTTCCTCCTATCGTCCGCATTCCGCCAGAGCGGTTGCTTCACCGGCTTAGCATCCGGCCTTACATGTAGTGCGTGCTCAGCCAGCTCTCTCGGCACACCTTGCAGGTCTGAAGTAGACCATGCAAAGATATTCCGATTCTCACGGAGGAAGCTGGTGAGCTCACTTTCCTATTTGGGGTCCATACCTACTCCGATGAGGGCATGGCGCTCCGGGAAAACTTCATCCAGAGGCACCTTTTTTGACTTCCTTGCCCACTTGAAAAGAAGCACTGCCACTTGGGTTTGTCATGCCCGGCATAGATTTGTCGGCCACGACTGTCTCAGCAATTTCCACTGCTCGCTTGAGCCTCTTCTTTTCCTCTGCAATGATCAGATTCTCGGCCAGGTTAGACCCGGCTGTTGCACACGCCATCGAACGCTTGTAATCACCAATGATGGTAATCGCCCCTCTAGGCCTCGGCATCTTCATCTTCAGGTATGCAACATGCGTAGAGGCCATGAACTTCGCCAGTGCCGGCCTTCCCAGCAAAGCATGGTAGGGCCTTTCCAGATCAACCACCACGAACATGAGGTTTTCCACCCTGCAGTTATCCCGGTTGCCAAACATGACATCCATCCGGATCTTGCCCATCGGCGCACATGAAAGTCCCGGCACAATGCCGTGGAATGTGGTCTTGCTTGGCTCCAGCATATTCTCCTTGATACCCAGCTTCTGCATCGTATCCCGATACATGATGTTGATGCTGCTTCCATTGTCAATGAGGACCTTGCTGAACCTTACGTTATTAGCCGGCCTGACAAATGTCGGATCCATTACTAGCGCATATCCACCGGGGTTTGGCATGATCCTGGGATGATCTGCCCTGTCCCAGCCAATGGCCTGGTCGGACCAATGCATCAACTTCGGAACTACCGACATAACAGCGTTTACCTCCAAACACCGCCGGTACAAGCTCTGCTTGTCTGTTCTTTCGGCCACGAAGACCATGTAGCTCTGATCATGTTCCTTGAACTCATTTTGGCCCGCTCCTGGGCCTCCGGCACTATATTCCGGATTATAGCTCTGGTCTATTTGTTTTACGCCGGCATTTCCGGTATTGCTCTGATTCCTGGGATTAACTGGCCTGGGTGGGATTGCAACTGTATTTGCACCTATCAACGGCGATGGAGCTGCCGGGACAGGTGGTCTAGCCAGCCCAAAAGGACCTGCATGACTTGCCAATATGTTGTCCAGCCACGAACAGTTTCTTGTCAAATGGTTTGCTGGCTTACCCGGCTGGAACGTGTGAAACACACAAGGTTTGTCCATGGCCAAACCTACCATATACTTCGGCCACTGCTTCTTCTGACCGTCGGCTCCGCCGGCATTCTTATTGATCCAAACATTCTTTTTCTGGAAGGGCCGCGCTTGCTGCTGTGGTTGTTGCTGCTGTTGCTGCTGAGGCTACTGATAGCCCTCATATCTCGGACGCTGGCTACTGCCGGCACCTCCTTGCTCTTCCTCCACGTCTGCTACTTGTGCCATGCCATACCGATAATTTGGCCGCTCATCTCTTCTCTTATCCTGGTTATCCGGACGATAAAACTGCCCCGGTCTCCCGGTGTTGCTATTGTTCCGCTGGGTCTGCCCCTGTCCTTGTGAATCAAGGGTGGGCTGCATGGGATCTCCCAGAGCATAACTATCAGCAATCTTGATTGTCTCGACCAACGTGGCTGGCATTTCCCTCTGCAACTTTTGCCACAACATGGTGCCGTGCCGGCACCCATGAGCGAACCACATGATGGCCTGCTACTCCACAACTCCCTCGCAGGAATTGCGCAACGTGCACCACCTGGTCAGGTAGTCACGATCAGTCTCAAAGTCTCCTTGCCGGCAGCTAGCTAGTTGCTGCGGGCGGTTGGGCCTCTTGTATGTACTGGTGAAGTTTGACACAAACTGCTCTTCGAAATCAACCCAGCCATTGATGCTTCCGACCGGCAAGTTATTTAGCCATATCCTGGCTGGCCCTTCAAGCATCTGTGGCACATATCGTACCGCCCACCTGAGGTTTCCTCCAGCGATATTCACCGTAGTGGAGTAGTCCTCCAACCAATCTTCCGGCTTCGTACTGCCGTTGTATGTCCTCGCGCCACGCGCGAGCTGGAAACAGTAAGGCACCGGCTCACCCATAATCCGGGGTCCAAAGCACATAGGACCCAGAGCTGCTTGTCTCTCTACCAATTCTGACTAGTGAATCCTGTCCAGCTTGAAGCGCACATCGTTTGCCGCTAAGGACCGAGGTCTGAGCCAGGATGCAATTGGGCCCGCGATCATCTTTTGCTATTGCTATTCCGGCTGACACTGCTCATTCTGCTGGCCTTGCTGATATTGCTGGCCTTGCTGATATTGCTGCTGATATCCTGTCCTTGCCAGGACGGAATTTCCATCATCTTCATGGTGTCTCGGCTGACCCGTGCCTTGCTGCTGCACCGCACGTTCGGCGCCCTGCTGCTGACGCCGAGCTGCACTGTTACTCTGGCCCCCACCAGCCAAAGCTGCTCCTTGCCCGGCCGGCACATTCTGACCGGCACTCTTGCTGCCGACATTCTTGTCAGCATGGCCAGCACTTCTCTGCACCGTCGCCTGCTTTCCGGTGATTGCCGGATCATACACCTGGATCTGCCTGTCCTGGCAGCCAGAGGTCACACTTCTGGCACGCCGGGCGCTTGGATGCAGGGACGAAGCTTGGCCCTTCGACCTCACACTGGCACCTCCTACCGACACTACATACTGGGATGCCCCGGCACCTAGGTTTACCTTCTTGAAGGCCTCCTGCTGCTTGGTAGCTTTAGACAAAAGATGGTTAAGCCGGGCCTGCTGCTCACGCAGTGCTTCGCCGGATAAACTAGTTAAATCCTTAGCTACCTCTGCTGCTGCTCTAAGGTTCTTCACTGGGGAGCTATAAACTACCTTAGGTACAGTACTAGTTGCAGTATGACCCTTATCACTAGCACCTTTTTCTAGCTCAGTGTTAAGATCTCCACCTCTATTTCTAATCCCATCTATCCGGCTAGGCCGGGTTACCACAGGAGTAAAACCATGAGCTGCCTCATACTCACGGAGTTGCCGGTTAAACCATTCGTGCTCCTGGTGCATGGCCAGGGCCTCATCAACGAGGGCCTGGCGAGATCCCTCTAGGACCTCCCTTGTCTGCTCCGGATCATCGCCGGATCGTACCGGCTCAAGAAGCCAATCGATGATGGGAAGAAGCACCTGACCCTTTGCCGGCACAACGGAAGTGCCGGCTAGGTTCTCAACATGCTCCAATGGAGGACGTGCTGACCTCTTGGCCTTCGGCGGCTCCGGGGGAGTATCCGCTGCTGCTGCTGCCTTGCCGGCACCATCTGCCGGCGGCACTGATATGCCGGCCATCATTACCTCGGCTGACTCTACTGAGCGAGCGCTGTGCCCAGCGTGAGCCAGCCGATGTGACGGAGGATCCACCGCCACCAGTACCTCTTCCTTGCAAACTCTCTCAGTCCCCACGTACACCTCGTAGGAACCGAAGACATGATCCGGCCATCCCTGGGGAACGGCCGGCCGCCGAGACATCCGGCGTTGTCACTGACGAAGCTGAGCGAGCCTAGCCTCTGGACGAGGCTAGAGACCACGCGCACTCCCAAAGCTGCTATCACGGACCCCGTCCGAATAAACACTCCGCCCAGCATATCGACCAGCCCCACGGTGGGCGCCAATTGTCGTCGTGGTGAAACAACATATGCCATGGGTAGGCTTAAATGGGGGCCGAACTAGATGCTGGAGGATTCGGGAGAGGGGAACGAGCTGAAAAGCACGACAGAAAGGAACACAGATCTACCCAGGTTTGGGGCTCTCCTAAGGAGATAACACCCCTACTCCTGCTCTACTGGATATGTATTTGGATCGATGGAGTATACAACAAAGGTGCTTCCAAGCTCTCTGCTAGAGGAGGAAGATGAACTGCTAAGTGTAGGAACACAGAGTGACCAACCCCCTCCTAGGGCTCCCTGTGCCACCTTATATAGTGGTGGCCAGGGTTACAACGGTCACCTGAGACCAGGGGACACCAACTACACTCCAAATAGGGCAAGCTGACGAAGGCACACGCCCTTGACTTTCTCCCTGATTGCTCTCGATGGGACTCACCCTTGCTGTACCTTGTACTTCCTGGACTGTGACCTTACCACGCTAAGGTAAGGGCTGTACTTGTGCACAGTGAGGGTAGGTAAACCTCCACTGTGCACCCTGTCACCATGCACTGCTTCCATACTAAGATGTCTTCCTCCTTGATTGTAGGGATGTGACGCCTTGGTTGACTTATGTAACCCGGATATGACCGTTGGCCATATCCCGGACCTATATGTCGGACCATCGTCCTATGAAGGACGGGTAATCCGGCCTCCCTGCTCCTGCACAACATACCGAATAAGTTAGGCCAGCATATCTATGCTTATTCCGGCACTCCTCAATAAGTATCCCGGATATTCCGGCATATCTAAACTGTCGCCGGGATACACTTATATGCCGGTCTGGCCGACGCTTCTGTATTCCAGCCAGACCCCATCTAGGTCGACCGGCATAAGTCAACCTTACTCCTTGTAACTTTCTAGCCTCTTGACCCTACCGGGGGTCATCCCCCCGACAGGTCTAGGCCCCCTTATATAGGCAGGGGCCTGGTTACAGGTTAGGTAGCAATTCAGTCGGCTACCGGCTCCTCGGTGGCAGCGTCCTTGGCATGATCTTCTGGCCCTGCTCTGACAAAGGTGCTTTATAAAGCGCCTTTCCCCCTGGACCATCATCTGGGAGGCATATACCCTCCCTTTTGCCTCGGATCCCGTTGTGGGGAAGGGGCCTTGATCGCTGATTGGCTGAGGCCGGTCGTGGCACGCGTCACTCCCATTCTTGGCCTCTGTCGCTCTTGTCGGGGCTAGCCTGCTTTTAGCGAAACAGCCGTTGGAGGGCTTTTGTCCTCATCGTCCGGCTCTGGCTCTCCTCGGTGGAGTCGCCAGTCGGCTGCTAGCGCAGCCGGCCCCTCGGACAGAGCCGGTCTTCTCGTGCTAAAGCCGTGGGGACTCCTGGGACGCCAGCCGACATATTGCCCGGCCCGTGGTACGCCCTATAAGTCATCCCCATGATACTAGCCCCCAAAACTGGTGACGTCTCATGGGCCAGCATGGGGCTTCGGTGGGTTCTTCTTCTCGCCGAAGTCTTGCTCATCTGCGTCGAAGTCCTAGGATTCTTGGTCCGGTCTTGAGGTTGATGGTTTTGAGGCCAAGCCATGTGGAATTCTTCCGGCCATCTCGAGACGTTTCGGCTCTAGGCTTAACCCGGCTGGCGGCCACAAGCCGGCGTGCCGCCTCCTTGGAACTTGTGCCGCTTCGGGTCTTGTTCTCACGCTGCGGCCGGCATAGTGCGCCAGTGGCCAGTGTCCCATCTTGTCACTTTGACTTCGAAATCACCACCGTCATAATTTCTCGGGTCATCAAGCGGGGTGGACTGGCTTTCGTCAGCGATGCGTCCCATCGGTTCCTCCCACGATCCGCTGTGGCAACCGCGGCGGTTGCACACGATGTCGGATGGTTACCGAAACATCGGGGGGTTATCCCCTTCACCGCCCTTCTTTAAATACTAAGCGTGCTCATTGCCGAGGGCATCCCCCCACTTCTCCCCTTGCCTCGAGCTCCTCCTTTCCGAGTCTAACCCGATCATGTCATCCCTTAGTGGTTCTACCGCCAGTGGTGACGAAGCCCCAAAGGGGAGCAAGGAGGAGGTCAAGGCGCTGGAGACGGCGCCTTTCGCATCTCGAAAACGTGGTCGCCTGAAAGGGAGTCGCATCAAGAGAACCTTGGAGGCCCTCGCGACGAAGGCCACCGCCGTTGCCTCCACCTCCATCGTGCCCCAGGCAGCCAGGGCTCCCCGCGACGCAGGCATCCTGGAGAAACGGAGGCCCGGCCGTCCGAAGGGGAGCGGGAGGAAGACCGCTTCCGTGGCGGTTGTAGCTCCTTCGTCGCCCCGCTGTCGTGGACAGCCACCGGGCAGCAAGAACAAGAAGGCCCCCGCTGCTTTCAGGGTCACCGCCTCTACTTCTGCGAGGCCCCGAGCAGCGGCTTCACCTCCAGTGGGGCCATCACGGCCCTGGCTAGAGAAACCAGCGCTCCAACCATCGGCCTACATCTCAGCCGAGGGATGGTCCACCTGCATCATCCCTGTGCTTGCCGGTGCCTGGGACCTCCTCCGCCTTCTGTCCTAGTTTATGAGCTCGATGGAAGACCAGGAGATGGCTTATGCCAAACTGCGGGAATGCAGCGGCGGCTAGCCCACGTACCGCGTCAAGGTCTACTATGACGGCCAGGGGGCGTGCTACTTCTGCGATGGGTGGTCGAAGTTCTTCATCGACTACGGCGTGCAAGAGGGTTGGTTCGTCCTTCTCACTCACCATGATGGGAAGGAGGACTTTACCGTCTGCCTCTTTGATGGCACCCTCTCTGCGTGCGCCTTCGCTGCCCAGCCGTGAAGGGCGAGCCTCGTCGACCTCCAGCGCGGACTTCTCTGGGGCGAAGTCCATGCGGCGCTTGCGCCGGGTCGAGGAAGGCAAGCATCCCCCAGGCTAGGAGTACTTGGTGCTCTTAGGGTAACAATTTAGGGAGCTTTTGTAATCATCAAACTTTCGCTTAATGAAAACTTGTCCTTCTTCATTTGTTGTGTGAATGTTCTTTTGCTTGTGTTGCCACGCCGCAATGATTCCCCAGCTAGGATTCCTCCTTGAATAGAACCGTTGTCGTGCGAATTCGTAGGTAGGGACCGCGATGGTCATTGACTTGCATAAACGCTTCGGGCGAGATCCTCCAGCCTCAGCGTGAAAGGGGCAATGCTTCTGCTGGCCAGCTCTGGGAAGGATGAACTAGCTCCGGCTTGGCAGGGTCGGAGTAGAAGCTAAGTCCTATACCAGCTTGAGCAGAGCCGAAGCTGGTACGTTTCCCTTCCTGGGCCTTCGCACGTCCCTTGTTGTGGTTGGAGTAGATCTCCAGGTTTCTGGCTCTAGTCATTACTTTGCAAGTGTTAGATTTCGATTTTGTCGTTCCTTTGCTGATCGCGTCGCAGCGCCAGCTGATCGAACAGCCGGCGAGGTACTGGAGCCGGCCCACTTCTGAGGGCCAGTTCCCTTTCCCCCTAGCCCCCGAGTTTAGGGGTAGCTGGACTGACAGCTAGCTCAAAACAAACCTTTCGCATACGGTGCCAACGTCGAATGAGGCAGCTCTAGCTTCGAACCTCTTTGACGTGGCTTCTTCGCCCAAACGTCGAGAGATTGTGATTATCAACCATTCGCTGGCTTTGCCTTTGTCCGGTTCCCTCAACCTTTTCCTTGATCTTCCCACCCTTCGGCCCTTCTACCCCCAACCGGCAGCCTGGTGCCGGTTGGTCTCCCTTGGGCCGGCAGCCGAATGCCAGCCTAGGGTGGGAGTGTGCCACAGAGTGAGAAGTAGTACTTCAGTTTGTCGGGCACCCGACTCTTGCTAGCCAACGCTTAGTTAACAAACACTCCCTCCAATGCCTGGTTGAGTAATTGTTCTATCGTTTATGGTTCTGTTCTGCGGCTTTTCTTCGTATGCGGCCTACCGGCTCCTATCCGTCCGGCTGCGCGGAGCCAGAAGGTGGAGGTTGGGCTCGAGACCTTCTTCATACATAGTACTCATCCAGCTGACGAGAAATCAATCGTTTTTAGGGCTGCCGGCTGTGGCTCGGTGCTCGGAGCTGGCTGTCGGTCAAGTGAATAACGCAGGAAGCAAAACATGCATGAAGTGTTTTCCTCAGAGCCGGCCATAACTAGTCGCTCCATATTCCTTTATTCATTGACACATTTTTCGGGGTACAAGCTTTTGCCTTAACAGAAGAAAGGTCTTAGGAGACTGACGTTCCAGGGATGCTCTGTCTCCTTGTCAGAGTTATCTGCCTTATTCTTTCTAGGCTCTTGTGCGTCGATGAGGTAATATGCCCCATTGCCCAGCACCCGGCTGACAATGAACGGTCCCTCCCAAGGAGGAGACAGCTTGTGCATGCCCTTAGTGCTTTGGACCAGCCGGAGTATGAGATCTCCTTCACGAAACACGAGTGGGTGAATTTTCTGGCTGTGGTATCGTCGTAGCTGCTACTGATAGAGCGCTGATCTGGCCAAAGCCTGCTCTCGTGCCTCCTCGAGGAGGTCGACACAATCTTCGCAAGCTTCTTTCGCTTGCTTCTCCGTGTACTGGACGATTCTGGGCGCGTTGAACTTGATGTCCATGGGCAACACCGCTTCTGCTCCATAGACCAAGAAGAAAGGTGTGAAGCCAACAGAGCAGTTTGGAGTGGTGCGCAGGCTCTAGAGTACTGAGGGTAGTTCCTCAACCCAACAGCCGGCTGAGCATTCGAGAGGCTCCACCAGCCTTGGTTTGATGCCAGCTAGGATCAGCCCATTTGCCTTCTCCACTTGCCCATTTGTCTGAGGGTGCGCCACTGACGCTAGGTCCAGCCGGATGCCCTTCTGGCCATAGTAATTAGCAAAGACTCCCTTCGCAAAGTTTGTCCCATTATCAGTGATGATGCTGTGGGGAACTCCATATCTTGTGATGATCTCGTTGAAGAACTTGATGGTGGACGAGCCATTGAGTTTTTTGATTGGCTTGGCCTCGATCCACTTGGTAAACTTGTCCACAGCAACCAGCGGATGCGTCAAGCCCCCGGGTGCGGTCTTGAATAGCCCTACCATGTCCAGGCCCCAGACAGTGAACGGCCAGGTGAGCGGGATGGTCTTGAGGGCTGCCGCTGGAGTGTTTCTGTGCTTGGAGAAGCGCTGGCAGCCGTTGCACTGTTTCACCAGCTGCTCTGCATTCTGCTTGGCCGTCGGCCAGTAGAAGCCATGACGGAAGGCTTTGGCCACCAAAGCTCTGGAAGATGTGTGATGTCCGCACTTCCCTTGGTGTATTTCTCTTAGTAGCTCTATCCCTTCCTCCGGCTCGATGCACTTCTGAAAGATGCCTGACACGCTGCGCTTGTATAGCTCGCTGTTGATGATGGTGTACGCCCCTGCACGACGCTGAATTCGCCTAGCTTCCGCTTTGTCTTGCGGCAAGTCTCCGGTGATGAGGTAGTTGAAGAATGGCTCTGCCCACGATGGTATCTCCCGTATGTGGAAGACACTGCCAACCAGGGGATCGGCAGCCCCCGGGTCTATCGTCGCGCCGGCCTCATCTAATTGTCCGGCTGGGGGAGCGGGTGTGAAGCTGGCAGCCCCCATGTCCTTTGTCGAGCCGGCCGCGGTGGGCTGGCCGGCTGCTTCCTTCAGCCCCGAGGCGGCAGCCCCCGGGTCCGGTGGTGGCACCTGAGCCGGGGTCGGGTCTCCAGGCACATAGATGGATGGAGATTCCGGCGAGGGCTTGATGGACGGCTCGTGGATGATTTCCAGTGACACCCCAGCTGGGATATCATGCTTGGTGGAGCCGATCTTGGATAGCCGGTCCACCTCATCGTTGTTCGCTCTGGGGACATGGTGGAACTCGCAGCCCTCGAAGAATCCGCTAAGCTGCTGCACATAGAAGCAGTAGGAGGCCATATTGGCATCCTTGGCATCCCAATCCCCTGAGACCTGGTGCACCACCAGGTCGGAGTCTCCAAAACAGAGGATCCTCCTGATGCCAATCTGCTTGGCCATCTTGAGCCCATGTACAAGGGCTTCGTACTCGGCGACGTTGTTCAACGCACGGAAGTGCATCTGCAGCACGTACTGCAGCTTGTCTCCCTTGGGAGAAGCGAGGACGACGCCGGCCCCCAAGCCCCCGAGCAACTTGGAGCCGTCGAAGTGCATGCGCCAGTGGGTGGAGTCTGGAGCCGGCGGTAGGTACTGGTGCTCTTCCCAATTAGCAAAGAAATCCGCTATGATCTACGACTTGATCATCGTCCTGGGCTTGTACTGAATGGTATGAGCTGCAAGCTCAATCGCCCATTTGGCCACTCTGCCTAACACATCCTTGCACCCAATGATCTCTGAGAGTGGAGTGGTGCTCACCACCGTGATAGGATGCTCCTCGAAGTAGTGCTTCAGCTTCTTAGCTGCCATGTACACGCCGTACGCGACCTTCTAGTAGTGCGGGTAGTTTTGCTTGGAGAGAGTGAGCACCTCACTCAGATAGTACACCGGGCACTGAACCGGCAGCTCCTTGCCTTCCTTGGTGCGTTCCACTATGATCATGACGCTGATGACTCACGGAGTAGCTGCGATGTAGAGCAGCATTGGCTCTCGCGGAGCCGGCGCAGCCAAGATTGGCGTGGTGGCCAAGGCTTGCTTGAGGTCGTTGAAGGCATCGTCAGCGCGCTGGGACCAAATGAAGTGGTCCATCTTCTTCATCAGCTGGTACAGCAGCATGGCCTTCTCTCCGAGCCGGCTGACGAACGGCTAAGCGAGGCCAAGCAACCAGCAAACTTCTGCACGTCTCTGAGCTGGGTGGGCTTCTCTAGGGCCTCAAGGGCTTTTATCTTTGAGGGGTTAGCCTCGATCCCTCGCTGGGAAACGATATAACCTAGGAGCTGTCCAGCCGGCTGATGTCTACGCACTTCTATTCTTGTAGACACTTGTTGGGCCTCCAAGTGCAGAGGTTTGTAGAACAGCAGCAAGTTTCCCTTAAGTGGATCACCCAAGGTTTATCGAACTCAGGGAGGTTAGAGGTCAAAGCTATCCCTCTCAAGCAACCCTGCAATTACGATACAGAAAGTCTCTTGTGTCCCCAACTCACCCAATACACTTGTCAGGTGTATAGGTGCACTAGTTCGGCGAAGAGATAGTAAAATACAAGCGGTAGTGATGATTATAAGTAGTAACTGTGATATGAAATAAATATCGCTGCGAGCAAACAAGTAACAAAACAGCAAGTAAACGGTGTGCAAAGCTTGGAAACAAGGCCTAGGGATCATACTTTCACTAGTGGACACACTCCCAACAATATAACATGATTGAACAAATAAACAACTTCTCTCCACTATAGTACTCTGAATTACTCTCCTATTGAATAACACTAATCATTGTGTAGTGGCTACAGAAGCACCCCTTAAAGTTCATCAAGTACTTGACAAACACCACTCATAGAGATATCCAAATCAGATCACAACTCAAGATAGATATCATTGCAACTTAGACCAAGTACTAACACGGTGCACACACTGTCAACATTACACCATGAAAGGAGGAATAGATCACTCAAACTATCATAGCAATAATTATTCTCATAATCCACAAGAGATCACAATCATAGCCTAAACCAAGTACCACCATGATGCACGCACTGTCACCGTTACACCAAGGCAGGAGGAATAGATTACTTTAACAATCACCACTAGAGTACACATAACATCTGAATAATAATATCTACTTGTTCAACATGATACAAAGCTCACGATCACATAAAGATCACATCATGGGAGAGAGAGGTGAACCACATAGCTACCGGTAGAGCCCTCAGCCCTGGGGATGAACTACTCCCTCCTCATCATAGGAGACAGCAAGGTTGATGGAGATGGCGGTGAGGTCGATGGAGACGGCGGAGACGGCGATGGAGGTCGATGGAGATGGCTCCGGGGGCACTTCCCCGTCCCGGCAGGGTGCCGGAACAGAGACTTCTGTCCCCCGAAATTCGTCGGCGATGGCGGCGGAGCTGCGGAACTGTTTCTGGAAAATTGCCGAATCCCCTAGGGTTTTCCGTCCCGAGGCTTTATATAGGCGAAGGGGCGTCGCGAGAGGGCAGCCAGGGGCTCCTCACATAGGGGTGGCGCGGCCAGGGCCTGGGCCGCGCCAGCCCCTTGTGAGGGTGGCCTCTGGCCCCTCTCCTTCCTCTCTTCGGATGTCTGGATGCTCCCGAGAAAAATAGGACTTCTGGCTTTTGTTTCGTCCAATTCCGAGAATATTTCCTGTGTATCACTTCTGAAACACAAAAACAGCAGAAAACAGGAAACTGGCACTGTGGCACTTCGTTAATAGGTTAGTTCCGGAAAATGCATAAAAGTGCCACTAAGTGTAACGAAACAATATGCAAATGGTGTAAAAACAAGCATGGAGCATCAAAAATTATAGATACGTTTGAGACGTATCACCGGCACTCCAAAGGTGCACTTCTCTAGGTTGAGCTTCATGCGATAGCGCTGCAGGTTGGCGAAAGTCTCCTTGAGGTCGTCCAGGAGCGTGCCGCTCTGCTTGGTCTTCACCACCACGTCGTCCACATAAGCGTGCACGTTTCTCCCAATCTACCCTTGCAGACATCGCTGCATGGTTTGCTGGTATGTGGCTCCAGCATTCTTCAGGCCGAATGGCATGGTAACATAGCAGTAAGCTCCATATGGGGTGATGAAGGACGTCTTGATCTAATCCGGCTGGAAGAGCGGGATCTGGTGATAGCCTGAATAAGCATCCAGGAAGGACAACAGGTCGCAGTCGGCTGTGGACTTGATCACCTGGTCAATCTGCGGTAGCGCAAAAGGATCCTTAGGGCAAGCCTTGTTGAGGCTGGTGTAGTCGATACACATTCGCCACGTGTTATTCTTCTTCAGAACCAAGACTGGGTTCGCAAGCCAGTCAGGGTAGAATACCTCCATGATAAAGCCGACTGCAAGGAGTCGGGCAATCTCCTCGCCAATAGCTTTCCTTTTCTCTTCTGCAAAACACCGCAGCGGCTGCTTGACCGGCTTGGCATCTGGCCGGACATTGAGTGAGTGCTCAGCCAGCTCCCTCGGCACACTTGGCATGTCCTTTGAAGACCATGCGAAGATGTCCTGATTCTCATGGAGGAAGCTGGTGAGCTCGCTTTCCTATTTGGCAGACAGGCCAGTGCCGATGATGACGTACTTGGTGGGGTCACTCTCGTCCAGCAGGATCTTCTTGGTGTCGTTGGCCGGCATGAACTACTCCACTGGCGACTGGCGAACCGGCACATCTTGCTGGGCGAGCTCCACGCAATGTAGAAGCTGCCTCTTCTCCTCGGCGATGACCAGCGCCTCTGCCAGCTGCGAGCTGCGAGCTCTCCTTCGCGTAGGCCAGGGACTTCTTGAAGCTTCTCGTGACTGTGATCACACCTCTGGATCCTGGGAGCTTCATCTTCAGATAGGCGTAATGTGGCACCGCCATGAACTTGGCTAGGGCTAGACGGTCAAGCAGCGCGTGGTAGGGACTACTGATGTCCACCACCTCGAACCAGATGGGCTCGCGGCGGCTATTCCCCTTCTTTCCGAAGAGAACCTCTAGCTGCACCTTGCCCAAAGGGGCGCAAGAATGCCCAGGCACGATGCCATGGAAGGTGATCCGGCTTGGTTTCAGCTGAGCAAGCGGGATGCCCAACTTCTCCAGAGAGCTTCGGTAAAGAAGGTTGATACTACTACCACCGTCGATGAGCACGCGGAAGAACCGGCACATGTGTGTATCGGAACACACAACAGGATTCAGGACCAGAGCGTACTCTCCAGGGCTAGGCATTAGCTTCGGATGGTCCTCGCGCCCCCAGGTAATGGTCGCCTCAGACCAATGCATGAACTGAGGTTCTGCAGGCATCACATCGTTCACCTCTGCCTCATCCCAAAGGTTGTTCCTTTTATCCTTGTCGGGGATGGTAAAGATGTGATATTGCTCAACATCCACCGGGAAGTCATCATCTTGATCCGGCTCGCCTCCAGCCGGGTGGTGCTGTTGGTCCTCCTGACCTCCGGCCGGTTGCGCTGGCGACGTGCCAGGGATCTGCCGAGCGCGTTGCTCCAGCTCTCTCATGAAACGGCACTGACGCGTGGAGTGGGTCGCTTCCCTGCCCGGGAAGGTGTGGAACTTACACGGCTGATCAATTGTGGCATCGAGGGTGTACTTTCCCTCTTTGCGCCCATGACCGCTGCCAGCAGCCCCCGGGCCTCCTTGGTCAGAAGCCGCTCGCTTTGAGCTAGCAGATCCTCTGGGGAATGTCTCGACATGGTCAAGCCACAGGTGGATGTGCAGCGCTGGTGGGCGAGCCTGGGACTCCGACCCTGGCGCTGACACCGGGATCTGGCATGGCCTGCTTGCTCCGCCGCCTTGCTGGGTGCAGCGGCCTTGGGCATTGCCGCTCGGGGCACGGCCGCCCAGTCCGCGCCCTCCGCGGCCTCAGCTTGCCGATGGCGACCGCTGGATCTGGCCGAGGATAGCGGTGGCGAAACTGCGCCGCAGGTCACAAGCGAGCTCGGTCGGTGCGTCTCCATGCACGTCGTAGAACTCGCTGAGCGTGGTGCTCGTGCAGCACCGGTTGGCCTCGTCCTCAGCCACCTTGCTGAGGAGGACGAGACGCGTCCGCTCCAGGGCCTCAGCGACCCGGGTGGGATCAATGACGCGGCTGAGGGGAGCGCGCAGGTCCACCACGGAGACATCCGAGGCGTCCTGCTCTAGGAGTGGAGCATCTTGCTCCTGTGGAAGAAGGCGTTCAGGCGACGGGCGCTCGGGGCGCGGTGAGTCGCCGCCCTCATCTTCTCCCAGGGCCATCACCTTGACTATGGCGCCAAGATTGCTGCTTTCACCGCAGCTCGAGCCTCCGTCGCAGAGAGAGTCGAAGACGTCGGTTACCTCCTCCGGGAAGGGCTTGGCGACATAGAAGCGGTGGCTGCCGACATCGAGGAAGGAGCCGCTGTTACCGAAGCCGTTCTCGAAGTGGGCCAAGTTGTCGCTGACGCAGTCGAAGGTGCCGAATCTCCAGACGAGGCCAGAGGTGACCTTCTTGCCGAGAACCGATGAGGGTCCCGACCAAAACTTGACTCCGCTCGCCGCTGCACTTTGCCCCACGGTGGGCGCCAACTGTCGTGGGAATTTAGAGACAGTAGCCATGGGATGGCTTATCAAAGGGGCTCGACGGTGGTGACGATGGGTCCAGCTCGGGATTGTGCCAATGGAGACACCTCGGTTTACCCAGGTTCAGGGCCCTCCCGGTTGGAGGTAAACCCCCTACTTCCTGCCTGCTTCGTATTGATTAGACAGTAGCGATTATAGTGCTCCTCGAGCTGTTCAGGCTAGAGGAGGAAGAAGAAGATTGGATCTCCCTAGACTAAGGGTCCATGCCCCCTTATATAGGCAGGGGCCTGGTTACAGGTTAGGTAGCGATTCGGCCGGCTGCCGGCTCCTCGGCGGCGGCGTCCTTGGCATGATCTTCTGGCCCTGCTCTGACAAAGGCGCTTTATAAAGCACCTTTCCCCCTGGACCGGCATCTGGGAGGCATATACCCTCCCTTTTGCCTCGGATCCCATCGTGGGGAAGGGGCCTTGATCGCTGATTGGCTGAGGCCGGTCATGGCGCGTGTCACTCCCGTCCTTGGACTCTGTCGCTCTTATCGGGGCTAGCCTGCTTTCGGTGAAATAGCTGTTGGAGGGCTTTTGTCCTCATTGTCTGGCTCTGGCTCTCCTCGGTGGAGTCGCCAGCCGGCTGCTGGCGCAGCCGGCCCCTCGGACGGAGCCGGTCTTCTCGTGCTAAAGCCGTGGGGACTCCTGGGATGCCAGCCGGCATATTGCCCGGTCCGTGGTATGCCCTATAAGTCATCCCCACGACAGTTGAGGAGTTGGATGGATAAATTCTAAGTGGTGAGGTTTGTCACTTTCATCTTCTTGACTTGAACTCTCTTCTCTTGAACTTCTTGTTTTTGCCTTCAACTCATTGTCTTATCTTCAACTTCTTGTTTTTCCTTCAACTCCTTGTCTTATCTTCAACTTCTTCTCCATGGTCTTGATATGGGAAAGCTTCTATGTCATATTGTTGGATGGGGTAGTCAAAATACTTAGAAGAATTTTGGGTAAGATGGAGTTTGTAGTTTGTACTTGGCAAAGGATAGAGTGTAGATTTTTCACTAAGTCATGGTGGAGTTGAATGGTCAAGTCAAAGAAGAGCTCCATTTGTGTGGAGTATGACAACACTCAAATGGTACATGGTGCACACTAGTTGGTTAGGAACTAAATTTTTTGTTAAATTACTCAAATAGCTCATTTGCAAATTGAATAACATAAACTAGGAAATTAAGATTGAATTCATGAAATTTAACTTTTTTTTTGAAAATGTGTGCAAAGGCTTCTGGTGGGTTGGAAAGATCACAAGAACCCATTTTGAAGTAGGAAATTCTCATAGGAATTATAGAATGTGAACTATTTCAAATATACTCAAATTTACACTTTAAATTTGAATAATTCAAAAATTGTTTGAAATTTGATTTTCTCTATTCTGAAGTGTTCCTCTCATTGTTCTGATTCCAGTGATATAAAATTTGCTAATTTTAGATCTATAAATCTACATATATGAAATTTCAAAGTTTGCCATGAGCTAGTACAGAGTATAACTGATCTGATCCATCCAGCCACTCCCTCGCGCGTGGATTTTTTTTTTGATGAAACCGTGCCAAGATATTGCAGGAGGCTACCAGTTCAGGATAACAGCTGATCTAATCTGAATGAAATACTACTCCCTCCGTTTAGAAATATAAGATGTTTTAGCTTTGTAAAGTGAGTGTATTTAGACATGTTTTAGTGTATAAGTTCGTTCGAATCTATACACTAAAAGATGTCTAGATACACTCACTTCACAAAGCTAAAACATCTTATATTTCTAAACGGAGGGAGTACTATAGATCGAAGGGATGAGGGTGTCCAGCACGTACCACAGCGTACCAGAGAGTCGAGTCAGGCTGGCGCTGAAAGACTACCATGGCCAGCTCGGATGAAATCGATGGCGGCGTTCCGGCGATTTTAGACGATGGAGAGGTACAAGAAAGGGTGCGGCAGCTCACTTCGTTCAATCCCTTATGTTCGGCGTCGATGATGCGGAGGTGTCGTCGAGGTGTAGATAATCAAGGAGAACGTGTGCGCGTCTTCCCGCAACCCGCGGTGATGAACGGATAAAGCAACAGCGCCGTCGGGCGGTACGAACAACGTCTGCAAAAAGATGCATAATCATGTCCAAGACATATCTAATGATTAGAATATTGTACTGTTTAAATAAATCGAGATAAAAGACACCGTAGAGGATGTACCATCACGATGAACTCCAATGATGTCACGGCCAACGACAAGAACATGATGCACCACCATGTCCTGGAGGTAGAACATGACGAGAGGAGTCTTCTGATGTAGAGAAACGTCAGGATGATCACACATGGATGCGGCATCTGGCGATGCACTTGAAATTCGGGGCTGATATTGGCATCGTTCGTACGGGATTTACGGAGTTCCTCTGGAGAAAGTTTAAGAACAAAAGTGAAGGAGGAGGAAAAGGGGCACGCGATGCTCGCCTCGGTTCCTTTTATAGTGGACTGAGAAGAGAGATCGGGAGGTACATGCCATCGGTTGACATTCGGTGCACGACGTCATTTTGAGAGATTAAGTCGATTAAATGGAAAGATAATTCCCTGAATTGATTCCCCATTGAATAACTAATAAATTTCGTATTAAAATCGAACGAAAATAGTGGCTAAATTAGAGGGAAAGAGGAGGGGGAAGAAACAGTCGTAGCCATGGCTGTTACATACAAGGTGTACGTTGGCAGAGGAGAAAGAGGACCAGCCTGGGCGCTTCCATGGCTCGGCCTAGATGGGCCGAAGTGCTTGAATTGGCCCATGTTGGTCGGCTCTTTTTTTTTTTGCGTTATCTTTTTCTTTTTATTTCTTTCCTAACTTTTGTATTTGAGTTTCAAATTGGTTTAAATAAATTTCTACAATTTTATAAAATTCAACACAACATTTCAAAACATTAAAATACAACTTTTAATTCCAAAAATAAAATTTGGCAATAAGATATGCATTTGTCCCATAGGATTTTCTTTGCATATTTTCATAAAATAGAAAATTAGGGTTAAAATTCATTTTTAAAAAACATAAAATAAAATCTATAAAAATAATGTTTGAAATTTGTTTTCAAACACATTTTTAGTAATGAAAACTTAATTTAATATAAATCATTTTGGAAATATTTTCCTTTGCAAATAAGCTTGAATAGGTTTGAATAAATTAAAATTAATTTTAAATTTTTTGAAATCCTATTTTCTCAAAAGAAGTCCCTCAAGGATTTATAGAAAATTTGAAATAGTTTTTCTAACAAAACATTTGAATTTGAAATATTTTTAAGAAACCCTTTTATAAAATGAAAAACCTTGGAAGCAAAATACGTTAGGTTTGAAAGTTTAGGAAAACTTTATTTAGAGAGAAACTTTTAGATAACTCAAATTTTTATAATTCCTTGTAAATTTTCATGAACCATTTGACTGTTGGGGATTTGACTTTATGGGTCATTTTCCTCCTTCAGAAGGTTATACTCATATACTTGTTGCTGTTGATTATGTTACTAAGTGGGTAGAAGCTATACCTACGAAGAGTGCTAATAGTGAGACCTTGTTAATGATGCTTAAGGATGTTATTTTTTCTAGATTTGGTGTGCCTAGATATCTTATAACTGATGGAGGTTCTCATTTTATTCATGGCGGTTTTAGGAAGACTCTTGCTAGATATGACG
Source organism: Dactylis glomerata (assembly GCA_007115705.1). NCBI lineage: Eukaryota > Viridiplantae > Streptophyta > Magnoliopsida > Poales > Poaceae > Dactylis > Dactylis glomerata. The sequence continues at coordinate 533,636 of QXEO01000306.1, forward strand.
TTAATCATAGAATTGCCTTCTCTTATTATCCCCAAACTAGTGGGAAAGTAGAGCTATCAAATAGAGAGATCAAGTCTATCTTACAGAAGACTGTTAATACTAGTTGAATGCCCGTGCGATGCTACGGGCTCATAAATTTTTTCAACGCCACATATGTAAATGCAATGCAAATGAATATTCTAAAATTTTAACAGCAATAAAATTCAGCCAGTGAAAGACAATGTCGGTTATTCAAATAACTTTTGATGATTTCCTTTGTCATCTATTCTCCTTTCCCTCTGACCTATTAGATTCACCTTTTACATCATTACACTATCATTGTACTTTGTAATCACCTAACACCAACTATGTCGTCATTGTACTTTGAAGTTGCCCACTCCAACAATATCGTTATTTTACTCAAAAAAAATCAACGGAACACTAACTTTTTTACATCTAGAGTATTAAAAATATTCAATTATTTATAAAAAAAATCTATGTTACAACATTGCATATATGATAGTAATCGCTAAGTTTGGAAATAAAAAATAAAGACAAATTCAGCGATCTTAATGTTAAGATGGAACATCCTGATTATGGATGGACAGACAGCTACTTCAGACTTACTCCTTTATATTATACTTTATAAATATTACTGAACCAACTTAACCAATCAGAGAAACAATACATATATGTGATCTGCGTCCAGAAATTGATGAGTTCTAGCGTTTAATCTGTTTGTATCCAATCTAGGCTTATGCAAGATATAATTGATGATTTTTGGTCAATGCTATCTTTGACATACAGAAAATCTACATTGAGGACATGGATTCAGGTTCATCAACAACGAACATGCATTAAACAGCACTGAACATAAAAGTTCTACAGGCTGTTAAACTTGAACATAAAAACTCGTTGAAACTAAGAATATAGTGATTAGAAGCAATGCATACAAAATGTTACAAAGCATACCACCGCATAAGATATGTAAAAGAAGACAGCAAAGTAGTTTTAGGCTTTCAGCTGACACAATTTGGATGCCTCTTATTCGAAACTAGTAAGCTTGCACGTGCAACGCACGTCTTTCAAATGCAACATTTATATTTAAAAGTATATTAAATAGCTGATAAGTGATATGCATTGGTGGGAGTAATTCATTTTTAATTAGATTATTTTTATGTAATTTTTATTTCACGAAAAAAGTTTGGTTGACCAAAGGTATAACCGTGTGCGTGCAATATACAATTCACAGACACTCCACCGGTTAAATATTGAGAAGTGCAATAATGTATTTCTATTTGTTTTCTAAAAAATATAATTCAATTGGAGTTTGAAGCAATACTTAAAACAACTATTAAACAAGATTGTTCACTTTTTATTCTCTATAAATTTCCATGTCTATATGTGATCAGTAAAGTCACGTTCTATGGCCGAGATATTCTTCATTTTTACTTAACTCAAAAATGTGTACCAAAAAATGGTGTCCGGAGATCCATATCATCCTACATATGCAATATACGGCCTTTTCATAAAATGATCATTTCCAATTTGTGTATAAATTACCGTAGTGAAAAAAAAACTCACCATGGGTATCCAAAAATCTATAGCTTCAACATACCATTAGTGTATAAAATTTAAAACCAAATTACCAGATAGAGCACTCCAAACATATGAAATATTACAATGTGCACGTGACAAACCTGATGAGGTTGTAATGCAGGGAGAATTTGGTTTGTCAGAATGATACCAGAAAACCGATTGGTAAAAAATGTTGATAGATTTTATTTAGAATAAATGATTTTTAAACTTAATATTATCTTATCTTAACCCAACCTCATATGGTTCTCTCAAAAGAAAAAAAAACCTGATACGTCAACAACGGTAAGCAACATCCATCGGACACAGTGACACACCGACGCTCACTCAACTTTCCTCTTTCTCAGTTCTCAGTTTCTCACACACGCCGTCGTCACTCGTCAGCCACGCCTCCGCCCTCTCCTCTACCTTCCCGCCGCCGGTGAGAGGACCCTCCCCCTCTCATGCCCACGCTTTGCTGCGGGAAGGGCGTCGTGCTCCCCCTGCTTCCCCGCCGACGGAGGCAGAGGCGCGGACCTCCTCTCAACCGAATCCTCGGCCGCCGTCACCGCTTGTGATTTGGAAGGCTGAAGCTGGAGGAGGCCATCGGCGGCGCCATAGCCCGGATGTCCGAGCCCGAGTAGGTGTCGTTCTTGCCCGGGACATCCTACTCCGCGCTATCCCAGCCTATTGGCGCCGCCCTGGGCCTCCCCAAGCTCGACACTGGCGGTGGAGGGAGTGGGGTGCTCTGGCCCTGAGCATCCTTGAGCTCCACACCCACGGCGGAGGGATTCGGGTGCTGCTGCCCCACGGATTCTCCGACAACAAGGTGTGCCTCGCGTCCACCTGCGTGTACCATTGCTCGGCATATGTCGTGGGCGGTGAGGAATCCGAAATCCCCATTACGATAGGTTCAGACATAATCTTTCCAAATAATACTAAACTGCTACTACTACTATGTTTATACTTTATCGTCAGTGCTATATATGTGGGCAATAGGAATAATTTTGGGGGATTGACTATCATAATGTTCGGGTTAGAAGCCCAGCATCACTCCCAGGATTTGAAGGGAAGTGATAAACTTCATGTTTGATTATTTCAGAGAACTTAAAGAGGGTCTGTTGTTGTCGATCTGGAGTACAAGGATGTGGGCTCTTTGCTGCTAAGAAAATTCAGGTGGGGCAAATGGTATATCACTTCAGGCTACTTACATTAAAACATACAGTTCATACTGATGACATTTAAGCAGAGGCACTGGCACACCATGTTTATCTTGTCGCAGAGCATAAGTAAACAGCAATATTTTGTGTTTATGGCAACAAGTTGATTAAATGCTTACTGTCTAAACTATGGCAACAAGTTGATTAAATGCTTACTGTCTAAACTACAGCAGAAACCTACTGGTTATTTGCAGTTCTCGACCTCCAATTGCTGAATATAATTGCTTTACTGTGCAAAACACCTACTGGTTATTTGCAGTTCTCTTTGTTCCTTGCACCAGTCTTTGAGGAGTTCATTCTTAGTGGGTTTCCTGATACTTCAAAATTCAGTCAGTTGATTTCCTGTAAGCAAAGGCTGCTACATGGATCTGTGGATTGAAGGGCTAAACAGAAACTTATTTATCAATCTGTAAAATTATACAACAGTACTGTTTTATAGAAAAGTATTGTCTAAGAACACCAAGATACTCATATAGTAAATTATAAGTCCTCAAAGCTTTTGGCACATACTGCATTAGTATTAGTACCCGGTTCCTCGCAAAGAATCTATGTGTTTTTTCTGAAAACAAGTGGTTTTTGTAAGAGCTGTCAAAATGCATGCAGGTTTAGCTGTGACACAGAAACAAATATGGGACTGGTAATAACATGAAGTTGTTTCTCGTGGTGTCTTAGCTACTGTTTCCAATGCATGGAGCTGAAGATCATAAATCATAGCCATGCAATTCACATGGACTAAATGTTAACCGGCAACTACAGAAGGATGGTTCCACCGCAGTTTCATCAAGCAAAGAAGCAAAAAATGGTAACTTCTTGATGAGATTTTCATTGCATGTCAAGTTTTATTTTGCTAAAGTAGCATGCTTTCGTCTATATAATGCTGTTAGCCTGCCAAACTGAAGTAATAAACCTATGTTTGACAACAAACAATACAAACCTTAGTTTACTTTTGTGGGTACAAAAAAAGAAACAATAATAAAGTGAATCTGTAGCTATTAGAAAACATCGTCAAGTACATTCAGCTCTACATAGCAAAGCGCTGTAGGCATATATGGCCAACAAAGTTGAGGCATCCCATGCATTATTATATTACAAAGTGGGCTATTATAGCTACAGTAGTGTTGATCTTAAAAAAAATCTCTTGTTCAATTGTATCTAGCATCGACATCAGTTCTCTTTTATTCCTATATTATGTAGTTCGGTCTAATCAAAACCTGCAAATGAACAAGAAATAACGTCAGCATCAAAAGCTGTTAGTTAGATACAGGAACATATATTATGTAAATTAATGTTAGAATAACGCACCTGCCTCACCGCTCCAAAACATCTCTATAGACAATATTCTTGGTGCTTTTCCCCGATTTATCAATTTCCTTGTTCGGCTTGGCTAAAATCCGCGTCGTCTTTCTTGACACACCCCTTGACAATGCAACATATAGCTGGCCATGGGAGAATACAGGCTCGGGAAGGTAAATACCGACGTTTGGTATGGTCTGACCCTGTGCCTTGTTAATTGTCATCGCAAAACTTAGACGGATGGGAAATTGTTTTCTCTTGAGTTTGAAAGGAAGTGAGATGTCCTCTGAGGGCGACATAGGGATCCTAGGTATGAACACCCTCTTGCCAGCATGCTGACCGCCAACAATCTCCGCGTCGATTGCATTATCCTGGAAGGCTCTTATCATGAGCCGTGTTCCATTGCAAAGACCATTATGAGGGTCTAGGTTCCGTAGCAGAATGACCGGGCAGTTGACCTTTACCTTTAAGATATGCGGGGGCAAGCCATTTGGTGTGATCGAGTTTAGAAAGTCAATCGTGTAATTATTCTGCAAGTCATCCTCAATTGAGTCGAAGCTATGGTATAATCTTTCTTCGCCTGGAAACCTAGAGATCATCTTGTCATTCAGGTTATCCACATGCTCGTTCTTGGTCGAAAGGATGGCACGTGCGCTCATGTACTCTCTTGATCTAGCGTTGGCACGCAGCGATGGAAAAACATCGTCGATAAGCGTGTTTATAGCTTTTTCATCCTCGGTGTAGCCGATCACAATGTCGTCAGGGAGACTGACATAGTCATCACCAATTGTCTCTTCGGTTCCATTGCCGATCCGTAGGAGGTATTTGGAGAACCAAGGATCATCCTGTGCCCGCATATTCTGCGAGAGGTGTATCTTGCGGGTCTTCTCCCACAGATAGGATCTCAGAAGTGTAGCATCCGTGATCTGTGCTCTTGTCCCACGCGTCACAACTGGAAGGACCTGCCTGAAATCCCCACCAAAGACGACAACCTTTCCTCCAAACGGCAAAGGACAGTCCATTATATCCTGGAGCGATCTGTCAAGCGTCTCAACAGCTTGACGCTTTGTCATAGCGACTTCGTCCCAAATTATCAAGGACGCTTGTTTAAGCAACTCTGCTGTACCACTCTGCTTTGTGAAACTACACATGCTGTTGTCTTTTAGCTTGATTGGAATTTTGAACCTAGAGTGTGCAGTCCGGCCTCCAGGCATTATTGATGCTGCTATACCTGATGTCGCAGTTGCGATAGCTATTAGGCCCATGGAACGAACTTTTGCAAGCAATGCCTTGTACAAGTACGTCTTCCCAGTGCCTCCTGGACCATCAACAAAGAATATTCTACTTTTTTGGTTCGTCACATGATTCATTATGTCATCAAAACCATCAAGCTGCTCACTGTTCAAACTGCTAATTAGATCTAGATGTTCTTTGTCCGCAGTGATTTGCCTCTCTTCTATTACCTCTCTATACTCACCATCATTAGAACCTTTGTCATCAACAAGATCTGGAAGTCCATAGCTTGTAATATTCTTTCCCATCGATTGCAACATATCCCTGATATCTCTAAGGACCATCTGCTCAAGTGTTGCCTCATTGGGCTGATTACGACGATAATCCTCGGACATTGCTGGTAGATGTTTATCCCACATCCGCCGGATTTCAGTTGCCTCGCAGAATACCAGTATAGTCGCAAACAACCGTCTTAGGGAAGAAGGCATCTGAAACGTGGCTGCCTCCGTCATGCAATCATCATGGGTCCTGTCGTGCTCAATGAGGCCTAAGAGCTCACATGCCTCCCTGAAAGAATTGCATAGCTTGCCATTTACTGTTTTTAGATGATCAAATGAAGTGGCACCTCGGACATGACTTAGAAGCACACGCAGGTAGTACCTCTCTCCTTCAGCAGGGTGTGCATACACAAGTCTTCCAATCTGCGATCTCTTATTTTTTCGATTCTGCCACTTCTTATTTCCGGCAATCCATCTATAATGTTCTGGAAACTCTCTATACAACCATTTCCGTGCCTGCGGAAACTTTCGGTTCATCTCAAAGTACTCGGTAAGCATGGATTTGGTAGAAGATGGTCGAGCAACAACTTCCTCTAGATTTTCACAAGCTTTAAATGCGACTGTATGCATGTTCTCCATATGAAGTTGGAGCTGCAACACAGATGGACTAACACCAAATAGTTTAAATTCATAAAGCCTGTACACAGAATCTGGAGGAGATACAAAGCGTGCATCCCTATATTGTCGAATTTCATTGATGATCCCACCATCATTGATGATATCCTGCTCGAATGCAAAGGATGTGCGATCATGCCCCTTATAGATGTACTTGAACAAGTACTTGACTGCCTTGATGCTCGAGCATGCTTCCACATTAATGTGGCAGTTGTATCGCATAAGCAGAAAAGGGTTGTAAGGGACCACCCATCTATTGTCCAAATCTGCTCCTCTGATTCTAACTCCACGCCCATTATCCCTCCTTCTATAGATGGGATATGAGTCTTTCCCTTGCTGTGTGGCATCGCAAAAATCTCGCGGGTAATGAAATCGGCATTGTCCGTCAATCATGCAAGGACAACTTTTGTTCAACTGACCACAAGGTCCGTGCAACATGTGTTTGACGACCAGATCATGGAGGACAGGGTACTTATCTTTGTCAGGTAGCTCTGCAGATATCACCCGATCATAGTCATCTGGGGTTGCTAACTTGCTTTTTGCTTTCATGATCAGAAGTATATGCTCATGCGGGAGTCCTCGTTTCTGAAACTCTGTGACATGTACATAAGCTGCGACTTCTCCGAAATGCTTACCCTTAGTCAGTAAGTCCATCAAATCTCGCTGTTTTGCTTTGAATACCCTTGCCACCAGGTCTGGACGGTCTTGTGGCAGTTGTCCAGGAAACAATTTCTCAGTTATCTCCTCCCAATAGGGATTGCAAGTCATCGTGATAAAATAGTCCGGTTTACCCCAGCGTTGAACTATTGCCATTGCATCCAGGAACCTTCGCTGCATGTCGCAGTCACCACCAGGAAATGTACGTGGGAGCACGATTCGTTTGCCAATCCGATCACCTCGTGACTCACCAGCAACCACAGTGTCAACAAGACCCTATTATAATAATAAAACTATGAAATGTTATGGAAAAGCATGCAACATATACAATATGTGTATTACAATAAACGCAAGCACGTTACCTGGTAGAGGTCAGCACGTATAACCTTCTGGTTTTCTGGCTTGGAGTACCAGTCAAGCCTCATAGTCTCAATTTTGATATACATGTCAACAGCCCACTGTTGGAAAAGGCGCCCCCCAAACAAAATGATGTTAAAAAGCTTCTTCCTGACCTGCAACTTGAAGCAGTAGTACTCCCTCGCACTAACAAATTTTCTGGATTTTTTTTCTTTCACCTTGGTGTCACCAAACTCCTCATCTGGGTTATCATCGTTGTCATCTAAATGTTTGTGAACATAAATATTAGCAAATTCTTTTGGACACATAATAATTTAAATATAGCATGATGACCAATACCTTCAGGTTCATCATCAGTGGCATTGTCATCGTGATGTACATCATTATTGCCAACTGGTTCTTGCATCTTGATACTATCTGAAACATTAGTAAGCAATCAACATCAATATTATGATGATACTCACCAGAATTTATTTTTAATAAGAAAGACCAATACCAGTAGGTAATCCAGTGGCATTGTCTTTATGATGTACATCATTATTGCCAACTGGTTCTCGCATTGTGTTTCTATCTGCAATATTAGTGAGTAATCAACATTAATATTACGACAATAGACTCACCAGACTTATTAAAATAAGAAATGATGACCAATACCTGCAGATAATTCAGTGGCATGGTTTTCATGTGGTGGAATATGCACAAATTGTTCTTCTGTAATTAAGTTATCATCTGATAGATTGAAGGAAACATAAGTCCTCATTTGAAATAAATAGTAAGTTTATGAATTACTATCAAGTCACATACCTATAGTTAAATCAAAGGCTTGTTTTTGTTGTCGTTCAGAATTATATGCTGAATGTTGGGTTGTGCCGTTAGTGGGGTCAACATATGGCATCCAACGATTCCAACCAGTCTCTCCATGTGGAAAGAATAGAGGATATGACAATGGGTCGTAGCACCCGTAGTATGCTCTAATATACAGAGGTCGGTCACCTTTTCCATGCACGACAACACTCCTGTCAAAGCAATTTTGTGGGTCGCTCCCTTCAACCCATATTGCTGCCACCTGAGAAACCGTTGGGGCATTGTACCTTCGTTGATCTAGTTTGATATCTGTGTTCAGTGAGATTCTATATTCATCTAGATTTGGAACAGCTCCGAGGCTCTTAAAAACTTGCACATAAGGGTTACGCTCTAGTATTCTCAGAATTTTCCGTATGACCTCTATATTAAGATCTGGAGACCTTTTAGCCCTATGAATCAAGTTTTCATCTGTATCGTAAATATAGAGCTGCAAATGCCGAGGTCCATTATGAGCTGGCACGAGATCATCAAGAGCGTGGTACAACCCGCCACACGCCCGAAATGTATATACGCCAGTTCTTGCAGCTGTGCTAACCCGGCGGTCAAGGGTGACTCCTAGACTTGTGAATGAGAAGTGCGAGTTGAAATATCGTATGTTCTCTCTGAAATATTTAGCATCATCATCCTCTTGACTTGTAAACAACCGTTTCAACTCTTCTGAAACATCTGGAGTAAATATATCGACTTTTCCTTTTCTGCAGCAAAATGCAGGCCCCTCATAGGGAAACCGTAATGCCCCACAGTATCGGCAGTCCGGAACTCTTTTTAGGACATGATGCTTTTTAGGTAGGTTTCGGTATATGAATTCTTCTGTATTTGGTAGAGACGTTGCTTGTGAAGGATGACGTCCAAGTTGATACGATTCAAAAGCAACGTCTAGCACAAAACAATGTGTTCAGTTAACAATGAATACTGATAAATATGCACTTGAGAGTGCTAGACTGGAAAATATATAATTTGCATACCTTGCTCAGTAAATATTCTAGCTTCTTCATCTTGCTCATGGTATGTAGCTTCTTCTCCACGTTGCACCGTGTGCAAACACTCTAGAAATTAATACATTGGTCTAACTTAATATATGATTTAGTGAAGAATTATAAGTGTGAAAAACAATATATAAATGTACACTCTAAATTGTTTTGGTGAACAATGGGCTCAAATATTCCATAAGGATCATCTGTCTTGTCGTTGCCCGCTATGAGAAAATCATAAAATCAGTAGAGCATAACATTGTAACTATTGTAAACAACCGAGGGTAGTGAAATTACTTAGATTTTGAGTGATTTGAGCAGCATTCATAGTTGGTTCCATTTCTGGACTCCTATGATTAGCTTGTGTATTTTGAAATTGATTGGAGCCAGAAAAAGGTTCTGTAGCTGCATAAGTAAAGAGAATTTTGGTTAAATTAACAATATCGATAATTTTGCACTAAAACTAAACCGATGGACTAACCAGCATCCGCAGTTGTGCAATCTGGGTTACATACTTTGACAATTGTACCAAGTTCGGGTTGCTCTAAACCAGACAGTTGGGTGATAGGCACTGCATTGTGTTGCAATCAAAGTAAGATCAATCCAACTAAACCTGCATTATTTTTATTTAGTAGTGGAGATTGTTATATGTGCCAACACAATGTCATTACCTTGTGCAATATCACTTATGATGGTAGATAATGTTTGCATTTCCTGGCTATGAGGCATAGCAACAACTCTCATGCGCCCTCCAATTTGTTGCATCTGATAATGATCATTCCTCTTCAACCAGTTGGATTCATCGTCGTACATTACATTATTCACATTGTCATGGGTGATGGCTTGATTTGGTAAGGACAAAGCAGGTATAGTTGATAAGCCTGAAATCAATTTGCAGGTATCATATCAGTTTTTTTCGAAATGGATGAAATCAACTAATTATGGTACTACACAACCTGGACATGTTATTTTGTGTAGTTGGGTGACAGCAGATAGTCCTGTAGCAGGTGTGTTCGACAAGGAGACATCGTTGTTGATCTGGGCAGTAGTAGTTTTTTTCTGTTCACGTGATTGGCGTTGTCGTTTTAATATTTCATCCTTATTTTGTGCATATCGCTCCCTGTCCCTTCGCCTCCTTCTCTCTTTAGGGTCTGCATAGATGAAAATGAAAACACACTTAGTATGTCAATAAGTACTGGCCTATACAGTAGTTGATCAAATTTACCGGTGGATATGGATAGCGGTGTTTGTGTTGTAATCTCTAGATTGGTAGGATCAGACGGCGTAACATCATCATGAGACTGAATCAGGGGTGTATGCGGTTCATGTGGCTCATCATTCGGCAGTGTCGTGGAAGCCTTTTTATTTTCACGGGCTTGACGACGTCTTTTCAGAATTTGTTCTTTATTTCGGGCATAATATTCACTGTTCCTCTGCCTCTTCAACTCTTTAGGGTCTGTTTCAAACCAGAAGTTAGCAGAACAACAGCATTAGTAATTTTATTGATTATTTAAAAGAAGGTTGTTGATACTTACCCAAGGAGTGTGTGTTGCTAATATCATGAAAGGGGGTCCGCGCCCCCGCGCGATTGGGAGATGACATACTGTCGGCTTCCTGTGAAGTGTTAAGTGTTACAGTGGAAATCTATATATAGTTTAAATAAAATCGTTCATATTGGGTCATGATGCAAAAGATGTGATGGATTTGTAAGGTACCATACATGTTTGTATATGCAATTGGTCAGGGTGTGTACTTATATGCTAATTTTGTATCATGTGTGCTTCCAGGTAGATATTGTCCTGGAGATAGTTTGGCATAGGTACAGATGTGCTTCCAGGTAGGTATAACAAGTTTGGTGTCTAGCATTATTTTGTGTCTCGTTACTTTTTTTTTGGATACATGCTCGCATATTTGTCATTAACCATAATATATCAGTCACCTATGCAGTGAATCCAACCGCTATTCGTTGAAAATATGTAGACCCCTACCTCAAACCAACTGTTTAACATAAAAGACATACTGGTATTGTAAATTAGCACCCACAGTATGAGTACCGTGTATGATTGGTTGGCAATAATATGGTCGTTTCATACCTGGTCAATCTGATGGAGTTGTCTGATGTAGGTACCTGATCCAATTTATGTGTGTTTTTTCCAGGATAGCAAAGAAGTTGCAGGGATTTGAATGTTTGTCAGCTCCGAGGGCGGCGATGTCGCCGTGCAGCGAGGCGCCGGTGCAGCTGGACGTCGCCGTGCAGCGAGGCGCGGGTGCGGCTGGACGTCGCCGCAGCGAGGCGCGGGTGCGGCTGGACGTCGCCGTGCAGCGACGCGACGGGATTTTGGGCGGCGTCTTGGACGTCGCCGTGCAGCGAGACGACGGGCTGCTGGGCGGCGTCGGACGGTGCGGCTTGGACTTCGCTGTGCAGCGAGGCGACAGGCTGCTAGGCGGCGTCGGACGGTGTGGCTTGGACGTCGCCGTGCAGCGAGGCGACGGGCTGCTGGGCGGCGTGAGATGGTGCGGTTTAAGGCAGGGCGTCATCTGGGCGTAGAGTTTCCTTGTGTTCCTATTTAGCATTAATTGATTGCATAATTGTTGGGATGTGATCGCGGGACTGTAGTTTTTGTATTTGGAATGCGGTGGATGGATGGTTGGACGGGTGGAGGTGGAGTATGGTCAGTCATGGTAAAATGCTAAGTGCACACCAGATCATTATGGACGGTTAGATTGAGTTAATTGGGTCTAATCCTGTGGCGGAAAACGGCTGATGTATAGTTGATGGTGTGGCTTTAGAAAAATTCACGTTTGCTCTTTTATTAGTAGTGGAGATTGGGTGTCTGCACTGTCTATTTACTTCAACGATTAGTGCAAACTGAATCTGAAATTTACAATAAGTCTCCAGCAGGTGCTCGCGTACAAGGTACAACGATCAGCAATATAGTCATCGCAGCCTCAGTGAAAACTGAAAAGCTTGCCGAAGCTGATGCTCGTCTTCACGGACAAGAAGAGGCCGTGAGGGACTTTGGCAGCCTCGGTAGGCCCTGCCCCACGGCCTTCGTCCGCCCGGCTAACAGCGCCTCCAGTTCTCACACGTAACAGCGCCTCCAGCACATCTGTACGTGCGCAGAAGCACGGCTCAGTGGAAGGCGGCGAGCGCCAGTACAGGTCATGAATTCGTCACATGGCTGCAGAAAGCTCGGCTCGCCGCGGGCGTGACTTGCCGCATGGCCATGTAACTCTTCGTGGAAGAGCTTGTCTCAGGGTGTCGGCAGGAGGGCTCGCAGACCCGGGCGAGCACAAACCGCCGGGAACCAAGGCGAGGCTAGAGGATTTTTCTAACGTGCTTGAGTTGAGGGGAATCCTCCTTCTGGCTGTTTAAAACATAATGGCTGTGAAGCTATAGTTGCCGCCCTCCCAGTCATCCATTCCGGTGATCGGCCTGCTCACGTGGCTCTGGAGCGCACACTCCCGAGCCGGCGTTCCGAGATCCGCACCGCCGCCCGCCGCCCATCATCGTGCCCATAGACATCCTCATCTCCGCTCAGCGCACCGTCAGCTCCGTGTCCTATGGCCCGCTCTGGCGTTCCCTGCGTCGCAACCTTGCCTAGAGCGTCCTCCAACCCTGCCGCGTTGATAGCATCTTTGTGCCCGACCGTCCATTCCGACCTCCACTGCTACTTGCTCACGAGACTGGCGGATGACCTAGAGGCAGAGCCGTCGCGATCCCGGATCGCTGGTGTCCTAGTTCTTTTTGCTCGCGGATCTGTTTTCCTGCCGCAATTCTTTTGTCCCTAGTTTTTTTCTCGGAACATTGGACGTACCTACCAACGGATTTAAAAATAGGTATCAAAACATTTGTAATTTACATTATATAAGTTCACTCAGTTCTCAACTTTGAACTTGTATGCTACATTCTTATTTGGGATTGGGTTTTCGATTGCAAACACCAATTGAATTGTAGCAGGCAAATCCATTACCAAATTCACATAGAGTATCAAGGATTGACCAGTCAGGCTTCACAACCTTGGGGAGAGGGCGCATCGTGCTTAGACTCGATACATGCACTGGACATACAGGTTTATTTGTTGCTAAGCTGAATTTATAATTGCCAAGTTTATCTATTATATTATTAAAACAACTAACAATCAACGGTGGAGATTTATCACCATATAACTATGAGGTATAAACGGTGGAGATTTATTAACGTGTATAGCTAGCCAAGGTACGGATCGAGGTGATTTCACATGGAAACGTGCCGTACATAACGCATATACCAGGCCAAGATATAGACGTCCGGATGCATATACCGTACATGAGACAATTTCACGTATACATGGATAGATGTCCGAACTCAGCACGTAGTTAAATCTGGAAAGCAAAAGGCTAAGTTTACCATACATGAGACGGTTTCACGTATACATGGATAGATGTCCAGACGCAGCACGTACTTAATCTGGAAAGCAAAAGGCTAAGTTTAGATAGTACACGGTACCTAAGCTTATGAAATACACGGATTGGTGTCCGGCCTGACCACGTACATGACTCTGAAATATCAATCTGATACTGATCTACGTCCCAATGCGATTCCATTATCGCTCAGCTGGAAATCGAAACCCGAGGTGCGGTTGATACGTCAAGAAGGAGCTGCAGGACGACATCTGCTGATCGGCCGGGCCGGTGACGAGACAATGTCTCCGGCGACCACAGACGGAGCGTTAATATATGAATATGATCGATCAAAAAATATCCAGCCAATCGATGGTACATCGTGGATCATAAGTGTCGGATCGCTGTCGTAGAAGGATTCAGTCTTCATAAAGGCCATGGGCGATAGGGCGAGACAGTGCTAGGCCAGCTCCACAGCACCATCTCTGTCGTCCTCATGCACCCAAGAATCATCACCAGGATCTCCAAGGATCCTATCCATGGATAGATGCTTGGAGCAAATTAGCACCATCGACTTGACGGAGATTCATAGATTGATCAGTCGCCATTGCAGCAGAATTGATTAATTAACGGACGATGTGTGCATGGATCCTGGGACGATCGATTCTTTGATTGATCATAGCCGGCGGCCGGCGAGCGACAACACAATTAACTAAACGAAGATTTGTGCATGGATGCGGGATAACATACATGATCATCATCAGGCACACGAAACACAAATTGCAGATTCACTGCTAATGAATCAGAAATTAGGTGTGCATAAAAGGTACAATTAACTCAAATAATTTTCCTTTATAAGGGCAACTTTTACAGTACATTTTCCAAATCATACTAGAGGGAGTAGAGGGAGTAGTATGAATTCAACAGAGGGCTGCGATTCAGATTTGAAAATTAGGCCCAGCAGGCCCAGGAATTCCAAAAAAATCTGTTTCAAGCAGGCCCGGAGCAGGCAGGCCGGACTGCAAGAACACGCCGCCGCCACCGCCGCTTCTACACATCGAAGAAGTGTTCTGGTGCAAATCGGTGCAAATCTCTCACTCAATACAGCCATGAATCGATCGCTCGTGTACCCGCTCCATGATATACGGCCATCGATTGTATACGGACATATCTGCCTATGCAATGATAGGTGCTGGTATCAGTGTACGCGGGCACGCCGCTAACTGGTCCAACATCTGCAATTGCTAATAGCACAATTGTGCGCAGCCAATTTCCATGTCCGTATCTGCTAATGTATCTGCCAAGGCCATGATTCTGAGCAAGTTATTTGGGATCAGATTGCGTGCACAAAAGGACAAATTCTAGATGAATTAGGTTTACTAGACATGATTTTTTGGTTCGGTATCGATTTTGTGTAGTAGTATGAATTGTATGGGTCATCTTTTTAGCAGTAGTATGATTTATTGTAGGCCTTTGGATGGATGAAAATGAATGGCTCTTATTCATTTGAGGGTACCACAAAACAATTCTTTATAAGATAGTCTATTGGAGAAAAGCAGCAGATATACAACTCTACTCAAGCAGTCAATCTCCAATTAATCTTGGTCACAGGTGTACTCCTCAGTGTCTCTACGCTGGCCCTCTCTTAATCTCTCTCATCCTCAAAAAATATGTTTCCTAATCCGATGCTTCTATGATGTCCTGGGACATGGCATCATCTCAATCAGCTCACACTAGGCACTTAAAATCAGAGTACACTTAAGTGCAGTTTCATGATTTTCCGAGACACGCTCACTTGGCACAGATGTTTTACATTCCATAGGTAAGTTTTCTAAACAAACCCTGAAATTCTTAGATTTATAAATAAATATTAAAATTAAATAAATATTGGAAAGAAATCAAAAGTATACTATAATTTGATTTCACATAAGATATATAGTAAAGGATGACCAGTGTACAAAATAGCAACTTATAAGAACTCTATGACATGGATGAAATTGAACAAAAAGAAGATTGATGAGTCGATGCCGTTATGGTGGCCGTGCAAACAATTTTTGTGCGAAATGAAAAGCAGAATCTCATGCCAAGAGTGAGAAAATGTTTTAGTAATGTCTGAGGATTATAAACTGGTAGGCCTTACATGGCCGAGGCACGAAGTCAATTAAAATAAGCCTTCACGAGACGGGTGGGAGAACAAAACACATAGTTTATGTAATGTCCCACTGTTTAAATTATTAGTTAGTTTAAATTCCACATAGGTATGGAAATAAGGACTTCAATGGATGAGAATAAAGCAAAATATATAAAACTATACAAGTCAGTCTGGAACTCCATAGGTTTGCATGAATTTGACAACAATGCATAGGTAGTCGTTCGTGGTCATGTAGCATCTTAATAAACTTAATTACAGGATTTAAAAATGTCTCAATTTTATTTTCTCAAAATAGACATAACGTCTGCAACAAATTTTTATGCTTCAAATACTAATATATGAGATTTAAACTATATGATGTTTGGTATTTATACCTCAAACAAAAAATGGCGAGCTAGCTTCTTACAAATATATTCAAGGTACTAACATATAGACAATTTGATATGGTTTCATGGTGCTGAGATATCTCAAATGTATAGTTAATGATGCATTTTCCAAAAGTCAAACAATTATACAAGACAATTTACAACAAAACTAGCCGCGCAAATGCGCGGGCCTCACCGCTAGTTCTACGAAACCAATCACCACGATTAAGAATATTGGAAAGGAATACACATAGTTACAAAAAGAACACCCAACATAGTAATGAAATTGAGAAATATGGCTACACAATCTATGGAGTTGTGAGAATAGAGATACCACTTCTTTTTATTAACATGGAACACTACCATTACTACATTAATTTTCCACGGCTAAATCGTCGGAGAAGGGACCAAGAGATACCACTTCAGTATTGCTATAGTATAATATTTTTTTCTAAAAAGAAAATAGCTTAGACATCTTTTACAGTCATAGACAGATACATATCAACACTTCAGTAATATAAATCAAGAACGAAGCTCTTCTTACAAGCTCTACTAGACTATCTAGAGCAAGTCTACTGTAAGCCTTTCCTAACTATTCTGAAATTACTGCACCATGCGAAATTTTTGTTGTGATTAATTTTTTAAAAATGTATCAATTAAAATGGTCAGGGCACAGAGTTTACCTAGATTCAGTAATTCATGAAACTTTGCAATTAACATATTCTATGTCAGATAGAGGCATGGCGTGATTTGTTATAGACATCCAATCAAGTAAGTTGTGTATAACAAATCAATTCGTTAAGCTGTCTATAACATCTGGATTATAGACTAAGATTCAGCGCAAAAAAAAGTATAGACTAAGATAGGTGGAGGCCTTCTAATACTATAGTAAGCTGCTCCAGAGCAAATATCATTGCAAAGATAAAGACAACAACCGTGTTTGGAGTTATCAAGTGGACATGTTCCTCGTCCGTTAATCCTTCTCTCAGTTGAAATTTGACAGGCTTGCTCTCCAGGAAAGGTTGATTGTTATGCTCCCAAACGAATCTTCAGTCAGCTTTCAAAAATCGCCTGGAATGGCAAATGTATAGGAGTAGCATGTGAGAAAAATGAATCAAAACTCTAGATTCCCGTAACAGTGAGAGAAAGATGGGGATTTGGTCCTGAAGCCCGCTAGGAGAAATTTGATCTCGAATTGGATTCCTCATCAAAGGCTGGAAGGGGGACGCCATCAATAACCTAGATGGGAGACAACACGACCCAGGAGGGGAGGCAAGACGGTCGTGTACCGAGGCGGGGGCTCCACCATAGACGCAGCATCAACAAAATCGTGATTCGTGTAGTTGATGGAAGAAGCAGGATGAGAAATCTTACCGGCTTGAAACCATCATAGATACGAATGAATGCCAGAGGTGTTGTCTCGCGGACGCCGTCAAGCTCGTTCATCTCCCGGTCGCCGCGGTTGCTTCCGAGATCTCGCAGCCGGCGCTGCCTGCGAGCTCGCGTAGAGGGGCTATAATGAGGGAGCTTGCCGCCGTCGGTGACCCCTCCAGTGGTCGCCCCGCTGTCGACCGACGGGGACGACGGTAACCTGGGTGGGCGGCACAGCGCAGACTCGGGGAGGAATCGATCGACCATGGTGGACCGGCAGTGGTGTGGACGGCGAGGGTGAGGGAGGAAGAAGAAGATGGGGATCAATCCGATCCTGAAGACGTGGGAGCTGGTTGCCTGCCTCGCACTACTGAATCTTCTCCCGTCCGACGCCAATGCCGCAAAGGGCTGCGACCGTAGGCGGCGTTGACCACGGGGTGTGCCGCTAGGACGAGGGCGGCGGCGGCCGGAGGACAGAGAGGGGATGCAGGAGGGGATAGGGTGACTCGAGAAGAACGGTCGAACGTGTTTTTTAACGGACGAGGCTGGTTTTTTTGACGGACGAAAATAGACCGGTGGTTTTTTTACCTACCATGGTTTTTTGACCATCGCGTCCTTAAGCCGTATTATTAGTAGATAGAGATATCTAGGAAAAACTGGGCTAGCAAGTTGAACGATACTTTATGGGCTTATAGAACTACTTATAAGAACCCCATGGGCATGTCTCCTTACAAAATAGTTTATGGAAAACCATGTCACTTGCCCCTAGAATTAGAACACAAAGCTTTTTGGGCAGTGAAAGAGCTTAATAGGGATTTTAAACTTGGTGGCAAGATTGCTTGATTTGAGTTCCTTAGATGAGTGGAGAAGTGAAGCTTATGAGAATGCCAGACTTTTTAAAGAGAAAGTCAAGCAATGGCATGATAGGAGAATTCTTAAGAGAGAATTCCATGTTGGTGAGAAAGTTCTATTGTATAGGTCTCATCTCAGATTTTTTGCAGGAAAATTACTCTCAAAATGGAAAGGACCCTTTATTATTGAAGAGGTGTATCGTTCAGGTGCGATAAAGATTGCTTCGCTTAAAGATAACACTACGCAAGTGGTGAATGGGCAAAGACTCAAGCATTATATTTCTAGAGATTCTTATAATGAAGATATCGATATTATTCAAGTGGTGACTCCAGAAGAATTCATCAAAGAACATATGCAGGAAACAGCAGAGTCCGTTTTCGAATAGGTAACAGTTTTAGTCAGAAAAGGTTCGTGTTAAACTTTTCTGCTTATACTTTTGTTGTTTTTATTAAATACTAGGACAATGCCCGTGCGTTGCACCGGAATACTACTGTAACTCGCAAAAGAAAATAACTTTCAACAATAATTTTGAGAAACGTTATCAATAGCAGAATTTAGAAATCTACTTTGTGTTGCAACTTAAGTATATATATGACCCAAAGAAATACTCTTCATAACAGTTCGAATGCACTAAAAGTCTAAAACAGATGGTGCCAGACAAATTGTGTAGGTTTACATATTCAGGAGCAGCGGCTTAAGAAGATGTGGGAAAAAACGCATAAATATTAGTATCTACCACCCACAAGCACCTCCTCGTTGCAAGATAAGTTAGGACAAAGTCGTGAACACAACAATTGTTATGTCAGCATGTTGAGTGACGGGCAGTGGCTTCTTCTCATCCAATGTGTCGCTGCTACCGCATATCACTCCCAGGCCTCAACGCCATCTTCCGACCCCTGGTAGAAGAGGCATACCTCCTAGTCATGCTCATCGTGGACTTTGGCTTAGGGTCTCCGCCAAAGGACAATGGTGACAGTCGTGCCCTGCCCATTTGAATTTTGAGACTTTTAATATTTTTTGAAGACTTCTTTCAATTTTCAAAATATATGAATAGGTTTCTGAAAAATCTTATTAGTGTAAAAGAGTACATACCTGTACTAAATGGCAGGACCCAGCCCACCATGTCATGTGCATGTTGCCATCCAAATAGCATTGTTACGTGTCTGCTGCTATAGTCATCTGATTAACAAATTGAGACAGCTTTGTTTCGTAGGTATCGCATGTGTGTGCTGCAAGTCCGCTACAGGAAGAATCGATTTGCATCTAATTTTTTGAAGGAACTCAAACCTGCGGGGATTAAAAAAATGGGCGCACATAAGCTGGTCCACCCGAAGCGCCTGGCCGCAACCACCCAGCCCACCTCTCCTTCCTATTTCTTTATTTCCTTCTTTTCGTCTGACGAGCCGGCCCACGGTCGTCTTCCTCCTCTCCATAGGAGAACGACCCGCTTACGTAATCTCTTCAAACTCAGAATCCAGGCGACGAAAGTGCTAGACGTGAGCAGCCAGGATCTACCTCAACGACAGTATGCACGAGGCTCTTGGCCGACCCGAGGTCCCTGAACACGAAGAGCTTGTCCGCCGCCTCACAATACAGCGATGTAGTATATATATTTATACATGGAAGATTACAACTTGCCATACACGATATAGATCGATTCCACTATCGTTGCATATACAACTTCCAACTCATCGCGTGATGTGTGCCGGTGGAGTCGTGCGTGCGTTGGCCACCTTTTTTTTTTAGACCGGGACTAAGTCGTGCGAGAGGGACAGACGAAACGAATCCTCGCTATGACATAGGAAGGAATAATAATAATAACCAAAGTAATATGTGTTTTGATGGGAGGGCAAATTCGTCCAAAAAAAGTGATTGACGACGGAAATCTTACGTCCTTTATTATTATAGGTATAGATATGGCAACCCCTAGATCCGGTCGACGGCTTTTGGCGTCCTGGCCGCCTGCCTCCAGTTGGTGGTAATCTCCATTGGCTTATGTGAAGAACGGATAGTCGTTTTTCCCGCCATGTTCTTGACTTTTCTTGCTTCGTGTTCGACTCAATTCTGACATCAAAAGATCAAACCAAATGAAACAAAAGGAGTGATTACTCGGTGCTTTAGTTCCTTTCACCCTTCCCCCTACGGCAACAGCTGCAATGAAGCACTACATGAATAAGAGATTATGTATCATAATGTATGCTACCACACACGCAACACTGCTCCTCAACGTCAACGCTCCAAGCTGATGTGAGAATAGAGATCCCAATCCATTAGATGGGCACGCGACGCTGGCGAGAGGCTGAGGGCGGCTCGTCGCCAAGGTGGAGGGCGGGGAAGCAGATGGTGACGGCGCGCTCGTGAGGTCGCTCCCGCAGCCTCGATCAAATCTAAGTATGGTCAATCCATCAAATAGAGAACAGCATTGTCCTGTTATGTTTCCCGACCTCAAGGCGTGCTTGTTCGGGCCGATGCCTTCAGCTGCCCGAGTGGATGGCCTGGAGCGATGCTCCCATAGGCCGGCCAGGAAAGTGCAGCCCCCACGACTTCCCAAGCACGGCGACGTCCTCCAGCATCGTCTCCCCGTGGAAATAGAAACATGTTGGCATCAGGCTCTCAGCGGACCAGATCGCGGCGAGGTGTTGCCCATTGTCCCCGTGCCGAGAGCTGCCTCGCGATGTACATCTACCGACAACCGCCTGTAATCATGCCGCTGCGGCCTTGTCGAGAACCAATCCAACATCGGCATAAATAATCTGTAGCATCAGTAGCAATCTGCCATCGAATGCGGCCCCGGCAACTGATTGGCGTCCATGACCAACCGGCTGCAGTAGCGGAGCTGGTGGAGCGGTTGATGAAGACCATCTGGTTGCCAGCTGTGGATGTAGTAGTGGTCATGGAGAAGCCCAACTCCAGCCAGGCGGCCACCCGTCCCGTCCATCTCCTCTATCCCTGCCAGCGTTTCGCGAGAGACGTTTGTTGCCTTTTATTTTGCGTTGGTGGCCAGATTAATACGACGACGGAGTAACCCTCATGAGCTAGGGAGCAGGCGCCGGAGGGGACGTGACTGCTGGTGCGGTGCTGTGTGCTGGAAGGTGGGGCTCTCTCCGCGTGTATATCTTGACACGACGACCTCGGCCGGCCGAGTCGCCGCGTGCTTGCGCGGTTGTGCCGCCTTAGCCGTGACGATGCTCCGCATGCGTAGCTCAGGTGACCACTTCGGCCAGCCTGGAAGCAGTGCCGGCGTGACGATATTCCACGTGGATAGCTCGAGGCGACAACCTCTGCTGGCCTGGCCTAGACGCCGCGTCCTTGCTACGCCGCCCCGGCGTGACGATGCTCTGCGTCCATAGCTTGAGATGATGACCTCGACCGGCTTGGACGCCATGTGCTCGCACGGTCGCACCCTCACGCCGGCGTGGTGATGCTCTGCATGCATAGGTCGAGGCAACGACCTTGGCCGGCCTAGACGTCGGTGCTCGCGAGTCGCGCTGCCACGCCGGTGTGACGATGCTCTGCATGCATAGGTCGAGGCAACGACCTTGGCCGGCCTAGACGTCGGTGCTCGCGAGTCGCGCTGCCGCGCCGGCGTGACGATGCTCCACAACAGTTGTTGACGCGCCGTCTTCCTACGGCCCGCGTCTCCATTATCTTGTTCTTGGCGCTGCCGCCTTGCCGCTACAGCCATTGCGCCGGCCACCATAGGGACCGGCGTGACCATACTCTGCAGCAGTTGTTGCCTAGCCGAACATCCCGCGTCTCCATCATCTTGGTTCCTGGCGCTGCCGCCTCGCCGCTACAGCCATGGCGCCGGTCACCATATGGAGGTGGACGGCGGCGAGCTCGATGCTCGGGACGAGGTCGTCCGGCAGGGCTCGGGAGGAAATCGTCCGGCGGTAGCTTGGCAAGAGCAGAGGAACTTTGCTTCGATCGGTCCGCCATGGTCACAGCCATGTTGTCTCTCATCGTATTGCTAGCTAGCCTAGATTGAAAAACGTACGCTGCTCCCATATTTAAAGGATGAGAAAACGTAAGAAGAGACCGACTCGGGGCAGGTCAGGACTCTAGGATCCGATCATGTTACGAACAGGATGGAAGGAGCTGGCCACGTACGAAGGTACGAATAGGTCGAGAAAACCGAACCGTTTTTTTACTTAATATATAATAAACTACGAATTAGGAAGGATTTTTTTACAAAATGTCCGACGGAAGAACCAAACCATAGAACCCTTACGTACTTTATTATTAGGTAGAGATGAAAAATCACGAGACGAAAACAAGTTGGAAATGGAGCCCGGAGGCCCCACACCAAACAGTGGCGCGGGCCCCTACTGGTCGTGCCACCCTGTGGTGTGTTCTCCTCAGAGCTCATTTCCGTCCCGGTTTCCTGCTGTGCCTTCGTTACATTGTTTAATTTTTGCCTATATAATCCTCCGGATTGCCCGAGGTCTGTATATCATGTTCTCGTCACGTTTTTGTTTCGATCTGTTTCTGTCAGGAGTTGTTCTCAGTTTTAGAGGCATCATGGCCTCCACCAACAACAACAAGGGCAAGAAGCCTTTGGATGAGGATCACAATGACCCCAAGCTGAAGGAAAGACAGATGGCTGGAGGATCAAGAGCAGGAGAACCTACTTTTGTAGAAACAATTAATGTTGGCCGTGCTTTTTCTCATAATATGCAGGGACCAATACCACCAATTCCAGACCTAAGCTCTTTTCCTGCAGCCGAGGAAGCCCTTTGGGTTACCGATGAGTTTTGCCATAAATACTGAGTTCTGAAGAGGGAGGTGGAGATACTTCAAGAGGAGAATAACAGGCTTTGTAGGATGCTGGAGATTTTTCTCATCCCAATCATGATAGCACCGTGGCCACTGAAGGAGTAATTCATCATTGGTATTAGCATCCACTTGGCTTGTTTTAAGCTTGGGGGAGTGCCGTGGTATCACATCATTACCTTTTACCTATTTAATTTTCAAGTAGAGTCATATCATGAATAGAGAAGTTATCTTATAGGACAGTTTGCAGTGTGAAAGTATCCATCCTTTAGTTGGTTTCTATGTATCCCTTTGTGTGAGTTGCGGTTATGAAATATTAACGAGAAGTCGTATCATTTACTTTCTACACACTTTATGTTAGTTTGCAATTTTTCTTATATGATTAGTCTTGTTGATTAGTATTGGTATCACTTTGGGAGCCTGCACATCGTTGAACTCGCGGAGCACGGTGCTCGTTCGGTGTTGGGAGTCCTCGCCTTCGGCCACCTTGCTAAGGAGAACGAGGCGCGTCCACTCTAGGGCCTCAGCGACCCGGGCGGGGTCGATGACACGGTTGAGAGGTGCACGCAGGTCCACCATGGAGACGTCCGAGGCGTCCTGCTCTGGGAGTGGAGCATCCTGCTCCTATGGAAGAAGGCGTTCGAGCGGCGGGCCCGCAGGGCACGGTGAGTCACCGCCCTCCTCGTCTCCCAGGGCCATCACCTCAACCAAGGCGCCAAGATCACTGCTTTCACTGTAGCTCGAGCCTCCATCGTTGAGAGGGTCGAAGACGTCGGTCACCTCCTCTGGGAAGGGCTTGGCAACGTAGAAGCGGTGGCTGCTGATGTTGAGGAAGGAGCCGCTGTCGCCAAAGCTGTCCTTGAAGCAGGCTAGGTTGTCACTGATGCAGTTGAAGGTGCCGAACCTCCAGACAAGGCCAGAGGCGACCTTCTCGCTGAGAGTCAATGAGGGTCCCGGTCGGAACTTGAGTCTGGTCGCCGCCACGCGTTGCCCCATGGTGGGTGCCAACTGTCGTGGAAATTTAGAGACAGTAGCCATGGGGATGGCTTAACGAAGGGGCTCGATGGTGTGCAACGATGGGTCTGGCTTGGGATTGTGCCAACTGAGACACCTCGGTTTACCCAGGTTTAGGACCCTCCACGCCGGAGGTAAAACCCCTACTTCCTGCCTTGTTTCATATTATCTTCATAGAGGTTACAATGCTCCTCGAGCTGTTCGGTCTAGAGGAGGAAGAAGAAGATCGGATCTCCCTAGACTAAGGGTCCAGACCCCCTTATATAGGCAGGGGTCTGGTTACAGGTTAGGTGGCCGGCTGTCCGGATGCCGCTCCTCCGTGGCTGCGTCTTCGGCGTGATCTTCTGGCCCTCCTCCATCCTCGTCTGACAATGGCACTTTATAAAGCGCCTTTTCCCCCTTGGATCGACATCTGGGAGGCATATGCCCTCCTTTTGCCTCGGATCCTTTCGTGGGAAAGGCTCTTGCTCGCTGGTTGGTGGAGTCTGGAAGTGGCTTGCGTCATGCCCGTCCTTTGCCTCCGTCGACCTTGTTGGGGCCTGGCCACTTTCAGCGAAACAGCCATTGGAGGAATCTTGGTTTCATCGCCCGGCTCTGGCTCTCCTCAGTGGAGTCGCCAGCCGAATGCTGGCGCAGCCGGCCCTTCGGGCAGAGCCGGTCTTCTTATCTTAGCGCCGTGGAGATTCCTGGGACGCCAGCCGATAGATAGCGCGACCCTTGGCATACCCCAGAAGTCATCCCCATGACACCAGCCAACCTCTGGATGCATCCACTGCGAGCCAAAGTACTCCTACTCCTCCTCCTCCAGTCAACATATTCTCTTTTTTTACTTTTGCTGGTGCTCAATGTCGTGAACAGCAGCGTGTGCCTTTGAAGTTTACTGCATTCATGGATGGGCGAGAGCTCTGTGAGGCCATCCTTCAAGAAGAATCTGGTGAAGGGTCTCCATATGAGGTGGAGGTTTACTATGACGGTAATGGGGAGATGTACTTTAGGGGCGGCTGGTCCCGTTTTGCAGAGGATTACGATCTTCATTAGGGCTTCTTCTTGCTGTTCAACTATCACTGTGGCACATCGAAGTTTGACGTGAAGATCTTCAATGGGACACAGTGCCAGGAGAAGTATGAATCTGAAGTTCTCTTTCATTAGATGTTGACGTAATCTTTATGCAATGTCCTTCTTGTCGTTTTATATGTGACGACAATAAATATGTGTTGTGAACAATGCTTTTGCTTGTTTGTCAAATGAAAAACCAAGGGAACAGTCATTGTTCTGAGGTGTTATTTGAGCATCCGTATGCTATGTTTAAGGCTCTTTTTTTGTATGACGACTTATTGAGCTCACTATGTAGATAAATCCATGATTACTCATGAGAAAACATGATAATGTGATTGATACGTCTCAAACGTATCTATAATTTTTGATGCTCCATGCTTGTTTTACACCATTTGCCTATTGTTTCGTTACACTTAGTGGCATTTTTATACATTTTCCGGAACTAACCTATTAACGAAGTGCCACAGTGCCAGTTTCCTGTTTTCTGCTGTTTTTGTGTTTCAGAAGTGATACACAGGAAATATTCTCGGAATTGGACGAAACAAGTTCCTAAAGTCATATTTCACGGGGAAGCTCCCAAACATCCGAAGACCTGACGGAGGGGGGCCACGTGGCCCCCACACACAGGGGCGGCGCGGCCACCCCCCTGGCCGCGCCGGGCCCGCGTGAGGGGCCGTGGTCCCTCCTCTGACATCGTCCTTTCGCCTATATATACCCCCTGACGAGAAAAACCTAAGGGCCCGATCAGTTTTTCCAGAATACATCGCGATCCGCCGCCGCCGTCGACCCGAAGATCGGGAGGGTCCAGAAGCTCTTCCCGGCACCCTGCCGGAGAGGGGAATCACCACCGGAGGTCTTCTTCATCGCCATGCTTGCCTCCGGAGCGATGAGTGAGTAGTCTACCTTGGACTATGGGTCCATAGTAGTAGCTAGATGGTTGTCTTCTCCACCATGTGCTTCATGTTTAGATCTCATGAGCTGCCCTACATGATTGAGATCACCGTTATGTAATTCTATGATGTTGGTTTATTGGGATCCGATGAATATTGGTGTTTATGATTAAGTTGCTGTACTGAATTATATCTTTTGTTATCTCTATGTTGTTTATGATCTTGCATGCTCTCCGTTGTTAGTAGCTATCTTGGCCGAGTAGTTGCTAGTGACTCCAAGAGGGGGTATTTATGCTCGATAGTGGGTTCATGCCTCTATTTCACCTGGGGGAGTGACAGAAACCTCTAAGGTGGTAGATGTGCTGTTGCTACTAGGGAGAAAACAACATTCATATGCTCAATGGCATATGCTTTGTTTACATTACACACTTTGCTTAATGCAATTATCTGTTGTTCGCAACTTAATACTTTTGGGGTGTTCGGATGATATCCCCGAGGGTGGATTATTAGTCATAGATGCAGTTGGATGGCGGTCTATGTATTTTGTTGTAATGCCCAGAGTAAATCTCATAGTGATCTTCTTGACATATCACGTTATCTTTATTCTATCAATTGCCCAACTGTAATTTGTTTACCCAGCATGTTATTTTATCTATGGAGAGACACCACTAGTGAACTGTGGACCCCGGTCCTATTTTAATCATATTGCAATCACCTGTTTACTTTTCCCGCACTGTTTACTTTACTAGCATATTACTACTGTTTTCCACTCGATACACTCATAACCTTTGTTTCAAGCAAACCGGTGAGATTGACAACCTCATCGCAAGTTGGGGACAAAGTATTTGTCTGTGTGTGTGCAGGTTCCACAAACACCTTCAGTCGTCATCGTCTCTCTTCTCCTGTTCGATATACCTTGGTTTCTTAACTGAGGGAAAACTTGCTGCTACACTCATCATACCTTCCTCTTGGGGTTCCCAACGGGCTGGTCATCACCACGCACAAGGACATACTGCTCCCACGTCAACTAAACGCCACAGCTCTTTTCTGGCGCATTCACACGAGTAGCAGCCTCTTTTCTGGCGCCGTTGTCGGGGAAGAGAGAAGACTTCTGCGAGGGGAGTTCTTCGCACACACATTCTTTACTTTGTTATTTGTTTTGCTTTACTTTATTTTATTTTACCTGCATTGCTTTTTATATCAAAAATCCAAAAAAATTAGAATCCTTGGTAGTTGTTATTTCTTTACTTTAGTTTATCATGTTGTTCCCTGAGTTTGTTCTGGAGGACCTCTCTGTAGGGAGTAGTTCAATTATTGGAAAAAGTAACATTGAGGAGTTCTTTAATCACATTAGTATGCATAAGGAAGTTGAGGAAAAGTCTTTGGTTGAGTTAGCTCCTAGCTATGAAGTTGCTTCTGCTCATTTAGTTCACATGTTAGAAGCTAGGTTTGCTAGTCTTAATCCTTTTATGCAATATATGTTCCTTAAGCTTCATGAAATTGAGGATCCCGAAAAGAAAGCTTTTATCTTAGAAACCTTGCGCGCAGAATTTAGAGATGTTGCAATTGAGGCTAGGAAAGTTTTAAAGAAGTTTAATAAGCTTGGCTCGCCTGTTGAAATTGTTGGTACACCCAACGAAGATTCTAGAATG
Organism: Dactylis glomerata; assembly: GCA_007115705.1. NCBI lineage: Eukaryota > Viridiplantae > Streptophyta > Magnoliopsida > Poales > Poaceae > Dactylis > Dactylis glomerata. The sequence goes on from QXEO01000306.1 coordinate 561,246, forward strand.
CCAATACCTTGTAAACTTGTAGGAATTCATGATGCCTTGGAAACAAATTTTAGTTGGATTTGCCCTGAAAATCTTTTTGATGAAAATAGTGTACCAAGGCATGACTACAAGGGGTACTCAAAACCTCAATTGGATAGTATTCATTTCTTTGTTCCTATGGATCCTAGTGCTTCATCACTTGATATTACTTGATTCGCACTTTTCTGCGCCTAGCTCAAAGGCGTTAAAGAAATGCACTCTTGGGAGATAACCCATTGTTTACTTTTCAGTAATTTTTCTTTTATTTGAGTCTTGGAAGTCATTACTACTGTAATGACCGCTCCTTATCTTGTTTATTTCGTTTTTGTGCCAAGAGAAGCCTCTAATTTGAGTGAGGTAAAGATTTGGGGTTATTGCTGTCCTGAAACTGTTTTCGGTGCTGCACCGTAAAAATTCGTGAAAATTCTCTGTTTATCTTTTGGACCTGCGATTTCTTGTGCATATGCCCCAGGTTATATCCAAACTTTTCTTAGTTGAACACTTTTTGATTTGAGTAACAGAAAATCCCTCAAAAATTCGTCCATTATCAGCTGTCCAGTTTTGACAGATTTCTGCCAATATTTGTTTTTGCCACTTTATCGCTTTCTTTTGAGTTCTTTTTGATCATGGAACTCTTGTGGAAGTTGCTACAGTAGTATATACTTTATATGTGGTGGTTTTGGGTTGAAACCTGAAGCTAAAAGAGGTTGAATATATTTTATGCTTACACTAATATTGCTAATAGAATTGTGTTTAGTTTTATATGAAGGAAGTTTTCAAGTGTAGGGATTGGAGAATGATGAGATGAGTTGAAGAATGGACAAAAGCTCAAGCTTGGGGATGCCCATGCATCACCCTAAGAAATATCCAAGAAGTACAAGCGTCAAAGCTTGGGGATGCCCCCGAGGCACCCCTTCTTCATCGGCAAAAATCACGTCACCTTTCAAAACACTATATTTTTATTGCTTCATGCACTATGTGTTTTTCTTGGAGCGTCAGTTGTTTTAGTTTTCTTAGTTTGTTTAGTTTGTTTGTTTGCTGCAATAAATGGTTGGACCCCAACAAATTTCCTTTGGAGGAGATGTACTCGTTTTTATTTGCAAAGAACGCTCTAGTTTTCACTCTTATTAATCGAGCGTTCTACTTTTTCTGCTACTGCTTTTGGTTTTCGTTTTCGCCTTGATTTGCATTCAGATCTTTCCATATCTTTTCATCAAGGTGTATTTTTGCCTCTGAACTTTATTGGTTTTCATCAAAAGGGGTTGTTTATAAAAATTTCAAATGGTGTTGGAAAAGAGAAAAAGCTTTGTGCAAAATAGTGGTACAAGAAGGAGCTTGTGTAGACTGCGGCTTAGGCTTTTTCATGTCATGCTTGATGTCTTTTTGATAGTATGCTTAGTGGTTTTGCTGTAGCATGACTTGTCTTAAATAACTGAGATTGCTTAATGAGCCTTTGAAAAAATCATGCGTTGTTTTTATTGTATGGAAGCATTATTTTGGTTTTCTCCTTGATGCTTTATTTGGGTTGACTTGGCGCATGCTCACACATGTTAGACTCTTACAAAGTCGCCATTAGCCTTCATGATCATTTAGTTTTTGACTTTTGATGCCATCGTATGCTTCTTTTAATGTCGCTTTGTCGCTTTGCATGATTATGGCCATTACTGCTCTCTTAGTTGGTCGCTCCCAGTCTTTTGCTAGCCCTCACCTTGTACTGAGTATGAGCTCTACTCGTGCATCCAACTCCTAAAAGCCAAAGTTTTCCATTGTGTCCACCATACATACCTACTAGCAATTTGCTATTCCAAGTAAATTTGACTTGCTTTTATATTCTCTTCAAATTAAACTCTTACCAGTGTTATGCGAAACTCGGTCAGTAAAGCTCTCACGAACCAGAAGGCACACTTTACTTTTTCCTGTTCTTAAAATTTTGACATTGTGGTCTTTTATGTTGAGTTGTTATGCTTGCAAGTTGTAAGTTGGATTCTAGCCCAGCCATGCCGTCATGGGGCAAGCTTTCAAGATTGCACTTCCTATTTGAGTTGATATCGTGATCTTTTGTTTATGGATGCCCGCTGTGTGAAATGAATTGGGAAGCTTGTAGGGATCATGGAGTTTTTATATGTGTTAGGGAAACGCCGGGCCGCCAATCTAAGCCATGCATAATTCATGGTGGAAATTTGCAGCATACCCATGGTGAACATTCGACGACGCATCTCACAATAAAAAGCTAAACAATATAGCAAATAAAAGAGATGTCGAGGTGTTCATTGTCTGCTTGTCCTGTCATTTTGGTGTGGGCTTGTTCCATGTCATCGGGCACGGAGGTACCCCATTGGCGGTTCTCAATGATATGCATATACTTACAATGACAAGAGCCTTGCTTGGGACTCTAAGTAAATTAGCATGGTTTAGGTACTCGTATTCACGGGACACGAGGTTTTCAACTTATGATTTGTCAAGCATATGCATCATAATTGTTCTCGCATTAACTCTAACGATTCAAGATGCTTATGATGGGGGCAATGAGAGCTCAAAGCCGGTAAGTACCATAATTTTTGAAGGTTATAAAACTTGCAATCACTGCTTCCCTCTGCGAAGGGCCTTTCTTTTACTTTTATGTTGAGTCACCACCTTCTTTCTTTATGCACCATTAAGAGAGCATAGTTGTCATTCTTAGTGTGATATGCATTGTCCCAAGGTTCATTGATTGACTCATATTGTTGGTTTCACTTGTTCTTAAATTATTTGTATCTAGTCGCCCTCTTAAACTTTGAGGTGTCCTATGCATTTATGTTTTGCTCTCTTTGAAGGACAAGCTGAAAACCATTTGTATGTTTTTCCTTATGATTTGAACACACGTTTGACTTTCATTGTTTTATTATCATGATCTTTTGTTTGTGTTCACTTGCATGTTTACAACATGGTTGCTAAGTTCTTATTGTCACGATTATATCTTTCATGCCCATGTTTTAAGTTCTATTGATCCCAGCTCACCAATGCTTACATATATGATCAAGATTGTGTAGGTGCATGTCACCTCAAAAATTATTCTTTTGTTATCACTTACCTACTCGAGGACGAGTAGGAGTTAAGCTTGGGGATGCTTGATACGTCTCAAACGTATCTATAATTTTTGATGCTCCATGCTTGTTTTACACCATTTGCCTATTGTTTCGTTACACTTAGTGGCATTTTTATACATTTTCCGGAACTAACCTATTAACGAAGTGCCACAGTGCCAGTTTCCTGTTTTCTGCTGTTTTTGTGTTTCAGAAGTGATACACAGGAAATATTCTCGGAATTGGACGAAACAAGTTCCTGAAGTCATATTTCACGGGGAAGCTCCCAAACATCCGAAGACCTGACGGAGGGGAGCCACGTGGCCCCCACACACAGGGGCGGTGCGGCCACCGCCCTGGCCGCGCTGGGCCCGCGTGAGGGGCCGTGGTCCCTCCTCTGACATCGTCCTTTCGCCTATATATACCCCCTGACGAGAAAAACCTAAGGGCCCGATCAGTTTTTCCAGAATACATCGCGATCCGCCGCCGTCGTCGACCCGAAGATCGGGAGGGTCCAGAAGCTCTTCCCGGCACCCTGCCGGAGAGGGGAATCGCCACCGGAGGTCTTCTTCATCGCCATGCTTGCCTCCGGAGCGATGAGTGAGTAGTCTACCTTGGACTATGGGTCCATAGCAGTAGCTAGATGGTTGTCTTCTCCACCATGTGCTTCATGTTTAGATCTCATGAGCTGCCCTACATGATTGAGATCACCGTTATGTAATTCTATGATGTTGGTTTGTTGGGATCCGATGAATATTGGTGTTTATGATTAAGTTGCTGTACTGAATTATATCTTTTGTTATCTCTATGTTGTTTATGATCTTGCATGCTCTCCGTTGTTAGTAGCTATCTTGGCCGAGTAGTTGCTAGTGACTCCAAGAGGGGGTATTTATGCTCGATAGTGGGTTCATGCCTCTATTTCACCTGGGGGAGTGACAGAAACCTCTAAGGTGGTAGATGTGCTGTTGCTACTAGGGAGAAAACAACATTCATATGCTCAATGGCATATGCTTTGTTTACATTACACACTTTGCTTAATGCAATTATCTGTTGTTCGCAACTTAATACTTTTGGGGTGTTCGGATGATATCCCCGAGGGTGGATTATTAGTCATAGATGCAGTTGGATGGCAGTCTATGTATTTTGTTGTAATGCCCAGAGTAAATCTCATAGTAATCTTCTTGACATATCACGTTATCTTTATTCTATCAATTGCCCAACTGTAATTTGTTTACCCAGCATGTTATTTTATCTATGGAGAGACACCACTAGTGAACTGTGGACCCCGGTCCTATTTTAATCATATTGCAATCACCTGTTTACTTTTCCCGCACTGTTTACTTTACTAGCATATTACTACTGTTTTCCACTCGATACACTCATAACCTTTGTTTCAAGCAAACCGGTGAGATTGACAACCTCATCGCAAGTTGGAGACAAAGTATTTGTCTGTGTGTGTGCAGGTTCCACAAACACCTTCAGTCGTCATCGTCTCTCTTCTCCTGTTCGATATACCTTGGTTTCTTAACTGAGGGAAAACTTGCTGCTACACTCATCATACCTTCCTATTGGGGTTCCCAACGGGCTGGTCATCACCACGCACAAGGACATACTGCTCCCATGTCAACTAAACGCCACAGCTCTTTTCTGGCGCATTCACACGAGTAGCAGTGATCTCAATATTAATTGTACTGCTATCATAATGACTCGAGGTTTGGAGCCCCCGAGCGGAAAATGTTGATATACTTTTACAGATCATAGAGTCGACCCAAGAAACCTGACCTGAGGCCTCATGTTCTAGGTTTAGAGGATCATAACTCAAAGTTTTTATACATGTCGATGAAAATCTTTGCCAGTGATGCCTTTTATGCATAGAAACGCCAAAGTTGCTCTGCGTTCCACGGGTTGCCATCGTCTTTGCCTGTCTTCTTATCTTGTAGTCGATACGCTCCTCCTGGTATAACTTCTATGACAATGTAAGGTCCCAACCATGGCGATTCTAACTTGCCATGGCCGTCCTGCTTGAGCCGTAACACGAGATCTCCCACTACGAAAGAGCGGGGGCGAACTCGAGTACTGCGAAAATTTCTCAGACTTTGCTGGTATTGCATAGATCTGGCCAACGCAACATCTCTTGCTTCATCGAGTGCATCGATATCGTCTTGAAGTGCCTCAGTAGAAGCCGTTTCATCATAAGCCGCAATTCTGGGGGCCTCATGAGTAATTTTGACTGGAAGCACGACTTCTGCGCCATGGACCAGAAAGAAAGGTGTTTCTTGAGTAGCTGCATTAGGCGTGATTCTTAGACTCCAAAGCACGAAGGGTAACTCATCTACCCAAGCATGTTTGGCTTTCTCAAGGTGTGCTAGTAGCCTCTTTTTGATGCCGTTGCATATTAAGTCATTTGCTTTTTCGACTTGTCCATTTGTCTTTGAATGTGTGACAGATGCAAACTTCAATTTGATTCTCGTACTCTCACAATATTTCTTGAATTCTTTGGACGTGAAGTTCGTCCCATTGCCCGTGATGATACTATGCGGCACTCCAAAGTGAAATATTATCGACTTGATGAAATTGATTGCTGCTGTGGAATCTTGAGTAGTTACTGGGGCTGCCTCGGCCCACTTGGTGAATTTATCGACTGCTACCAACATGTAGACGTGCCCACCTGGCCATGATTTATGCAATTTTCCTACCATGTCCATTCCCCATTCTAAAAAAGGCCATGATAGTGGGATTGGCCGAAGTTCTGCTGCTGGTGCATGAGGTCTAGATGCAAATCATTGACAAGCCTCACACCTTTGGACAATGTCCTTTGCATCTTCGATTGCTATCAGCCAGTAGAATCCTGTGCGAAAAGCTTTGGCTGCTATAGCTCTGCTGCTGGCGTGATGACCATAGATTCCTGCATGGTTATCCTTTAGTATTACTTGCCCTTCCTGAGGGGTGATGCATCATTGCAATACGCATGTTATACTTTTCTTGTACAACTTTCCTTGCAGTACAACAAAAGCTTTAGATTGTCATATTATCCTGCGTGCTTCAACCACATCCTCGGGTAGTGTTTTGTTCACCATATATGCTAATTGTGGCTGCATCCAAGTTACTTCAACCATCATGACCTCCTCTGGTTTTGTCATGCTTTCTGCTCCTAAATTGCTAGCCCCCGAGCCTGCGGTTGCATGCTGGCTTGGATCTCCCGAACTCGAATTTTTGCTACCCTTTATTGATCTCTCAATGATTTCTTCCCAAAAGACTCCCAGTGGTACGGGCAGGCATTGGGACCCGATGTTTGCTAAATTATCTTCTTCCTCGTTACTTGCCCTACTGATATGTGAAACTTCGCATCCATCGAAGGTTCCTTCCAAGTAGTAGTACAAGTTTCGGTATGCAGTCATGTTGTCGCTAATGGCATCACAACGATTCATTACTTGACCATGAGATTCGAGTCTGCAAATATTTTTAGTCGAGTTACCCCACAGGCTTTGGCCATTTTCATTCCATGCAGCAAAGCCTCGTATTCGGCTTCATTATTGGAAGCTTGCGAAAAACACAACCTTAGCACATACTTGAGCTTATCTCCTTGTGGTGATATGAAGACTACCCCTGCTCTAGCTCCTTGGACCCTTTTAGACCCGTCGAAATACATTGTCCAGACACTTGGCAGGTAAGGTGGTCCTGTGTTCTGTAATTCTAGCCACTCTGCTGTGAAATCTGGCAACACCTGGGATTTGATGGCTTTTCTTTTCTCATACGTGATGTCCAGAGGGGAGAGTTCGATTCCCCATAAGGAGACACATCCTGTTGCTTCAGGATTGTTCAGTATATTTGATAGTGGGGTTTCGTTAACCACTATGATTGGATGCACCGCGAAGTACTGCAGTAACTTCCATGTTGCTGTGAACACGTTGTACGCAAGTTTCTGGTAATGTGGATAACGCTATTTTGATGGTGATAAAACTTTGCTGAGGAAGTATACTGGTTGCTGGACTCCGTGCGCCTTCTCTTCTTCACTTCGCTCGACCACTAGCACCGTGCTTACTACTTGATGTGTAGCGGCGATGTATAGTAATAGTGGCTCCCTTTCTTCTGGTGCGACCAACACTGGTGGTGTGGAGAGCACTTTTTTTAGCTGCGAAAATGCGGCATCTGCTTCTTCTATCCACTCAAACTTTTTAGCGCATATGTGGAGCAAGCCACTGTGGAGCCAGTCTAATGAATGCGGTCATGTAAAGTTGGCCTGAGCCGCTTCAATCCCACTACGTCGCGACATCAAGAAGTATACGAAAAGAAGCTTGCACCAAAAACATCAACGCCCGCAACAACATTGTTGCATTTTACTCATGTAAAACATCTACGCATAGATCTCGCTCTGATACCACTGAAGGGTTTCGTAGCATAGAAAACAAAAAATTTCCTACAAAAACGAATAAGAACAAGTCAAGATCTGATCTACGAGATGCAAAACAACAAGCGGGAGAGATTAGATCTACATACCCTTGTAGATCGCACAGCAGAAACTTTCAGATGAACATGGTTGGCGTAGTCATACTAGCATCTCCTCTTCGCAATCCGATCCTATCCAAGCGCCACAACGGACGGCGCCTCCGAGTGTTGCACATGTACAGCGCAATGATGTATCCTCCTCCTCGGTCCAGCAAGGCGCGGTGGAGTGGTAGATGGGATCAGTAGCACGATGGCGTGGTGCTTATGGTGGGGAGTATCTACGGGCAGGGCTTCACGTACACGCGCGAGGTGGAAGAAGATAGGCAAATGATCTAATTAAACTAGGGCAAGAAAATACTACAAAAAGCACAGACGATACCGGCTGAAACAATTTTCGGTATTAGGTCGATCACCCAAACCACTGCTCGGTCTCCTTATATATAGCTCAAAATCTTGCAAAGGAAAGCATCTAGGTTGACTTGCGTCAAAGGCAATGTCGTGGTATTTTGATGACAGTAGCCATGGGAATGGCTTAACGGAGGGGCTCGACGGTGTGCAACGACGGGTCCGGCTCGAGATTGTGTAACTTGGACACCAGCGGTTTACCCAAGTTCAGGGCCCTCCACTCCGGAGGTAACACCCCTACTTCCTGCCTTGTTTCTTATTCTCAGCACATGGTGGCTACAAGGCTCCTCAAGCTGTTTGGTCTAGAGGAGGAAGAAGAAGGATCCGATCTCCCTAGTCTAAGGGTCCAGGCCCCCTTATATAGGTGGGGGCCTGGTTATAGGTTAGGTGTCCGGCTGCCCGACTGCCGGCGCCTTCGTGGCCGCAGTCTTGGCGTGGGCCCCAACTCTCTGACTCCCTTGTCTGACGATGGCAACTTTATAAAGTGCCTTTCTCCCTTGGACTAGCATCTCTGAGGCATATGCCCTCCATTCTGCCTCAGATCCTTTCGTGGAGAAGGCTCCCGCCCGTTGATTGGTGGAGGCTGAGTGTGGCTGGTGTCACGCTTGTCCCCTGCTTCTGTCGATCTTGTCAGGGCCAGGCTGCTTTTGGTAAAGTAGCCATTGGAGGAGTTTCATCATCTTCGCCGGCTCGGGCTTCCAGTGGTGGAGTCCTCAGCCGGCTGCTGGTTGATACGTCTCCAATGTATCTATAATTTTTTATGCTCCATACTTGTTTTTTACACCATTTGCCTAATGTTTTGTTACACTTTGTGGCACTTTTATGCATTTTCCGGAACTAACCTATTAACAAGTTGCCACAGTGCCAGTTCCCTATTTTCTGCTATTTTTTGTGTTTCAGAAAAGCTACACAGGAAATATTCTCAGAATTGGACGAAATAAGTTCCTGAAGTCTTATTTTTCCTGGAAGCTTCCAGAGATCCGAAGAGGAGACAGAGTGGGGCCACGAGGTGGCCTCACACCAGGGTGGCGTGGCCCAGCCCCTGGCTACGCCCCTATGTGTGAGACCACCTCGGTCCACTTCTGACGATGCCCCTTCGCCTATAAAGACCCCCGACGGGAAAAACCTAAGTACCCAATCAATTTTCTAGAAACACATCGCGATCCACCGCCGTCATCGACCCGAGATCGTGAGGGTCCAGAAGCTCTTCCCGGCACCCTGCCGGAGAGGGGAATCGCCACCGGAGGTCTTCTTCATCGCCATGCTTGCCTTTGGAGCGATGAGTGAGTAGTCTACCTTGGACTATGGGTCCATAGCAGTAGCTAGATGGTTGTCCTCTCCACCATGTGCTTCATGTTTAGATCTCATGAGATGCCTGCCCTACATGATTGAGATCACTGTTATGTAATTCTACATGTTTGGTTTGTTGGGATCCGATGAATATTGGTGTTATGATTGAGTTGCTATACTGAAATATATCTTATGTTATCTCTATGTTGTTTATGATCTTGCATGCTCTCCGCTGTTAGTAGCTATCTTGGCCGAGTAGTTGCTAGTAACTCCAAGAGGGGGTATTTATGCTCGATAGTGGGTTCATGCCTCTATTTAATCTGGGGGAGTGACAGAAACCTCTAAGGTTGTAGATGTGTTGTTGCTACTAGGGAGAAAACAACATTCATATGCTCAAGGGCATATGCTTTGTTTACATTACACACTTTGCTTAATGCAATTATCTGTTGTTCGCAACTTAATACCCATGGGGTGTTCGGACGATATCCCCGTGAGTGGATTATTAGTCATAGATGCAGTTGGATGGCGGTCTATGTATTTTGTTGTAATGCCTAGAGTAAATCGCATAGTGATCTTCTTGACATATCACATTTATCTTTATTCTATCAATTTCCCAACTGTAATTTGTTTACCCAGCATGTGTTATTTATCTTATGGAGAGACACCACTAGTTAACTGTGGATCTTGGTCCTATTTCCATCATATTGCTATCACCTGTTTACTTTACTCGCACTGTTTACTTTACTCGCATACTTTCACTGTTTTCCACTCGATACGCTCATACCCTTTGTTTCAAGCAAACCGGTGAGATTGACAACCTCATCGCAAATTGGGAACAAAGTACTTGGTTGTGTGTGTGCAGGTTCCACGTTGCTACTGGCCGAAGATGAGTCAACAAGTGTCGTAAACGGTGCCCTTGTTGGAGTGCTATTAAGCCAGTCCGCATCACCTTTAGTTGTATTGTCTGCTCTTCTCTTGACCGACTAAACCTTGGTTTCTTACTGAGGGAAAAGACTTGCTGCTGTGCTCGTCATACTTTCCGCTTGGAGTTTCCCAACTGCCTGGCCACAAAATCATTAACTACACGCCAGACATCAAGCCCTTTTCTGGCGTTGTTGCCGGGGAAGAAGTAGAAGACTTCTACAAGGGGAGTTTTTTGCACACACATCCTTTACTTTGTTATTTGTTTTGCTTTACTTTATTTATTTTTACTTGCATTGTTTTATATCAAAAACCCAAAAAAATTAGAATCCTTGGTAGTTGTTTTTACTTGTCTGCTCTTAGTTTTGCTAAAATGAGTAATCCTGAAGTAGAAGTTCATAGTTTTAAGCAACAAGGGGGAGAAAGTTTAAAAGATGCTTGGTATCGTATTAACAACGCCCATCATAGGTGTACAAAAAAGCACTCTACCACGATCCTCCTTAGAAATTTTTATGTTGGTATATCTAGTTGGAATAGGTATGTTCTTGATACTCTTATAGGAGGTAATTTTATGGGTACTCCCACTGGAGAAGCATACACTATAATTGAAAGTTTAGTGGGAATACCACCTATTCATGTTGTTAAAACTGAGATCACCTTAGAGGAGGTTTCAGAAAAGCTCAGCTCTTTAGAGAAAAGTTTACCAAGTGTCCTTGAAAATGCTAGCCGAGTTAATGAATCAATAGAAAATATTGGTAAAAGAATCACCATTCTAGAGGCTAGCACTACTCATGATAATCAAAACTTAAGGATTGGTAAACTAGAGGAGTCTATGGAAACTCTTAGTTTAATCTTCTCTTCTCTTAAATTTAAGAAAGAGAAAGTTTTTGTTGGAAAAGAGCAAAAATCTTTGTATGTTCCCAAGGTTTCTGCGCTTAAACCTCAACATGTTCTTGAAATTGGTAAGAATTTTAGTTCAACTAAGAGTGACTTGCAGGTTGAATCATCTTCGGGAACTTCCATAGTGCCTACTGAGGTAATTGATGCTTCATCTCTTGATAATACTTGATCCACAATTTTCTGCGCCTAGCTCAAAGGCGTTAAAGAAAAGCACTCTTGGGAGATAACCCAATGTTTTCTTTTTAGTACTTTTTCTTTTATTTGAGTCTTGGAAGTCATTACTACTATAATGACCGCTCCTTATCCTTTATTATTTCATTGTTGTGCCAAGAGAAGCCTCTAATTTGAGTGAGGTAAAGATTTGGGGTTGTTGCTGTCCTGAAATTGTTTTCGGTGCTACACCGTAAAACTTCATGAAAATTCTCTGTACATCTTTTGGACCTGCGATTTCTTGTGCATATGCCCCAGGTTATATCCAAACTTTCATTAGTTGAACACTTTTTGATTTGAGCAACAGAAAATCCTCTAAAAATTTGACCTTTATCAGCTATTCTGTTTTGACAGATTTCTGCCAATAATTGTGTTTGCCACTTTATCGCTTTCTTTATGAGTTCTTTTGATCACGGAACTTTTGGGGAAGTTACTACAGTAGTATATGCTATATATGTGGTGGTTTTGGGTTGAAACCTGAAGCAAAAAGAGGTTGATTATATGTTATGCCTACACTAATGTTGCTAATAGATTTGTGTTTAGTTTTGTATGAAGGAAGTTTTCAAGTGTAGGGATTGGAGAATGATGAGATGAGTTGAGGAATGGACAAAAGCTCAAGCTTGGGGATGCCCATGCATCACCCCAAGAAATATCCAAGAAGTACAAGCGTCAAAGCTTGGGGATGCCCCCGAGGCACCCCTTCTTCATCGGCAAAAATCAGGTCACCTTTCAAGACACTATATTTTTATTGCTTCATGCACTATGTGTTTTTCTTGGAGCGTCAGTTGTTTTAGTTTTCTTTATTTTTTTTGTTTTGTTTGCTGCAATAAATGGTTGGACCCCAACAAATTTCTTTTGGAGAAGTTGCCTTGCTTTTCATTTGCCAAGAACGCTCTAGTTTTCATTCTTATAAAAAACTAAGTGTTCTTCTTTTTCTGCTACTGCTTTTGTTTTTCGTTTTCGCCTTGGTTTGCATTCAGATCTTCTTATATTTATTTATCAAGGTATATTTTTTTCTCTGGACCATGTTGGTTTTCCTCAAAATAATTGGATTTAAAAGGTTCAAATGGTGTTGGAAAAGAGAAAAAGCTTTATGCAAAAAAGTGGTACAAGAAGGAGCTTGTGTAGACTGCGGCTTAGGCTTTTTCATATCATGCTTGATGTCTTTTTGATAGTATGCTTAGTGTTTTTCTGTAGCATGACTTGTCTCAAATAACTGAGATTGCTTAATGAGCCTTTGAAAAAATCATGCGTTGTTTTTATCGTTTGGAAGCATTATTTTGGTTTTCTCCTTGATGCTTTATTTGGGTTGACTTGGCGCATGCTCACACATGTTAGAATCTTACAAAGTCGCCAATAGCCTCTATGATCATTTAGTTTTTTACTTTTGATGCCATCTTATGCTTCGTTTAATGTTGCTTTATTGCTTTGCATGATTATGGCCATTATTGCTCTCTTAGTTGGTCGCTCCCAGTCTTTTGCTAGCCCTCGCCTTGTACTGAGTATGAGCTCTACTTATGCATCCAACTCCTAAAAACCAAGTTATTCCAAAGTGTCCACCATACATACCTACTAGCAATTTGCTATTCCAAGTAAATTTGACTTGCTTTTATTTTCTCTTCAAATTAAAGTCTTACTAGTGTTATGTGAAAATTGGCCAGTAAAGCTCTCATGAACCGGAAGGCACACTTTACTTTTTCTCATTCTTAAAAATTTGACATTGTGGTCTCTTATGTTGAGTTGTTATGCTTGCAAGTTGTAAGTTAGATACTAGCCCAGCCATGCCGTCATGGGCAAGCTTTCAACATTGCACTTCTTATTTGAGTTGATATCGTGATCTTTTGTTTATGGATACTCGCGGTGTGAAATGAATTGGGAATCTTGTGGGGATTATGGAGTTTGTATATGTGTTAGGGAAATGCCTGGGCAACCAATCTAAGCCATGCATAATTCATGGTGGAAATTTGCAGCATGCCCATAGTGGACATTCGACGACGCATCTCAAAATAAAAAGCTATACAAATGGTAAATAAAAGAGATGTTGAGGTGTTCATTGTCTGCTTGTCCTATCATTTTGATGTGCGCTTGTTCCATGTCATCGGGCACGGAGGTACCCCGTTGGTGGTTCTCGATGATACGCATATACTTACAATGACAAGAGCCTTGCTTGGGACTCTAAGTAAAGTAGCATGACGTTTGGGTACTCGTATTCACAGGACACGAGGTTTTCAACTTATGATTTCTCAAGCATATGCATCATAATTGTTCTCGCATTAACTTTAACCATTCAAGATGCTTATGATGGGGGCAATGAGAGCTCAAAGCCGATAAATACCATAATTTTTGAAGGTTATAAAACTTGCAATCACTGCTTCCCTCCGTGAAGGGCCTTTCTCGGTGGAATGGATACCAGGGTATCCCGGTCCACCTGCTTCTGGGCCACGTTATCGGCCCACCTTCAGAATCGACGGCCCAAGTCACGGAGAAGACCCTCACGAGGAGCCGCCTCGTGAGGAGAACGACGACAGAAACGACTAAGGACCAGAAGACCTCCTCATGAGCCCCCGCTGGTGAGGAGAGGAAGTACGCCCACGTCAGCTCAGCTCGTTTGCGTGCAGAGCAAGAAGACAACGGCCAGAAGACCGCGTACCTCCCACGCTACCCCCGACAGGGAGGAGACCAACTTTCTCTGTGCCTGCCCAAAGCGGCACAGTGGCAGTTGGCCACCCCCCTAAATATAGCGTGGACGGTGCAGGGCGCCAGAGGAGGACGTCAGCCTCCTCCACCCACTCCTGTGGACCGGCGCCACTACCCTATGAAGACCAAGTCTACAGAAGAGTTTAGTCAACAGCTGTCCTCCCTCCTTGGCTGTGTGTGGCAACCCCTTCCCCAAGAAGATAAGGGGAAGGAGGACCTTGGCGCTATAAAAGGGGGGAGAGGCCACCCCTACCTGGGGATCGGATCTTCATCTTCTTCAAGCTGCTAGCTGGGCACGCAGGTTCTTCAACCTCTGGCCAGCTAGAGCTTTGTAATCAAGGCCTTGTACTCCTCGCGAGGTGTCGCGTTGCAATACAAGAAGGCAGGAAGTAGGGGTTTTACCTCACCACGAGGGCCCTGAACCTGGGTAAAGCTCGGTCTCCCTCTCTGCAGTGCATTGCGCGTCCGACAATCGAGGCTTCTGTCGCCGTGTTTCGTTGCGATCCAAGATCTCACACGTTCAGCCCCCTGCGTTCGAATCCTTGGGTCCGTCGCGTGGTACCCCGTGTTCTTGCGACATGAAATCCATCGACATTTGGCGCGCCAGGTAGGGGGCTGTGGTGTGTTTTCTTCAAGATCTGCGTCGACATGGGTGACGATCGTCACCACCGTCTTCGCCTTCGTGCTGTCTACGCAAGTCATCGCCGAGAGCGTCTCCAAGTCCTCGATGGCCTGGAGGCCATCGGAGAGGGCGAGCCAGAGGTCGGCGACATCAGCTTTGGGGGCTTCGCGGCGCTCGCCGGGCCCTTTCGTCATGCGGCATGGCCGCCTCGCTTCAAGCCGGACACTGACACGCGTTACGATGGGACCTCCGATCCCGTGGAGTTCCTGCGGCAATACGCGGCCAGTGTTCGGGCGGCTGGAGGCGATGGGCGTGTCATGGCCAATTGGTTCATGATGGCTACAAAGGGAAAGCCTCGCCGGTGGCTCTGCGGGCTACCGCCAAGGTCCATCTCGTCCCGGAGGGACCTCTGCGAGCGCTTCCTCGACAGATACGCATCCCTGGGACCTGAGCCAGGGGACGCGTAGGCCTACGCCGTCCTCGATGGCCCCGTCCCCAGGAGCATGAGGATAGGGCAAGGGGGCTTAAGAGTCGTCACCCCCTTTGCCTTCGCCAAGGAAACGGAGTGCTTCATCTGCAGAGGGAGCAAAGTGTAACAGCAGCTCTACTCGTCATTAATCCTTTCTAATCTGTAGAAACTGCTGGAAATCGTGAGTTCTGGTCTCACCGACCTCGCGAGATCGGCTAACTGCGGCTTAACGCGAACGTGAGTTTTCGCTCGACTGCCTTTCGAGAAAGAGCCGGAGCACGGTGTCCGCGCTGGGGCCTTCGCCCGGAAAACAGTAGGCCCGCAAAACCCAGAACGGATCGAGCTCTGACTCGGGAAGGGACCCGCTACAGTCACCTCATACGATCCATGGTGCTCTCTCCTCTCGAGCGACACTCGCACGAAGGCGCATGAGCGCGTGAGAGTCGCACAATCTGTGTAGATCTCTCTAAGTTTCTTGATGTCCCTGTCTGCGGCCTTGTGTCTCTTCTCCTGGGATCGCCTTTGTTGTGCTTGGACGCCTGGGGGGCTGCAGGGAGATAGTCCTGTATGCCATTACAGTCACCTCTGGAGCGCCAGTGCCCACTAGCCTTGCACCACGAGCTGCATACTAAGCGTTAGGCTGCTATCCCGCTCGGAGGTTGGCCCCCGAACGGCGTAGAGCATTCCCCAGACAAAGGCGAGACTAGGAAATATGTGCAAGGGTGCAAACAAGGACCATTTGGCGATCAACGCCTTAAGTACGATTACATCTTAAACTGGCCCAGCAGGGCAATGTCTGACAGCTGCAAAGTGTGCAGCTAGCTTAGGTCTTCTGGAGGAGGACTAAGAGGAGCTTACTGGGCGGCCGCTGTGTCGCCCTCGTCGCCGTCGGCACCATCGCTGGAGCTGGAAGTCATCCCCTCGCTGGAGTCCGTCTCTTCGCCGCTGCCGAACTCTGTGGAGCCGGAGCCCTCACCGCTGGAGGAGCTCCAAGCGGATGCTCCAGGGCGGGCGTAGAGGGCCTGCAGCCGTCGAAGCGCGAAGTTCAACCGCCCTGCCCTGGTTTCCGCCGCGCGGTCAGGAGTTCCGGGCGGCGGGGGTGGCGGCCTCCGCAGTACCTCTTCCAGGTTGAGGTCGGGGCGGAGGCGTTGGATGTTGGAGAAGATCCTCGTCCCCGCAAGCCCCAGCAGCTCCCGGCACTCGGCGTCGATGAGATCCAGGACCTTCGCCGATGCGCCGTCCAGCTCTTCAGCCAGCTGGCTGAAGAAGCGCAGGATCGACCCGTCGTCCTCGGGGACGGTGGGCAGGGTCAGCCCGTGGATGCCCAGGCGGTGCGCCGCCGCCATGACGCGGGATGAGAACCCGCGGAACATCTGCACTCGCTGCCTTCGCAGCACGCCCGCCTCCTCTTCAGCGTCCCTGAGCTCCTGGAGCTCTCCGGCCATCTCCACGCCTTGCAGAGCCGACGCCGAGTTCTCCTCCTCAAGCCTCTGCACGTCGCGCCGGAGCGCGGCGATGGTGGCGTCGGCTTCAGCAAGGGCGCGCTCTGCGCCCTGCCGCACCTCGTGCGCTCCCTTCAGCTCGGTCTCCATGTCGCGGACCCGGCGTTCCAGGGCCTCGCGCTTCTGCTTGTACATCAGGAGGGCGGCGGCGTTTTTGGAGCGGAAGTCCGCGCGGCACGCCTCGGTGGTCTCTTTGCGCTTCCGCTCGAACTCCTGCTCCAAGTTGACCCGTCGCTGGTTCAGCATGTGGTCCATCTTCGCCTGGAGGGCAGCCTCGCGCTGGTTCAGCGCCTCCTGTTGCCGAGCCAGCTCGGCGGTGGTCTGGCTGGTCATCACCTCCCGGCTCTCCAGGGCCTCCCGCTCCCTGTTGAGCCGGTCCTCGAGGGCTTGGAGCTGCTCCTCTCGGAGGCGAAGTCCCCGCTCGCGCTCGCGAGCCTCTGCTTCTCGGATGGCGAGCCCAGCCTCTTGCAGGCTCAGGCTCTCCGCCCGGGAGTCCGCGCTCTCCTCACGAGCGTGGAGGAGGGCCTCCCGGTCCTCGACCTCTTCCAGCCTCTGCTGGGCGTTGGCGAGAAGGCCGTCGGCGTTCGTCCTGGCCTGGTCCAGGAGGTGCTGAGCCACCCGCTTGGCCTCCTCCCCAGCCAAGGCTGGGTTGGGAGGCCCGACGGTGGGGGGAATCTTCTGGCGCGCTTCGGAGACAATCTTCATGGCCTCTTCGTGCGCCCTGGCCAGGACTCCCCTCGCCGATTCCCTGGCGTTCGCCAGAGCTTCCTCGGCCTCCTCTACCGCGCTGGCGCGGATCTCCTCCGCCTCCTTCCTCGCCCGCTCGCGGCGCTCGGCGGCACGCTGGTCTAGGAGGCGGCATCTCTCGGTGGCTTGGTGCAGGAGGGCCCAGCCCTCCTCGATGCGCGCCTCCTCGGCGGAGCGCGCCCTGGCAACCTCATCGCGGAGGGCGCCGGTGGCAGCCGCGAGCACCCTCGCCCATGGGTCTGCGGCGTGGGGCTCGACGGCGATCCTCACAGGCCTCCCCAGTATCTCCGGCGGGGGAGGCGATGTAGCCCTGGAGGGCTCCGGCGCGGTGGAAGTCGTCCTCTTCTCGCCGCTGGGCTCGGGGGCTGTTCCCGAGCTGGATGGTGCGGCGGTTCTTGCCGGAGGTGCCTCCGGAGTAGTGGAAGTGCTGGCTACAGAGGGGGCAGCAGGAGCTGCCCCCGTGATCTCTGGTGTGCCCACTGCGCTAGGGGGCTCGGTCGTCCTGGGAGCCGCGGTGGCTCCCGGGGCGGACTGCGCGTCCGCGGACGCGCGATCCTCTTCTTCTCCGGCGGCACGCAGCAGCGTCGTCGGTGTGGCTGTGGCGGCCGGGTCAGGACCCGGCGTGGTCTGGCTGGTCTTCCTCTTCTCCCTCCTCTTCTTCTCGTCCTTCTTCTCCTCAGCATCCCTGGAGAGAAAGGGGGGGAATGAGGTCAGGAGAAAGGTAAGGCGAAAGGTAAAAGTTTTGTGCAGGAATACTCACGAGGCGTCCCGCTCCACCCATCCTCTTTTGCTTGGGAGGGAGGGAGGGGGGGGGGGCAGGGGCGCGGAGGATTCGCCCGCCGGCTTCTTCCCTCGGGAGGTCCCGACCTCGGGATTCCGGCTGGCGCGTTCATCGTTGAACTTGGAGCGGTGCTCCGCCTCCAGGCGGGCTCGGCGCCCCTCTTCCTCCAGGTCTCGCGAGGAAGACGCGTCAGCATCTCCCCCGGTGGGCTGGTCTGGCGAGGAGGAGTCGTCGGAGGAGGAATCTGAGAGCACCACGGTGCCCTTAGGGCGCCTCCGGCGAACCAGCCGTTCACCGGACTCCGCGTCGTCGTCGTCGTCTCCAGAGGCCGTGGGACCTGTTCCCCTTGCTGCTGAGTCCTGCTCCGAGCTGGCCGCAGGTGTGCTTGGGAGGGGACCAGGCACGACGCCATCGGCAAGGAACAGGCCCCAGGCGTTGAACTTCAAGATCCCCGCCGTGACGCGGCCGGTCTCCCGAGCGCCCAAGCTGTAGATCGGCAGGGCATTGCGCGGAATGGCGGGGATGGCAGCGGAAGAGAAGAAGGCTCTTATTACCTCCTCCCGGGCGTCGGCGTTGAGCTCGCTGACGTGGACCCTGAGGTCGTCTCCGGCCTTGTGCCGCCAGATCTCCCGGCGGTGGTCCTGCAGGGGGGCGATGCGTCGGGTGACGAACTCCACCCCGACCATGGTCCCCGTAACACCAGCCTCCCGGAGATCGCGGATTCGCGGGCGGAGCGTCCGCAGGGCTTCCTCAGGAAGGGCCTCGCTGGCCCAGGTGTTGAGCTTGACGGCAGGGATCCCCGTGACGAGGAAGAGCTCCGATTCTTCAAGGACGTCGACGAAGAACCAGCGGCTCCGAAAGTCTTCGACCTTCTTCATCCACTTCAAGTCGATGAAGTCGCCCTCCGTTCCAGCGATGGCGATGAAGGAGACGCATCCGGAACTCTGGTTCA
This sequence comes from Dactylis glomerata, assembly GCA_007115705.1. Taxonomy (NCBI): domain Eukaryota; kingdom Viridiplantae; phylum Streptophyta; class Magnoliopsida; order Poales; family Poaceae; genus Dactylis; species Dactylis glomerata. Next base: position 580,268 of record QXEO01000306.1, read on the forward strand.
ACCCAGAGGACCGGAGGGAGAAGAGGTGGCGAAAGTACGCCACCGACGGCTTGATGCCGATCCAGGCCTCGCAGGCGTAGGCGAAGACCGCCAGCAAGGTGACGGATTTGGGATGGAGGTGGATGGCCTGGATCCCGTAAGTCTCCAAGATCGCCAGGAAGAAGGGGGAGAACGGCGGCAGCAGGCCGGCGAAGACGGAGAAGAGGAAGAAAGGCTGCGCCGTCGGGGGCAGGGTGTCCCTCGGCGCGCGGCCGTGCCAGATGCGGGTGGTGCCCCACTCATTGCTCCTGCTCCCGACCATCTCTCGGACGGTCTGGAGCTCGCGGCTGCTCTTGATTCGGGAGTCGAGCAGGGGCGCCGCCGGCCGCGGCGCAGCGGTGGAAGACCTCGCCGCCCCAACGGCTCTGCGCGGGGCCATGGCTCTGGGCAAGGATGGGATGCGGCGAGAAGATTGGAGGCTAGGAGGGTTTGGATGCGCAAGATCTTCAGAAGGGAGGTGGCGGCGGCGGTGTGCTGTGGGAAAGGGGGAAGGAGCCTTCTCTGCCAAGCTTTTAAGAGGGCAGCCAGGGCGCGGTTTTCGAAGCGTCGGCCTTGACGCGACGGTTCGAAAAACGCCCGTTACCCCACTACGCACGACCCCCACGCCGCTTCGCTCCGCCAACTGCAAGGGTGCCACGCGCCCACGATCTCCGCTTCTTCACATGGTCCTCTGACCGCACGATTGACGCGTGCCGTTGGAGGGCCCAGCAGCTTCTGGGGCCCCCGGCCCTTCGCTCCCTCGAGAGGGCGCGTTCGCGGGCTGGGCCCCCGGGGGCTACTGTCGGTGGAATGGATACCGGGGTATCCCGGCCCACCTGCTTCTGGGCCACGTCATCGGCCCACCTTCAGAATCGACGACCCAAGTCACGGAGAAGACCCTCACGAGGAGGCGCCTCGTGAGGAGAACGACGACAGAAACGACTAAGGACCAGAAGACCTCCTCACGAGCCCCCGCTGGTGAGGAGAGGAAGTACACCCACGTCAGCTCAGCACCTTTGCGTGCAGAGCAAGAAGACAACGGCCAGAAGACCGCGTACCTCCCACGCTACCCCCGACAGGGAGGAGACCAACTTTCTCTGTGCCTGCCCAAAGCGGCACAGTGGCAGTTGGCCACCCCCCTAAATATAGCGTGGACAGTGCAGGGCGCCAGAGGAGGACGTCAGCCTCCTCCACCCACTCCTGTGGACCGGCGCCACTACCCTATGAAGACCAAGTCTACAGAAGAGTTTAGTCAACAGCTGTCCTCCCTCCTTGGCTGTGTGTGGCAACCCCTTCCCCAAGAAGATAAGGGGAAGGAGGACCTTGGCGCTATAAAAGGGGGGGAGAGGCCACCCCTACCTGGGGATCGGATCTTCATCTTCTTCAAGCTGCTAGCTGGGCACGCAGGTTCTTCAACCTCTGGCCAGCTAGAGCTTTGTAATCAAGGCCTTGTACTCCTCGCGAGGTGTCGCGTTGCAATACAAGAAGGCAGGAAGTAGGGGTTTTACCTCACCACGAGGGCCCTGAACCTGGGTAAAGCTCGGTCTCCCTCTCTGCAGTGCGTTGCGCGTCCGACAATCGAGGCTTCCGTCGCCGTGTTTCGTTGCGATCCAAGATCTCACACGTTCAGCCCCCTGCGTTCGAATCCTTGGGTCCGTCGCGTGGTACCCCGTGTTCTTGCGACATGAAATCCATCGACAGCCTTTCTTTTACTTTTATGTTGAGTCACCACCTTCTATTTTTATGCACCATTAAGAGAGCTTAGTTGTCATTCTTAGTATAATGTGCATTGTCCCAAAGTTTTCATTGATTGATTCATATTGTTGGTTTCACTTATTCTCAAATTATTTGCATCTAGTCGCCCTCTTAAACTTGAAGGTGTCCTATGCATTTATGTTTTGCTCTCTTTAAAGGACAAGCTGAAAACCATTTGTATGTTTTTCCTTATGATTTGAACACATGTTTGACTTTCATTGTTTCATTTTCATGATCTTTTGTTTGTGTTCATCTTCATGTTATAACATGGTTGCTAAGTTTCTATTGTCAAGATTATATCTTTCATGCACATGTTTTAAGTTCTTATGATGCCAGCTCACAAATGCTTACATAGATGATCAAGATTGTGTAGGTGCATGTCACCTCAAAAATTATTTCTTTTGTTATCACTTACCTACTCGAGGACGAGCAGGAGTTAAGCTTGGGGATACTGATACGTCTCCAACGTATCTATAATTTTTGATGCTCTATGCTTGTTTTTTACACCATTTGCCTAATGTTTCGTTACACTTCATGGCACTTTTTTTAATTTTCCAGAACTAACCTATTAACAAGTCGCCATAGTGCCAGTTCCCTGTTTTCTGCTGTTTTTGAGTTTCAGAAAAGCTACACAGGAAATATTCTTGGAATTAGACGAAACAAGTTCCTGAAGTCTTATTTTTCCTGGAAGCTTCCAGAGATCCGAAGAGGAGATGGAGTGGGGCCACGAGGTGGCCTCACACCAGGGCGGCGCGACCCAGCCCCTGGCTGTGCCCCCTATGTGTGAGACCACCTCGGTCCACTTCTGACGATGCCCCTTCGCCTATAAAGACCCCCCGACGGGAAAAACCTAAGTACCCGATAAATTTTCTAGAAACACATCGCGATCCGCCGCCATCGTCGACCCAAGATCACGAGGGTCCAGAAGCTCTTCCCGGCACCCTACCGGAGAGGGGAATCGCCACCGGAGGTCTTCTTCATCGCCATGCTTGCCTCCAAAGCGATGAGTGAGTAGTCTACCTTGGACTATGGGTCCATAGCAGTAGCTAGATGGTTGTCCTCTCCATCATGTGCTTCATGTTTAGATCTCATGAGCTGCCCTACATGATTGAGATCACAGTTATGTAATTCTACATGTTTAGTTTGTTGGGATCCGATGAGTATTGGTGTTATGATTGAGTTGCTATACTGAAATATATCTTATGTTATCTCTATGTTGTTTATGATCTTGCATGCTCTCCGTTGTTAGTAGCTATCTTGGCCGAGTAGTCGCTAGTAACTCCAAGAGGGGGTATTTATGCTCGATAGTGGGTTCATGCCTCTATTTAATCTGGGGAAGTGACAGAAACCTCTAAGGTTGTAGATGTGCTGTTGCTACTAGGGAGAAAATAACATTCATATGCTCAAGGGCATATGCTTTGTTTACATTACACAATTTGCTTAATGCAATTATCTGTTGTTCGCAACTTAATACTCATGGGGTGTTCGGACGATATCCCCGTGAGTGGATTATTAGTCATAGATGCAGTTGGATGGCGGTCTATGTATTTTGTTGTAATGCCCAGAGTAAATCGCATAGTGATCATGTTGACATATCACATTTATCTTTATTCTATCAATTGCCCAACTGTAATTTGTTTACCCAGCATGTGTTATTTATCTTATGGAGAGACACTACTAGTGAACTGTGGATCTCGGTCCTATTTCCATCATATTGCTATCACCTGTTTACTTTACTCGCATACTTTCACTATTTTCCACTCGATACGCTCATACCCTCTGTTTCAAGTAAACCGATAAGATTGACAACCTCATCGCAAGTTGGAACAAAGTACTTGGTTGTGTGTGTGCAGGTTCCATGTTGCTACTGGCCGAAGACGAGTCAACAAGTGTCGTAAACGGCGCCCTTGTTGGAGTGCTATTAAGCCAGTCCGCATCACCTTTAGTCATATTGTCTGCTCTTCTCTTGACCGACTAAACCTTGGTTTCTTACTGAGGGAAAACACTTGCTGCTGTGCTCATCATACTTTTCGCTTGGAGTTTCCCAACTGCCTGGCCACAATAATCATTAACTACACGCCCGACATCACTGGTGCAGCCGGCCCTTCGGTCGAAGCCGGCCTTTCTGGCCTAGCGCCATGGAGAATCCTGGGACGTCAGCCGGCAGATGGCTCTTCCCTTGGCCTACCGTATAGTCATCCCCATGACACTAGCCCCCAAAAACGGCGAAGTCTCATGGGTCAGCATGGGGCTTCGGCGGGTTCTATTCCTCGCCGAAGTTGATTCGCGTCCGCCGAAGTCCCAGGATCCTTCGTCCGGCTCGGAGGTCGTCGGTCTTGAGGTCAAGATCCGTGGAGTGTCGCCGGCCGTCTCGGGACGTGCCAGCTCTAGGACCAATTCGTCTGGCGGCCGCCGTGTGGCCGCCCGTTGGTATCCGGCTCCTCGGGACTTGCTCTCTCGGGATTCCAACCTAGGCGCCACTTGTCCACGCGCCGCAGCGTCGCATCCCATCGACTCTGGTCCCCCGATCTTTTGTGACAACCGCGGTGGTTGCCCACTCATCACGCGGTCGTGGAGCCTGATGGAGGGAGCAGTTGCCAACACATCATGGGTGAGATGCGCAACTGATCCGCCCTCCCTCTTTTAAATAGGGGACCGTTCTTGGAGCGAGTCACCGGTCGCCCGCTTCTCTTCCTCCTTCAGCGCTTGCTCGCCCCAAATTCCTCTGTTCTCGAGCTTTGTCCCAACAGATTTAGGGTTCCTAGCTCCTTCCGACGTCATTCCGTTCATCCAGATCTGCACCCAGATGGCTCCCAAGCATCTCGGCAGAAGGGGAAGGGGGCGGCCTCGGACGGGGATGGCACCACATCCCACCTACCCAAGGGATCCTGGGAAGGCTCCTGGGTGAAGGAGAAGCGGATCAAACTGTTGCCCCAAGGTTGAGTGCTTTCGCCCGCGGATCTCGTGGGCTGCCGCCCTGCCTGCGGTGAGCGGGTGCCCGCTCCTCAGCCCGAGGAAGCGGTGGTCTTCTACGACCACTTCCCCAAGGGCTTCGCACTGCCCGCAAGCGGATTCATGTGGCAGTTCCTGGATCACTTCCATCTACAGCCACACCATATTGGGGCGAATGCGATGATAACATTGGCCGCGTTCATGACCCTCTATGAGGCGTACTTGGGCATCTAGCCTAACATCGAGCTGTTCTGGCGGTAGATCTATTTCAAGACCGAGACGGCGGATTCAATCCCGGTCATGTGCGGGGCAGCTTCCTTTTATGCGTGCAAGACCACAAGCTTCCCTAGACTGAAGGGGAAGGAATCTTGCAAGAAGTGGCAGCGCTCCTTCTTCTATGTGAAGAATCTGAAGAAGGGAACATATTATATCAACCTGCCGCCCTTCGATGCAAGTGGTCCTGGCAAACGATACAGCTGGAGTGCCTGCTACTCGTGTGAATGCGCCAGAAAAGAGCTGTGGCGTTTAGTTGACGTGGGAGCAGTATGTCCTTGTGCGTGGTGATGACCAGCCCGTTGGGAACCCCAAGAGGAAGGTATGATGAGTGTAGCGGCTAGTTTTCCCTCAGTTAAGAAACCAAGGTATATCGAACAGGAGAAGAGAGACGATGACGACTGAAGGTGTTTGTGGAACCTGCACACACACAAACAAATACTTTGTTCCCAACTTGCGATGAGGTTGTCAATCTCACCGGTTTGCTTGAAACAAAGGTTATGAGTGTATCGAGTGGAAAACAGTAGTAATATGCGAGTAAAGTAAACAGTGCGGGAAAAGTAAACAGGTGATTGCAATATGATTAAAATAGGACCGGGGTCCACAGTTCACTAGTGGTGTCTCTCCATAGATAGAATAACATGCTGGGTAAACAAATTACAGTTGAGCAATTGATAGAATAAAGATAACGTGATATGTCAAGAAGATCACTATGAGATTTACTCTGGGCATTACAACAAAATACATAGACCGCCATCCAACTGCATCTATGACTAATAATCCACCCTCGGGGATATCATCCGAACACCCCAAAAGTATTAAGTTGCGAACAACAGATAATTGCATTAAGCAAAGTGTGTAATGTAAACAAAGCATATGCCCTTGAGCATATGAATGTTGTTTTCTCCCTAGTAGCAACAGCACATCTACCACCTTAGAGGTTTCTGTCACTCCCCCAGGTGAAATAGAGGCATGAACCCACTATCGAGCATAAATACCCCCTCTTGGAGTCACTAGCAACTACTCGGCCAAGATAGCTACTAACAACGGAGAGCATGCAAGATCATAAACAACATAGAGATAAAAAAAGATATAATTCAGTACAGCAACTTAATCATAAACACCAATATTCATCGGATCCCAACAAACCAACATCATAGAATTACATAACGGTGATCTCAATCATGTAGGGCAGCTCATGAGATCTAAACATGAAGCACATGGTGGAGAAGACAACCATCTAGCTACTGCTATGGACCCATAGTCCAAGATAGACTACTCACTCATCGCTCCGGAGGCAAGCATGGCGACGAAGAAGACCTCCGGTGGCGATTCCCCTCTCCGGCAGGGTGCCGGGAAGAGCTTCTGGACCCTCCCGATCTTCGGGTCGATGGCGGCGGCGGATCGCGATGTATTCTGGAAAACTGATCGGGCCCTTAGGTTTTTCTCGTCAGGGGGGTATATATAGGCGAAAGGACGATGTCAGAGGAGGGACCACGGTCCCTCACACGGGGCTGGCGCGGCCAGGGGGGTGGCCGCGCCGCCCCTATGTGTGGGGGCCACGTGGCCCCCTCCGTCAGGTCTTCGGATGTTTGGGAGCTTCCCCGTGAAATATGACTTCAGGAACTTGTTTCGTCCAATTCCGAGAATATTTCCTGTGTATCACTTCTGAAACATAAAAACAGCAGAAAACAGGAAACTGGCACTGTGGCACTTCGTTAATAGGTTAGTTCCGGAAAATGTATGAAAAATGCCACTAAGTGTAACGAAACAATAGGCAAATGGTGTAAAACAAGCATGGAGCATCAAAAATTATAGATACGTTTGAGACGTATCAAGCATCCCCAAGCTTAACTCCTGCTCGTCCTCGAGTAGGTAAGTGATAACAAAGAATAATTTTTGAGGTGACATGCACCTACACAATCTTGATCATAAATGTAAGCATTGGTGAGCTGGGATCAATAGAACTTAAAACATGGGCATGAAAGATATAATCATGACAATAAGAACTTAGCAACCATGTTATAAACATGCAAATGAACACAAACAAAAGATCATGATAATGAAACAATGAAAGTCAAACGTGTGTTCAAATCATAAGGAAAAACATACAAATGGTTTTCAGCTTGTCCTTCAAAGAGAGCAAAACATAAATGCATAGGACACCTCAAAGTTTAAGAGGGCGACTAGATACAAATAATTTAAGAACAAGTGAAACCAACAATATGAGTCAATCAATGAACCTTGGGACAATGCATATCACACTAGGAATGACAACTAAGCTCTCTTAATGGTGCATAAAGAAAGAAGGTGGTGACTCAACATAAAAGTAAAAGAAAGGCCCTTCGCAGAGGGAAGCAGTGATTTAAACATGTGCTAGAGCTTTTCATTTTGTAAAACAGAGATAAAAATTGGTTTTGAGAGGTGGTTGTCTTTGTCAACGACTGGCAATGGGGTTCTTACTATCTTCCATACAAAAATGAAGCAAGTTTTTGAGAGAGAGATTGGCACTTTGGTGCTCTTTTTATAAAACTTGGCACTCCTTCCCACCTTTCATTTCACATACCATGGCTAACCGATTCCATCGGGTGCCCACCAACATTCACATTCTTGGAGGAGTGCCTTTTTTCTTTTTTTCTCTTTTTTTTTTCTTTTTGGAATAAGCAATATGGAAGATAGCAAATCCGACCACTACGTCCCCATGAGCTGAAAACAGTGTCACAAAACGAGAAGTGTTTTGAAGGTTTTTGAAAGGTAGCACATGAAAATTTTACTTTGGAATGGCTTACAAATACCATGCATAGGAATTTATAGTGGACACAATGGCAAACTTGGTTTTTAGGAGTTGGATGCACGAGTAGAGCTCATACTCAGTACAAGGCGAGGGCTAGCAAAAGACTGGGAGCGACCAACTAAGAGAGCAGTAATGGCCATAATCATGCAAAGCAACAAAGCGACATTAAAAGAAGCATACGATGGCATCAAAAGTCAAAAAATAAATGATCATGAAGGCTAATGGCGACTTTGTAAGAGTCTAACATGTGTGAGCATGCGCCAAGTCAACCCAAATAAAGCATCAAGGAGAAAACCAAAATAATGCTTCCATACAATAAAAACAACGCATGATTTTTTCAAAGGCTCATTAAGCAATCTCAGTTATTTGAGACAAGTCATGCTACAGCAAAACCACTAAGCATACTATCAAAAAGACATCAAGCATGACATGAAAAAGCCTAAGCCGCAGTCTACACAAGCTCCTTCTTGTACCACTATTTTGCACAAAGCTTTTTCTCTTTTCCAACACCATTTGAAATTTTTATAAACACCTCTTTTGATGAAAACCAATAAAGATCAGAGGCAAAAATACACCTTGATGAAAAGATATGACAAGATCTGAACGCAAATCAAGGCGAAAACGAAAACCAAAAGCAGTAGCAGAAAAAGTAGAACGCATCGATTTTTAATAAGAGTGAAAACTAGAGCATTCTTTGCAAATGAAAACAAGTACATCTCCTCCAAAGGAAATTTGTTGGGGTCCAACCATTTATTGCAGCAAACAAACAAACTAAACAAACTAAGAAAACTAAAACAACTGACGCTCCAAGAAAAACACATAGTGCATGAAGCAATAAAAATATAGTGTTTTGAAAGGTGACCTGATTTTTGCCGATGAAGAAGGGGTGCCTCGGGGGCATCCCCAAGCTTTGACGCTTGTACTTCTTGGATATTTCTTAGGGTGATGCATGGGCATCCCCAAGCTTGAGCTTTTGTCCATTCTTCAACTCATCTCATCATTCTCCAATCCCTACACTTGAAAACTTCCTTCATACAAAACTAAACACAATTCTATTAGCAACATTAGTGTAAGCATAAAATATATTCAACCTCTTTTAGCTTCAGGTTTCAACCCAAAACCACCACATATAAAGTATATACTACTGTAACAACTTCCACAAGAGTTCCATGATCAAAAAGAACTCAAAAGAAAGCGATAAAGTGGCAAAAACAAATATTGGCAGAAATCTGTCAAAACTGGACAGCTGATAATGGACGAATTTTTGAGGGATTTTCTGTTGCTCAAATCAAAAAGTGTTCAACTAAGAAAAGTTTGGATATAACCTGGGGCATATGCACAAGAAATCGCAGGTCCAAAAGATATACAGAGAATTTTCACGAATGTTTACGGTGCAGCACCGAAAACAGTTTCAGGACAGCAATAACCCCAAATCTTTACCTCACTCAAATTAGAGGCTTCTCTTGGCACAAAAACGAAATAAACAAGATAAGGAGCGGTCATTACAGTAGTAATGACTTCCAAGACTCAAATAAAAGTAAAAGTACTGAAAAGAAAACATTGGGTTATCTCCCAAGAGTGCTTTTCTTTAACGCCTTTGAGCTAGGCGCAGAAAAGTGCGAATCAAGTAATATTAAGTGATGAAGTGCTAGGGTCAGCACGTGCCTTACGTCTCCCTTTCTTACCTTTGCTCTTGACTCTAGGAAAGACATGGTTATTGCAAGGTGGAGTAGTAAATGTTATATTGCCTTTTTCCACATCGATAACGGCGCCAAGGAGCTTCAGAATGGATCTTCCAAGTGTGATTTGTCCTTTTCCTACACATTCAATAACAAGATAATCAGTAGATATCATTCTTCCTAGGATTTTTGTAAAGACTCCTTCAGCTATTCCAAGGGGAGATATGGTGGCATTATTAGTAAGAAAAATTTCTTCTCCTCCCTCAGAAAGCTTCCAAAGGCTCAAAGATTCATAAACATCCTTTGGCATGAGGCAAAATTCAGACATAATATCACAACGAGCATGAAAAGTTTCACCACTAATGGTGATTTTTATTGTAGGATACCAACTCGAAGGCTCAGAATTTATAGGCACATAATCAAAATGCTGGCACAAAGTATTGTAGCAAGAATTCAAACTAGCAGTGTGAGTCTCAAGAGTATTAAGTCTATTAAAAATGCACACAAGAGAGGAATCAAAATAGGTTGGCATGCTATAAATTGTAATCAACTTTTTAATAATATTGAAGGCTTGATCTCCATCACAATGAAGGAAATCTCTTTCTGCAGTAGCATCCAAAGCATATCTATAACGAAGAGAAAGTCCAAAGTAAAAGCTACTAAGAAGCAAACTCAAAGTCATTTTAGGTTCAGTTTTTCCATGCCAATCATAAATTCTAGACCAAGCTTCTTTAAAGCTTTCCTCATCTTTCTGCTTAAAGGTAAAGATCATGTCCGCGGGGGACATAGTAGTAGCAACTAAACTAGACATGATAAACTAAGAGCAAAGAACTAACAATTACCAAGGATTCTAATTTTTTTGGGTTTTTGATATAAAAAGCAATGCAGGTAAAATAAAATAAAGTAAAGCAAAACAAATAACAAAGTAAAGAATGTGTGTGCGAAGAACTCCCCTCGCAGAAGTCTTCTCTCTTCCCCGGCAACGGCGCCAGAAAAGAGGCTGCTACTCGTGTGAATGCGCCAGAAAAGAGCTGTGGCGTTTAGTTGACGTGGGAGCAGTATGTCCTTGTGCGTGGTGATGACCAGCCCGTTGGGAACCCCAGGAGGAAGGTATGATGAGTGTAGCGGCTAGTTTTCCCTCAGTTAAGAAACCAAGGTATATCGAACAGGAGAAGAGAGACGATGACGACTGAAGGTGTTTGTGGATCCTGCACACACACAAACAAATACTTTGTTCCCAACTTGCGATGAGGTTGTCAATCTCACCGGTTTGCTTGAAACAAAGGTTATGAGTGTATCGAGTGGAAAATAGTAGTAATATGCGAGTAAAGTAAACAGTGCGGGAAAAGTAAACAGGTGATTGCAATATGATTAAAATAGGACCGGGGTCCACAGTTCACTAGTGGTGTCTCTCCATAGATAGAATAACATGCTGGGTAAACAAATTACAGTTGAGCAATTGATAGAATAAAGATAACGTGATATGTCAAGAAGATCACTATGAGATTTACTCTGGGCATTACAACAAAATACATAGACCGCCATCCAACTGCATCTATGACTAATAATCCACCCTCGGGGATATCATCCGAACACCCCAAAAGTATTAAGTTGCGAACAACAGATAATTGCATTAAGCAAAGTGTGTAATGTAAACAAAGCATATGCCCTTGAGCATATGAGTGTTGTTTTCTCCCTAGTAGCAACAGCACATCTACCACCTTAGAGGTTTCTGTCACTCCCCCAGGTGAAATAGAGGCATGAACCCACTATCGAGCATAAATACCCCCTCTTGGAGTCACTAGCAACTACTCGGCCAAGATAGCTACTAACAACGGAGAGCATGCAAGATCATAAACAACATAGAGATAACAAAAGATATAATTCAGTACAGCAGCTTAATCATAAACACCAATATTCATCGGATCCCAACAAACCAACATCATAGAATTACATAACGGTGATCTCAATCATGTAGGGCAGCTCATGAGATCTAAACATGAAGCACATGGTGGAGAAGACAACCATCTAGCTACTGCTATGGACCCATAGTCCAAGGTAGACTACTCACTCATCGCTCCGGAGGCAAGCATGGCGATGAAGAAGACCTCCGGTGGCGATTCCCCTCTCCGGCAGGGTGCCGGGAAGAGCTTCTGGACCCTCCCGATCTTCGGGTCAACGGCGACGGCGGATCACGATGTATTCTGGAAAACTGATCGGGCCCTTAGGTTTTTCTCGTCAGGGGGTATATATAGGCGAAAGGACGATGCCAGAGGAGGGACCACGGTCCCTCACATGGGGCTGGCGCGGCCAGGGGGGGTGGCCGCGCTGCCCCTGTGTGTGGGGGCCACGTGGCCCCCCTCCGCTAGGTCTTCGGATGTTTGGGAGCTTCCCCGTGAAATATGACTTCAGGAACTTGTTTCGTCCAATTCCGAGAATATTTCCTGTGTATCACTTCTGAAACACAAAAACAGCAGAAAACAGGAAACTGGCACTGTGGCACTTCGTTAATAGGTTAGTTCCGGAAAATGTATAAAAAATACCACTAAGTGTAACGAAACAATAGGCAAATGGTGTAAAACAAGCATGGAGCATCAAAAATTATAGATACCTTTGAGACGTATCAGTGCCCCACTCCCCTGCTTTACACCGAATATGGATAAAATCCTCCAGCGGATCACCGCCCTGCAGACGGACGGTGGCCTGAAGCCGTCCGACCTCATGCTCGCCTTCCTGGAGGCCCGTGTGTCGCCTCTCCAGCGCCGCTCACACAAAATGTGTTTCCTAGGGTCTGACAGGGATCCCACCCGTCATTCTTCCAGGGCATTGGCGGGGGTAGAGTTGGTGCAGACAGCGAATAGAATCGCCGAGGTTAGACTTCCGGCCTCGTGGGCATGGGGCTTGAGGACTTATGACCGCAACAACCCGGTCGCAGAGGTTTGCTCCCCAAACTTAAGGACTCCGTTCCTCCTATCTTGTGACGTTGGTGACCTGATCGTCATCTATCTAGCTCGAGCAGAACTTGTCTGCTCTACAGACCGCAGAGAATTTGGCTGCACATCAGGCCGGCTTCGCTGCCGATAAGGCGCATTAAGATGATGAGGTCATCTGGGACAATGGCGAGGAAGACGATGACACCAGCTCCCACGCTGCTGTCGAGGGCTCGAGCGCCACCTACGGTGATGATGGGAGCGAGGAGCTAGAAGACTCGGGCGAGCCCCTTAGCCACTCTAGGAAGCCTCCAGGTCCCTCCTCCTTAAGATACTAGTCCAAGGATGACGATGATGAACCGGAACCAACTGCTGCCCTCGGGGCAACAACTCTTCATGTAGCTACGGCGGCTGCCGCTAGGGCTAAAGCTAGTCCATTCGTGGAAGTGCCGGACTCCCAGGAGCAGCCGGCCACTGCCCCAGAGCTGGCCATTCTGGAGCCGGTTGCTCCAGCGGGAGCCGGGAGCGAGGTGGCTTCCACCAAGAAGAGGAGCAGGCCGGCTCCGCCCGAGCCGGCTCTGAAACTGAAGAGGGTGGAGCCGGCAGCGAGAGACCTGCTTCCTCCTAAAGCGAAGAAGGTGGTCAAACATCAGGCCACTGCAGTGGCGGGGTAAGTCTTCCGCCTTCGCTCCCTTTTCCACTCACAACCTTCGCACCCCTGACTAGCTCAGTCACGGGGCACTTTCCTTGCAGGTCCCCCATTTCTCTTGACCAGCCTCTGAAGTTTCCTTTAGTGGCAGCGTCAGGGGAGATTGAAGTTTCGGTCTCCGCTTCCCCACGCAGCAAAAGGACGCGCATGGACGATGCCAATGACGGCTTGGGCCGCATCGGGGAAGAGAGCTGCGCCCCGCAAGCGAAGGCGAGTGAGGCCGGGGGCGGAGCGTTGGAACTCGACCGCCCAGAGATAGCGGCGGTAGATGCCACCACCGACGCGAGTGCCGCAGCCGAGGCCGGACTTGCGCAGACCGAAGGAGTTGCTATGGCGGAGGTTGTCGTGCCTCACCCTGCCACTGACGAGGTTGTGGCGGGGGACATTGCCGCCACCGAGGCGCCTTCTGGCCCGGCTGGATTAGGGGACCTGTGTGAGACCACGGGAGAAGTGACGACGGAAGTTCTAGTGAGTGTGAGGGCATCGGATCCCCCCAGCAGTGGTCACGTAGGCTGCCTCCATCCTCGAGCTTGTGTCAAGCATGACGACCGATGCGCCCGCGCCTGAGATAGAGACTGGCATGACCGCCGGTTTCCTTTTCTTCGGAGCCACCTCCGACCCTGAGGGGGCCTCTTGCGGGGCTCATGACACTCAGATGGTGGAGAGGAAATGCGATAAAGCTTCTCCACCTCCCAGGGCTGTAACCAAGGTGCTTCAAGAGGGGAGGAATCTTGCGGCCTCAGCCGGGTCTGGTGTTGGCAGCCAAAGTTCCGCCAGCCATCTTCAAAAGGAATAGGCGGATACTGCCTCCAGCGTCAGGTCCGGTGGAGGCCTTAAGGCCCAGGGCAATCACTTGACCCTGGCAGAGCTGAGCAGGCAGCTCTCCACCGCCAGGACGTCACTGGGGAACGTGAACCTCCAGTTCCTTGAAGTAGAACAGACCATCGATGTGAGTAATATGTTCTTAGCCTTCAATTTCTTCTTCTGGCTGCGTCACTGCACTAGCTGGACTACTTGCCAGCTGGGGGCAGAGCCGGTCGCTTTAACCAATTCCTTCCCTTACTAGCCCCTGAGTTTCGAGGTAGCTATAGCAGCGGCTGACTCTAAACTGCATCTTGCTAAGAATTGTTCCTTTGTCTTTCTTAGGGCATCAACGAACTTCGGCCAACATCTTCCACAAGCTAGTGGCAAAGTACCATACTGGAAAGTACCAGTACCAGGCCCAAAAGAAAGAGCTGGAGAAGTTGTCAGGTAAGCCCAAGGCCCCTTGCCTCGAAATGCTTCTGCTGCCTCTCCGCTTCTCAAATCTTTGTTTCCAGGTGCCGCCTCGCTCATCTCCTCGCTTGAGTCCCAGCTGGCTGACTCGGTGTCGGCCAACTGATACGTCTCCAACGTATCTATAATTTTTGATGCTCCATGCTTGTTCTTACACCATTTGCCTTGTGTTTTGTTACACTTCATGGCATTTTTATGTGATTTCCGGAACTAAGCTATTGACAAGATGCCACAGTGCCAGTTCCCTGTTTGCTGCTGTTTTTGTGTTTCAAAAAAGCTACACAGGAAATATTCACAGAATTAGACGAAACAAGTTCCTAAAGTCTTATTTTTCCCGAAAGCTTCCAGAGATCCGAAGAGGCAAAGGAGAGGGGCCACAGGCCGCCCTCACACTAGGCTCACGCGGCCTACCCCTGGCCCGCGCCGCCTAGGTGTGAGGAGGCCTGGGGCCACCCCTGACGATGCCCCTTCGCCTATAAGAAGCCTCAGGACGGAAAACCCTAAGGAAGTCAGTGAAATTTCCAGAACAGTTCCGTAGCTCCGCCGCCACCATCGACGAATTTCAGGAGACAGAAGTCTCTATTTCGGCACCCTGCCGGGACGGGGAAGTGCCCCCGGAGCCATCTCCATCGGTCTCCATCGCCGTCTCCGCCGTCTCCATCGACCTCACCGCCATCTCCATCAACCTTGCTGTCTCCTATGATGAGGAGGGAGTAGTTCATCCCTGGGGCTGAGGGCTCTACTGGTAGCTATGTGGTTCACCTCTCTCTCCCATGATGTGATCTTTATGTGATTGTGAGCTTTGTATCATGTTGAACAAGTAGATGTTATTATTCAGATATTATGTGTACTCTAGTGGTGTTATTAAATTAATCTATTCCTCCTGCCATGGTGTAACGGTGACAGTGCGTGCATCGTGGTGGTACTTGGTCTAGGCTACGATTGTGAGCTCTTGTGGATTATGAGAATAATTATCACTATGATAGTATTGAAGTGATCTATTTCTCTTTTTATGGTGTAATGTTGACAGTGTGTGCACCGTGTTAGTACTTGGTCTAAGTTACAATAATATCTATCTTGAGTTGTGATTTGATTTGGATATATCTATGAGTGGTGTTTGTCAAGTACTTGATGAACTTTGAGGAGTGCTTCATAGCCCTACACAATGATTAGTGTTATTCAATAGGAGAGTAATTCAGAGTACCATAGTGAAGAGAAGTTATCTATTTGTTCAATCAAGTTATATTTGTTGGGAGTGTGTCCACTAGTGAATGTATGATCCCTAGGCCTTATTTCCAAGCTTTGCACATCATTTACTTGCCATTTTGTTACTTGTTTGCTTGCTGCCATTTTTATTCCAGATTGCATTTACTACTTATAATCATCTATACCACTTGTATTTCACTATCTCTTCGCCGAACTAGTGCACCTATACATCTGACAAGTGTATTGGGTGTGTTGGGGACACAAGAGACTTTCTGTATCGTAAATGTAGGGTTGCTTGAGAGGGATAGCTTTGACCTCTTCCTCCCTGAGTTCGATAAACCTTGGGTGATCCACTTAAGGGAAACTTGCTGCTGCTCTACAAACCTCTGTACTTGGAGGCCCAACAAGTGTCTACAAGAATAGAAGTGCATAGACATCAAGCTCTTTTCTGGCGCCGTTGCCGGGGAGGTAAGGTAAAAGGTACTCGCATCCTCCTGTGTGAGTGCTCGGAGTTATTTCCTTTAGATTCTACAATCACATCTTTTTGTTTCTTGTTTTTATTTTCACTAGTTAGGCTTAATGGAAAACATAGAGTTCTGTAGTCTTTTTCTTGAGTTTAGAAATGAAGTGTTTGAAGAGAAAATTGAAAAACCTTTGGAGCTTAATTTGCATGCTAATAGTTTTATTAGTATGAATGCTTTGAACACTATTTTAGAAAAGTCTAAGCTTGGGGAAGCTGGTTTTGTTAAGCATGATATTTTTAGTTCCCCAGCTTTAGTGGAGAAAGTTTGCTCTGATGATATTTTATCTCCCCTACATGATGTTCCTTCTTATGATAATATGTTTGAAGAATATGCTTTGAGAAATAGCTGTTCTCTAGCTTGTGATGATACTAAACCTCTAGTTTATGATGGTTATGATGATGAGAATAATATTTTTAGTCCACCTACTATTGAGGAGGAAACAAGGTATGACTACAATATGCCTCCTATTTTTGATGATTATGGTGATGAGAATAATTATTCTGTTGAATTTGCTCCTACTACTATTGTTCATGTGGGGAGTATTAATTATTTTATGCATGTGGCTCATGATAGGGATGTTTTATGTGATAGTTATATTGTTAGTTCTATTCATGATGCTACTGAAAGTTATTATGAGAGAGGGAAACATGGTTTGATGTATCTCAACAATATTGAGTTTCCTCTCTTTTTGTTGCAATTCTTGAAGTTGTACTTGTTTTGCCTTCCTATGTTTTTCGCTTTGCGCTTTTATGACTTGTCTCTTTACAAGACTATTTTTCATAGGAAGTGGTTTAGATTTAAATGTGTTCCACACTTGCTTTTTGATGCTCTCTATTTCTTTAAGTTCCTATCGGGCGCCTTTGCCTCAAGCTCTTATATGGCGCCCACATGAGCATCTTTGCAAATTACTGCGCCTAGCTCAAAGGTATTAAAGAAAAGAACTCTTGGGATATAACCCATTGTTTTATTTTCAGTACTTTTTATTTTATTTGAGTCTTGGAAGTTATTACTACTATAATAACTGCTCCTTATCCTTTTTTGAGTTGTAGTGCCAACAGAAGCCTCTGATTTGAGTGAGGTAAGATTTGGGGATGTTGCTGTCCTGAAACTATTTTCGGTGCTGCACCGTAAAAATTCGTGAAAATTCTCTGTATATCTTTTGGACCTACGATTTCTTGTGCATATGCCCCAGGTTATATCCAAACTTTCATTAGTTGAACACTTTTTGATTTGAGCAACAAAAAACCCCTTAAAAATTCGACCTTTGTCAGCTGTTCTATTTTGACAGATTTTCTGCCAATATTTGTGTTTGCCGCTTTATCGCTTTCTTTTTGAGTTCTTTTGATCACGGAACTTTTGGGGAAGTTGCTACAGTACTATATGCTTAATATGTGGTGGTTTTGCATTGAAACCTGAAGCAAAAAGGGTTGATTATATGTTATGCTTACACTAATGTTGCTAATAGATTTGTGTTTAGTTTTGTATGAAGGAAGTTTTCAAGTGTAGGGATTGGAGAATGATGAGATGAGATGAAGAATGGACAAAAGCTCAAGCTTGGGGATGCCCATGCATCACCTCAAGAAATATCCAAGAAGTACAAGCGTCAAAGCTTGGGGATGCCCCCGAGGCACCCCTTCTTCATCGGCAAAAATCAGGTCACCTTTTAAGACACTATATTTTTATTGCTTCATGCACTATGCGTTCTTCTTGGAGCGTCAGTTGCTTTTGTTTTTAGTTTTCTTTTGCTTTGTTTGCTGCAATAAATGTTTAGATCACACGATGTTTCTTTTGGAGAGAGATATGCTCCATTTTTCATTTGCCAAGAACACTCCGTTTTTCACTCTTATCGTTTCAACGAGTGTTCTCTTTTTCTGCTACTGTGTTTAGCTTGCATTTTTCGCCTTGATTTTTGTTTAGATCTTGTTATATCTTTTCATCAAGGTGTATTTTTACCTCTGATCTTTATTGGTTTTCCTCAAAAGAGTTGGATTAAAAAAGTTCAAATGGTGTTGGAAAAGAGAAAATCTTTATGCAAAAAAGTGGTACAAGAAGGAGCTTGTGTAGACTGCGGCCTAGGCTTTTGCATGTCATGCTTAATGTCTTTTTGATAGTATGCTTAGTGGTTTTGCTGTAGCATGACTTGTCTCAAATAACTGAGATTGCTTAATGAGCCTTTGAAAAAATCATGCATTGTTTTTATTATATGAAAGGATTTATTTGATTTTCTCCTTTGATGCTTTATTTGGGTTGACTTGGCGCATGCTTACACCATGTTGACTACAAAATAAGTCGCCTATAGCCTCTATGATCATTTAGTTTTTGACTTTTGATGCCATCTTATGCTTCTTTTAAAGTTGCTTTGTCGCTTTGCATAATTATGGCTGTTATTGCTCTCTTAGTTGGTCGCTCCCAGTCTTTTGCTAGCCCTCATTTTGTACCGAGTATGAGCTCTACTTGTGCATCCAACTCCCAAAAACCAAGTTTGCCATTATGTCCACTATAAACTCCTATGCATGGTATTTGCAAGCCATTCCAAGTAAATTTTCATGTGCTACCTTTCAAAAACCTTCAAAACACTTCTCATTTTGTGACACTGTTTTCAGCTCATGGGGACGTAGTGGTCGGATTTGCTATCTTCCATATTGCTTATTCCAAAAAAAAGGAAAAAAAGAAAAGAAAAAAAGGCACTCCTCCATGGTATGTGAATGTTGGTGGGCACCCGATGGAATCGGTTAGCCATGGTTTGTGAAAGGAAAAAGGTGGGGAGGAGTGCCAAGCTTCATAAAAGAGCACAAAAGTGCCAATCTCTCTCTCAAAAACTTGCTTCATTTTTGTATGGAAGATAGTAAGAACCCCATTGCCAGTCGTTGACAAAAGCAACCACCTCTCAAAACCCAATTTTTATCTCTCTGTTTTACAAATGAAAAGCTCTAGCACATGTTTAATCACTACTTCCCTCCGCGAAGGGCCTTTCTTTTACTTTTATGTTAAGTCACCACCTTCTATCTTTATACACCGTCTAAGAGAGCATAGTTGTCATTCTGAGTATAATGTGCATTATCCCAAAGTTTATCATTGATTGATTCATGACTATGGTTTCACTTGTTCTTAAATTACTTGTATCTAGTCACCCTCTTAAACTTGAAGGTGTCCTATGCATTTATGTTTTGCTCTCCATGAAGGAAAAGCTGAAAACCATTTGTATGTTTTTCCATATGATTTGAATAAATGTTTGACTCTCATTGTTTCATTATTCATGATCTTTTGTTTGTGTTCATTTTCAGGTTTATAACATGGTTGCTAAGTTTCTTCTATCAAGATTATATCTTTCATGCCCATGTTTTAAGTTCTTTGATCTCAGCACTCAATGCTTTACCTATATGATCAAAATTGTGATCGTGCATGTCACCTCAAAAATTATTTCTTTTGTTATCACTTACCTACTCGAGGACGAGCAGGAGTTAAGCTTGGGGATGCTGATACGTCTCCAACGTATCTATAATTTTTGATGCTCCATGCTTGTTTTTACACCATTTGCCTTGTGTTTTGTTACACTTCGTGGCATTTTTATGCGATTTCCAGAATTAACCTATTGACAAGATGACACAGTGCTAGTTCCCTGTTTTCTGCTATTTTTGTGTTTTAGAAAAGCTACACAGGAAATATTCTCGAAATTGGACAAAACAAGTTCCTGAAGTCTTATTTTTCCCGAAAGCTTCCAGAGATCCGAAGAGGCAAAGGAGAGGGGCCACAGGCCACCCTCACACCAGGCTCATGCGGCCTGCCCCTAGCCCATGCCGCCTAGGTGTGAGGAGGCCTGGGGCCACCCCTGACGCCCCTTTGCCTATAAGAAGCCTCGGGATGGAAAACCCTAAGGAAGTCGGCGAAATTTCCAGAACAGTTCCGTAGCTCCGCTGCCACTGTCGACAAATTTTGGGGGACAGAAGTCTCTGTTCCGGCACCTTGCCGGGACGGGAAGTGCCCCCGGAGCCATCTCCATCGGTCTCCATCGCCGTCTCCGCCGTCTCCATCGACCTCACCGCCATCTCCATCAACCTTGCTGTCTCCTATGATGAGGAGGGAGTAGTTCATCCCCGAGGCTGAGGGCTCTACCGGTAGCTATGTGGTTCACCTCTCTCTCCCATGATGTGATCTTTATGTGATCGTGAGCTTTGTATCATGTTGAACAAGTAGATGTTATTATTCAGATATTATGTGTACTCTAGTGGTGTTATTAAAGTAATCTATTCCTCCTGCCATGGTGTAACGGTGACAGTGCGTGCATCATGGTGGTACTTGGTCTAGGCTACGATTGTGATCTCTTGTGGATTATGAGAATAATTATCACTATGATAGTATTGAAGTGATCTATTCCTCCTTTCATGGTGTAATGTTGACAGTGTGTGCACCGTGTTAGTACTTGGTCTAAGTTGCAATAATATCCATCTTGAGTTGTGATTTGATTTGGATATATCTATGAGTGGTGTTTGTCAAGTACTTGATGAACTTTGAGGAGTGCTTCATAGCCCTACACAATGATTAGTGTTATTCAATAGGAGAGTAATTCAGAGTACCATAGTGAAGAGAAGTTATCTATTTGTTCAATCATGTTATATTTGTTGGGAGTGTGTCCACTAGTGAAAGTATGATCCCTAGGCCTTGTTTCCAAGCTTTGCACACCGTTTACTTGCCGTTTTGTTACTTGTTTGCTTGCTGCCATTTTTATTCTAGATTGTATTTACTACTTATAATCATCTATACCACTTGTATTTCACTATCTCTTCGCCGAACTAGTGCACCTATACATCTGACAAGTGTATTGGGTGTTTTGGGAACACAAGAGACTTTCTGTATCGTAATTGCAAGGTTGCTTGAGAGGGATAGCTTTGACCTCTTCCTCCCTGAGTTCGATAAACCTTGGGTGATCCACTTAAGGGAAACTTGTTGCTGCTCTACAAACCTCTGCACTTGGAGGCCCAACAAGTGTCTACAAGAATAGAAGTGCGTAGACATCACCAACGAGGTTGGCTTACTCAAACAGAAGCATGCAGAGGAGCTCCAGGGTTTGCGAACCCAAGCTGCCAGAGCCCAGGAACTAGAGACGGAGCTGGCGAAGGCCCAGGAGATGGAGTCGAAGCTACGGCTGGAGTTTGACCAGCGGTTGGCCAAGGAGCGGGAGATCCTTGCTGCGAAGTATGAGAGCGAGGTGGATGAGCTCCAGGTGTCGCTAGGCGCCAAAGTCGAGAGCCGCGATGCCAAGATCAGCGAGCTAGAAACTCTTCAAAGGCTTGACGATGAGAAGCACGAGACCGAACTCGGCCTTTGGCGTGCGCGGGATCGCAAACTCCAGTCCGGTCTCTGAGGGCTAGAGGACGCTCTTCATGGTGCATTTTCTTCTCCACTTCTCTGCTTTTGCTCCTTCACACCGCTTCCCCTCTCACTCGTTGCTCTTGCAGAGGCCTTCCCTAATTCCGACGAGGCCACGGTAGCTGCAGTGGAGGAGTACCGGGTAGAGCAAAAGATCATCCGCAGCAAAGACCCCAAGGCCAAGCTCTCCTCCAGAGAACTGATGGCATCGACCGAAGGGCGACTCTTTGTGTTTTGAGCTTTGTGGCCTAGGCAAGTGGTGCCTGGCGACATCAGAACGCTCCTCCAATGGATATTGCTTGTATCTAATCGAGTTGAAGTCTTGAAGGAGTCCGTGGCCCGAGCCGGCGCGAAGCAAGCTCTGTCCTTTGTACTCTCATGGTATCAGGGTCTCAACCTGGACCAGCTGGAGCACCTTCGCGAGGGCGGCCTGGTTGGCCTTGCTGAGGCCAAGCTTCGACAGCGTGCCTGTGCCATCACGGAGTGCACCAATACTAACGAGTTCTTTGACGCGGGGGACAACGAGTCCCTGGATGGTGTAGAGTTCAACAAGCCCAGTCCTGCAGAAGCACCCAAGAAGGCTTTCGAGGGGCTGGTCGATAACTCCATCCCTCTGTCTCCCAGTAGCAACGACTTTGTTCTGGCGGCTAGGATTGGCGATGCTGTTGCAGAGCCGGCTAATTCTCCAACTGCCCCCTGACTAGATTAGGGTTTCTTTGCTTGTTCGCTTTTGTACTGAACTTATGTTGTGCCCACCGACATTTCACTTATGTCCGTCGACGTCATATCTCCCTAAGTTCTTTATGCCTCGATTTT
This sequence comes from Dactylis glomerata, assembly GCA_007115705.1. Lineage (NCBI taxonomy): Eukaryota > Viridiplantae > Streptophyta > Magnoliopsida > Poales > Poaceae > Dactylis > Dactylis glomerata. The sequence goes on from QXEO01000306.1 coordinate 602,566, forward strand.
TAATTGCTTGCGAACTGGCCTTAGCCTAATCTCCCTTGACCTTTTCCTTTATCTCCCCACCCTTTGGCTCTTCTACCCTCAACCAGCTGCCTGGTGCTGGTTGGTCTCCCTTGTACTGGCAGCTGAATGCCAGTCTAGGGTGGGAGAGTGCTGCGGGATGATGAGTAGTACTTCAGTACGAAGAGATCTAGCTTAATCCAACCCATGCGCAACTATTGATCAATGCACTTAGTTCTTAAGTGAACAGTAACATTCTCTGGGCTTAAGCGTTTTCCTCCCTTTAGCCGTTTTCCTAAGTGGGTGTCCTGCCGACTCCGTTCCCGGCGGCTGTTGTGAGCCGAGGAAAAGAGTTAAGCTTGGGACTCGATCCACATGAAGTACGCTTTCATCTTACTAAGGGTTTGATCGTTCAGGTTTTGCGCGTTTTTTTCTTAGCGATTTTCCTGGGTGGGTGACCCGCCGGCTCCGTTCCCTGTGACTACCTTAAGCCTAGGAAGGAGGTTAGGCTCGGGGTCTGATCCGCACGAAGTACTCTTTTGTCTTATTAGAGGTTCGATCGTTCGGGGCAGCCGGCTCCCGCTTGGAGCCAGTCTTTGGCCCTATGAATAGTATCAGAAAGGTAAAAAACACTCAAGGTATTCTTCCTTAGGGATCAGCCGTATGCCGCCCAACTTTCTTTTATTCACCGGTACTTGTTCGGGATACAAGATTTTTTGCCTTGGCGCACCAAAGGTCTTAGGCGATCGACATCTTGACTTTTCACGGGTGAGGTCATTAGGCACGCTTCCCTACTTCAAGGAAGGGCCAACCTCCGAGACAAGGGCTTCAGCCTTCTTGTCTACTTTGGGCGGAATCTCCTTGGTGCCGCTTGCCGGCTTGAAGTGGGGAGCCGGCTAGCTTGAACTTGGCTACCTAGGCTGGGTCAACGCCACCCGCTGAAGCATCTGGCATTTCTCCTCGGTGATGACCAGGGCCTCAGCCAGTTTGGAGCTGGCTCTCGTGCACTCTATCGATTTCTTGTAGCACCCAGTGACGGTGATCACCCCACGGGGGCCAGGAAGCTTCATCTTCAGATAGGCGTAGTGCGAAATCGCCATGAATTTGGCCAGGGCGGGGCGGCCAAGCAGCGCGTGGTAGGGGCTATTGAGGTCTACCACCTCAAATGAGATTGGCTCACGGCGATAATTGTCCTCTTCTCTGAATAGCACTTCCAACTGGATTCTCCCCATTGGCGTGCAGGAGTGCCCCGGCACGATTCCATGGAAGGTTAGCTTGGTCAGCTTCAGCTAGATTGCGGGGATCCCGAGCTTCTCCATTATGGTGTGGTAGAGCAGGTTGATGCTGCTGCCACCATCGATGAGCACGTGTGAGAATCGACAGGTACGCATCTCAGAGAACATGATGGGGTTCAAGACCAGTGCGTAGCCCCCGGGACTAGGCATGAGTGGCGGATGATCCTCACGCGCCCAGGTGATTGACGCCTCAGACCAGTGCATGTACTACAGTTCCGTTGGCATGACTGCGTTCACCTCGATGCCAAACCAAAGCTCATCCTTTGGGTCTTCCTTCTGGGTGGTGAAAACATGATACTGCTCAATGTTGGCCTCCTCAGGGTAGTCCCGAGCTGCCTTGGCCGGCTGCCGGTTCTTGTTTCCTTGTGCCTCAGCAGGCATGCCTAGTGACGGGCCTAGCAGCTGATGGTGGCCTTGCTCCAAGTCTCTGGTGAAACTGCACTGGCGAGTAGTGTGTGCTGCTAGTTTGCCCGAGATGCTCTGGAACTTACAGGGTTGATCCAGCATCACCTCGATGGTGTACTTGTCCTTGTTAAACTTGTCTCCTTTGCGCTTCTGGCTTCCGCCCATAGCCCCAGGCTCCCTTGGACAGCAGCCACCTGCTTGGAGCCATACTTTTTGTCGTGACGCTATCTTTCCTCTTGTTGTGGCGATCACGATTGTGGTGTCCGCCCTAGCCAGATGCCGGCTGGGACTGGCCTGCAGCCGGTGCTGGCTCAATGTACTGCACCCTTGCGACAGAGTCATCTAAAGCGTACTTGTCCGCTATCGCCATGAAGTCAGCCATTGTCTTCGGCTCAGTCTGTGGAACTTATGCTTCAATAGGGTTCCTTCCCTGCATCCATCAGTGAAGTAGCCGATGGCCTGCTCCTTGCCCACTCCTTCGCATGAGTTGCGTAGCTCCGACCATCTCGTGAGGTAATCATGATCCGACTTGTCCGGGCCTTGCTTTCTAAGGGCCAGCTGTCGTGGGCAGGGAGGTCACTTGTAAGTCCCAGTGAAGTTCTTGATGAACGCTTCTTTGAAGTCATGCCATGAGTTAATCTGCAGAGCCGGCAGGCTGTTGAGCCATGTTCGAGCAGATCCTGTGAGCATGAGCAGTGTGTAGCGCACCGTTGTCCTCTTATTGCCTCCTGCAATGTTGAAGGTGATGTCATAGTTTGCCAGCCAGTCCTCCAGCTTCACCGCCCTGGTGTACTTCGGCATGTCGTGTGGGAGCGCGAACTTAGCCGGGAAGGGCTCACCGCGGATGCGCGGTCCAAAGCAGATGGGCCCTGTCGAGGCCTCCTCCTCATCGAGCTTGGAGTCCGCGAGATGGTTGAGCCGATGGCATGCGTCATCCTTTGGCGGGTTGACGCGCTCTCCAATCCTCTAGCTTACATGCGAGCAGGCCAGCTGATTGCCTTGAGCACCGCGCCCAGCTCCAGAAGCTGGTGCAGCATGCGCCATGGCTTTGCTGCACGTCAGCTTTGCTACGTCGGGCCGGGGAGGGTTGCGCGGCTTGCTGGTGACCACAGCCACATCGCGGGGATGCCGGCTATGGTGGCCAGAGTGCTGGGTGCGCTGGTTTCCACCGCTCTTGCCAGGAGCTCGGTTGCTCCGGCTGTGTTCCGCCCGACCCTAGTTGGGCGATGAAGCTTGCGCCTGGGACTTGGCTTGGCCGGCTACGATGAGGTGATTGTCATTCTGGGTGCCGCTCGCCTCTCTGTCTGGCTGCATCTCCTATTTCTGTAGATCGGCGGCATCCAGGAGCTCCTAGAGTTGGGCTTGCTTCTCCCACAGATCATCGCCATGCAAGCCGGCTAGCTTGGAGGTGATGTAGTGTGCAGCACGGAGGTTCTTTGTCATGGGAATTTAGAGACAGTAGCCATGGGGTGGCTTATCGATGGGGCTCGTGGTGACGATGGGTCTGGCTCGGGATTATGCCAACGGAGACACCTCAGTTTACCTAGGTTCAGGGCCCTCTGGGTGGAGGTAAAACCCCTACTTCCTGCCTGCTTCGTATTATCTCGACAGTAGCACTTACAGTGCTCCTTGAGCTGTTCGGCTAGGGGAAGAAGAAGTCGATCGGATCTCCCTAGACTAAGGGTCCAGGCCCCCTTATATAGGCGGGGTCCTGGTTACATGTTAGGTAGCGATTCGGCCGGCTGCCAGCTCCTCCGTGGCCAAGTCCTCGGCGTGATCCTCTGGCCTTGCTCTGGCTAAGGCGCTTTATAAAGCGCATTTCCCCTAGACCGGCATCTGGGAGGCATATTCCCTCCCTTTTGCCTCGGATCCCGCCGTGGGGAAGGGTCCTCGATTGCTGATTGGCTGAGTCTGGTCGTGGCGCTCATCACTCCCGTCCTTTGCCTCTGTCATTCTTGTTGGGGCCATCCCACTTTCGGTGAAACAGCCGTTGGGAGGCTTCTGTCTTCATCGCCCGGCTCTGGCTCTCCTCGGTGGAGTCGCCAGCCGGCTGCTTGCTCAGCCGGCCCTTCGGGTGGAGCCAGTCTTCTCGTAGGGACTCCTGGGACGCCAACCGTCATATAGCTCGGCCCGTGGCATGCCCCATTAGTCATCCCCAGGACACTAGCCCCTAAAACTAGCGAAGTCTCATGGGTTAGCATGGGGCTTCGGTGGAAGTCCCAGGATTCTCTGTCTGGCCTGTAAGCCATTATCTTCGAGGTCAAGTCCTATGGATTGTTGCCAGCCATCTCGGGACGAGCTGGTTCCAAGATCGACCCGGCTGGCGACCGCCACGCGGTCGTCCACCTCTATCCAGCTCCTTGGGACTTGCTCCCTTGGGGGCTGGACTGACGCACCACTTGTCCGCGCGCCGTTGCGTCACGTCCAATCGACCCCGGCCCCATGATCCTTTGCGGCAACCGCGGCGGTTGCCCGATCTTTATGCGGTCATGGCTCGTGATGAAAGGGGTCAGTTGCCAACCCATCATGGGCAAACCATAAAATTGACCCGCCCCCTCACTTTTAAATCGGGAACCGTTCCTGAAGCGAAGCACCGGTCGCCCGCCTCTCTTCCTCCTTTGGCATTTGCTCCACCTGAAATCCTCTACTCCCAAGCTTCGTCCCCACGGGATTAGGGTTTTCTGCTCGCTCCGCCGCTATTCCGCTCATCCAGATCCGCACCCGGATGGCTCCCAAAGCATCCCGGCCCAAAGGGAAGGGGGCGGCCGCGGACAAGGACGCTGCTCCACCCGCTTTGCCAAAGGGATCCTGGGAAGGCTCTTGGGTGAAGGAGAAATAGATCGAGCTACTGCGCCGAGGTTGAGTGCTTCCGCCCGTGGATCTCGTGGGCTGCCGTCCTGCCGGCGTCGAGCGAGTCCCCGCTCCTGAGCCCTGGGAGACAGTGGTCTTTTATGACCATTTCCCCTGGGGCTTCGCGCTACCCGTCAGCAGCTTCCTGCGCCGATTCCTGGATCATTTTTGCCTGTAGCCGCATCACATCGGGGCAAATGCGATGATGACATTGGCCGCGTTTGCGACCCTTTGCGAGGCGTACTTGGGCATCTGGCCCAACGTTGAGCTGTTCCGCTGGCTGATCTACTTCAAGACATAGACGACGGAAACCATCCCGGTGATATGCAGCACCGCCTCCTTCTATGCGCGCAAGACTGTAGACTTCCCTGGCATAAAGGGAAAAGAGTCTTGCAAGAAGTGGCAGCGCTCCTTCTTCTACGTGAAGAATTTGAAGGAGGGCGCAGACGATATCAATCTACCGCCCTTTGAAGCAAGCAGGCCCGAGTGGGACAGCTGGAGTGCTCCTCTTCCTCGTCCCTCGCCGGACATGGAGAAGATTCTTCAGCGGATCTCCACTCTGCAGATGGAGGGCGGCCTGACGCCGCCCAACCTCCAGCTCGCCTTTTTGGTTGCCCACGTGTCGCCCCTCCAGCGCCGCTTGCACAAGATGTGCTTCCTGGGATCAGCCAGGGATCCCACTCGTCACTCCTCCAGGACATTATCAGCATTGGAGGTGGCACGGAAGGCGAACCGCATTGCTGATGTCAAGCTTCAGGCCTCGTGGACGTGGGGCCTAGAACCTCATGACCGAGACAACCCGATTGCTGAGGTGCGCTTGCCAGGTTTGGCTTCTGTCTCCCCCCTCTTGCTATTCTGATCATCTGACCTTTGTTTACTTGGCTTGGGCAGAAATTGTTTGCTCTGTAGGCCGTGGAGAATTCGGCTTAGCGCCGAGCCGGCTTTGTCGCTAACAGAACGGAGTCGGACAACGAGGTCGCTTGGGACGAGGCTGAGGAGGAGGACGCTGGCTCCCAGGCCACCGTCGAGAGCTCAAGCGCCACTCATGGCAATGAAGGAGGTGAAGATCTCGTAGACTCGGGCGAGCCCCTCAGCCACTCCAGTAAATTTCCATGTCCCTCCTACTTAAGAGACTGGTCCAAAGATGATGATGATGAAATGGGGTCGGTTACCGCCCTCGGGGGTGCAGCCCTTCATGTAGCCGCCGCAGCCGCTCAAGCTCCCCCGACCGTGGATTTACCAGAGCCTCCGGAGCAACATCCTGTTGCTTCAGAGCCGGCAGACCGCGAAGAGGCTGGAGGCGGACCGGCTGGTGCCAAGAGAAGGGCTCAGCCGGCTCCAAATGAGCCGGCTAAGAAGCGTAGGAAACCGGAGCCAGCAATGAAGGACCCGCACCGTCCTAAGATGAAGAAGGTGCTACCGCCATAGCCGGGTAAGCTTCCTGCTTCAGTGCTTCTTATCATTACTGGCCGCCGTGGCTTTGATGGACTCAATCGTGGGGCGCCTTATTTGTAGGTCTCCCCTTTCCGTTGATCTGGTTACATAGCCTCCCCCCGCTCCCGCTTCTAGGGAAACCGTGATCTCGGCTCCTGACCCCTCATGCAACAAGAGGGCGTGCAGGGAGGAGACTGGCAGCGACTTGGGTTGCGTTGAAGAAAACCGCCACTCCCCGCGGTTGGAGCCTGTGGTGAGCGAAACTAGGGCAGAGGAACCTGCCTGCCCGGAGGCGTCCGCGGATGCTGTTTCCAGCCCGGCTACCACAACTGAGGCCGAGCCTATGCCAGCCGGGGAAATCACCCTTGCGGGGGCTGCCATGCCTCCTCCTCCCGCCGCCAAAGATGTCGCGGTGGGGAATGACGCCGCTGCCCACGCATCCTCTGACCCACCCAGCCCAGAAGGTACGCGCGAAGCCGCGGCGGAAGCAACAGAAGAGACCCTGGAGCCGGCTGCCCGGATCCCTTCCAGCCCCAGGCTCGCGCCGAGCGTGCAGGCTGCGGTGGCCGCAACTGGGACAGGGGCTGGCGTGACCGCTGGTCCTCTTCTCTTCGGGCTGGCTTCCAACTCTGGCGAAGCTTCCCAAGGGCCCCTCACCACTCGGGTGGTGAGGAGTGAACGCGGTGAAAACTCTTCGGCTCCTGAGGTTGCGACCAAGGATGCCTCAAGAGGAAAGGCTCCTGCTACTGCGGCTAGGTCCGGCGCTGGGAGTTTGAGCTCTGCCAGCCAGCTTCAGCAAGAATGGGTGGACACCACCTCGAGCATTGATGCTGGAGAAAAACTCAAGGTCCAGGCTAGCAAACCGACCCTGCCAAAGCTGAACAAACAATTTTCTATCATTAAGGAGTTGCTGCAAAATGTCGGCCTCCAGTTCCTCAATGTTATACGGATGACCAGTGTAAGTACCGTGCCCTTAGCCTCTAATTTCTTCTGCTAGTTGAGAGGCAAAGTCCACAGCTATGTGGCCCATTTCACCATGCACCCTAGCCCCCGAGTTTCGAGGTAGCTGTAGAGGCAGCTGGCTTGAAAATGAATTTTGCTAAGAATCATTGCCTTTCTGTCTTCCACAGGATCTGAACACGCTTCGAGCCAATGTCTTCCAGAAGCTGCTGGCGAAGTATCGTACCAGCAAGGTTCAGTATCGGGATCTGAAAAGGGAGCTGGAGAAGCTGTCAGGTAAGCTCGGGACCCTTCACTTTAAAATGCTGCTACTGCCCTTTCTGCTCTCATACTCCCATTCTCAGGTGCCGTCTCACTCATCGCTTTGCTTGAGTCCCAGTTGGCCAACGCGGTGTTGGCCGACGCAGTTGAGTCGCTCAAACAAAAGCACGCAGAGGAGCTTCAAGGCCTGCGAGCTCAGGCTACCCGGGTTCAAGAGTTGGAAACTGAGCTGGCGAAGGTTCAAGGGGCAGAGTCATTGCTGCGGCTAGAGTTTGACCGCCAGCTGGCCGAGGAGAAAGGAATCCTCTCTGCGAAGTATGACAGCGAGTTGGACGAGCTTCGCGCGTCCCTGGAGAGCAAAGTCGAGAGTCGCGACGCCCAGATCAATGAGCTAGAGACTCTCCAAAAGCTTGACAGTGAGCGTCATGACAAGGAGATCGGCGTTTGGCGCGCTCGCGACCGCAAACTCCAATCCGGCCTGCTGGGGCTGGAAGATGCTCTTCGTGGTACATGTCCCTTCCTGTTTCCCAGCTCTTGCTCTTCCACGTCGCCTCCTCATTCTCTGATTGCCCCTGCAGAAGCTTTCCCCGACTCCAACAGGGCTGCTGCGGCCGCGCTAAAGGAATATAGGTTGGAGCAGGAGATCGTCCCTAGCAGGGAACCCAAGGCCCAGCTTTCCTCAGGGGAATTGATGGCATTGGTTAAAGGCCGGCTTCATCCAGTCACTAAGCTGGGTGGGGATCTCCGCCGAGCCATTGTTTCTATCTTTGAAACTTTGTGGCCGGGGCAAGCGGCGCCTGACGAGATCTAGGCGCTCCTCAAGTGGATCCCTCTTGCATCCAACCGATTCGATGTCTGGAAGGAGTCTGCGGCTCGAGCCGGCGCTGAGCAGGCTTTGGAGTTCATGCTCTCATGGTATCCAGGCATTAACCTGGACCAACTGGCGAACCTTCGTGATGGCGGATTAGCAGGTCTCGACAAAGTCAAGCTCCGCCAACGCGCTTGTGCCATCGCCAAGTGCGCCAAGACTGATGTGCTTTTCGACGCTGGGGATAGTGATGAATCCTTGGATGGCATGGATTTCGAGGAGCCCAGCTCCACGGAAGAACCTTAGAAAGCCCCCGAGGATCTCGCTGACAACTCCATTCCTCCATCCCCCAGTGGCGACGACTTTGTCTTGGCGTCTCGAACTGGCAACGCTGCTCCGCTAGAGCCGGCTGGCTCGCCGAGCGCCCCCTGACTGTGTCAGGACTTCTTTATTCATTTGTATATATGTTGAACTGATGCCATGCCCAACAACATTTCGTTCATGTGTATCGATGAGATTTCACCCTAAATTCCTTACATATTGGTTTCTAGTTGTTTATGAACCAGATTTAGCCTGACCCCTTTCGACTTTTTCCTTTATCTCCCCATCCTTCGGCCCTTCTACCCCCAGCCGGCAGCCTGGTGCCGGCTGGTCTACATTAGACCGGCAGCCGAATGCCGGTCTAGGGTGGGAGCGTGCCGTGGGATGAGGAGTAGTACTTCGATGTGTAAGAGATCTGGCTTGGTCCAGTCCACGCACAACTATTAACCAATGCGCACGGTTTTTAGGTGAACGCTCGTTAACATTTTCACATTCTGTCCTCTTAGCAATTTTTCGGTGTCATGGGGATGACTAATGGGGCATGCCATGGGCCGAGCTAAATGCCGGCTGGCGTCCCATGAGTCCTCACGACTCTAGGATGAGAAGACCGGCTCCACCCGAAGGGCCGCCTGCGCCAGCAGCCGGTTGGCGATTCCACCGAGGAGAGCCAGAGCCGGGCGATGAAGACAAAAGCCCTCCAACGGCTGTCTCGCCAAAAGTGGGCTGGCCTCGACAAGAATGGCAGAGGCCAAGGATGGTAGTGACGAGCACCACGGCCGGCCTTAGCCAATCAGCAATCAAAGATCCTTCCCCATGATGGGATCCGAGGCAAAAGTGAGGGGATATGCCTCCCAGATGCCGGTCCAGGGGAAAGGCGCTTTATAAAGCACCTTTGTTAGAGCAGGGCCAGAGGATCACGCTGAGGATGCCGCCACGGAGGAGCCGGCAGCCGGCCGAACCGCTACCTAACCTATAACCAGGCCCCTGCCTATATAAGGGGGCCTGGACCATTAGTCTAGGGAGATCCAATCCTCTTCTTCCTCCTCTATCCCGAACAACTCGAGGATCACTGTAATCGCTACTGTTGAGATAATATGAAGCAGGAAGGAAGTAGGGGTTTTACCTCCACTCGGGAGGGCCCTGAACCTGGGTAAACCGAGGTGTCTCCGTTGGCACAATCCTGAGCCGGACCCATCGTCACCACCGTCGAGCCCCTGCGATAAGCCATCCCATGGCTACTGTCTCTAAATTCCCACGACAGTTGGCGCCCACCGTGGGGCAAAGTGCGGCGGCGAGCGAAGTCAAGTTCCGACTGGGACCCTCATCGGCTCTCAGCGAGAAGGTTGCCTCCAGCCTTGTCTGGAGGTTTGGCACCTTCGACTGCGTCAGCGACAACTTGGCCCACTTCGAGAACGGCTTCGGCAACAGCGGCTCCTTCCTTGATGTTGGCAGTCACCACTTCTACGTCGCCAAGCCCTTCCTGGAGGAGGTAACCGATGTCTTCGACTCTCTCTGCGATGGAAGCTCGAGCTGCGGTGAAAGCAGCAATCTTGGCGTCATGGTCGAGGTGATGGCCCTGGGAGAAGAGGAGGGCGGCGACTCTCCGCGCCCCGAGCGCCCGTCGCCTGAACGCCCTCTTCCACAGGAGCAAGATGCTCCGCTCCCATAGCAGGACACCCCGAACGTCTCCATGGTGGACCTGCGCGCTCCCCTCAGCTGCGTCATCGACCCCGCCTAGGTCGCCGAGGCCCTGGAGCAGACGCGTCTCATCCTCTTCAGCAAGGTGGCCGAGGACGAGGCCAACCAGTGCCGTGCAAGCACCACGCTCAGCTAGTTCTACAACATGCATGGAGCCGCCCCGACCAAGCTCGCTCGTGACCTGCGGTGCAGCTTCACCACCGCGGTCCCTGGCCAGATCCAGCGGTCGCGATCGGCAAGTCGAGGCCGCGAAGGGCGCGGATAGGGCGGCCGTGCTCCGAGTGGCAACGCCCAAGGCCGCCGCGCCCAGTAAGGTGGCGGAGCAAGCAGGCCATGCTAGATCCCGGTGTCAGCGCCAGGGTCGGAGCCCCAGGCTCGCCCACCGGCGCTGCACATCCACCTATGGCTTGACCACGTCGAGGTGTTCCCCAGAGGATCCGCTAGCTCAAAGCGAGCGGCTTCTGACCAAGGAGGCCCGAGGGATTCCGGCAGCAGTCATGGGCGCAAAGAGGGCAAGTACACCCTCGATGCTGCGCTTGACCAGCCGTGTAAGTTCCACACCTCCCCGGGCAGGTAAGCGACCCACTCCACGTGTCAATGCCGGTTCATGAGAGAGCTTGAGCAACGCGCTCGACAGATCCCTGGAGCATCGCAAGCGCAACCGGCTGGAGGTCAGGAGGTCCAACAGCACGGCCCAGCTGGAGGCGAGCCAGATCAAGATGATGACTTCCTGGTGGATGTTGAGCAATATCACATCTTTACCACCCCCGGCAAGGATAAAAGGAACGACCTTTGGCATGAAGCAGAGGTGAACGCTGTAATGCCTACAGAACCCCAGTTCATGCATTGGTCTGAGGCGGCCATTACTTGGGGGCGTGAGGACCATCCGAGGCTGATGCCCAGCCCTGGAGAATATGCTCTGGTCCTGGACCCTGTTGTGTGTTCTGATACGCACATGTGCCGGTTCTCCCGCGTGCTCATCGACGGCGGCAATAGCATCAACCTTCTTTTCTGAAGCTCTCTGGAGAAGTTGGGCATCCCGCTTGCTTAGCTGAAACCGAGCTAGCTCACCTTCTATGGCATCGTGCCTGGGCATTCTTGCACCCCTTTGGGCAAGGTGCAGCTGGAGGTTCTCTTCAGGAAGAAAGGAAATAGCCGCCGCGAGCCCATCTGGTTCGAGGTGGTGGACATCAGCAGTCCCTACCACGCGCTGCTCGGCTGTCCAGCCCTAGTTAAGTTCATGGTGGTGCCACATTACGCTTATCTGAAGATGAAGCTCCCAGGACCTAGAGGTGTGATCACGGTCTCGGGAAGCTTTAAGAAGTCCCTGGCCTGCGCAAAGGAGAGCTCGCAGCTGGCAGAGGTGCTGGTCATCGCCGAGGAGAAGCGGCAGCTTCTACATCACATGGAGCTCGCCCAGTAAGATGTGCCGGTTTGCCAGTCGCCGGTGGAGCAGTTCAAGCCGGCCAATGACACCAAGAAGATCCTGCTGGACGAGAGTGATCCCACCAAGTACTTCATCATTGGCACCGGCCTGTCTGCCAAATAGGAAAGCGAGCTCACCAGCTTCCTCCGTGAGAATCGGGACATCTTCGCATGGTCTGTAAAGGACATGCCAGGTGTGCCGAGGGATCTGGCTGAGCACTCACTCAACATCCGGCCGGATGCCAAGCCGGTCAAGCAACTGCTGCGGCATTTTGTAGAAGAGAAAAGGAAAGCTATTGGCGAGGAGATTGCCTGACTCCTTGCAGCCGGCTTTATCATGGAGGTATTTTACCCTGACTGGCTTGCGAATCCAGTCTTGGTTCTGAAGAAGAATAACACTCGGTGAATTTGTATCGACTACACCAGCCTCAACAAGGCTTGCCCCAAGGATCCTTTCGCACTACCATGGATTGACCAGGTGATCGACTCCACTGCCGGTTGTGACCTGCTATCCTTCCGGGATGCCTATTCTGGCTATCAGCAGATCCCGCTCTTCCAGCCAGATCAGATCAAGACATCCTTCATCACCCCATATGGAGCGTACTGCTATGTTACCATGCCGTTCGGCCTGAAGAACGCTGGAGCCACTTACCAGCGAACCATGCAGCGATGTCTACAAGGGCAGATTGGGAGAAGCATGCATGCTTATGTCGACGACGTGGTGGTGAAGACCAAGCAGAGCGGCACGCTCCTGGACGATCTCAAGGAGACCTTTGCCAACCTGCGGTGCTATCACATGAAGCTCAATCCAGAGAAGGGCACCTTTGGCGTGCCGGCTGGACAGCTCCTAGGTTATATCATTTCCCAGCGAGGGATCGAGGCTAACCCCTCGAAGATAAAATCCATCGAGGCCCTAGAGAAGCCCACCAGCTCAAAGATGTGCAGAAGTTTGCTAGTTGCTTGGCCTCGCTCAGCCGGTTTGTCAGCCGACACGGGGAGAAGGCTATGCCGCTGTACCAGCTGATGAAGAAGATGGACCACTTCGTTTGGTCCCAGCGCGCTGACGATGCCTTCAACGACCTCAAGCGAGCCTTGTCTACCGCGCCAATCTTGGCAGCGCTGGCTCTGCGAGAGCCAATGCTGCTCTACATCGTGGCTACTCCGCGAGTCATCAGCATCGTGATCGTGGTGGAGCACACCGAGGAAGGCAAGGAGCTGCTGGTTCAGTGCCCGGTGTACTACCTGAGTGAGGTGCTCACTCTCTCCAAGCAGAACTACCCGCACTACCAGAAGGTCGCATACAGCGTGTACATGGCGGCCAAGAAGCTGAAGCACTACTTCGAGGAGCACCCTATCACGATGGTGAGCACCACCCCACTCTCGGAGATCATCGGGTGCAAGGACGCATCAGGAAGAGTGGCCAAATGGGCAATTGAGCTCGCTGCTCATACCATTCAGTACAAGCCCAGGACGACGATCAAGTCGTAGATCATAGCGGATTTCTTCGCTGACTGGGGAGAGCACCAGTACCTGCCGTCGGGTCCAGATTTGTCCCACTGGCGCATGCACTTCGATGGCTCCAAGTTACTCGGGGGCTTAGGGGCCGGCGTCATCCTCACCTCTCCCAAGGGAGACAAGCTGCAGTACGTACTGCGGATGCACTTCCGTACGTCGAACAACGTTGCCGAGTACGAAGCCCTGGTACATGGGCTCAAGACGGCTAAGGAGATTGGCATCAGGAGGATCCTCTGCTTCAGAGACTCCGACCTGGTGGTCCACCAGGTTTCAGAGGATTGGGACACCAAGGACGCCAACATGGCCTCCTACCGCTTCTACGTGCAGCAACTCAGCGGATTCTTCTAGGGCTGCAAGTTCTACCATGTCCCCAGAGCAAACAACGACGAGGCGGACCGGCTATCTAAGATTGGCTCCACCAAGCAAGATATCCCATCTGGGGTGTCACTAGAAATCATCTGCAAGCCGTCCATCAAACCCTCGCCAGAATCTCCATCCATCTACGTACCTGGAGACCCCGCCCCGGCTCAGGTGCCACCACCAGACCCGGGGGCTGCCGTCTCGGGGCTGAAGGAAGCAGCCGGCCAGCCCAGTGTGGTCGGCTCAACGAAGGACTCGGGGGCTACCGGCTCTACGTCGGTCCCCCCAGCCGGCCACTCAAATGAAGCTGGCACGATAATGGACCCGGGGGCTACCGATCCCCGGGTCGCCAGTGTCTTCCACATACGGGAGATACCTTCCTGGGCGGAGCCATTCTCCAACTACCTCATCACTGGGGACTTGCCGCAAGACGAAGTGGAAGCTAGGCGAATTCAACGCCGCGCAGGGGCGTACACCATCATCAACAGCGAGCTATACAAGCGCAGCGTGTCAGGCATCTTCCAGAAGTGCATCGAGCCAGAAGAAGGGATAGAGCTGCTAAGAGAAATACACCAAGGGGAGTGCGGACATCATGCATCTTCCAGAGCTATGGTGGCCAAAGCCTTCCGCCATGGTTTCTACTGGCCAACAGCCAAGCAGAATGCAGAGCAACTGGTGAAATAGTGCAACGCCTGCCAGCGCTTCTCCAAGCACAGAAACACTCCAGCGGCAGCCCTCAAGACCATCCCGCTCACCTGGCCATTCATGGCTTGGGGCCTGAACATGGTAGGGCCATTCAAGAACGCACCCGGGGGTTTGACGCATCTGTTGGTTGCTGTGGACAAGTTCACCAAGTGGATCGAGGCCAAGCCAATCAAAAAACTCGATAGCTCATCCACCATCAAGTTCTTCAACGAGATCATCACGAGATATGGGGTCCCTCACAGCATCATCACTGACAACAGGACAAACTTTGTGAAGGGAGTCTTTGCTGAGTACTGTGGCAAGAAGGGCATCCGGCTGGACTTAGCGTCAGTGGCACACCCTCAGACAAATGGGCAAGTGGAGACGGCAAACGGCCTGATCCTGGCCAGCATCAAACCAAGGCTGGTCGAGCCTCTCAAACGCTCAGCCGGCTATTGGGTCGAGGAGCTACCCTCGGTGCTCTGGAGCCTGCGCACCACTCCAAATCGCTCTGTTGGCTTCACACCTTTCTTCCTAGTCTATGGAGCAGAAGCAGTGTTGCCCATGTACATTGAATTCGACGTGCCCAGGGTTGTCCAGTACACTGAGAAGCAAGCAGAAGAAGCTCGTGAAGATGGTGTCGACCTCCTCGAGGAGGCACGAGAATAGGCTTTGGCCAGATCAGCGCTCTATCAGCAGCAGCTGCGACGATACCACAGCCGGAAAATTCGCCCGCTCACGTTCCGCGAAGGAGATCTCGTACTCTGGCTGGTCCAAAGCACTAAGGGCATGCACAAGCTGTCTCCTCCCTAGGAGGGACCGTTCATTGTCATCTGGGTGCTAGGCAATGGGGCATACTACCTCATCGACGCACAAGAGCCCAGAAAGAACAAGGCAGATAACTCTGACAAGGAGACGGAGCATCCCTGGAATGTCAGTCTCCTAAGACCTTTCTTTTGCTAAGGCAAAAGCTTGTACCCCGAGAAACTTGTCAATGAATAAAGGACAACGGAGCGACTAGTTACGGCCGACTCCGAGGAAAACACTTCGTGTATGTTTTGCTTCCTGCGTTATTCACTTGACTGGTGGCCGGCTCTGGGCGCCGAGCCACAGCCGGCAGCCCTAAAAAACGATCGATTTCTCGTTAGCCGGATGAGTACTATGTATGAAGAAGGTCTCGAGCCCAACCTCCACCTTTCAGCTCCGCGCAGCTGGATGGATAGGAGCTGGCAGGCCACATATGAAGGAAAGCCGCAGAGCAGAACCGTAAACGATAGAAAAATTGCTCAACCAGGCATTAGAGGCAGTGTTTGTTAACTAAGCATTGGCTAGCACAAGTTGGGTGCCCGATAAACCAAAGTACTGCTTCTCACTCTGCGGCATGCTCCCACCCTAGGCCGGCATTCAGCTGCCGGCCCAAGGGAGACCAACCGGCACCAGGCTGCTGGTTGGGGGTAGAAGGGCCGAAGGGTGGGAAGATTAAGGAAAAAGTTGAGGGAACCAAACAAAGGCAAAGCCAGTGAATGGTTGATGATCACAGTCCCTCGAAGATTGGGCTGAGAAGCCACATCAAAGAGGTTCAAAGCTAGAGCTGCCTCGCTCGATGTTGGTACAGTACGCGGAAGGTTAGTTTTGAGCCAGCTGTCAGTCTAGCTACCCCAAAACTCGGGGGCTAGGGGGAAAGGGAATCGGCCCTTAGAAGTGGGCCAGCTCCAGTACCTCACGGGCTGTCTGATTAGCCGGTGCTATGACATGATTAGCAAGCGAGCAAGGAAATCAAAACCTAACGTCCGCAAAGTAACGGCTAGAGCTAGAAACTTGGAGGTTCGCTCTAGCCGCAGCAAGGGACTTGCAAAGGCCTGGGAAGGGAGATGTGCCAGCTCCGGTCCTGCTCGAGCCGGTATAGGACTTAGCCTTCACTCCAACCCCTCCAAGCTGGGGTGAGCTCACATTTCCCAGAGCCGGCCAGCAGAAGCGCTGCTCCTTTCGCGCTGAGGCCGGAGGATCTTGCCCGAAGCGTCTGCGCAGGACAATGACCATCACGGTCCCTACCTATGGATTTGCATGACAATGGTTCTATCCAAGGAAGAATCCTAGCTAGGGAATCATCACAGCACGACGATACAAGCAGAAGACATTCACATAAGAGCATTCACACAGCAAATGAAGAAAGACGAGTAAAGATTTGCAAGAAATTAAGAGTTCTTAAACATACGACTGGTGATTACATAACATAGGCCACGCTAAGGGCCAAGACAACAAAAGAACCCCCCCTAAGTCCCTGGGCCTCTGTTGACGATGCCGTTGTCAAGGAGGGGGCTTCAAGGGCGCTCGCCGATCATGGCCAGTGGGAGTAAGCACGGGCGCAGCCGGAGGCATCGACGACGCAGACACAGAGAATGGGAGACCTGGCGTGGTGGGTCAGGATGAGAGACCATCCCCACTTTAGGTCGTAGTCGTGGAGGAACTTCATCCAGCCCTCGGTGAGATAGCTTTTCCCCTACTCATCGTGGAGGATCTTGATGAGGTACAGGGGCTGGCCGCTGCTGCCTTCCTCCACCATGATGCTCGTCGGGGGGTCCTTCCCTATCGTGCCGATGAAACTGGCGGGAAGCGGCAGGCGATCTTGGCACCCATCTAGCAGGTGCACCACGGAGGTGGTGTACCCATGCTTCAGGGTGTAAGAAAGCCGCTGCTCGGGCGGAGGGCGCCGGGGCTTGCGTGCCTTGCCGGTGGCCGCGCTGGAGGAGCCGCCGATGCTCCTGCCGGCGAGACCCGGAGGGGCTGCCCCGATCGCCATCGCGGCGCCGACGAGGGCAGCCGCTGCCTGCAGGGAGGTCCCGGTGAGGCCGGTGATGGAGGTCGCACCCGCGGCAGTGACCCCTCCAGGGGCCACAGTGATGGCGGTGGTGTGACCAACCCCAGAGGGCTCCGCGGCGGCCGCAGCCACGAGCGCCTCCAGGGTCTTCTTGTTGCAGCTGCCCGGGAGGCGGCCGCACCTCCGGGGCACCGGTGGCATCGCCACCGGGTCCTTGACCTTGTTTCGGCTCCCGAGCGGGCAGCCACGCTTGCGCTCGCCCGGCCTGTTGGTGGCCTCGGCTCTGGCTCCACTGAAAGCCTCGAGCAACGACATTGAGGTCAAAGGGGGAGAAACGGAGATGGTGGTTTGGCGAGGTGAAGGAGTGGAGACGCTTGGGAGTGGGGAAAACCCTCGAGAGCTCCGGGATTTAAAGGCTAGCGAGGAACGAAAAGCTGAGCCGGTTTAATGCGAATAAGTCATACGCGTGGCACTTCGATGGGACACCTCGCTGACGCAAGCCTCGTCTCATCACGTGACGTCTTTTGGAATCATCACGGAGGCCAAAGAGTCAAAGTGACAAGACAGGACGCTGGCCACTGGCGCACTGCGCCGACCGCAGCGTGGGAACAAGACCCGAAGCAGCACAAGTTCCAAGGGGCCGGCGCATTGGCTCGCAACCGCTAGCTGGGTTGGGCCTGGAGCTGGTACGTCTCGAGACAATCGGAGGAGTTCCACGTGACTTGGCCTCGAAACCAGCAACCTCTAGACCAGATGGAGAATCCTGGGACTTTGACGAAAACGAGCAAGACTTTGGCAAGGAGAAGAACCCGCTGAAGCCCCATGCTAGCCCATGAGACTTCACCAGTTTCAGGGGCTAGTGTCATGGGGATGACTAATGGGGCATGCCACGGGCCGAGCTAAATGCCGGCTGGCATCCCAGGAGTCCTCACGACTCTAGGATGAGAAGACCGGCTCCACCCAAAGGGCCGACTATGCTAGCAGCTGGTTGGCGATTCCACCGAGGAGAGCCAGAGCTGGGCGATGAAGACAAAAGCCCTCCAACGATTGTCTCACCAAAAGTGGGCTGGCCCCGACAAGAACAGCAGAGGCCAAGGACGGTAGTGACAAGCGCCAGGATCGGCCTCAGCCAATCAGCGATCAAAGACCCTTCCCCACGATGGGATCTGAGGCAAAAGGGAGGGGATATGCCTCCCAGATGCCGGTCCAGGGGAAAGGCGCTTTATAAAGCGCCTTTGTCAGAGCAGGGCCAGAGGATCACGCCGAGGACACCGCCGCGGAGGAGCCGGCAGCCGACCGAACTGCTACCTAACCTGTAACCAGGCCCCTGCCTATATAAGGGGGCCTGGACCCTTAGTCTAGGGAGATCCAATACTCTTCTTCCTTCTCTAGCCCGAACAGCTCAAGGAGCACTGTAATCACTACTGTCGAGATAATACGAAGCAGGTAGGAAGTAGGGGTTTTACCTCCACTCGGGAGGGCCCTATACCTGGGTAAACCGAGGTGTCTCCATTGGCACAATCCCAAGCCGGACCCATTGTCACCACCGTTGAGCCCCTCCAATAAGCCATCCCATGGCTACTATCTCTAAATTCCCATGACATCTGGTGTGGGTGACCTACCGGCTCCATCGCCCGTGGCTCAGGGTGGAGGTTGGGCACTGGGTCCGATCCATACATAGTACTCATTCGTCTAACAAGGGACTCGGTTTGTTGGGTTGCAGGCGTTTCCTCTTAGTGATTTTCCTAGGTGGGTGACCTACCGACTCCATCCCATGAGGTGCGGGATGGAGGTTGGGCTCAGGGTCCGGTCTGCACACAGTACTCGTTCATCTGACAAGAGGATCGGTTCGTCGGGTTGGGGCTGTCGGCTCCCATTTGGAGCCGGTTTCCAGCCCCGTGAATAACGTTTAGAAAGGTAAAAGGCACTTTAGAGCACTCTTTCCAGGGATCAGCCGTATGCTGCCCAACTTTCTTTTATTCAACGACACTTGTTCGGGATACAAGGTTTTTGCCTTGGCTTAGCCAAAGGTCTTAAGCGATCTCGACTTGTCGCAGGCGAAGCTAGGAAGGGCCAGCCCCCGAGACAAGAGCTTCTGCCTCCTTGCCTGCTTCGGGCGGGACTTCCTTGGCGCTGCTCACCGGCTTGAGGTGAGGAGTTGGCTGGCTCGACGCTAGGCGGCCCGGCTGGATCGCCGCCACCCGCTGCAGCAGCTGACGCTTCTCCTCAACAATGACCAAAGCCTCCGCCAGCTTAGAACTGGCCCTTGCGCACTCTATTGACTTCTTGTAGCACCCGGTGACAGTGATCACCCCACGGGGGCCTGGGAGCTTCATCTTCAAGTAGGTGTAGTGCGGGACTACCATGAACTTGGCAAGGGCAGGTTGACCAAGCAGCACGTGGTAGGGGCTGTTGAGGTCTACCACCTCGAACCAGATTGGCTCACGACGATGATTGTCTTTTCCTCGAACAACACTTCCAGTTCGATCCTCCCCATTCGCATACAAGAGTGTCCCGGCACGATCCCATGGAAGGTTAGCTTGGTTGGCTTCAGCTGGATCTCTGGGATCCCGAGCTTTTCCATTGGAGTGCGATAGAGCAGGTTGATGCTGCTGCCTCCATCAATGACCACGCATGAGAATCGGTAGGTGTGTGGCTCTGAGAAGGGTCCAAGACCAGCGCGTAGCCCCGGGTCTTGGCATGAGTGGCGGGTGGTCTTCATGCCCCCAGGTGATAGACGCATCAGACCAGTGCATGAACTGCGGTCCAACTTGTATGACATCATTCACCTCGACACCAAACCATGGCTCATCCTTTGGATCTTCCATTTGAGAAGTGAACACATGATATTGTTCCACATTCGCTTCCTCGGGGTAGTCCCCAGCTACTTTAGCCGGTTGCTGATTCTTGTTTCCTTGCGCTTCAGCTGGCAGGCCTGGCGGAGGACCAGGCAGTTGGTGGTTTCCTTGCTCCAGGTCCCTGGTGAAGCTGCATTGGCGAGTGGTATGCACTGCCAGCTTGCCTGAGACGCTATGGAACTTGCAGGGTTGATCCAGCGTCACCTTGATGGTGTACTTGTCCTTGCTAAATTTGTCTCCTTTGCGCTTCTGGCTTCCACCCGTAGCCCCCGGGCTTCCTTGAATAGCATCCACCTGCTGGGAGCCATACTTGTTGTCACGACACTCATCTTTCCTTTTGCTGTGTCTATCACGGTTGTGATGTCCTTCTTGGCTAGTTGCCGGCTGAGATTGGCCTCCAGCTGGTGCTGGCTCAACGTATTGCACTCTTGCAGCAGAGTCGGCGGAAGCGTACTTGTCCGCTATCACCATGAAATCCGCTATTGACTTCGGCTCGGCTCTGTGGAGCTTGTGCTTCAACAGAGTTCCTTCTCTGCATCCGTTCGTGAAGTAGCCAATGGCTTGCTCCTCGCCCACTCCTTTGCATGAGTTGCGCAGCTCAGACCATCTCATGAGGTAGTCACGGTCTGGCTCATCTGGGCCTTGCTTGCAGAGGGCCAGCTGTCGTGGGCGGGGTGGTCGCTTGTAGGTTCCCATGAAGTTCTTGATAAACGCTTCTTGGGAATCATGCCAGGAGTTGATCTGCAGAGCCGGCAGGCTGTTGAGCCACGTTTGAGTAGATCCTGTCAGCATAAGCAGCGCGTAGCGCACCGCTGTCCTCTTGTTGCCGCCCGCGATGTCGATGGTGGTGACGTAGTCTGACAGCCAGTCTTCTGGCTTCACCGCCCCGGTGTATTTGGGCATGTCATGCAGGAGCGCGAACTTGGCCGAAAAGGGCTCGTTGCGGATGCGAGGGCCGAAATAGACCAGCCCCACTGAAGATTCCTCCTCATTGAACTTGGAGTCCGCCAGTTGGTTGAGCCGATGGCGAGCGTCATCCTTCGGCGGATCAACGCGTTCCCCGATCCTCTAGCTCACGTGCGAGCGAGCTGGCCGATGACCTTGAGCGCCTTGGCCGGCTCCCTGAGCCGGCTGGGCTGGCGCCACAGACTTGCCATGCGCCGGCTCCACCGCATCTGCTCGAGGAGGGTGACACGGCTTGCTGGTGACTGCAGCCGGATCTTGAGGCTGCCGGTTGTGGTGGCCAGAGTGCTGGGTGCGGTGATTTCCACCGCTTTTGCCAGGAGCTCGGTTGCTCCGGCTATGCTCTGCCGGGCCATGTTTGGGCGACGAAGCTTGTCCCTGCGACTTGTTCTGGCCAGCCACGACAGTGCGGTTCTCATACCATGTGCCGCTCGCCTCTCCGCGTGGCTCCATCGCCTGCTGCTGTAGATCGGCAGCGTCCAGGAGTTCTTGGATCTGGGCTTGCTTCTCCCGCAAGTCCTCGCCTTGCAATCCATCCAGTTCAGAGGTGATGTAGCGTGCGGCACAGAGGTTCTTCATGGGCGTGCTGTAGGTGGGCTTGTTGATGATCGGAGGCAGCTTCGCCGAGGGCGCTGCCTGGTTCAGCTCCGCGCCTAGCTCGCGGCCTTGTTGACGAACTTGTCCTGCCCGGCTAGGGCCATCTCCAGCCGGGGTGAAGCCGTGGGCAATGTTGTACTCGTTGATCGTGGAGTGGAAATGCCAACAAGTGTCCTCGACGTCGACCGCTTCCTTGAGAAGGTTACGGCCCATCCGCTCCAGATCCTCGGAGATCTTGACTGGATCCGCGGTGATGTTGAGTGGAGCGCGCAGGTCCGTGATGGCTGCGTCCAACACGTCCCGCTCTGGAGGTGGAAGGACTTGTTCTGGTGGAGGTGGGCGTTCAAGCGAAGGGCGCGCGGAGCGTGATGGGCCACCGCCACCATCCTCCTCCAGGGCCAGCACTTTGACCATGTTGCAAAAGTCGCTGCTTTCGCCGTCATCAGAGTCTGTGTCACAGAGAGGGCCAAGCACGTCGGTTACTTCCTCCGGGAAGGGCTTGGCGATGTAGAAGCGATGGCTACTGACGTCGAGGATGGAGCCGCCATCGTCGAGGCTGTTCTTGAAGTAGGCCAAGTTGTCATCGACGCAGTTGAAGGTGCCGAACCTCCAGACAAGGCCGGAGGCGACCTACTCGCCGAGAGCCGATGAGGGTCCCGGCCGGAACTTGACTCCGCTCGCCGCCGCACTTTGCCCCACGGTGGGCGCCAACTGTCGTGGGAATTTAGAGACAGTAGCCATGGGGTGGCTTATCGATGGGGCTCGACGGTGGTGACGATGGTGCAGCTCAGGATTATGCCAACGGAGACACCTCAGTTTACCCAGGTTCAGGGCCCTCCCGGGTGGAGGTAAAACCCCTACTTCCTGCCTGATTCGTATTATCTCGACAATAGTGATTACAGTGCTCCTTGAGCTGTTCGGCTAGAGGAAGAAGAAGTCGATCGGATCTCTCTAGACTAAGGGTCCAGGCCCCCTTATATAGGCGGGGGCCTGGTTACAGGTTAGGTAGCGATTCGGTCGGCTGCCGGCTCCTCCGTGGCCACGTCCTCGGCGTGATCCTCTGGCCCTGCTCTGACGAAGGCACTTTATAAAGTACCTTTCCCCTGGACTAGCATCTGGGAGGCATATCCCCTCCCTTTTGCCTCGGATCCCATCGTGGGGAAGGGTCCTCGATCGCTGATTGGCTAAGTCCGATCGTGGCGCTCGTCACTCCTGTCCTTTGCCTCTATCGTTCTTATCGGGGCTAGCCCACTTTCGGCGAAACAGCCGTCGGGAGGCTTCTGTCTTCATCGCGCAGCTCTGGCTCTCCTCGGTGGAGTCGCCAGCCGGCTGCTGGCATAGCCGGCCCTTCAGGTGGAGCCGGTCTTCTCATCCTAGAGCCGTGGGGACACCTGGGACACCAGCTATCATATAGCTCGGCCCGTGGCATGCCCCATTAGTCATCCCCATGACATTCTTCGTGGGTGTTCTGTAGGTGGGCTTGGCGATGACTAGAGTCGGCCTTGCCGAGGGCGTCACCCGGTTTGGCTCCGTGCCCAGATCTCGGCCTTGCTGATGAACTTGTCCCGCCCAGCTTGGGCCATCCCCAGCTGGTGTGTAGCCTTGCATGGTATTGTACTCGCAGACCATGGAGAGGACGCGCCGGCGGGTGTCTTCGATGCCGACAGCGCCGTTGAGGAGGACGTGGCGCGTCTGCTCCAGATCTTCGGCAAGCTTGGTAGGATCGGCGGTGAGGTCGAGTGGTGCGCGCAGGTCCATGATGGTAGACTCCAAGATGTCCCGCTCTGGAGGTGGAAGATCTTGCTTCGGTAGAGGTGGGCATTCGAATGGCGGGCGCGTGGAGCGTGGCGGGTCGCCGCCACCATCTTCCTCCAGGGCCAACACTTCGACATGATGCCAAGATCGCTGCTTTCGCTGTAGCTTGAGCCTGTGTTATAGAGAGGGTCAAACACATCAGTTACCTCCTCTGGGAACGGCTTGGCGATGTAGAAGCGGTGGCCGCCGACATCGAAGAAGGAGCCATTATCGCTGAAGCTATCCCTGAAGCAGGCGAGGTTGTCGCAGATGCTATCGAGGGTGCCAAACCTCCAGACAAGGCCGGAGGTGACCCTCTCACCGAGAGTCGATGGTGTGCCACGATGGGCGCCAACTATCGTGGTATTTTGGTGATAGTAGCCATGGGGATGGCTTAACGGAGGGGCTCGATGGTGTGCAATGACGGGTCCGGCTGGAGATTGTGTATCTTGGACACCAGCGGTTTACCCAGGTTTAGGGCCCTCCACTCCGGAGGTAACACCCCTACTGCTTGCCTTGTTTCTTATTCTCAACACATGGTGGCTACAAGGCTCCTCGAGCTATTTGGTCTAGAGGAGGAAGAAGAAGGATCTGATCTCCCTAGTCTAAGGGTCCAGGCCCCCTTATATAGGTGGGGGCCTGGTTACAGGTTAGGTGTCCGGCTGCCCGGCTGCCGGCTCCTCCGTGGCCGCAGTCTTGGCGCGGGCCCTAGCTCTCTGACTCCCTTGTCTAACGATGGCAACTTTATAAAGTGCCTTTCTCCCTTGGACTAACATCTCCAAGGCATATGCCCTCCATTCTGCCTCGGATCCTTTCGTGGAGAAGGCTCTTGCCTGTTGATTGGTGGAGGCTAAGCGTGGCTGGCATCACGCTTGTCCCCTGCTTCTGTCAATCTTGTTGGGGCTAGGCTGCTTTTGGTAAAGCAGCCGTTGGAGGAGTTTCATCATCTTCGTCGGCTCAGGCTTCCAGTGGTGGAGTCATCAGCCGACTGCTAGTGCAGCCGGCCCTTCGGTTGAAGCCGACCTTTCTGGCCTAGCGCCATGGAGATTCCTGGGACGTCAGCCGGCAGATGGCTCTACCCTTGGACTACCCGGATAGTCATCCCCACGACAGGCAAGCAAGCTTGTGTGAAAGCCACGCAACACGATCGATCTCATCATCGCTTGCGTGCTCGTGGCAACCGAGCGTCCAATCGGCCCAGCCCGGCCGGCCTATGCAACTCTTTTCTTTTTTATTTTCTTTTTCTTTTTTCTTTGTTGTGGTAAGACTAAATATCCTACTGATTTTCTAGTACTTGGTAAGGAAGCTAGTAAAACTTGTCCTATTATTTTTGGTAGATCCTTTTTGAATACTTGTGGTGCTGTGATAGATTGTAAGAAGGATAATTTTTTTACTAAGTTTGATGGAGAATCTTATGAGTTTAATTTTTCTAAGTTCGCTAAAACTTCTTATGAAAATGAATTGCCTAATGAAAATTTTCGAGTTGAACAGCTTGCCTCTATTGGTCTTGCTCCTAATAACGCTTCGCAACAATTTATGGAGGACCATGAAAGTGACGTCTTCAGGGAGGAAAGAGAAGAGATTGATGATATTCTTCTTTGTCAACCACTGTTTATTAAGCACAATTTACCTGTGGAGGATCTTGGTACCACTTTGCAACCTAAGGAAGATCCTGTTTTTGAATTAAAACCTTTACCTGATGATCTTAAGTATACTTATATAGATGATAAGAAAATATATCCTGTTATTATCAGTTCTAAACTTTCAGGAAAGGAAGAAGAAAGGTTATTGGAAGTATTGAGGAAACACCGAGGAGCTATGGGCTATACTCTTGATGATTTAAAAGGGATTTCTCCTACTATATGTCAGCATGCTATTAACATGGAGGAAGATGCAAAGCCAGTAGTTGAACATCAACGCCGCTTAATTCCCAAGATGAAGGAAGTGGTAAGAAATGAGGTATTGAAGCTCCTTGATGCTGGTATTATTTATCCTATTACTGATAGTAGATGTGTTAGTCCTGTTCATTGTGTTCCTACGAAAGGAGGTATCACTGTTGTGCCTAATGAGAATAACGAGCTTATTCCTCAAAGGGTGGTAGTTTGTTATAGGATGTGCATTGATTTTAGAAAGGTAAACAAAGTTACTAAGAAAAGATCATTATCCTTTACCGTTTATAGATCAATTATCTAAAAAAGACTAATTTTGTTTTCTTGATGGTTATTCTGTTTTCTCTCAGATTATTGTTAAAAAGCAAGATCAAGAGAAAACCACTTTTACTTGTCCTTATGGAACTTATGCTTATAGACATATGCCATTTAGTTTATACAGTGCTCCTGCAACTTTTCAGAGATGCATGTCTGCTATTTTTCATGGGTTTTGTGAAGAAATTGTGGAGGTTTTCATGGACGATTTCTCTGTCTATGGAACTTCTTTTGATAATTGTTTGCACAATCTTGATAAAGTTTTACAGAGGTTTGAAGAAACTAATCTTGTTCTAAATTGGGAGAAATACCACTTTATGGTGAATGAAGGAATTGTTCTTGGACATTGATACGTCCAAAACATATCTACTTTCCTGAACACTTTTGCTATTGTTTCTCCTCTAATTTGTGTGTTTCGAATACAACTAACACGGACTGATGCTGTTTTCAGCAGAATTGCTCTGGTGTCTCGTTTTTGTGTAGAAATCAACTTTCATTAAAAATTTGGGAAAAATCATGAAAAATCCTATTTCACCAGAAGACCCACTGAGCCAGAAGACAGGAGGGAGAGGAGGCCTGAGGGCCCCTCACACACTGGGGCTGTGCCACACTGGCGTGAGGAGGCCCCAGCCATCCTCTCGGCCTCCCCTCTCACCTACATATACCCTCTGACGACATAATATTGGAGAGACGGCGTTTTTCCCAGATAGACTTCCGCTGCGCCGCCGCCATCAAAAACCGTGATTCGGAACCAGAAACTCTGTTCTGGCACCCTGCCGGGATGGGGATTTGGAGGAGATCTTCATTGCCACCATCACCGATGTCACTCCATCGACCATCCATGCCTCCCCCATCCATGTGTGAGTAATTCCCCCGCTATAGGTGAGGGGATGGTAGGGATTGGATGTGATCATTCATGTAATTTGATATGAGATTGTTAGGGCATAGTGCCTAGTATCTTTATTTAGTGCCTATGACATTGTTGCAACTTGTTGTGCTTAATGCTTGTCACTTTGGGCCCGAGTGCCATGATTTCAGATCTGAATATGTTATTATTTCTATGATGATACTTGTTGTTTATGGTCTTACCTACAAGTTGTATACACATATTGTTGTCCGGAACCCGAGGCCCCAAAGTGACAGAAATTGGGATAACCGGAGGGGATGGCTATGATGTGAGGATCACATGTGTTCACCAAGTGCTAATGCTTTGCTCCAGTACTTTATTAAAAGGAGTACCTTAATTACCAGTAGTTTCCCTTGAGGCCCTGCTGCAACAGGCTGGTAGGACAAAAGATGTCGTACACGTTTCTCCTTGTGAGCACGTACGACTATATACGAAACACATGCCTATGATTGTTTGTACTAGGATGCTTTATCATTATTTATCTGCAATGCCCATGTCTCATTGATTTCATGAATTATCTTATCCATGCAACGCCCATAATCCATCCCTATGCCTATAGTATTTGTTCCTACTGTTTACTACTGTTACTATTACCGCTGCTATTTTACTACTGTTATTACTGTTTCACTATTGTCACCACTATAAAACTGTTGCTATTGATAAACCACTGCGAGCAAGGCTATTTTCAGGTGCAGCTGAATTGACAACTCATCTGTTAAGGCTTACATATATTCTTTGGCTCCCCTTGTGTCGAATCAATAAATTTGGGTAATACTTCCCTCGAAGACTGTTGCGATCCCCTATACTTGTGGGTCATCAAGGCTATTTTCTAGCGCCATTGCCGGGGAGCATAGCTTTATTTGTAAGTTAACTTGGTATTCATATTGTTTGCTGCAATCCTTTCATCATGGGTAAACCTCGTGATGGAAAAGTTCCTATATTGCCATCCACTACAAGAAGAGGTACGACTTTGAACACTTCTGTTGCTCTTGATTCACCATCTGTTATGAGTAAGTTGCTTACACCACCACACCCACACGCTACTGCTACTACTTCTGCTAAGATTGAAAATGCCACTGGTAATTTAGATGATGCTTCTACTGTGCTTGATGAGAGTGGTTCACTAGGTTCCTTTTTAGATGCTACTATTGCTAGAGCTAAGTTGGGAAACACCACTGTTACACCTGTTAGTTCACCTGAGTCTAGGGAATGTCCTAGTGATGATTATGATGATGATGCTTATATTGAGCTTAATGATGATTTTATTGTTGAAGCACGTGCTGCTCATAATGCTGGTAATGTTAGAGAACTTCTTGCTAGATGTTCTGTTAGATATAATTTGTCTCCTGATTCAAAGTTTGCTGCTTCTCCCATAAATATTAGAGACAAGGATTATGATTTCTCTTTGGATTTATCTTACATATCTATTGTTGAGAAAACTCCTTTTTGTGGTACTAAAGATGAGAGTGCTATGGGGCACATGAATGAGCTTTCTACTTTGAGTAATTTGTTTTATGATGATATTAAGCTCCGCACTTACTTTGTTGCTAAGATTTTTCCTTTCTCATTGAAAGATGCTGCTAAAACTTGGTTTAATAGCTTGTCTCCTTGATCTCTTACTAGTCCTATTGCTTTGGTTAATGCTTTCTTTCAGAAATATTTTCCTGCTAGTGCTCAACATGCTGCTGTGCAGAAAATCTTTGATTTTGAACCGGGAAAAGGAGAGATATTGCCTGAATCTTGGACAAGGTTTTGTTCTTTAATTAGAGCTTTGCCTAAAGAACCATTGCCTAAAAATGAACTCCTTGATATATTTTGTAATGGACTAACGGATGAATCTAAGTCATATTTGGATAGTTGTGCTGGTTGTGTTTTCAGGGAAAGAACTCCGGCTAAAGCTGAAGACTTAATGGCTAAAATAAGCTAGAATCATGATGATTGGACTCTAGTTGAGCTAGCACCAGCACCTATACCTGCGCCAGATCTAGAGCCTACACCGAAGAAGAGAGGGATGATTGAACTAAATGATGAAGTGATGAGGGAAGCTAAGAAATCTCTTAAGGAGAAAGGTATTAAAGCCGAAGATGTTAAAAATTTACCTCCTATAGAAGAATTATGTAAGCCAATTCCTCACTCATCTACTATTGAGGTACACTCTCTCCAACGCTTTGATGAAAGAGATATTCCTTATTCTAAACCTACTGATCAATGCTTAGATGAATTTGATAATTTTATTGTTAAGCAAGAAAATTTTAATAGAATGGTACATAATCACTTGTTGAAAAACTCTAGAGCTATTAACAAGTTGCAGGATATTGTGGAGAGAACCGCCAATGATGTGATAATACTTGTTAAACATTTTCAAATGGTTCAAACGCAAATTGATCAGCTTACCAAGGTGCAAAAAGACTTGCTATTTAATGCCGCAAGAGAGAAGCAAGCATGTGAAATACGCACAAGAAGTGGCGCTGCTACTCAAGATCCATTATATCCTGAAGGACATCCTAGGAGGGTTGAGCAAGATTCTCAATGTACTTCAAGTGATGATATTCCTTCTAAGAAGAAAAAGAAGAAGCATAAAGCAACTATAGAATCCTCTGATGCAGGTAAAGATCCTAACAGTATTTCTATTTCTGATGCTGAAACTGAACCAGGAGATGCTTCCGATAGAGAATAAGTTGAAGAAGAACCAGAAAAGATTGATAAGAATGCAAAGTACACCAAAGAAGACTTCATTGCCAACAAGCATGGTAAAGAGAGAGAACCTTGGGTTCAGAAGCCAATGCCTTTTCCTGGTAAGAAACACAAGTCCAAGGAAGAAGAACACTACAACAGGTTTTGTGAATGGATGAGACCTTTATTTTTGCAAATTCCTTTGACGGATGCTATTAGAATGCCTCCTTATGCAAAGTATATGAAAGATATTGTCACTAACAAAAGGAAAATTCCTAGTGAGGAAATTTCCACACTACTTGCTAACTATTCTTTTGATGGTAAAGTTCCGGAGAAGCTTGGAGATCCAGGTATACCTACTATTCCTTGCTCCATTAAAAATAACTATGTTAGAACTGTTTTATGTGATTTGGGAGCCAAAGTTAGTGTCATGCCTTTTTCACTTTATAAGAGACTTGATCTAGAAAAATTAGTATTAACTGATATATCTTTGCAGATGGCTGATAAGTCTACTACTATTCCTATTGGTATATGTGAAAATGTTCCTGTTCAAGTTGCTAACAGTTGTTTGATCTTAACTGACTTTGTTGTGTTGGAAATGCCTGAAGATGATAATATGTCTATTATTCTTGGGAGACGTTTTCTAAACACCACAAGTGCTGTTATTAATTGCAATCAAGTAAAAGTAACTTTCAATGTCAATGACAAGGAGTATATAGTTTATTTTCCCAAGAAGATTGATAGGAAGAATGCTCTAAATTCAATCAAGCATGTTGAGACCATCAAAGTTGGTCAAATAATTTGTTCAGAGCAAAATCCCAAGGAAGAATATCAAATTGTTATGGTTGGGACTATACCTATCAAAGTTGAGGTAACATAAGCATTTAGTGAAATGCAAAGTTTCTCCTCATACAAAGTTAGTTTGGTAACAAGACTTGATCAACCTTGTTAACAAAGTGATTTTATATGAATGAAACTTCGTTTTCACCGCATCTACTTCACCTCATTCTAATTTACTTTCATAAATTTATTCCTTTAGTTTAGTTGCATGATTAAGAGTATCTCAGAGCTGCTGCATGCTTAGTTTTGATTTGCCTGAAATCATTTTATCTTCGTTTTTCTGAGTTTTTATCGATATGCCAATTTCTGAAAAATCCTCGAAAATAAAGTTTCTCGAACAATTCCAGAAAATTCGTTATAAATTTTTATGTCAAAAATGGGGCAGAGAGACACCTGGGAGGCACCTGGAGGGGCTGCCACGCCACCTCACACATAGGTGGCGCGGCCCAGCCCTGGCTGCGCCACCCAGGCGTGAGAGGGCCCCACCTGGCCCCTCACTTATCTCTTCCTCCCCTGCTCTTTCTCTCTCCTGAAAACAATGATACATTCAGCTCAAACCCAAGTTCTTGCTATTCTTTACCTCGATTTTTTGATCTCCTTGCTCAGCCCAACATTTCTGCTGACATTTGGATCATTTGCTCTCTGGTATGTGACTCCTCCACTTGTCCAAGTAGAATTTCATTTGGTGAAGTATTTCTTGAGTATTTTAGCATTGTAGGTGACAGTATAAATGAGTATGCATGCTTGTTCTATTGCTTAGAAATGTTATTTTGTTGCATGATAGCTCTCTAGTAATTCACCATAGTAGTTTCCTACACTTGCTTGTCTTAAAGTCATTTTTTTATGAGTTTGTTAAAAAAATTCAAAGAAGGGAGATGGACAACTTCACATATGGAGAAGTGTTTGAAAGTGATGCACCAAGGTCATCAAGGCCCTCAAGATCCACTACTCAATATAGGATGTCTTATAATGAGGATCTCATGTCACCAAACCTTGAAGGGGACGATGGAGATGCACATCCATCCACCTTCCCTTGTATTAACTTTTTGAGTGATGCAGGGATTCTTGATGATTTCTTGCTCCTTATTAACAGGGTTGGATTGACTGCTTACATGACAGATGAAAGTGACCAATATGCTATGCTTACAAAGACTTTCGTTGAAAGCTTTAAATTCACTAACGCTCATTTCAACCCTTCCATTGCATTTAAGATTTATGATAAGTCTATCACCATGTCTTTGGAGAGGTTTTGTTCTATTTTAGGTATTCCCATGTTTGGAACGGCCAGGAGGATACACAATCACCCCGCTGATTTGTTGGAGCTTTACCGAGGGGTGACCAATGATGATGACCGCACCGCACAGCGTGGCAAGATAAGAAACATTTAGCTCTAGCTATTAGATATTTCACTTACTATCTTGCAACTAGTGTACTTGGTAGAGAAAACACTAGCAATATCTCCAACTATCATTTAGCTTTTCTAGCTACCGCTCTTGATGTTAGTAGGAAGTATAACCTCGGTGCTATTATTGCTCGTCGCCTAGCCGCTAGGGGACCTATTTATGGAGGTATTATTGCCGCGCGCATTGTTGCTGAGCTAGGACTTTCTATTGCTCCTAATGATGTATTGTTGGCTCCATAGAGGCTTTATCTTGCTGCCATGAAACTCCATCATTTTGTTACTGCTAACTCATGTGCAGGGAAATTAGTTTATAGGATGTTATTTATTGATGGAGAGGAAAGGGAAGTTCCCTTACCTCAGCCTAACTTGTTCAGCATTCATGTGAGGCCATGGTCGCGTACGAAGGAGGAGTTGGATGATCAGCTTAGGTTGCTTGGTTTCAATATCCAACACGGCGCGGTGGTCCAGGAGGAAGAGGAGGCGCCCGCCTACGACTACACCACTTACTACATCGAGGCGTCCTCGAGCTCTTATCAGGACGATGGTGCATCTTCATCGCACTACAGAGGTGCCACCTCGTGGCCGAGCTGGCCGAGTTGGGATTGATCTCCACTTAGGCCAAAAGCCTAAG
The DNA here is from genome assembly GCA_007115705.1 of Dactylis glomerata. NCBI lineage: Eukaryota > Viridiplantae > Streptophyta > Magnoliopsida > Poales > Poaceae > Dactylis > Dactylis glomerata. The sequence goes on from QXEO01000306.1 coordinate 634,266, forward strand.
CTTGGGGGGAGGTACGCCGATGATGTACTCATCTACATATTATATTTTGTCGGTCCTATGTATATCCATGTTTCACTTTCTCTAGTGTTCTAGTTCTTATTTCTGCTTTCCAAAACACAAAAAGACCAAAAATATTTCTGTTGTTTCTTTCTATTTGGTTCTTTAGTTTTCTACCTTTGGTTTGCTTTACTTGCTATTTTCAGTTTGCCACTTGAAAAAATCCAAAAATATTTCACTTTGTTCACTATTTCCTTTCATTCTTGTTTCAAAAAAATCAAAAACCCCAAAAATATTTGTTGTTCTTCTACGGTTTTATAAAGTTTGTTGCAGAGTTCAGTCTTCCGTTACTCCATTGGAGCTTGGTATTCACTTTATATTATTCAAGCCACACAAGTGAAGAGCAATAATGATGATATATGACAATCCGAGATGTGGTAAGAGGCTGGTATGAACTCTACTTGCTTTTATTTTTGTACATATACTCATCCATGTGGACATGCTTAGTCGGTTCATGTAAGGTATATGTTATCTAATGGATGCTTTGTAGTTCTTGCTTTCTTATGATTAGTTTCAATTTACTAATAGTCTATAGCATGTCATGTAGATGCTTGCATGCATTGTTTTATTCATAATATGGTATGTTATTGTGGTATCCACCTCTGAAAAGTTTCATTTGAATCGACTTGGCACATGCTCAAGCATGCATATGACTAAACAAAAAGTCAATTAAGCCTCGATGATCTAAATTGCCTCAGAGTTTTTGTATCATTTTTATGCCTATATTAATTTTGTTTTGTCGCAAGCATGATTATGGCAGTTATTGCTCTCTCGATTGTCGCTTCCCAGTCTTTTGCTAGCCTTCACTTGTACTGAGTATGAGCTCTACTTGTGCATCCAATTACCAAAAACCAAGTTTTCCAAAGAGTCCACTATAAATTCCTATGCATGGTATTTGAAAGCCATTCCAAGTAAATTTTCATGTGCTACCTTTCAAAACTTTCAACTACTTCTCATTTTGTGCCACTGTTTTTAGCTCATGGGGACGTAGTGGTCGGAATTGCTATCTTCTATATTAAATTAAGTACCCCTCGACTAGGCAGCTTCATCTGCTCGTCACTAATTTTGCAAGGGAGCTGGTCAGACCATTATAATCTAATTCTAAAAAGAAAAGAAAAAGAGCACTCCTCCATGGTATGTGAAAGTTGGTGGGCACCCGATGGAATCAGTTAGCCATGGTTTGAGAAAGAAAAAAGGTGGGGAGGAGTACCAAAGCTTTATAAAAGAGCACCAATGTGCCAAAATTTCAAAGAACTCGGAACCGCTCTCACTTGTTTATTATGGAAGATAGCAAGTCCCCATTGCTAGTCGTTGACATAGAACAACCACCTCTCAAAATAAATTTTTATCTCTGTTTTACAAATGAAAAGCTCTAGCACATGTTAAATCACTGCTTCCCTCTGCGAAGGGCCTATCTCTTACTTTTATGTTGAGTCTTCACCTTCTAACTTTTAAGCACTTCTTGAGAGCATAGCTGTTATTCTTAGTGTAATGTGCTTGTCCCAGAACACGGTTAATTGTGGTATAACTTTGATGCTTGTATCTTTGATATTTCTACTTCTAGTCTTCTCTTGAACTTTAGAGGTGCCTCAGCATTTATGTTTTGCTCCACGAATAAAGGCAAGCGGGATACCACTCTTTCATATCATTTATGCATATTACAATCTTGTTAGTTTCTTATGTTCATGTTACTTCTTATTGGTATGTTGGCACTCTTTCATAGCTTGCTTAACTATGAGGTAGCATTAGCTGCATATTTCTTATTATGAACTGCTTGAGTACTTGATCATATAGTAAGTATATATACATCTATGAAGCAAATGTGTTCGTGAAAGTTTCTTTTATCGCTCTCAGTTGTTAACTGAATTGCTTGAGGACAAGCAAATAGCTAAGCTTGGGGGGAGTTGATACATCCAACACGTATCTACTTTCCCGAACACTTTTGCTATTGTTTCTCCTCTAATTTGTGTGTTTCGAATATAAATAACACGGACTGACGCTGTTTTCAGCAGAATTGCTCTGGTGTCTCATTTTTGTGCAGAAATCAACTTTCAGTAAAAATTTGGGAAAAATCATGAAAAATCCTATTTCACCAGAAGACCCACGGAGCCAGAAGACAGGAGGGAGAGGAGGCCTGAGGGCCCCTCACACACTGGTGGCGCGGCCCAGCCCTGGCCGCGCCACCCTGGCATGAGGAGGCCCCAGCCATCCTCTCGGCCTCCCCTCTCGCCAACATATACCCTCTGACGACATAATATCAGAGAGACGGCGTTTTTCCCAGATAGACTTCCGGTGTGCCGCCGCCATAAAAAATTGTGATTCGGAACTAGAAACTCCATTCTGTCACCCTGCCGGGATGGGGATTTGGAGGAGATCTTCATCGCCACCATCACCGATGTCACTCCATTGACCATCCATGACTCCCCCATCCATGTGTGAGTAATTCCCCTGCTGTAGGTGAGGGGATGGTAGGGATTGGATGAGATCATTCATGTAATTTGATATGAGATTGTTAGGGCATAGTGCCTAGTATCTTTATTTAGTGCCTATGACATTGTTGCAACTTGTTGTGCTTAATGCTTGTCACTTTGGGCCCGAGTGCCATGATTTCAGATCTGAACATGTTATTATTTCTACGATGATACTTGTTGTTTATGGTCTTACCTACAAGTTGTATACACATATTGTTGTCTGAAACCCGAGGCCCCAAAGTGACAGAAATTGGGATAACCGGAGGGGATGGCTATGATGTGAGGATCACATGTGTTCACCGAGTGCTAATGCTTTGCTCCGGTACTTTATTAAAAGGAGTACCTTAATTACCAGTAGTTTCCCTTGAGGCCCTGCTGCAACAGGCTGGTAGGACAAAAGATGTCGTGCAAGTTTCTCCTTGTGAGCACGTACTATACGGAACACATGCCTATGATTGTTTGTACTAGGATGGTTTATCATTATTTATCTGCAATGCCCATGTCTCATTGATTTCATGAATTATCTTATCCATGCAACGCCCATAATTCATCCCTATGCCTACAGTATTTGTTCCTACTGTTTACTACTGTTACTATTACCGCTGCTATTTTACTACTGCTGTTACTGTTTCACTACTGTCACCACTATAAAACTGTTGCTACTGATAAACCACTACCAGCAAGACTATTTTCAGGTGCAGCTGAATTGACAACTCATCTGTTAAGGCTTACATATATTCTTTGGCTCCCCTTATGTTGAATCAATAAATTTGGGTAATACTTCCCTCGAAGACTATTGCGATCCCCTATACTTGTGGGTCATCAGACATAAAATCTCCGAAAGAGGTATCGAAGTTGACAGAGCAAAGGTTGAAGCAATTGAGAAAATGCCCTATCCCTGAGATGTTAAAGGTATTCGTAGTATTCTTGGTCATGCTGGTTTCTATAGGAGGTTTATTAAAGATTTCTCTAAGGTTTTAAAGCCTCTTACTAATCTTCTTCAAAAAGATGTACCATTTGTTTTTTATGATGATTGTAAGGAAGCTTTTGAAACTCTTAAGAAGGCTTTAACTACTGCTCCTATTGTTCAACCACCTGATTGGAATTTACCCTTTGAAATTATGTGCGATGCTAGTGATTTTGTTGTTGGTATTGTCCTTGGACAACATGTAGATAAGAAGTTACATGTTATTCATTATGCTAGTAAGACTCTTGATGTTGCTCAGAAGAATTATGCTACTACTGAGAAGGAATTTCTTGCTGTTGTTTTTGCATGTGATAAGTTTAGACCTTACATTGTTGATTCTAAGGTTACTATTCATACTGATCACGTTGCTATTAGATATCTTATGTCTAAGAAGGATGCTAAAACTAGGCTTATTAGATGGGTGTTGCTTTTACAAGAGTTTGATTTGCATATTGTAGATAGGAAAGGTGCTGAAAATCCTGTTGCTGACAATTTGTCTAGATCGGAAAACATTTCTTTTGATCCTATTCCTTTTAATGATAGTTTTCCAAATGAACAGTTGGCTTCAATAAATGTAACTTCGCGAGAGAATCCGTGGTATGCTGATTATGCTAACTTTATTATTTCCAAGTATTTGCCTCCAACCTTTACAGCTCAGCGGAGAAGAAAATTCTTTTACAACCTGAGGCATTATTTTTGGGATGACCCACACTTATATAAAGAAGGAGTTGATGGAATTATGCGAAGTTGTCTTCCAGAGTATGAACAACAAGAAATATTGAGAAAATGCCATGGAAGTGCTTATGGAGGACATCATGCTGGAGATAGAACTGCACAAAAGGTTCTACAATCAAGTTTTTATTGGCCAACCCTTTTTAAAGATGCTAGAAGGTATGTTTTATATTGTGATGAATGTCAAATAGTTGGTAATATTTCTAGACATAATGAAATGCCTATGAGTTACACTCTTGTTATTGAACCATTTGATTGTTGGGGATTTGACTTTATGGGTCTCTTTCCTCCTTCAAAAGGTTATACTCATATACTTGTTGCTACTGATTATGTTACCAAGTGGGTAGAAGCCATACCTACAAAGCATGCCGATGGTGAGACCTCGTTAAAAATGCTTAATGATGTTATTTTTCCTAGGTTTGGTGTGCCTAGATATCTTATGACTGACAGAGGTTCTCATTTTATTCATGGTGGTTTTAGGAAAACTCTTGCTAGATATGACGTTAATTATAGAATTGCTTCTGCTTATCATCCCCAAACTAGTGGACAAGTAGAGCTTTCAAATAGAGAGATCAAGTCTATCTTGCAGAAGACTGTCAATAGATCTAGGAAAAACTAGGCTAGCAAGTTAAATGATGCTTTATGGGCTTATAGAACTGCTTATAAGAACCCCATGGGCATGTCTCCTTATAAGATGGTTTACGGAAAAGCATGTCACTTGCCTTTAGAATTAGAACACAAAGCTTTCTGGGCAGTGAAAGAACTTAATAGGGATTTTAAACTCACCGGTAAGAAAAGGTTGTTAGATTTGAGTTCCCTAGATGAGTGGAGAAATGAAGCTTACAAGAATGCCAGACTTTTCAAAGAGAAAGTCAAGCAGTGGCATGATAAGAGAATTCTGAAGAGAGAGTTTCATGTTGGTGAGAAAGTTCTATTGTATAGGTCTCATCTCAGATTTTTGCAGGAAAATTACTCTCAAAATGGAAAGGACCCTATGTTATTGAAGAGGTGTACCGCTCTGGTGCGATAAAGATTGCTTCGTTAAAAGATGACACTACACAAGTGGTGAATGGTCAAAGACTCAAACATTATATTGCTGGAGATTCTTATAATGAAGATGTTGATGTTATTCAAACAGTTTCCCCAGAAGAATTCATCCAGGACAATATGCAGGAACCTATAGAGTTCTTTTTCAAATAGGTAATAGTTCTAGTCAGAAAAGGTTTGCATTAAACTTTTTCAGTAATATTTTTATTGTTTTTGCTAAATATGAAAAATCATGAGATGAAAATGGGTAGGAGACAGAGTCTGGAGTGCCCTCACACACAGGGGGCGTGGGCCCACTCTAGGCCGCGTCGCCCTGTTGTGAGAGCACCCCGGAGCTCGTCTCTGTCCTGGTTTCCTGCTGTGATGTTGTTTTGATGTTTAATTTTTGCCTATAACCCCCCGGATTGCCCGAGGTCTATATATCATTTTCTCGTTGTGTTTTCATTTCAAGCTGTTTCTGTTAGGAGTTGATCTCAGTTTTAGGAGCACCATGGACTCTTCAAGCAACGACAAGGGCAAAAAGCCTATGGAAGAGAATCACCAAAACCGCAAGCTGAAGGAAGAACAGGTGGCTGGAGGATCGAGGGCAAGAGACCCTACTTTTGTAGGATCAATGAACGCTGGATCTGCCTTTTCTCATGATATGCAAGGACCAACACTACCAGTCTTGGATCTAAACTTTATGCCAGTGATAAAAGAAGGGCGTCTGGTCACTGACAAGCTTTGTGCCCAGTACTGAGTTTTGGAGAGGGAGATACAGATACTTCAAGAAGAGAATCTCAGGCTTCGTAGGATGCTAGAGCTTCTCCTCGGTCCAAGGATGATCTTACCACCACCGCCAAAGGAGTAATTCGTCATCGGTATAGGCATCCCCTTGGCTTGTTCCAAGCTTGGGGGAGTGCCGCGGTATCACATCATTATCTTTTACTCATTTACTTTTCAAGTAGAGTCATATCATGAATAGAGAAGTTATCTTATAGAATAGTTTGCAGTGTGCAAGTATCCTCCTTAGTTGGTTATCTATGTATCCCTTGGTGTCGTGGGAATTTAGAGACAGTAGCCATGGGGTGGCTTATCGATGGGGCTCGACGGTGGTGACGATGGGTCTGGCTCGGGATTGTGCCAATGGAGACACCTCGGTTTACCCAGGTTCAGGGCCCTCCCAAATGGAGGTAAAACCCCTACTTCCTGCCTGCTTCGTATTATCTCGACAGTAGCGATTATAGTGCTCCTCCAGCTGTTCGGGCTAGAGGAGGAAGAAGAAGATTGGATCTCCCTAGACTAAGGGTCCAGGCCCCCTTATATAGGCGGGGGCCTGGTTATAGGTTAGGTAGCAGTTTGGCCAGCTGCTGGCTCCTCCACGGTGGCATCCTTGGCGTGATCCTCTGGCCTTGCTCTGACAAAGGCGCTTTATAAAGCGCCTTTCCCCTGGACCGGCATCTGGGAGGCATATCCCCTCTCTTTTGCCTTGGATCCCGTCGTGGGGAAGGGTCCTTGATCGCTGATTGGCTGAGGCCGGTCGTGGCGCTCGTCACTTCTGTCCTTGGCCTCTATCGTTCTTTTCAGGGCCAACCCACTTTCGGCGAAACAACAGTTGGGAGGCTTTTGTCTTCATCGCCCAGCTCTGGCTCTCCTCGGTGGAATTGCCAGCCGGCTGCTGGCGTAGCCGGCCCTTTGGATGGAGCCGGTCTTCTCATGCTATGGTTGTGGAGACTCCTGGGATGCTAGCCATCATATTGCTCGGCCCTTCTTACGCCCTATAAGTCATCCCCACGACACTAGCCCCCGAAACTGGCGAAGTCTCATGGGTTAGCATTGGGCTTCGGCGGGTTCTCCTCCTCGCTGAAGTCTTGCTCATTTTCGTCGAAGTCCCAGGATTCTCCGTCTGGTCTGGAGGTTGCTAGTTTCGAGGCCAAGTCGCGTGAAACTCCTCCGACCGTCCCAAGACATACCGGCTCCAGGCCCAGCCCGGCTGGCGGCCGCGAGCCGGGGTGCTGCCCTCTTGGAACTTGTGCCGCTTCGGGTCTCACTCCCATGCTGCGGTCGATGCAGTGTGCCAGTGGCCAGCGTCCCGTCTTATCACTTTGACTCTTCGGCCTCTTTAATGATTTCTGTAGACGTCATGCGATGAGACGAGGCTTGCATCAACGACATGTCCCATTGAAGTGCCACGCGTATGATTTATTCGCATTAAACTGGGTCAGCTTTTTGTGCCTCGCCAGCCTTTAAATCTTAGAGCTCTCGAGGGTTTTCCCCACTCCCGAGTGTCTCCACTCCTTCGCCTTGCCAAACCATCATCTCTGTTTCTCCCCCTTTGACTTCAATGTCGTCGCTCGAGGCTTCCAGTGGAGCCAGGGCCGGGGCCGCCGGCGGGCTGGGCGGGCGCAAGCGCGGCCGCCCGCTCGGGAGCCGAAACAAGGTCAAGGACCCGGCGGCGATGCCACCGGTGCCTCGGAGGCACGGCCGCCCCCCAGGCAGCCGCAACAAGAAGACCCTGGAGGCGTTCGCGGCTGCGGCCGCCGCAGAGCCCTCCGGGGTTGGTCACTCCACCGCCATCACTGTGGCCCCTGGAGGGGTCACTGCCTTGGCCGCTGCCGACACCCTGGCTCCCGCGGGCGCGACATCCATCGCCGGCCTCACCGGGACCTCCCTGGAGGCAGCGGCTGCCCTCGTCGGTGCCGTGATGGTGGTCGGGGCAGCCCCTCCGGGTCTCACCGGCAGGAGCATCGGCGGCTCCTCCAGCGCGGCCACCGGCAAGGCGCGCAAGCCCCGGTGCCCTCCACCCGAGCAGCGGCTTTCTTACACCCCGAAGCACGGGTACACCACCTTCATGGTGCGCCTATTGGATGGGTGCCAGGATTGCCTGCCGCTTCCCGCCAGCTTCGTCGACACGATGGGGAAGGACCCCCCGACGAGCATCATGGTGGAGGAAGGCAGCAGCGGCCAGCCCATGTACCTCGTCGAGATCCTCCACGACGAGCAGGGGAAGAGCTACCTCACCGAGGGCTAGACGAAGTTCCTCGACGACTACGACCTGAAGTGGGGATGGTCTCTCATCCTGACCCACCGCCCCAGGTCTCCCATTCTCTGTGTCTGCGTCATCGACGCCTCCGGCTGCGCCCGCGCTTACTCCCGCTGGCCATGATCGGCGAGCGCCCCCGAAGCCCCCTCCTTGACAACAGCATCGTCAACAGAGGCCCAGGGACTTAGGAGGGGTTCTTTTGTTGTCTTGGCCCTTAGCGTGGCCTATGTTATGTAATCACCAGTCGTATGTTTAAGAACTCTTTTAATTTCCTGCAAATCTTTGCTTGTCCTTCTTCATTGACTGTGTGAATGTTCTCCTGCTTGTATCATAGCGCTGTGACGATTCCTCGGCTAGGATTCTTCCTTGGATAGAACCGTTGCCACGCAAATCCGTAGATAGGGTCTACGATGGTCACTGTCCTACACAGACGCTTTGGGCAAGGACCTCCGGCTTCGGCGCGGAGGGAGTAGTGCTTTTGCTGGCCGGCTCTGGGAAGTGCGAGCTCACCCCGGCTTGGAGAGGTTGGAGTGAAGGCTAAGTCCTGTACCGGCTCGAGCAGGGCCGGAGCTGGTATGTCTCCCTTTCTAGGCCTTTGTACGTCCCTTGCTGCGGTTGGAGTAAATCTCCAAGTTCCTGGCTCTAGCCATTACTTTACAAGTGTTAGGTTTCGATTTCATCGCTCGTTTACTGATCAGTTGCGGCGCCAGCTGATCGGACAGCCGGCGAGGTATTGGAGCTAGCTCACTTCTGAGGGCCAATTCTCTTTCCCCCTAGCCCCTGAGTTTTGGGGTAGCTGGACTGACAGCTAGCTCAAAACTAACCTTTCATGTACGGTGCCAACGCCGAGCGAGGCAGCTCGAGCTTCGAACCTCTTTAACGTGGCTACTCAGCCCAGACGTCGAGGGACTGTGGTTGTCAACCATTCGTTGACTTGCCTTTGTCTGGTTCCCTCAACTTTTTCCTTAATCTTCCCACCCTTCGGCCCTTCTACCCCCAACCGGCAGCCTGGTGCCGGTTGGTCGGCTGCCGGCCTAGGGTGGGAGCGTGCCGCGGAGTGAGAAGTAGTACTTTGGTTTATCGGGCACCCGACTTGTGCTATCCAACGCATAGTTAACGAACACTGCCTCCAATGCTTGGTTGAGCGGTTTTCTATCGTTTATGGTTCTGCTCTGCGGCTTTCCTTCGTATGTGGCCTGCCGGCTCCTATCCGTCCGGCTGCGCGGAGCCGGAAGGTGGAGGTTGGGCTCGAGACCTTCTTCATACATAGTACTCATCCGGCTGACAAGAAATTGATCATTTTTTTAGGGCTGCCGGCTGTGGCTCGGTGCCTGAAGCCGGCCGCCAGTCAAGTGAATAATGCAGGAAGCAAAACATACACGAAGTGTTTTCCTCGGAGCCGGCCGTAACTAGCCGCTCCATTGTCCTTTATTCATTGACAAGTTTCTCGGGATACAAGCTTCTGCCTTAGCAGAAGAAAGGTCTTAGGAGACTGACATTCCAGGGATGCTCTGTCTCCTTGTCAGAGTTATCTGCCTTATTCTTTTTAGGCTCTTATGCGTCGATGAGGTAGTATGCCCCATTGCCCAGCACCCGGCTGACAATGAACAGTCCCTCCTAGGGAGGAGACAGCTTGTGCATGCCCTTAGTGCTTTGGACCAGCTGGAGTACGAGATCTCCTTCGCGGGACACGAGCGGGCAAATTTTTTGGATGTGGTATCATCGCAGCTGCTGCTGATAGAGCGCTGATCTGGCCAGAGCCTGTTCTCGTGCCTTCTCGAGGAGGTCGACACCATCTTCACGAGCTTCTTCTGCTTGCTTCTCAGTGTACTGGACAACCCTGGGCGCATCGAATTCAATGTCCGTGGGCAACACTGCTTCTGCTCCATAGACCAGGAAGAAAGGTGTGAAGCCAACAGAGAGATTTGGAGTGGTGCGCAGGCTCCAGAGCACTGAGGGTAGCTCCTCGACCCAACAGCTGGCTGAGCGCTCGAGAGGCTCGACCAGCCTTGGTTTGATGCCGGCCAGGATCAGCCCATTTGCCTTCTCCACTTGCCCATTTGTCTGAGGGTGTGCCACTGACGCTAAGTCCAGCCGGATGCCCTTCTTGCCATAGTACTCAGCAAAGACTCCCTTCGCAAAGTTTGTCCCATTGTTAGTGATGATGCTGTGGGGAACTCCATATCCTGTGATAATCTCGTTGAAGAACTTGATGGTGGACGAGCCATCAAGTTTTTTGATTGGCTTGGCCTCGATCCACTTGGTGAACTTGTCCACAGCAACCAGCAGATGCGTCAAGCCCCTGGGTGCGGTCTTGAATGGCCCTACCATGTCCAGGCCCCAAACTGTGAATGGCCAGGTAAGCGGGATGGTCTTGAGGGCTGCCGCTGGAGTGTTTCTGTGCTTGGAGAAGCGCTGGCAGCCGTTGCACTGTTTCACCAGTTGCTCTGCATTCTGCTTGGCCGTTGGCCAGTAGAAACATGGCGGAAGGCTTTGGGCACCAAAGCTTTGAAAGATGCGTGATGTACGCACTCCCCTTGGTGTATTTCTCTTAGCAGCTCTATCCCTTCTTCCAGCTCAATGCACTTCTGGAAGATGCCTAACACACTGCGCTTGTACAGCTCGCTGTTGATGATGGTGTACGCCCCTGCGCGGCATTGAATTTGCCTAGCTTCCACTTCGTCTTGTGGCAAGTCCCCAGTGATGAGGTAGTTGGAGAATGGCTCCACCCAGGAAGGTATCTCCCATATGTGGAAGACACTGGCGACCAGGGGATCAACAGCCCCCGGGTCCATCGTCGTGCAGGCCTCGTCTGATTGTTCGGCTGGGGGAGCGGGCGTGGAGCCGGCAGCCCCCGTGTCCTTTATCGAGCCGGCCACACTGGGCTGGCCGGCTGCTTCCTTCAGCCCCGAGGCAGCAGCCCCCAGGTACGGTGGTGGCACCTGAGCCGGGGCGGGGTCTCCAGGCACGTAGATGGATGGAGAGTCCGGTGAGGGCTTGATGGATGGCTTGCGGGTGATTTCCAGTGACACCCCAGCTGGGATATCCTGCTTGGTGGAGCCGATCTTGGACAGCCGGTCTGTCTCGTCGTTGTTTGCTCTTGGGACGTGGTGGAACTCGCAGCCCTCGAAGAATCCGCTAAGCTGCTGCATGTAGAAGCGGTAGGAAGCCATGTTGGCATCCTTGGCGTCCCAATCCCCTGAAACCTGGTGCACCACTAGGTCGGAGTCTCCAAAGCAGGATCCTCCTAATGCCAATCTGCTTGGCCATCTTGAGCCCATGTACCAGGGCTTCGTACTCGGTGACGTTGTTCGACGCACGGAAGTGCATCTGCTGCACATACTGCAGCTTGTCTCCCTTGGGAGAGGTGAGGATGACACCGGCCTCCAAGCCCCCGAGCAACGTGGAACCATCGAAGTGCATGCGCCAATGGGTGGAGTCTAGAGCCGGTGGCAGGTACTGGTGCTCTCCCCAGTCAGCGAAGAAATCCGCTATGATCTGCGATTTGATTATCGTCCTGGGCTTGTACTGAATGGTATGAGCTGCAAGCTCAATCGCCCATTTGGCCAATCTGCCTGAGGCATCCTTGCACCCAATGATCTCCGAGAGTGGAGTGGTGCTCACCACCATGATAGGATGCTCCTCGAAGTAGTGCTTCAACTTCTTGGCCGCCATGTACACGCCGTATGCGACCTTCTGGTAGTGCGGGTAGTTTTGCTTGGAGAGAGTGAGCACCTCACTCAGGTAGTACACCGAGTGCTGAACTGGCAGCTCCTTGCCTTCCTCGGTGCGCTCCACCACGATCACAACACTGATGACTCGCGGAGTAGCCATGATGTAGAGCAGCATTGGCTCTCACGGAGCCAGCGCCGCCAAGATTGGTGTGGTAGATAAGGCTCGCTTGAGGTCGTTGAAGGCATCGTCAGTGCGCTGGGACCAAACGAAGTGGTCTGTCTTCTTCATCAGCTGGTACGGCGGCATGCCCTTCTCCCTGAGCCGGCTGACGAACCGGCTGAGCGAGGCCAAGCAACCAGCAAACTTCTGCACATCTCTGAGCTGGGTGGGCTTCTCTAGGGCCTCGATGGCTTTTATCTTCGAGGGGTTAGCCTCGATCCCTCACTGGGAAATGATATAACCTAGGAGCTATCCAGCTGGCACGCCAAAGGTGCACTTCTCTGGGTTGAGCTTCATGCGATAGCGCCACAGGTTGGCAAAGGTCTCCTTAAGATCGTCCAGGAGTGTGCCGCTCTGCTTGGTCTTCACCACCACGTCGTCCACATAAGCGTGCACATTTCTAAGTGGCTCCAGCATTCTTCAGGCCAAACGGCATGGTAACATAGCAGTAGGTTCCATATGGGGTGATGAAGGATGTCTTGATCTGATCCGGCTAGAAGAGCGGGATCTGGTGATAGCCTGAATAGGCATCTAGGAAGGACAGCAGGTCACAGCCGGCTGTGGAGTCGATCACCTGGTCAATCCATGGTAGTGCAAAAGGATCCTTGGGGCAAGCCTTGTTGAGGCTGGTGTAGTCGATGCACATTCGCCAGGTGTTATTCTTCTTCAGAACCAAGACTAGATTCGCAAGCCAATCAGGGTAAAATACCTCGATGATAAAGCCGGCTGTAAGGAGCTAGGCAATCTCCTCGCCAATAGCTTTCCTTTTCTCTTTTGCAAAATGCTATAGCAGTTGCTTGACCAGCCTAGCATCTGGCCGGACGTTGAGTGAGTGCTCAGTCAGCTCCCTCGGCACACCTGGAATGTCCTTTGGAGACCATGTGAAGATGTCCCGATTCTCACGAAGGAAGCTGGTGAGCTCACTTTCCTATTTGGCAGACAGGCCGGTGCCGATGATGACGTACTTGGTGGGATCACTCTTGTCCAGCAGGATCTTCTTGGTGTCGTTGGCCGGCTTGAACTGCTCCACTGGTGACTGGCAAACCGTCACATCTTGCTGGGTGAGGTCCATGCGATGTAGAAGCTGCCGCTTTTCCTCGGCGATGACCAGCGCCTCTGCCAGCTGCGAGCTCTCCTTTGCGCAGGCCAGGGACTTCTTGAAGCTTCCCAAGACTGTGATCACACCTCTAGGTCCTGGGAGCTTCATCTTCAGATAGGCGTAATGTGGCACCGCCATGAACTTGGCTAGGGCTGGACGGCCAAGCAGCCCATGGTAGGGACTGCTGATGTCCACCACCTCAAACCAGATGGGCTCGTGGCGGTTGTTTCCTTCCTTCCCAAAGAGAACCTCCAGCTGCACCTTGCCCAAAGGGGTGCAAGAATGCCCAGGCACGATGCCATGGAAGGTGAGCCAGCTCGGTTTTAGCTGAGCAAGCGGGATGCCCAACTTCTCCAGAGAGCTTCGGTAAAGAAGGTTGATGCTGCTGCCGCCGTCAATGAGCACGTGGGAGAACCGGCACATATGCGTATCGGAACACACAACTGGGTCTAGGACCAGAGCATATTCTCTAGGACTGGGCATCAGCCTCGGATGGTCCTCGCGTCCCCAGGTAATGGCCGCCTCAGACCAATGCATGAACTGGGGTTCTGCAGGCATTACAGCGTTCACCTCTGCTTCATGCCAAAGGTCATTCCTTTTATCCTTGCCGGGGGTGGTAAAGATGTGATATTGCTCAACATCCACCGGGAAGTCATCGTCTTGATCCGGCTCACCTCCAGCCGGGCCGTGCTGTTGGTCCTCCTGACCTCCAGCCGGTTGCGCTTGTGACACTCCAGGGATCTGCCGAGCGTGTTGCTTGAGCTCTCTCATGAATCGGCACTGACGTGTTGAGTGGGTCGCTTCCCTGCCCAGGGAGGTGTGGAACTTACACGGCTGGTCAAGTGCAGTGTCGAGGGTGTACTTGCCCTCTTTGCGCCCATGACCGCTGCTGGCAGCCCCTGGGCCTCCTTGGTCAGAAGCCGCTCGCTTTGAGCTAGCATATCCTATGGGGAACACCTCGATGTGGTCAAGCCACAGGTGGATGTACAGCGCCGGTGGGCGAGCCTGAGACTCCGACCCTGGCGCTGGCACCAGGATCTGGCGTGGCCTGCTTGTTCCACCACCTTGCTGGGCGCGGCGGCCTTGGGCGTTGCCGCTCGGAGCACGGCCACCCTGTCCGCACCCTCCGTGGCCTTGGCTTGCCGATGTCGACCGCTGGATCAAGCTGGGGCCTGCGATGGTGAAGCTGCGTCGCAGGTCACGAGCGAGCTCAGTCGGTGCATCTCCATGCATGTCATAGAACTCGCTGAGCATGGTGCTCGCGCGGCACCGGTTGGCCTCGTCCTCAGCCACCTTGCTGAGGAGGACGAGACGCGTCCGCTCCAGGGCCTCGATGACCCAGGCGGGGTCGATGACGCGGCTGAGGGGAGCGCACAGGTCCACCACGGAGACATCTGGGGCATCCTGCTCTGGGAGCAGAGCATCTTGCTCCTGTGGAAGAAGGCGTTCGGGCGACGGGCGCTCGGGGCGCGGAGAGTCGCCGTCCTCCTCTTCTCCCAAGGCCATCACCTCGACCATGGCGCCAAGATTGCTGCTTTCATCGCAGCTCGAGCCTCCATCACAGAGAGAGTCAAAGACGTCGGTTACCTCCTCCGGGAAAGGATTGGTGATGTAGAAGCGATGGCTGCCGACGTCGAGGAAGGAGCCGCTGTTGCCAAAGCCGTTCTCAAAGTGGGCCAAGTTTTTGCTAATGCAGTCAAAGGTACCAAACCTCCAGACAAGGCCGGAGGCGACCTTCTCGCCAAGAGCCAATGAGGGTCCCGGCCGGAACTTGACTCCACTCACCGCCGCACTTTGCCCCATGGTGGGCGCCAACTATCATGGGAATTTAGAGACAGTAGCTATGGGGTGGCTTATCGATGGGGCTCGACGGCGGTGACGATGGGTCTGGCTCAGGATTGTGCTAACAGAGACACCTCGGTTTACCCAGGTTCAGGGCCCTCCCGAATGGAGGTAAAACCCCTACTTCCTGCCTGCTTTGTATTATCTCGACAGTAGCGATTACAGTGCTCCTCCAGCTGTTCGGGCTAGATAAGGAAGAAGAAGATTGGATCTCCCTAGACTAAGGGTCCAGGCCACCTTATATAGGCAGGGGCCTGGTTACAGGTTAGGTAGCAGTTTGGCCGGCTGCCGACTCCTCCGCGGCGGCATCCTTGGCATGATCCTCTGGCCCTGCTCTGACAAAGGCACTTTATAAAGCGCCTTTCCCCTGGACCAGCATCTGGGAGGCATATCCCCTCCCTTTTGCCTCGGATCCCGTCATGGGGAAGGGTCCTTGATCGCTGATTAGCTGAGGCCGGTCATGGTGCTCGTCACTTCCATCCTTGTCCTCTGTCGTTCTTGTCGGGGCCAGCCCACTTTTGGCGAAATAACCGTTGGGAGGCTTTTGTCTTCATCGCCTGGCTCTGGCTCTCTTCGGTGGAATCGCTAGCCGGCTGCTGGCACAGCCGGCCCTTTGGACGGAGCCGTTCTTCTCGTGCTGAGGTCGTGGAGACTCCTGGGATGCCAGCCGTCATATTGCTTGGCCCTTGGTACGCCCTATAAGTCATCCCCACGACACTTGGTATGAGTTGCGGTAATGAAATATTAATGAGAAATTTTATCATTTACTTTTGGCACACTTTATTTTAGTTTGCAATCTTTCTTATATGGCTAATCTTGTTGATTAGTATTGGTATCACTTTGGGAGCATGAGTAAATTTAGTTGGTTTTGGCAAACTTAGCTTGGTCAGTAGCAACACTACCTTGAGGTTTGAGTAGAAAAGAAGAAAGAAGTGTTTGTAGTTACATCATTTCAGCTTTCCTTCATGTTTGGCTCATAAGCAATAGTATTCTCAAGTTAAAATTGTTGTACTTTCAAGGAAGTTTGCATGATTGTTCCTATTATATGTATATTTGTTTGTTTCATGCAACTCTTATGCTTGCTACCCAGCCTTGCTAGCCAAAAACCTATACTGAGAGGGAATACTTCTTGTGCATCCAACTCCCAAAAACCAAGTTACTTCCAAAGAGTCCACTATAAATTCCTATGCATGGTATTTCAAGCCATTCCAAGTAAATTTTCATGTGCTACCTTTCAAAAACCTTCAAAAACTTCTCATTTTGTGCCACTGTTTTTAGCTCATGAGGATGTAGTGGTTGGGTTTGTTATCTTCCATACTAAATTAAGTACCCCTCGACTAGGCAGCTTCATCTTCTCGTCATTAATTTTCCAAGAGAGCTGGTCAGACCATAGTAATCTTAAAAAGAAAGAAAAGAAAAAGGCACTCCTCCATGGTTTGTGAAAGTTGGTGGGCACCCGATGGAATCGGTTAGCCATGGTTTGAGAAAGGAAAAGGTGGGGAGGAGTGCAAAGCTATAAAAGAGCACAATTGTGCCAATTAATCAACATCTCCGAACTGCTCTCACTTGTTTAGTATGGAAGATATCAAGAACTCCGTTGCTAGTCATTGACAAAAGCAACCACCTCCCAAAATAACTTTTACCTCTGTTTTACAAATGAAAAGCTCTAGCACATGTTTAATCACTGCTTCCCTTTGCGAAGGGCCTGTCTTTTACTTTTATGTTGAGTTGACCAATTCCCTTCTATCTCAAGCAAGCATTTGAGTTGTTATGTTTCACTCATCCATATGTTGATCCGTTCAATTATGTTTACTATCTTCTTTTGTTTAGTACAATGCATTTATCTAAAGGAATGCATCTTTGAAAGCTTTCTATGATTGCAAAGAGTTTGTTTTGTTGAGCATATGGTTTTTGCTATATTAGCTCTATTTTAAAAGGCTCCATTCAAAAGCAAGTATAGTTTGTTCATTGTTCTCTAACCAAGAACTAAGGTTTGCCATCACCAATTATAGTTTACCTTGTGCATCTTTATTTGTGATTCCCTATTACTTATGGCAAGTCTATATCATATAAAGGGAAGTTGTTGTCTATTATAATTTGTTCCTTGGTGAATGTAATGCTTCTTGTCCATATTTTGATTATCGACACTTCACTCCATAAACCTGTGGTCATGTTTACCGAGTTTAGTTTTTGCTTGGGGACAAGCGAGGTCTAAGCTTGGGAGGGTTGATACGTCCATTTTGCATCACTATTTTGTATCATAATTTACTGTTATTCATTGATATATTTCACATTTAGAGATGATATTTATGTTGTTTCCTCTATTTTTACATGTTTGATGACCATTGGAGGTTTTGCTGCAGGAGTCAGGATTCTACTGAAAAAAGGACCGTCAAGACACCATATTTTGGAAGATCAGGAAATTCTAGAAAAATACCAGAAAATTATATTTTTCCAGAAGACTGAGGAATCCAGAAGGAGGAGGCGAGAGGAGCCACAGGGCAGGCACACACACAGGGGGTGCAGGCCCACCCCTGGCCGCGCCAGCCTATTGTGTGGCTGCCCTGGCCCACTTCTGCCATCGCCCCTTCGCGTATTTCATCATCCCCAAAAACCTAAGTCAAATGGGGGCTCAGAGATAGACACCGCCGCCTCTGCGGGGCAGAAAACACCAGAGAGAGAAAAGCTCTCCGGCAGGCAGAAATATACTGGGGAAATTCCTTCCCGAAGAGGGGAGATCGTCGCCATCATCATCATCATCATGCCGGACTTCATCGGGATCATCATCACCATCATCCTCATCACCAGCACCTTCATCTTCACCATCACCATGCCATCCCGCTGTAACATCTTGTGTTGAATCTTATCAAATTCTTTGGGGACACTTTCCCGGTGTTGATTACTCTTGTGGTTGATGCTATTGAGTAGAACCATTGAATTAAGGTTTATGTTCAGATTGTTATTTACCATTATTTCACCTCTGATCATGATCCATATGATGTCTTGTGAGTAGTTTGTTTAGTTCTTGAGGACATGGGAGAAGTCAAGTTGTTAGTAGTGGAATTATGTTGAGTAATATTTAATGGTTTGATATTTATTTGTTTTGGTGCTATTTCACTAGTGGTGTCATGTGAACATCGACTACATGATACTTCACCATTTATGGGCCTAGTGAGATGCATTGTGTATTTGGCTACCAATTGTGGGGTTGCTGGAGTGACAGAAACCTAAACCTCTATTGGGAGACCATTGCACCAGAGAGCGTAGGATCTTAGAGTTTAAGGTTGTAGTTAGATTTATCTTAATTACTTTCTTGTAGTTGTGGATGCTTGCCTGTAACGCCCCACCTTTGAATTAAGGTGGAACACCTGTGTTAAGTGCTATTCCTTGGATCACTGATAGCACCACAGTACAAAATATAGTGATCATTGCAATAGTATCAAATATTGCATCGCGAATCCAGTTACATAAGTCTCAAACCTTATAGATTTACAGTGGAAAACAAAGTGGCAATGAGCCTCCATCTTCATCACGTGCCACAAGCAGACATGTTGGAATGTAGTCTCGAGATCCTACTAAATGATCTTTATCTGAAAACCTGCACATTTGAATATGTAGCCCCATAAATGGGGGTCAGTACAATGATGTACTAGAAAATGACACATATTTGGTGATTGTTGTAAAAGAACTAGCTACATGATATTTGGCTGGTAGATCTCATAAGCTGCTTTGCATAAAGCCAATTTTATCCTAAAATCCTTTTTAAAACTTTCTTTCAAAATTTTAGTTTATAAGGGTCAAGACAACCCCCATACATTGCATACTGGCCGGTTTGTAGTTCTGGGCAAAACTCAACAAAGTTGGAACATCAGAAACCACCACCCCTCAGAGTGTATGGCCCTGAGCTCCTGCCTAAGGGTTTCTAGTAAAGTTTTTAAAGCATTCAGAAATGGTGATGAGATTCTTCCGTACATTCCATGTCTAGAGACTCAAATTGCCCATAACCGGGGACACGGCTAATCGATTAGTTTGACACTCTGCAGGGGTTGTGCACTTTCACCTTAAGACCCATTCTACCCAGAGAGAAGAATGAGACAAGACCTTTCAAAAGGAGAGAGCAACCATAATGGCAAGATCTGTTCCCATCCTATAATTCTGCTACCAGCCCATATCTTGCATACAAGTTGAACCATCACATCTTAATCAATCAAGATAGAGCCCATATTGTCATAAGGCTGCACTGGAAGTACTCTAAAGAATGGAAGACATGGTAACCTCTTTATTCCTGAGTGGCATTCCACAAGTGTACTCCTGAGGTACACCCCACCCTCTACGAGGCATGAGGCCCCAGGAGACACTCAACTTTGCCTCCATCAACAAACCAATCCACCTAGGTGTTTCATTTTAGTTGAAGTTCTTAATTTGTTCACAAAACTCTTTTAACAAGTGATCATAGCATGGCATCAATATTTTTTAGAGTATTTAGCATCCTAACAGGTAGGGTTTAAAGGATAGCTACACACTACTAGGATCTAAGCATTTTATAAAATAGTTGAACATTCCACCTATCATGCATACTACTGAAAATCACTATTGCAGTAGTAAAAGTGGGTAGAAGCATGTGTATCACTTGCCTTTTTGGAGTTCAAACCCCTTTAACCTCTCTCAACAAGATACGTTCTCTCTTTTCAATCAATAGCAATAGGAGTAACACAACATAAGCACACTGTTCCATGACAAACAAGATCAAGCAATGCAAACAATTGAAAAGGGTTGGTTCAACAATTTAAAATTCTTATGATTTTTGTGATGAGAGAGATATGTCATAAACCTTGGCTTACAAGATAGGGGTTGAGAGTTTGGATGGGAAGGTCAAATGATTGGAAAGGATTGATCCTCCAAGATTACAATGTAATGATAAAAATCTTGTGCTTGGCATAAGTAAAGATAGAGTTTAGATATGACTCATGTGGATAGATTCACATAAGTATAGAATAGTGCAACATAACACTACTGAATAAAGTGTAATAACACTTACTCAAAATAGTACATGTTACACATAGGCTTGGGTATGAATAGGTATGAGAGTTATTTTAGAGTGATGGTGGCTTCTTGGCCACAAGATTTTGTTGGACAAGAGATTTAATTAAACTAGGTTAAAATCTCAAGATTGGGCCATGTCAATGTTTAAATTCCACTTTGAAGAATTTTAAACTAGATTTGGTTTATAGTTTCAAGAATGGTATCTAATTTAAATGGTTAGGATATGTGTGACATGGTGTGTAGTGTTCTACCACAAATAGCAAGGAAAACCTAATTGGGTTCTACCATACAATACTCAATTTACTCAAATGTAATTTGAATATTGTGAACTGCTCCACAAGAATAGATGGCATGATATTGGGTAATGATCAAGTTGAACATGATAGGAATAGATAGGTATGATCATATGATTCACTTTTGAAAAAGGAATCATATTTGAAAAGAAATATAGAATTAATTCTATAATGAAAATACTCATATTCTCATAATTGAATTTGAATATTTTCAAGGTGTTTCAAATATTTTGGACAGTGATGCTACTGGATAGGAGATAGTAACACAAAGCTACTGCAAGTGGTTTCACTCCAAAATCATTTTTAGAATTCAAATTATGATCAAAGTAGTGATTTGAATATATTTGAATGTACCAAGTTTGTGCACCTATCAACTTTTGTGTTTCTTGATTCTAAAATGTTCTACATGTTCTATGGAATCCATAGACTACAAAATTATAGAAATTGGATGTACAGAACATTTTCTATGATTTATTTGGTGCAAAGAGGCACTTTTTGCCATTTGAAATTCATTTCAAAAATTTGTACAGTTACACCAAGATATTACAGCATGATTGGGTTCTACACATTGCAAGGAATCCATGGATATAAAGTTTGCAAATTTTGGACCAGCAGAACATTTTATATTGATTTTACAAGTTTCTATCTATTTGAAGGGATTTTGAATTCTATTTGACTTCTAGCTGGCCACGTGGCGCTTTTCCACTGGCTCATACCAGTTCGTTGATAGGATTAAAAGGGACCATTGGATCTTCATAAAATAGATGATCCAGATGTGATTTGACTAGGGGCTCACCTGGTTGACCTAGGTGGTCATCGGAGACGGAAAAGATGGCGGCGGCGGCTTTGTCATCATCGGCGGGGTAGCTCCCGTTGTCCTGGAGGTTGACGGACAGGCGTACAGGATGTAGGGAGCCTCGGCGAGGTTCTGGGCAAGGTCGGCGGCTCTTGGGATGGTTTCCTGCAGTGGCTGCAGGCAAACGGAGGGACTCCAGGCGCCGGCGGCTCAGAAGTAGTTGCTGTCATCGGTCCGCCGCAAGAAAACAACCAGGGTGGGTACGAGAGGATGCGCAACAGAGAGGGAAAAAGAAAGGATCAAGAAACGGCGGCTTTCACTCTCGGAGTCGATGAGGAAGTTGCAAGTAATGGCGCTAGCAGTGTGTCCTCTGGCAAGTGATTACCATGCTCTGGCAGCGATTTGAGCGAGTGAAGGGTGGGAGAAATGGAGAGGGAAGGAAGGGGTCTGCAGGAGGGGTTTGACTTGGGCGGTTTGGGCTCGAGAGGATAAGGGGGAGGCCAAGATCATGGCAGGAACGCCTGAGGGGAACCATCAGAGGTTAGGGATAGCCCTGACAGTGGGGTCCCACCTGTCAGGGGGAAGAGAGAGGGAGGGGTAGTTACCGTTTCAGGTTTTGAAGTTGGGCCACTGAATTTGGTTTGGGCTGGGCTGCACGGTTCGAATCCTTTTCTCTTTTTATTTCCTTCTTACTTTTATTCTTTTCTGTTTTCATATTTCCTTTTTATCTTTTGCAATATGATTTCAAATCCAATCAAACCAATGTCTAAATTTTTCTAAAATTCAAATAAACAATACAAAACAGTAAGAAACAAGTTTTCAAAATAAAATAAGATTTTCCATAAAACCTTATGAATTTTGTCAAAAGAACTATCTTGTATAATGCAAAATATAGTTTTAGGGTTTCCAAAATAACTCTTTATAATCAGGTATAATACTACATAAAAATTATATTTTTGAAATTCATTTTCAAACATATTTTTAGTATTGCAAACTTCATACATTGTTTTGAAAAATATTTCCTTGGAAAATAAGCTTGCATAGAACTAGTATGAAAGCAAAATAGCATTTTTGGGATTTCCATTTCCTCAAAGAGTCCTTTAAGGAATAATAGCAAGTTGAAATAGTTTTTTCTAACTAACATTTGAATTGGGAAATTTATAAGAAACTATTGTATAAATTGGAACCCTTGGAAGTGAAATAATTTGAGTTTGAAGGTTTAATAGAACTTTAGGGAAAAGCATTTAATTAAACTCAAAAAAAATTAATTTCCTATGATTTTTCAATCAATAGAAGCAAAACAAAATTCTTTTTGTTCTAAATTTTGATAAAAACTTGGGATGTTACAGACTACCACCCTTAAAGGAAATCTCGTCCCCGAGATTTGGAGCAGCTAGAAAGGTAGAGGAGTTTGGGGTACTTAGTTGGCTACCACCCTTAAAAGAGACTTTTGTGGGTAGTCTAGGTCTTTGATTCAAAGTAAGCACACCTGGGATTGGACTTGGCACTGGGTCATTTTTTTTGAATCTATAGTAAGCTTCTATCTTCATTTCCAATAGGTGGGTGTCCATTCATAAACTTGGTTTTCCAATATTTCTCAAAGAGGCTTGAGTAGAACTTTGCTCCATTGTGGAGCTTCTATCCAGCAATGTAGTTTGTTGAACAACTTTGGACACTAAAGGGTCACTATTTGGGTTAATCAGAGGACCAAGTTAAGATGATCTCATATCTTCATTTCATCCTCTTTGTTGACATCCTTGGCAATCTTCCATCTTATGATGCATTCCTTTGTAAAAACTCTTGGTTCAAATGGAGCTCTCAAGGTTGGTAAGTCTTCTTCTGTAGCAAGTCTTCTTCCATGGTAAGCTTGTGGTTCATCCTCACCGTAGTCCTACATTTTGGCCACGCTGGCTCACTATAAAGGGTGTAACAACTTATCCTTCTAAGGTTAAGGTTTAACAACGTTGTCTCTCTTGTAGGTATGTCTCTCTAGGTTCGCAAGGTCAACATTATGAGAGAGAATAATAAGAGTAGTAGGAATGGTGATCAATCCATCCTGCACCCAAATCATTACTTCATACATGGTTTGCAAACCTCATATTCTAACTCTTGGTCAACCTCTCTAGCTTTGACAAAAATTCTCTTGGAAATGGAAAAAATGTATCAATCCTCTTTTTTCTGAATTTTAGAAAACCAATCTATCGTTCCTTAGCTAGGGGTTTGCGTACTCTGACATATGCTGTTAACTCTTGAGTTACATATCCTTTGGCTTGTGATACGTCCATTTTGCATCACTATTTCGTATCATAATTTACTGTTATTCATTGATATATTTCATATTTAGAGATGATACTTATGTTGTTTCCTCTGTTTTTACATATTCGATGATCATTGGAGGATTTACTGCCGGAGTCAGGATTCTGTTGGAAAAAGGACCATTAAGGCACCATATTTCGAAGATCAGGAAAATTCCAGAAAAATTCCAGAAAATTATACTTTGCCAGAAGACTGAAGAAGCCAGAAGGTGGAGGCGAGAGGGGCCACAGGGCGACCTCACCACCAGGGGGCGTGGCCCAGCCCCTGGCCGCACCGCCCTGTGGTGAGAGCCCCCTGGCCCACTACTACCATCACCCCTTCGTGTATTTCATTGTCCCCGAAAACCTAAGTAAGGGGGGCTCAGAGATAGACACCGCCGCCTCTGCGGGGCGGAAAACACCAGAGAGAGAAAAGCTCTCTGGCAGGCAGAAATCTGCCAGGGAAATTCCTTCCTGAAGAGGGGAGATCATCGCCACCATCATCGCCATCACACCGGACTTCATCGGGTTCATCATCATCATCATCTCCATCACCAGCACCATCATCTCCACCATCACCATGCCATCCCGCTGTAACATCTTTAGTTGGATCTTGTTAAATTCTTAAGGGAAACCTTCCCGGTGTTGATTACTCTTGTGGTTGATGCTATTGAGTGGAACCGTTGAATTAAGGTTTATGTTTAGATTGTTATTTACCATTATTTCACCTCTGATCATGATCCATATGATGTCTTGTGAGTAGTTCATTTAGTTCTTGAGGACATGGGAGAAGTCAAGATGTTAGTAGTGGATTATTGTTGAGTAATATTTGATGGTTTGATATTTATTTGTTGTGGTGCTATTTCACTAGTGGTGTCATGTGAACGTCAAGTACATGATACTTCACCATTTATGGGCCTAGTGAGATGCATTGTGTATTTGGCTACTAATTGTGGGGTTGCTGGAGTGACAGAAACCTAAACCTCCATTAAGAAACCATTACACCAGGGAGCGTAGGATCTTAGAGTCTAAGGCTGTGGTTAGATTTATCTTAATTACTTTCTTATATTTGCAGATGCTTGCAAGGGGTATAATCACAAGTGTGTATTTATCCTAGTAAGGGTAGTGCGCTAGCACAGGTTCACCCCCATAACACTTATCAAACCAATAAAGATTATTTAGCGGCATGAAGCGAAAGCTCTTGACAGAAACTCCCGTGTGTCCTCGAGAACGTTTGGTCATCATAAGTTACACAACCGGCTTGTCCTTTGCTTCAAAAAGGATTGGGCCACTTGCTGCAATTATTACTACTGTCTTTTATTTACTTGCACTTTATTTTACTTGCATTACCAAATACCCCTGAAAACCCGTTTGCTCGTATTTACAGTGAATCCTTGATCAAAACCACTTGTCAACACCTTCTGCTCCTCGTTGGGTTCGACACTCTTATTTATCGAAAGTACTACGATACACCCCCTATACTTGTGGGTCATCAGCTTGCCATTTCACGGGAGAAATAAAATCCATTCAACAAGGTTGTCCTTAGCTCTTACAAGTCCTTACATTATTTATTACAAGGCGGTAGTTGCATACAAATTCTTCCAAATTGGCTACTCCTTGTTGTGTCTTCTCCTTGTATTGGTGGCATCTTCGGTTATCCCATTTTCTGAAGTCTTGAAGTGCTCTTCTTTTCGCATCTCCTTGCATAGTGTTCCTTTTGGTTGCATTTCTGACAAGTGACCAGATTTGTTCCCCTTTGCCTATTCGCTTTGTTGTCCCTTTCTGGACATTTTTCTGCATAATGCCCTAGCTCCTTGCAATGGAAGCACAATACCTTGCTATTGTCTTTCTTCTTTATCTTCTTCTTCTTTTTGGGTATCTCTAAGGCTAGGAGATCTCTTACTTCATTACCTTCATATTCCACTATCGTGGTGGGAAACTTTTCTCATTTCTTTAGGCAGTTTCTAGGCAAGTGTTCTTGTCTTCTATCTGTTAAGCAACTCTTGGTGGTGGTTTCAGATGCTACTTTCATGTCTTTCATTTCCACCTCCATCTTGGGTCTTCCATCTTTAGGGGTCTTTCCTAGCAGCTGGCTCAATCCATCCTTGGCTTGTTGATTCATTCATTGCACCGTGTGATAAAACTTGCATTCATCAGGAACATGATTGATTCCCTTGCATAGGAAACAAGTAACCTGGGTCATGGGACATTCACCAATTGGGTGGCTTGCATCACAGTAGGGACACTATTCACAACATTCCTTAGATATGTGTCCTATTTCTCCACATCTCTTGCAGGCTCTCAGTGTCATCTCAACATCACTTCTTTTTTCCTTGCCACTATAATCCTTTCATGGCAAGTTGTCATTGGTACTAGCCACAATATGGGACATCATTTGTACTATTCGAGAATGATCATCCAGTACTTGCTACATTCCTGGAGGTAACTCTTTGCTATCGCGGTTAACCATACTCTGGGTCAATACTCGCATCATTTCAGTGTGTACTTCAACCATTTGTTGCATAGCTATCTCCAACTGAGGGTTGTTGTGATTGTTCTGGCATTGAGGATGCATCTGTTTGGGGTTTAGGACAGGTTTAGGTCTTAGCATAGATGAGAAATAGACAGAAAAGATCCAGAGAAGAGTTTCTACCCAAACACAGCAGATCAAGAGAATTCATCTTACAAACAACATCTAACAAACATTCATCACATCAAGCAAACTAGGTCAAACACTAATAATCTAGCATGGTCATACCCCAATTTGGTATGATCATTAGATTATCACAACATCGTTGGTTCTATAAACTAGAATATTAGTGGTCTAGTCTATTACTATCTTCATTGTCATAGGTTCTCATTTCCACTTCCTCAATGTATCTTTGATTTTGTGCATACTTCACATCTGCCTTTCTTCAAGCTCTTCGTTGGCCTTCCATGTAGTGCATCATGTTGGGTCATCTAAAGCAAAATAAAACATTTGAAAAGGAAGTAGGAGAGAAATACAAGTAGTTCAAAATGCAAACCCTTCTTTTTTTATATATATAGTAGCAAGATGAGATTGATTTTTTATCCTAGGGTCTTCCTGTTTCTAATCCAAACCTAGGGTCTCGATCCTACAGGCAACACTATGCTCTGATACCATTTTGTTACGCCCCACCATTGAATTAAGGTGGAACACCTGTGTTAAGTGCTATTCCCTGGATCACTGATAGCACCACAGTATAAAATATAGTGATCATTGCAATAGTATCAAATATTACATCGCAGATCCATTTACATAAGTCTCAAACCTTATAGATTTACAGCGGAAAACAAAGTGGCAATGAGCCTCCATCTTCATCATGTGTCATAGGCAGACATGTTTGAATGTAGTCTCGAGATCCTACTAAATGATCTTTATCTGAAAACCTGCACATTTGAATATGCAGCCCCATAAATGGGGGTCAGTACAATGATATACTGGCAAATGACACATATTTTGACACATATTTGGTGGCTGTTGTAAAAGAACTAGCTACATGATATTTGGCTGGTGGATCTCATAAGCTGCTTTGCATAAAGCTAATTTTATCCTAAAATCCTTTTCAAAACTTTCTTTCAAAATTTTAGTTTATAAGGGTCAAGACAACCCCTATACATTACATATTGGCCGGTATGTAGTTCTGGGCAAAACTCAACAAAGTTGGAACATCAGAAACCACCACCCCTCAGAGTGTATGGCCCTGAGCTCCTGCCTAAGGGTTTCTAGTCAAGTTTTTAAAGCATTTAGAAACAGTGATGAGATTCTTCCGTACATTATGTCAGGGGGATGACCCCCGGTAGGGTCAAGAGACTAGAAAGATACAAGGAATAAGGTTGACTTTATGTCGGTTGACCTAGATGGGGTCTGGCCGGAATATAGAAGCATCGGCCAGACCGGCATATAAGTGTATCCCGGTGGCAGTTTAGATATGCTGGAATAACCGGGATACTTATTGAGGAGTGCCGGCATATGCATAGATATGCCAGCCTAACTTATTTGTTATGTTGTGCAGGAGCAGGGAGGCCAGATTACCCGACCTTCATAGGTCGTTGGTCCAGCATATAGGTCCAGGATATGGCCAACAGTCATATCCGGGATATATAAGTCAACTAAGGTGTCATGTCCCTACAATCAAGGAGAGATCCTGCCAAGTATGGAGGGAGATCATGGTGACAGGGTGCACAGTGGTGGTTACCTACCCTCACTGTGCACAAGTACAGAGCTTACCTCATAGTGGTAAGGTCACAGTCCAAGAAGTACAAGGTACAGGAATGTGGAGTCCCATCGGGAGCAATCAGGGAGAAAGTCAAGGGTCTCTGCCATCGTCAGCATGCCCTGTTTGGATTGTAGTTGGTGTCTCTTGGTCTCATGTGATCGTTGTAACCCTGGCCACCACTATATAAGGTGGCATAGGGAGCCCTAGTAAAGGGTTGGTCATTGAGTGTTCCTACACTTAGAAGTTCATCTTCCTCCTCAAGCTGAGAGCTTGGAAGCGCCATTGTTGTATACTCCATCGATCCAAATATATAGCAGGTAGAGCAGGAGTAGGGGTGTTATCTCCTTACGAGAGCCCCGAACCTGGGTAGATCCGTGTTCCTTTCTGTCATGCTTTTCAGCTCGTTCCCCTCTCCCGAATCCTCCAGCATCTAGTTCGGCCCCCATTTAAGCCATCCCATGGCATATGTTGTTTCACCACGACGACATTCGGCGAACACCGTGGGGCAGATCGATATGCTGGGTGGAGTGTTTATTCGGACGGGGTCCGTGATAGCAGCTTCGGGGGTGCGCGTGGTCTCTGGCCTCGTCCAGAGGCTAGGCTCGCTCAGCATCGCCAGTGACAACGCCGGATGTCTCGGCGGCCGGCCGTTCCCCAGGAATGGCCGGATCATGTCTTTCGGTTCCCACGAGGTGTACGTGGGGACAGAGAGAGTTTGCAGGGAAAAGGTGCTGGTGGCAGCGGATCCTCCGTCACATTGGCTGGCTCACGCTGGGCGTAGCGCTCACTCAGTAGAGTCGGCCGAGGTAATGATGGCTGGCACATCTGTCCCACCGGCGGATGGTGCTGGCAAAGCAGCAGCAGCAGCAGCAGCAGATACTCCCCCAGAGCCACCGAAGGCCAAGAGGTCGACACGTCCTCCGTTGGAGCGTGTTGAGAACCTGGCCGGCACTTCCGGCGTGCCTGCTAGGGGCCAGGTGCTTCTTCCCATCATCGATCGGCTTCTTGAGCCGGTGCGATCCGGTGATGATCCGGAGCAGACAAGGGAGGTCCTGGAGGGATCTCGCTAGGCCCTCATCGACGAGGCCCTGGCCATGCACCAGAAGCGCGAACGGTTTAACCGGCAACTCCGTGAGTATGAGGCAGCCCATGGTTTTACTCCTGTGGTAACCCGGCCTAGCCGGATAAATGAGGTTAGAACTAGAGGTAGAGATCTTAACACTGAGCTAGAAAAAGGTGCTAGTGATAAGGGTCATACTGCAACTAGTACTGTACCTAAGGTAATTTATAGCTCCCTAGTGAAGAACCTTAGAGCAGCAGCAGAAGTAGCTAAAGACTTATCTAGTTTATCCGGCGAAGCACTGCGTGAGCAGCAGGCCCGGCTTAACCATCTTTTGTCTGAAGCTACCAAGAAGCAGGAGGCCTTCAAAAAGGCAAACCCAGGTGCCGGGGCATCCCAGTATGTTGTGTCGGCAGGAGGTGCCGTTGCGAGGTCGAAGGGCCAAGCTTCGTCCGCATCCAAGCACCCGGCGTGCCGGGAGTGTAACCTCTGGCCACCGGGACAAGCATATCCAGGTGTATGATCCGGCAATCGCCAGAAAGCAGGCGGTGGTGCAGAAGAGTGCCGGCCAAGCCGACAAGAATGTCGGTAGCAAGAAGGCTGGTCAGAATGTGCCGACCGGGCAAAGAGCAGCTTCAGCCGGTGGGGCCCAGAGTAACAGCATAGCCCGGCGTCAGCAGCAGGGCGCTGGACATGCGGTGCAGCAGCAAGGTACAGGTCAGCCGAGACACCGTGAGGATGATGGAAATTCTGCCCTGGCAAGGACGGGATATCAGCAGCAGTATCAGCAAGGCCAGCAGTACCAGCAAGGCCAGCAGTATCAGCAAGGCCAGCAGAATGAGCAGTGTCAGCTGGAACAACAGTAGCAAAAGATGATCGCGGGCCCAATTGCGTCCCGGCTCGGACCTCGGTCCTTGGCGGCAAATGATGCGCGCTTCAAGCTGGACAGGATTCACCAGTCAGAGCTGGTGGAGAGACAAGGAGCTCCGGGTCCTATGTGCTTTGGACCCCGGATTATGGGTGAGCCGGTGCCTTACTGTTTCCAGCTTGCGCGTGGCGCGAGAACATATAACGGCAGTACAAAGCCGAAAGATTGGTTGGAGGATTACTCCACTGCGGTGAACATCACCAGAGGAAACCTCAGATGGGCGGTACGATATGTGCTGTAGATGCTTGAAGGACCGGCCAGGATATGGCTGAATAATTTGCCGGCCGGAAGTATCAATGGCTGGGTTGATTTCAAAGAGCAGTTTGTGTCAAACTTCACCAGTACTTATAAGAGACCCAACCGCCCGCAGCAACTAGCTAGCTGCCGGCAAGGAGAATATGAGACTGATCGTGACTACCTGACCAGGTGGTGCACATTGCGCAATTCCTGCGAAGGAGTTGTGGAGCTGCAGGCCATCATGTGGTTCGCTCATGGGTGTCGGCACGGCACCATGTTGTGGCAAAAGCTTCAGAGGGAAATGCCGGCCACGTTGGCCGAGACAATCAAGATTGCGGACAGTTATGCATTGGGAGATCCCATGCAGCCCACCCTTGATTCACAGGGACAGGGGCAGACCCAGCGGAACAATAGCAATACCGGGAGACCGGGGCAGTTCTATTGCCCTGATAACCGGAATAAGAGAAGAGATGAGCGGCCGGATTACCGGTACGGAACGGCACAAGTAGCAGCTGTGGAAGAAGAGCAAGAGGGCGCCGGTGGTAGCCAGCATCCGAGATACGAGGGCTATCAACAACCTCAGCAGCAGCCGCAGTAGCAGGCGCAGCCCTTCCAAAAATAGAATGTCTGGATCAACAAGAATGCCGGCAGAGCCGCTGGTCAAAAGAAGCAGTGGCCGAAGTATACAGTGGGTTTGGCCATGGAGAAACCTTGTGTATTTCACACATTCCAGCCGGGTAAGCCGGCGAATCATTTGACCAGAAACTGTTCATGGCTGGACAACATATTGGCCGGTCGTGCAGGTCCTTTTGGGCCGGCTAGGCCACCTGTCCCGGCAGCTCCATCGCCATTGACAGGTGTGAATATAGTTGCAGTCCCACCTAGGCCGGTTAATCCCGGAAACCAGAGTAATGCCAGAAATGCCGGCGTAAATCAAGTAGATCAGAACTATAACCCGGAGTACTATGCCGGAGGCCCAGCAGCGGGCCGGAATGAATATAAGGAGCACGATCAGAGCTACATGGTCTTTGAGACCGAAAGAACAGACAAGCAGAGCTTGTACCGGCAGTGTTTGGAGGTGAATGCCGTTATGTCGGTAGTTCTGAAGCTAATGTACTGGTCTGACCAGGCCATTGGCTGGGACAGGGTAGATCATCCCAAGATCATGCCAAACCCTGGCGGATATGCGCTAGTGATGGATCCGACATTTGTCAGGCCGGCTAATAATGTGAGGTTCAGCAAGGTCCTCATTGACAATGGGAGCAGCATCAATATCATGTATTGAGATACGATGCAGAAGCTAGGTATCAAGGAGAATATGCTGGAGCCAAGCAAGACCACATTCCATGGCATTGTGCCAGGACTTTCATGTGCGCCGATGGGCAAGATCCAGATAGATGTCATGTTTGGCAACCAGGATAACTGCAGGGTGGAGAACCTCATGTTTGAGGTGGTGGATCTGGAAAGCCCCTACCATGCATTGTCGGGTAGGCCAGCACTGGCGAAGTTCATGGCCTCTACTCATGTGGCCTATCTAAAAATGAAGATGCCGGGGCCCAAGGGAGTGATCACCATCATTGGTGATTACAAGCGCTCGATGGCATGTGCCACAGCCGGGTCTAACCTGGCCGAGACTCTGATCATTGCAGAGGAGAGGAAGAGGCTCAAGCGAGCAGTGGAGATAGCGGAGATAGTCGCGTTCGGCAAATCTATGCCGGGCATGACAAACCCAGGAGGAAATGCCTCTTTCCAAGTGGGCAAGGAAGTCAAGAAGGTGCCTCTGGATGAGGTTTTTCCGGAGCGCCATGCCCTCATCGGGGCAAGTTTGGATCCCAAATAGGAAAGCGAGCTCATTAGCTTCCTCCGTGAGAATCGGGATATCTTTGCATGGTCTACTTCAGACCTGCAAGGTGTGCCGAGGGAGCTGGCTGAGCATGCACTGCATGTAAGACCGGATGCTAAGCCGGTGAAGCAACCGTTCCAGCGGAATGCAGATCATAGAAGGAAAGCAATTTGGGAGGAAGTGGCCAGGCTCCTAGCCTCCGACTTTATCAAGGAAGTACTACATCCGGATTGGGTGTCTAACCCGGTTTTGGTGGAAAAGAAGAAGGATGAGCTAGCCGTAGTAAAAGTATGGCGGATGTGTGTTGATTACACCAACTTGAACAAGGCATGTCCTAAAGATCCATTCCTGCTCCCTCGAATTGATCAAGTGATTGATTCCACAGCTGGATGTGAATTGTTATCATTTGTAGATGTCTATTCTGGTTTCCACCAGATCCCTTTGTATGAGCCAGATCAAATAAAGACATCCTTTATTACCCCGTACGGGGCTTATTGCTATCTCACCATGCCGTTTGGGTTAAGAAATGCCGGTGCAACTTACCAGAGGTGTATGCAGAAGTGTCTACATGACCAAATAGATTAAAATGTGTAGGTATATGTTGATGATGTCATCATAAAAACCAAGGAGAGCAAGACTCTCATAGATGACCTCTGGGAAATCTTTGCAAATCTGAGGAGATTCCGGATGAAGTTGAATCTGGCTAAGTGTACCTTCGGTGTGCCGGCAGGCAAATTGCTCGGTTTCCTGGTTTCCAGCCGGGGTATTGAGGTGAATCCCGGCAAGATTCATGCCGTAGAAAGAATGAAGCCCCGACAGATTTGAAGGAAGTACTGAAGTTCACTGGGTGCCTCGCATCCCTGAGCCGCTTCATAAGCTAGCTGGGGGAGAAAGCTTTGTCGTTATATCAATTGATGAAGAAGTCCGACACATTTGTCTGGACAACGCAAGCAGATGCAGCTTTCAAGGAACTGAAACAGATGTTGTCAACAGCGCCGGTGTTGGCATCTCCGATTCCCAGGGAGCCAATGTTACTCTATATAGCGGCAACCAATAGAGTTGTCAGTGCAGTGGTGGTAGTAGAGCGAGAGGAAGGAGGCAAAACCGTGCAGTGGCCGGTATATTATTTGAGTGAAGTCCTTTCCACCTCGAAGCAAAACTACCCCCACTATCAGAAGATGATGTATGGTGTCTATATGGCGGCCAAGAAGCTTAAACATTACTTCCAGGAACATCCAATCCGGGTGGTGGCCGAGGCCCCTATCTCGAAAATCATAGGCAACAAAGATGCCAGTGGCATGATAGCCAAGTGGACAATAGAGTTGTCGCCATATACCCCTCAGTATGATAAAAGAGATACAATCAAGTCCCAGGTGTTGGCCGATTTCTTCATCGATTGGGCCGAGATACAATATGAGCCACCATTGCCGGATGCAAACTATTGGAGGATGCATTTCGATGGTTCCAAGACAATACATGGCCTGGGTGCCGGCATAGTTCTCAGCTCACCCAAGAATGACCAATTGAGATATGTTCTGCAGATTCATTTTGCAGCATCAAACAATGTGGCGGAATATGAGGCACTTGTGCATGGCCTGAAGGTGTCTAAGGACATAGGCATTCGCCGGATTATGTGTTTCAGTGATTCTGATTTAGTGATTCAGCAGTGTTCTGGCATATGGGATGCGCATGATGCAAACATGGGATCCTACCGTTTCCTGGTGCAGCAGTTGAGTGGTTACTTTGAAGGTTGTGAGTTCCGGCATGTTCCCCGGGCTCAGAACGAAGCAGTTGATACATTGTCCAAGCTGGGATCTTCCAGAGATTCAATCCCGCCCGGTATTTCATTGGAGCATCTGAGGAAGCCGTCAATCAAGCCCTCACCGGAATAATCGTCCATTTATGTCCCACCAAGCCCAAAAGATGCAGTTCTGATGGAGATAGATGCCAGAGCCAGGTCAGAAAACTCGGGGACTGTTCTCTCAGTCCCGGGGACTGGGCCAACATATGCAGTGAGTGCAGTATTCTGGAGCAGAAATAAAGGCAAGGGTAAGATGTACCCAGAGGTTGTGCCGATATACCCGGGGACTGCTCCGGCATACCCGGGGACTGATCCCTCAGTCCCGGGGGCTTCACAGCCCATGGAGATCGATTATGTGTCGGCCGAAATGGTGGAGATAGATCAGGCAGTGTTCACTGTTAGGGAAGTGCCCTCATGGGCACGTCCTATCATGGATTTCTTGATGGATGGTCAAGTGCCGGCGGATGAAACCGAGGCACGCCGGGTTACAAGGAGATCCAAAGGATATACCATCATAAACAAGGAAATATACAAAAGAAGTGCCACCGGAGTATTGCAGAGATGTGTCAAATCTGCAGAAGGCCTGGAGATGCTCCGGGAAATTCATCAGGGGGAGTGTGGTCATCACACTTCATCCAGAGCATTGGTGGCAAAGGTATTCCGGCATGGGTTTTACTGGCCGACGGCACTGCAAGATGCAGAAGACTTGGTCCGGAAGTGCAATGGATGTCAAAGATATGCTCACCAGATTCATCAGCCGGCGTCAGCATTGAAGACTATCCCGATAACCTGGCCCTTTGCTGTTTGGGGCCTGGATATGGTCGGGGCTTTTAAGCCGGCCAGGGGAAAGATGACCCATATCCTGGTCATGGTGGACAAGTTCACCAAATGGATTGAAGTAAAGCCCATAAGCAAGTGTGATGGTCACACAACAGTGAAATTCTTAAAAGATATAATCTTGAGATATGGTGTTCCCCATGGCATCATCACTGACAATGGGTCGAACTTTGCCCAAGGGCCATTTGCCAGATTTTGTGAGGAGGTGGGAATCCGGCTGGACATTGCGTCGGTCGCTCACCCTTGTACCAATGGCCAAGTAGAGAGGTCAAATGGACTAGTGTTATCCGGCATAAAACCCTAGCTGATAGAGCCACTAGAGAAAACTCCAGGATGTTGGCTGGATGAATTGCCAGCAGGGCTTTGGAGTTTAAGGATAACTCCGAATAGGTCAACAGGCTATACACCATTTTTTCTTGTGTATGGCGCAGAAGCTGTGCTTCCAACCGATGTGATACATGATGCACCAAGAGTGGTGCTATATACTGAGGGAGAGGCTAAAGAAGCCAGGGAAAATGATGTTGATCTGCTGGAAGAAGCAAGAGAAATAACACTGTCAAGAACAGCAGTATATCAGCAGAACCTCAGACGCTATCATGCGCAGAAGGTGAATCCAAGGAGATTCCAAGAGGGAGATCTAGTACTCCGGCTAAGACAAGGCACAGAGGGCCGGCATAAGTTAACTCCTCCATGGGAGGGGCCATTCATTGTGAGCAGAGCTCTGCACAATGATGCCTATTATCTTATAGATGCATAGGCCCCCAAGAAGGACAAGGTGGACAGGTCCGGAGAAGAAACCAAGCGACCATGGAACGTAGCCCTACTCCGTCCCTTTTACTCCTGAGCAGAATAATGTATGTATTTCCATATTTGCTTTGGGTGCCGGCACAAGACTAATGAATGAATTGTCAGCATCCCGAGGAGGTCAGGCACTGTCTTTGAGATATGTCGTTGTTTATTTTCAGTTTTTGCGTATATGCCGGCTGGCTTGATTTGAATGTTTCCTATGTCGGCCTAGTAGTGTGTCGGCACCAAAGGCCGCTCTTCGACTCAGCTGTTGTCCGAAACCCGGCTTCATGGCTAGCAAGAGTAGATGCCGGAGATTGCCTACACATGGAAAATGGCTAAGGAAATATAGAGCAAGCGAACCGATATTTATGTTATTGCTAGAGTTAAAACTTGAAATGTCGGATGATTTGAAGACTAAGTTTCAAAGTTGAAGTACTGTGTGTTTAATGAAGCAACCTTGAGACTCATAAGTCAAAAGCCAAAAGAGGTAGACAAGTAGCCAAGGTTGTGGAGTTAGGGAAACAGGAAAACAAACTCGGTGACTTAGCCGAAAGATGATACGGCACTAATAAATAAGCAAACCAAGTTAAAACTTGTTCAGGTAGCAAACCAAAGGGAAATTAAACGTATATCTTACAATTGCACCCGGCATTCCGGGGATCTGATAAGGCTTAAAGTTTTTGATGCTGCAAAGTTAAGGAGCAGCGGTAGAAGCAGAGCCGGCGGCTGGTGGAGCTGTAGCAGTGGAGATGTCGGCTTCAGGAGTGCCGGACCCAGCAGATGGAATGGAGCCATCACCTCCGCCCGGGACAGATGCCTGTTCTGGAACGTCAGTGTTGGCTCCTTCAGTTTCTTCTTCATCTTGGCTGGAGTCGGAGCCCTCAGCGTCGGCAGCAACCTTGATGTCCTCCACCTTCTTCTCTGGCTCGCGGATGTCCTAGACAAAGGCGTTGGTGTCGGCATAATCCACATAACTGTGGGCCAATTCAAGCCGACGCCGGATATGTTCCGGATCCGTGGTCCAGATAGATCCTTCACGCATAGTGCGCAAAGTCTCCAAGTCAGCTTTCTCGTACCAAGAGAGGAAGTAGCTGAGAGCTTCATCAGCTCCCACCCTTGCACCAGAATCCTGCCATTCTCAGAGACGAACCTTGGAAAGCTGCAGATCATTGCCGAGATCAACAGGATCAGTGGGCGTCCTTTGTCCCGGCCAGAGGGCAGAATATGCCTCCAGGGCATCGAGGAAGAGATCGTCGGTGTAGGAGGTCATGGCATTCTTTCGGGCTTCCAGGGCGAGCAGCTGCTCCGACATAGTCCAGTTGGGAGAGTCGACTGGGGCGCCCCGGTTCACTCGGTCCAACTGCAGAGCCTTCTCAACGTCTTCGATGGAAGCAGGAAACAGGTCTGAAAGATGGCAAGCAGGTTAGAAAAAGGAATAAGTGTCGGCACGAAGATTATGCCAGGAACGGTATATCGGACAAGATGTGTCGGGAAGAAGAGGATTTGAGGCTTACTGGCGAGATCGACGTTGAGCCGGGCAATGTCAACTTCCCATTTGGTGGCCTGCTCCTTCAAGCCATTCAGTTCTGCGTGGGCGTTGGAGGCGTCGGCTTCTGAAGTGATGAGCAGCTCCTGGGCTTTCTTGAGTTGGCCCTCCCTCTGTTCCTTCTCGTCCAGAAGCTCAGTAATCTGGCTCTTCAACTGCTCTATCTCAACCTTGTGGGCGGCATCCCGGTCATCCAGCTGCTTGGCCACATCCACTGAGGGTGTACAGTCCTGGTGACGCGCCTCCAGTGCGGCTTTCTCATCTGAAAAGATTTGAAGTTAAAAGAATGTGAAGGTAGAAAACAGTGACAAGAGTTAAAGGATTTGAAGTATAAAGTGTCTATTTGGGTGACAGCAGGATTCGGCATACCTGTCAGCTCCTTCACCCTCTGGAGGAGCGCGGTGACTTGCTCTTCGGTGGTGGCTAGAATATGTCGGGGAAGGGTTATGTGTCGGCAAGAGAAATATTCTGAAGTAAAAAGGAGGGAAGGCATCCGGCATATAATAGTATGTCGGCTAGGTTTACCTTTCTGGGACAGTTCCAGTCGGAGCTTGCTATGTGCGTCAGATAACTTCCGATGCTCGCACACCAACTCATGGTACATGTCGGCGCGGGTGTTGTTCATGCGCTGTAAAAGTATTAGGATTTGAAAGGTTATGAGAGAAGTCTAACATATCAGTGCAATTGAAGATTATATGAAGTGTTCATGATTTTGAAGATCTGGCACAGGTGCTGCGCACCTATCCCGGCCCTCGGTGACTAGGATTTGATGCTCGAATCGAGCTTTATATCTCGGTCGAGAGGATTTGAAAAGTGCTCAAGATGTTAGTTTGTTAAAGACCCGGCACAGGTGCTGCGCACCTATCTCGGCCCTCGGTGACTAGGATTTGAAGCTCGAATCGAGCTTATATGCCGAACGGTTAATTCGAAAATAGCTAAGTGCAAAAGGTATTGGAAAATCTCGGATGTCCGTATCCCGGATAGCCGACATTTTCGGGGACTGGGGATACATGTGTAGAAAAGACTTACGTTGGTGGCGTCGGCCAGAAGATGAAGTCTTTGTTGAATACTGAGGAGCTCGCAGGCAATAGGAATGGGCTTTGTGGCCAGGATACCAGCTGGATTGCCAGTAGCCGAAGCTTCGGCCAACTTCTTGCTCTTGGAGTCGGCAGTATCCATACTGTCCACGTCGTTCCACTTAATGCATTGCTCCTTAAGGGATCCAAGGCTCTTGTCGCTTTTCGACAGCAGGGAGACATGGCCCTCAAGTTCCGGTGTATCAAAGAAGCTGGGCCGGGCTGCTGCTTTGCCAAAATGCAGGGCCAGGGCAGAGCTAGGCCGGGGTGCTACTTTGGCAGCACCAGTGGCGGCGGATTGCGTGTCGGACTTGGTCGGCTTGATCTTGAGGGTGCCGGACTTGACCGGGACAGAGGTCTTGTCCGGGACAAAGGTCTTGGTCGGGGTAGCAGGCTTGGCAGGGGCAGGAGTCTTCTCAGCAGTTGGAGTCTTGGGCGCGGGTTGTTCCGGCGTAGCAGGTGCAGCTTGTCCAGCAGGGGCAGGTTCCGGGATAGTCCAGACTTCTGGAACTGCAGGGCCTTTTCCTTTGTTATCTATGCCGGCGCTCTTGTTGCTTGCGCCGGCATCTTCAGTAGTCCCGGCGCCGCTGGTGGGCGCGCTGGAATCCGGGGCATCTTGTTGGGCTCTTGTGTCCATGTGGACATCAGAAGCCGAAGGTTCCTGTTGAGCCCCCGAGTCCATGTGGACGTCAGGGGCAGAGTTGTCTTGCTCCGGCGGAGGATCGTCCTTCGCTGGGGAGGTGGTTTTATCGGGCGCAGGCAAATATACCGGCACCGAGGAGGTCGTGTGACTCGCAGAGGGTATGTCGGGGGTGGCAGTGGCCGCCGGCTTTTCAATGTTGGGGCTGGCGCTTGAGCTGGAAGCATGTTCTGGTGCAAGAGGAGCCCTGAAAGAGAGAAAACACCAAGTTAGTAATCAAAGCAAGAGATGTGTCAAAAGCAATACAAAGAAAAGAAACTTACCCCGAGGCAACAGGTCGTGGTTTCTTCGGGCGGGGCGCCCCAACCTTCTGCCTCTTCTATGCCGGCTCAGGCTGGGGTTTGACCCCGCGCTTCTTGCCAGTGCGTGCGCAGGCAGGGGGAGGTCCCTGGTTTAATGGCGCAGCATCGACCACTTCATCATCCGGGATAGCTGAGGACAGCATAGGATAAGCAAAGGGTGTGGGAGGAAAGGCATATGCAAGTGGCATTGGGTCATAATACATCAGGATCTCCTTGTCAGAATCATCCTCACTCCGGTCTTGAGTAGATTGCCGGGGTGAGGAGGCCTTA
Organism: Dactylis glomerata; assembly: GCA_007115705.1. Lineage (NCBI taxonomy): Eukaryota > Viridiplantae > Streptophyta > Magnoliopsida > Poales > Poaceae > Dactylis > Dactylis glomerata. The sequence goes on from QXEO01000306.1 coordinate 673,453, forward strand.
CCCATGGCAGCTACAGCACGGGTGCTCCTGGGAAGCTTGTCCCAGTGATCTGGATCTTCAACATCCGCGGCGGTGTGGTCTGCCGCGATCTTGATCCGGGAGTCCTCCATCCTCTGGAAGTTGAACCTCTGCATAAGGCGAAGACAATAGGTCAGAAACAAGACATATGCCGGGGCGATAAGTATGTTAGATCAAGCAGGATGAATATCGGAAAATAGAAGAATATCGGCCTAGGTATCTATATACCAGGCAAGGGCTTATGTATTGGAAAAATGGACTTACCGTAGGTGCGGGGCGATCCCGGCTGTAAGGTTCTAGCCCCCAGGCAAAGGTGGCCTGAGAGGACTTGCAGATGTCCTTGATTCGCCGCAGGATGTCGGCCGGGGTCAGCTCGTGTGTGGAGTGCCGTGTGGGGTCCATGAGCCCGCTCATTTGGCATATCTTGTGAGGCCAGCGCTGAAGAGGAGAGACGCGCCGGCTGATGAAGCATGCCACCAGGTCTTGAGGAGTGAGGCCCTCATCCCGTAGCTCACCCTTAACCCGGTGGAGGGCGTTAACCGGCCCGACGGTGGTCTTCGGGTTATACGTCCAGTTCTTCATCGCCAAGGGTGGCTCATCCATGAATGGCGGTAGGTTGAGCAAATCGACGTTGGTGGTGTTCTTGACGTAGAAGAAGCTCTTTTGCCACTTCTTGCAAGACTCGAGCAGTTCCACCTTGGGAAAGTCCGAGCCCTTCTGGGACATAATGGTGGCCGCGCCGCATTGAGTCATGGGGCGGTCCTTCTTCTCCTGGGCTGTCTCCGGTGGGTCGTCCTTGGACCGGGGCGGTTCTTGGACAACTTGCTTCCGCAGTTGGAAGTACTTCGCCCAGCCTTGGGTGAAGGCCTCTATGCCGGCGAAGCCTTCGCAGAAAGCGGCGAAGGCAGAGAGAATCATCACAGCGTTCGCCGGGATATGGTGAGGCTGTAAATCGTAGGTGTCAAGGAAGTCCCGGAAGAATTCTGACGCCGGTAGACCAAAACCAAAGTGGGCAATGAACACGACTCGTTCGCCGGGTTCAGGTGCCGGCACAATCTCTCCCGCTGGTAGCCGGCATGCAACACCCTCCGGGACTCTTCTGGTGGTTGTGATCCAGGATATGTCGGCCGGAGTAACCTCCGACCCCTCCCAGCCGGAGCGTCCTTGGAGCTGGGCCAAGTTATCTTCCTCCGAAGCCGAGGTGGCCGTCATACTCGATGATGCCATCTTGGTGGCTGGGACAGGGCGTGAGAGCCGGAGTCCCGTGATGTTAGTCCTATCAATATCAGGGTAAAGAGGAAGGTTAGTCTCGCCGGTATACCGCTCTCACCGAAGTTAGCAGAAAAAGAAGATCTACCAGCGCAGTTAAAACCAGAAACAAATAGGTGTATAATGCCTAAGGAAGAACACCTGTGAACTGCTAAGGAATGTTGCTAGTAATGCTAGTTGGATCAGAGAAATATCAAGCGAAGGAACTGCAGAAGATCTTAGCGGGTAATGTTACCAGTGCATGGCTACAGAAAAGTGTGAGAGAGGAAGAACAGAGAAGGAAAAGCTTACCGGAGTTCGAGCGGCGGCGATGGAGCGGCGGTGAGCTTGCAGTCAAAGATCCAATCTCCCTCGGTGATATCCAGAAGAGGAGCAGCAGTGGCGGTGAGGAAGGTGAAGATGCCGTACGTCGGTGAGCGGAGGCGCCGGCGTGCAGAAGGGTGGTGGCAGTGTTCCTTCTCTATTCCTCGGTCCGGCGGTGAAGCGCAAGGGGCAGAGGGAAAGAGGAAGAAGAAGATGGTGTGGGGTAAAAAGGAGAAGTTTACCCCCGCTGCCCTATTTATATATCGCAGGGTAGGGGTTGTGGAGATCGTGGTAAGTGTTCCACTACCCGACCGTTCCTGCGAGGAGTCGCCATGTGGCAGCACGGAGTGGGGCGGCGGTTCCTGTAACCGTGCCACTAGGCAATGATAGCACGCAGTAAATGCACTGTGAACCGTCACGTCGTATGACCGTTCGTGGTGGCAGGGCAGTTGCAAGTTTCGATGCAAACTATCGGGTTTGGCTTCTCAAGGAAGTCTCATCTATATGTCGGTGTAACTGCCCGGGGAATAAGTTCCGTCCGGAATACCCCGGGACCGACCGGATTAACTTGTGGAAAGGAAAGAAGAGCCAGCATACAGTGTGATCACCGGTGTAAGATCATGAGCCGGGATATAGCAAAAGAGATATCATGTTAAACCTGCCAAGGCCCCTCAGTTAAGACTGGGGGACCTCGACAGCTTCGGGGACTAATGTCGGGGGGATGACCCCCGATAGGGTCAAGAGACTAGAAAGATACAAGGAATAAGGTTGACTTTATGTCGGTTGACCTAGATGGGGTCTGGCCAGAATACAGAAGCGTCGGCTAGACCGGTATATAAGTGTATCCTGGCAGCAGTTTAGATATGCCGGAATAACCGGGATACTTATTGAGGAGTGCCGGCATATGCATAGATATGCCGGCCTAACTTATTTGTTATGTTGTGCAGGAGCAGGGAGGCCGGATTACCCGACCTTCATAGGTCGTTGGTCCGGCATATAGGTACAGGATATGGCCAACGGTCATATCTGGGATATATAAGTCAACTAAGGTGTCATGTCCCTACAATCAAGGAGAGATCCTGCCAAGTATGGAGGGAGATCATGGTGATAGGGTGCACAGTGGTGGTTACCTACCCTCACTGTGCACAAGTACAGAGCTTACCTCATAGTGGTAAGGTCACAGTCCAAGAAGTACAAGGTACAGGAATGTGGAGTCCCATCGGGAGCAATCAGGGAGAAAGTCAAGGGTCTCTGCCATCGTCAGCATGCCCTGTTTGGAGTGTAGTTGGTGTCTCCTGGTCTCATGTGACCGTTGTAACCCTGGCCACCACTATATAAGGTGTCATAGGGAGCCCTAGTAAAGGGTTGGTCATTGAGTGTTCCTACACTTAGAAGTTCATCTTCCTCCTCTAGCTGAGAGCTTGGAAGCGCCATTGTTGTATACTCCATCGATCCAAATATATAGCAGGTAGAGCAGGAGTAGGGGTGTTATCTCCTTACGAGAGCCCCGAACCTGGGTAGATCCGTGTTCCTTTCTGTCATGCTTTTCAGCTCGTTCCCCTCTCCCGAATCCTCCAGCATCTAGTTTGGCCCCCATTTAAGCCATCCCATGGCATATGTTGTTTCACCACGATGACACATTCCATGTCTAGAGACTCAAATTGTCCATAACCAGGGACACGGCTAATCGATTAGTTTGACACCCTGCAGGGGTTGTGCACATTCACCTTAAGACCCATTCTACCCAGAGAGAAGAATGCGACAAGACCTTTTAGAAGGAGAGAGCAACCATACTGGCAAGATCCGTTCCCATCCTATAATTCTGCTACGAGCCCATATCTTGCACACAAGTTGAACCCTCACATCTTAATCAGTCAAGATAGAGCCCATATTGTCATAAGGCTGCACTAGAAGACATGGTAACCTCTTTATTCCTGAGTGTCATTCCTGAGTGTCATTCCACAAGTGTACTCCTGAGGTACACCCCACCCTCTACGAGGCATGAGGCCCCAGGAGACACTCAACTTCGCCTCCATCAACAAACCAATCCACCCAGGTGTTTCATTTTAGTTGAAGTTCTTAATTTGTAAACAAAACTCTTTTAACAAGTGATCATAGCATGGCATCAATATTTTTCAGATTATTTATCATCCTAACAGGTAGGGTTTAAAGGATAGCTATACACTACTAGGATCTAAGCATTTTATAAAATAGTTGAACATTCCACCTATCATGCATACTACTAAAAATCACTAATGCAGTAGTAAAAGTGGGTAGAAGCATGTGTGTCACTTGCCTTTTTGGAGTTCAAACCCCTTTCACTTCTCTCAACAAGATACGTTCTCTCCTTTCAATCTATAGCAATAGGAGTAACACAACATAAGCACGCTGTTCCATGACAAACAAGATCAAGCAATGCAAATAATTGAAAAGGGTTGGTTCAACAATTTAAAATTCTTATGATTTTTGTGATGAGAGAGATATGTCATGAACCTTGGCTTACAAGATAGGGGTTGAGAGTTTGGATGGGAAGGTCAAATGATTGGAAAGGATTGATCCTCCAAGATTACAATGTAATGATAAAAATCTTGTGCTTGGCATAAGTAAAGATAGAGTTTAGAGATGACTCATGTGGATAGATTCACATGAGTATAGAATAGTGCAACATAACACTACTGAATAAAGTGTAATAACACTTACTCAAAATAGTACATGTTACACATAGGCTTGGGTATGAATAGGTATGAGAGTTATTTTAGAGTGATGGTGGCTTCTTGGCCACAAGATTTTCTTGGACAAGAGATTTAATTAAGCTAGGTTAAAGTCTCAAGATTGGGCCATGTCAATGTTTAAATTCCTCTTTGAAGAATTTTAAACTAGATTTGGTTTATAGTTTCAAGAATGGTATCTGATTTAAATGGTTAGGATATGTGTGACATGGTGTGTAGTGTTCTACCACAAATAGCAAGGAAAACCTAATTGGGTTCTACCATACAATACTCAATTTACTCAAATGTAATTTGAATATTGTGAACTGGTCCACAAGAATAGATGGCATGATATTGGGTAATGATCAAGTTGAACATGATAGGAATAGATAGGTATAATCATATGATTCACTTTTGAAAAAGGAATCATATTTGAAAAGAAATATAGAATTAATTCTATAACAAAAATACTCAAATTCTCATAATTGAATTTGAATATTTGCAAGGTGTTTAAAATATTTTGGACAGTGATGCTACTGGATAGGAGACAGTAACACAAAGCTACTGCAAGTCGTTTCACTCCAAAATCATTTTTAGAATTCAAATTATGATCAAAGTAGTGATTTGGATAGATTTGAATGTATCAAGTTTGTGCACATATCAACTTTGGTGTTTCTTGATTCTAAAATGTTCTACATGTTCTAAGGAATCCATAGACTACAAAATTATAGAAATTGGATGTACAGAACATTTTATGTGATTTATTTGGTGCAAACAGGCACTTTTTGCCATTTGAAATTCATTTCAAAAATTTGTACAGTAACACCAAGATATTACTGCATGATTGGATTCTACACATTGCAAGGAATCCAGGGATATAAAGTTTGCAAATTTTGGACCAGCAGAACATTTTATATTGATTACAAGTTTATGTCTATTTGAAGGGATTTTGAATTCTATTTGACTTCTAGCTGGCCACGTGGAGCTTTTCCACTGGCTCGTACCGGTTCGTTGACAGGATAAAAAGGGACCGTTGGATCTTCATAAAACGGATGATCTAGATGTGATTTGACCATGGGCTCACCTAGTTGACCTAGGTGGTCGCCGGAGATGGAAAAGACGGCAGTGGCGGCTCAGTCATCATCAGCAGGGTAGCTCCCGTTGTCCCAGAGGTTGACGGACAGGCGTACAGGATGCGAGAAGCCTCAGCGAGGTTCTGGGCAAGGTCGGCAGCTCTCGGGATGGTTTCCTATGGCGGCTGCAGGCGAACGGAGGGACTCCAAGCACCAGCGGCTCAGAAGCGGTTGCTATCGTCGGTCCGCTGCAAGAAAACAACTGGGGTGGGTATGAGAGGATGCGCAACAGAGAGGGAAAAATAAAGGATCAAGAAATGGCAGCTTTCGCTCTCGGAGTCGATGAGGAACCTGCAGATAATGGCGGCAGCAGTGTGTGCTTCGGCGAGCGATTACGATTCTCTGGCGGCGATTTGAGCGAGTGAAGGGTGGGAGAAATGGAGAGGGAAGGAAGGGGTCTGCAGGAGGGGTTTGACTCGGGCGGTTTGGGCTTGAGAGGATAAGGGGGAGGCCGAGATCGTGGCAGGAACGCCCAAGGGAAACCCTCAGAGGTTAGGGATAGCCCTGACAGTGGGGTCCCACCTGTCAGGGGGAAGAGATAGGGAGGGGCAGTTACCGTTTTAGGTTTCGAAATTGGGCCGCTGAATTTGGTTCGGGCTGGGCTGCACGGTCCGAATCCTTTTCTCTTTTTATTTCCTTCTTACTTTTATTCTTTTCTGTTTTCATACTTCCTTTGTATCTTTTGCAATATGATTTCAAATCCAATCAAACCAATGTCTAAATTTTTCTAAAATTCAAATAAACAATACAATACAGTAAGAAACAAGTTTTCAAAATAAAATAAGATTTTCCATAAAACCTTATGAATTTTGTCAAAAGAACTTTCTTGCATAATGCAAAATATAGTTTTAGGGTTTCCAAAATAACTCTTTATAATCAGGTAAAATACTACATAAAAATAATATTTTTGAAATTCATTTTCAAACATATTTTTAGTATTGCAAACTTCATACATTGTTTTGAAAAATATTTCCTTGGCAAATAAGCTTGCATAGAACTAGTATGAAAGCAAAATAGCATTTTTGGGATTTCCATTTCCTCAAAGAGTCCTTCAAGGAATAATAGCAAGTTGAAATAGTTTTTTCTAACTAACATTTGAATTGGGAAATTTATAAGAAACTATTGTGTAAATTGGAACCCGTGGAAGTGAAATAATTTGAGTTTGAAGGTTTAATAGAACTTTAGGGAAAAGCATTTAATTAAACTCAAAAAGTTTTAATTTCCTGTGATTTTTCAATCAATAGAAACAAAACAATTTTTTTTTGTTCTAAATTTTGATAAAAACTTGGGATGTTACATTGCAAGGGGTATAATCACAAGTATGTATTTATCCTAGTAAGGGTAGTGCGCTAGCACAGGTTCACCCCATAACACTTATCAAACCAATAAAGATTATTTAGTGGTATGAAGCGAAAGCACTTGACAGAAACTCCTGTGTGTCCTCGAGAACGTTTGGTCATCATAAGTTACACAACCGGCTTGTCCTTTACTCTAGAAAGTATTGGGCCACTTGTAGCAATTACTATTATTGTCTTTTATTTATTTGCACTTTATTTATTTGCATTACCAAATACCCCTGAAAACCCGTTGCTAGTATTTACAGTGAATCCTTGATCAAAACCACTTGTCAACACCTTCTGCTCCTCATTGGGTTTGACACTCTTATTTATCAAAAGTACTACGATCCCCCTATACTTGCGGGTCATCAGCCTCCTTGAGAAATATTGGAAACCCAAGTTTGTGAATAGACACCCACCTATTGGAAATGAAGATAGAATCTAGCTATAGATTCAAAAGATGATCCAGTGCCAAGTCAAATCCTAGGTGTGCTTACATTGAACCAAAGACCTAGACTGCCCACAAAAGTTTCTTTTAAGGGTGGTAGCCACCCAGAATCCTAAACATAGGTATCCCAAAATCCATCTTTCTTTCTAGCCTCTCCAAATCTCGGGGACGATATTTCTTTTAAGGGTGGTAGTCTGTAACATCCCAAGTTTTTATATCAAATTTTGAAAAAAAATTATTTTATTTGTATTGATTGAAATATCACAGGGATTTAAAACTTTTGAGTTTATATAAAACATTTATTAGAAAAACTATTTCAAACATTCTTTTGTTGCTTGAGGAATTAACTTGAGAAAATAAAATTTCAAAATATTATTTTGCATATATTCAAATCTTATGCAAGCATCCTTGCAAGGGATTTATTTACAAAAGGGTTAAAAACCAAGTAAAGTTTTGCATTTCTAAAAGTATGTTTTAAAATAAAGTTCAACTGTTATTTTAGTAGAGTTTATTCTCTGAGTTTAAAAGAAATTATTTTGAAAATCCTAATCCTATTTGGCATTATGCAAGTAAAATTATTTCTGTCCAATTATAAAGTTTTTCTTCAAAACAAATTTTCCTCATGAGGACATGTTCCTTGCTGCATTGCATTTACTTTTGAATTTTAGAAGATTGTACAATTTGGTTTGATATATTTCTGAATCAAAATGAAAAAGGAATAAAACAATTTAGAAAACAGAAAAAAAGAGGAAATTAAATTGAATTTGGGAAAAGGGCCACGGGGACCATTCCATCCTAGCAAACAAAGCGGCCCGTGGCCCACACAGCTAAATCCCGAAGGGGTAACCTTCTCCCTCTCTTTAGCCGATGACAGGTGGGACCCACCTGTCATCACCTTCCTCAACTCCCCCTACCCCTCCTGCAACCGGCCATGATCCCCACTCCCCCCTCCCCGCACAACTCAAAGGCCAAACTACTCCCACGTTGTTTCCCCCATACTCTCCACTGCCTTCTCTCCAATTCCCCCTCTTTTCCCCTACTCAAATCGCCGCCAGACTACAGAGATTGCATGCCGGAGATCCGTTTCTATTTTGGCCACCGATGACGAAATTGTCAGGTACGGGGAGCCCCAGGCCTCCATTCTCTTTTCTTATTTCTCTCCTCTATTTCCCGCACCCAGTGATGCCCTCCTTACTCGAATTTCGCAGCGGCACGACCACGGTACATTTCTCCCTGATCCGCCGCTAGCCAGAGCACCTCCATCCACGTGTAGTCGCCTCGAGAGGCTTCGCCTAGAACCGTCGATCAAGCACACAACCTCGCAAAACCGAGCCGCACCTTGTACAACCCTCTGCCAACCTCTAGGACCATGGGAACACCCTCGCCGTCGACCACCTAGGCACCCTCACCGGAGTCCCGCTCGCCGGTGAGCTCTCCCCTCTCCCTTCTCCTTCTGTCCGTTAGATCCTGAATCAATAGCCCAGATTAGAAAGACAATACCGAATCGGTATCCTCCAATAAGGTTGTGCCACGTAGCCCGCCCAGTCAGTCCCTAGTCAAACCTGGTCAAAATTGATTTCAAATTCAATTTTCAAATTGATGTTTCGGCTAAATCTTGCAAAATCAATATAAAATAATCCACTGGTCCAAATTTTACAAATTTTATATCCTTGGAATCCTTGCAAAGTGTAGAATCCAAATGTTCGGAGATGTCACATGGGTACTGTACGAAGTTTTGAAATGAAATTCAAATGGCAATAATTGCCTATTAGCACTAAATAATTCATATCTTTTGCTCTGTCATCCAAAAATAACAAATTTGTAGTCTATGGATTCCTCGGAACATGTATAACACTCTAGAATCAAAAAAATTCAAACTTGAAATGTGCACACACTTGCTACCTTCAAATTTAATCAAATCACTAATTTGAGCATCATTTGAATTCAAAAATAGTTTTTGTAGTGAAACCACTTGCAGTAGCTTTGTGTTACTGTCTCCAATCCAGTAGCATCACTATCCAAAATTATTGAAACACCTTGCAAATATTCAAATTCAATTATGAGAATTTGAGTATTTTTATTATAGAATTAATTCTATAATTCTTTTCAATATGATTCCTTTTACAAAAGTGAATCATATGATCATACCTATCTATCCCTACCATGGTTCTTCTTGATCATCACCTAATATCATGCCATCTTATTCTTGTGGACCCTGTTCATAATATTCAAATTACAATTGAGTAATTTGAGTAATGTGTGGTTGAACCAATTAGGCTCCCCTTGCTTTTGTGGTAGTACACTCCACTCCATGCCACACATATCTTAAACCATTCAGATCAAATACCATTCTTGAACTATAAACAAAACTAGTTTGAATTCTTCAAAGAAGAATTTAAACATTGTTTTGGTCAAATCTTGAGAATCAAACCCTAGTCCCAGTTAATCCTTTTGTCCAAGAAAATCTTATGACCAAGAAACCACCATCTTTCTAAATAACATTCATACTCATTCAACCCCATGCCAACTTGACCATATTGGTTTATATTGAACTATTCAATTTACAGAAAAGTTAATTGAGTAATTCAATGTACCATCAATATATACCGAAGCCTATGTGTAACTATTACTATTATGAGTAAGTATTGTCACACTTTATTTAGTAGTGCTCTAGTTGCACTATTCTATACTTTTGTGAATCAATTCACATGAGTCATCTCTAAACTCTATCCATGCTTATGCCAAGCACAAGATTGCTATCACTACATTGTATCTTGGAGGATAATTTCTTGCCAATCAATAGACATTGCCATCCAAACTCTCAATCCACATTTTGTAAGCCAAGCATCAAGCCATATCTCTCTCATCATAGAAATCATAAGAAATTTAAAATGTTAAACCAAGCCTTTTTAATTGCTTGTCTTGCTTGATTTTGTTGCCTTTGGTGGTGTGTTTATTTTGTGTATCTCTAAAATTTAGATTGGTTTGGAGAGCCATACATTTTGTTGAGAGAAGAGAAAGAGTTCAAGCTTCAAAAGGCAAGTGACACACATGCTTCCTACCCATCTTACTATATCCATTAGTGTTTTATAGTAGTGTGCATGTTAGGTCGGTTTCTCAAAGTGAAGTGATGCAATGCTATAATCCTAGTAGTGTATAGTCACCCCTGAACCAACTCCTAGTAGGTTGTACCAATATTGAAAAATGATGCCAATGCTTGTTTCATAGACTGATAATTAGTTTTGAAATTTAAACTTCAACCCAATGAAACACCTGGGTGGAAATGGCATTGCTTGGTTTATGTTGAGTGGCTACTTGGGGCCACATGCCTGGTGGATTTAACCATGGTATGTGGTATTTTCCTGAGGGTTAGTACACTTGTGGTATGCCACCCAGGAACAAAGAGACTACCATGTCTTCCTTGCTTAGTGAGCTTCCAGTGCAGCCTTATGACAATATGGGCTCTGTCTTGACTGATTAAGATGTGAGAGTTCAACTTGTCTGCAAGATATTGGCTGGTAGCATAATTATAGGTGGGAACGGATCTTGCCAGTATGGTTGCTCTCTCCTTCTGAAAGGTCTTGTCTCATTCTTCTCTCCGGGTAGAATGGGTCTTAAGATGAAAGTGCACAACCCCTGCAGGGTGTCAAACTAATAGATTAGTTGTGTCCTCGATTATGGACAATTTGAGTTCCTAGACATGGATGTACGGAAGAGTCTCCTCACCTTTTCTGAATGAATAATACTTGTTTCGAAACAGTCTCAGGACCATGTGGTGGATTTAACCTCATGGGGTCATCTTGGTGGATATAACCAGGTGACTTTGGTGCTCATGGTGGATTTAACCATGTGCCCCTTTAAAGTCCTTCAAAGATTAAAAGGTTTTGATTTAAAAATGATAGGATAAAATTTGCTCTATGCAAATCAGCCAAAAGCTCCACCAGCCAAATATCATGTAGATAGCTCTTTTACAACAGCCACCAAACATGTGTCATTTGCCAGTACATCATTGTACTGACCCCCATTCATGGGGCTGCATATTCAAATGTGCAAGTTTTTCAGAGAAGGAGTAAGTTGATAGGATCTCGAGTCTACATACCAACATGACTGCCTATGGCGCATGGTGAAGATGAAGGCTCACTGCTACCTTAGTTTCCATTGTGTTCATGTTGTATTGAACTCTGACCTTTGAGCTAGTCCATCAGACTAAGCTAGTTTGTAAGTTTAAAGACTTATGTATCTGGATCTGCGTTGTAATCTCTGATACTATGTAACACCCCACTTTTTGTAACCATGTTTAAGTTGTGTTTAGTGATCCAAAAATGAGAGCCGACAAAAACTTTTTGCGCAAACCTCTGGAAGTACTATTTCTTGCTTGTTGGTCTTGGTTGTTATGTTACTGATGTCTGTTTGAGTTGTTTGTTGAACAATATTGTGGACCAACACAATCATTGTGCCCTTGTGATCATGCCTTTATATATGCTTCTAGCTATTTTTCCAAAACCATCATCTTGGCAACCTCTCCTTTATCATATTATTTTATTTGTCCAAAACAAGAGCCAAGATTTATCTTTGAGACAAAGCTTTTATCAAGACTAAGTATTTACAAAATTATCAGGACCTACAAAGTAGAGTGGTCTCACTATTTTACAAACTTGTATTTTGTTGATATTTATAAAAGGATTTCAAACACCTTTGAGAAAACTTTCTAAAGGAGATGTTATGTCTCCATTAGTTTCTGAAAAATCTACAAAAGCTTTACTCCTTTATTTGAAACTCTTTTCTACTTGACCCTGGCATGATCATCATTGAGCACTTGTTCAATCATTGTTTCTGGTGAGGCTAGATTAGCTGCAAATGATTGGCCCTATGTGGTGAGTTGACTTTGTGTGACTTTGTTTGACATTGATGAGTTGCTTGTGTGTAGATATGATCCCTAGGTAGGCCTGTGGCCTAACATATTCAAAACCCATCAATTAATATTTTGTCCCATGAAAGTTATTTTCATTCTATCTTTCAAATAAAACCTATCTTGTTATTTTCCTCTCAATCCTGAAGCCCTAACTCTAATATCTTAGTTTTACCATAAGACATTAGGAGCCCCATTTTGAGGAATTTTAAGACTAATCAAACTAGCCCAAGAAAAGTACCCATGGTGTTATTAGAATCATCTACATCCCATCTTAGGAGGCTTCTCTCAGTTTTTGCAAAATATTTTCTTGCAGTCATTTTATCAAACACCTAGTGTGCAGACTATCTTCGTGCTTGTTAACAGATTCAATATTCCAACACTTCTATTAAGCTCCTCTATTCTATCCATGACAATGTACCTTTCTAGACCTCATATATGGCATGTGTTCTTCCATTCTTTCCATTACCACCTAGTCATTTGAGGCTATCTGATACTTGTTCTAATCCTGTTTCTGACCCTAATCAAATCACTGACCATTTGACTATTATCAGATGCACTTTTCCTCCCAGTTTTAAATTTTGAAATAAATTGTTCAGAGACCATTCTTTGACCTATTCCTCTTATTTTTGATCTACTCTAACTACCTATGCACTTGCATGTGCATTTTGAGGTGTGACACCCACTTATGTGGGATGGTTTTGAACTCTAATCAAAACTACTTCTAGCCTTTCTTTTACTCTCCATATCACCTCTTAACCTTTACCATATATTCTCTCCATGATCAATTCCTCTCCACTAAAACATGGAAATGTTATTCTTACATATCATCACTCTTTCTCATCAAAAATAACCTCTATAAAAATTATACCCTTATTTCAGTCTTTCTAATAACAAACTACATGGAATGGTAACCTTGCCCTTTCTTGATTTTTCTTCTTACATCTTTGCAATCCGAGAAAAATCTATTGAACATGGTTATGCAAGTAGAACCATTTTACCCAAAAACCTCACCTTCCTATTTTCAAAATCTTCCAAAGGCTAACTCGCATGAATTTCAATCAAATTGGGACATGCTCCCATAAAGAAAACCAAGTCGGTTGGCAATTAAATTTCTTGTTAAATGGGATCATCTCAACATCAACTTCAAGTCTCTGTATACCACATAACCTCCTCACTTTGGCAAAACCAAAAAGAATGTGATCACATGTCTTAGTGACCAAAATGTGTATAAATCTTTTTCTTCCATATCCAATTCCTTGAACCTTCTTTCATTAGCATGAGATCACCTAAGTAACCACTCCAGCAACCCCCTACCCCTCTCTGGTCAAAATTCCACTGCAGCAGCCCCTCCACTTCTTGTCTTTAGTGGTTGGAAGTAGGTAGAATAGGATCCATGCCAACACCTTGTCTATCACCCAAAAATAAATATTGCAGCCCTCACCCCTCTGTTCCTGGCCAAGCAAGCCATCCAGCTGTACCACACTCACCCTCTCCACCACCCTAACCAACCAAACAGGGCCTCTCCCTACTCCTCCCATGTGCACATAGACATAGACCACCATGCACCAACACCCCCTTGCTTATAAAGGCACAAGACACCCCAGACCCCTCTCTTCACTCCCATTCTGCTCCCACACGACCACTTCATCCTTCCCGAGCGCAAAAACCACTCCCTTGCTCTCTGGCAGTGAGGAGAGTAAGAAAAACCTCCTCACAACCTACAGCGAAGGAGGGTATTTTGCCATCGATCAGGACCCTCCCTGGCCTCACTTTCGGCATGCGTATACTTCCCTGCGTAATACCAACCTAATCTCGTCCTTGCTTTGGATCTAGGAGCACTGGAGTGAGGCCCCCGACGAACCCTGGAGCAAGCCGTTTCAGCCGCACGCGCGCGAACTGCTTCCTGGAGCCCAACCTGCTGATGTCGCCCACCGCCGAGCTCGCCATGACATGCTACACCTCCTTGTCGCCTCTGCCTAGCTGGAGGCAGCCCCTAGGTGAGCCGCCATCCTTGCCTGCCCTGGTTAGGGTTTTGGCCCTGCCTTCCCATGGCCAGAGGAAGGAGACGATAGGGGACCGTCGATCTCGACTTGGTCGGACGGTCCCTGTCTCTCCATACCGGTTCGGCAGCCACTGCCGCTGACCATGGGGCTAGCCTGTCAGCGCATCTGGGTGCTTTTCCTACCCGTGCGTCTCTGCGAGTTGGGCTGGCCGGCGCCGTCTCGGCCCAGGTCGGTCTAGATCTGGCCCGTATGGTGTTTTTTTAGACCCCCTTTTATTAGTTTTTCTAGATCTGTATATTATGTGTTTGGTTTAAATGTCAAATAATTGTTAAACTGCATAGAAAATTTTGGAACTAATTTTCTAAAAGCTCTAAAACTATTTACCCAACATGCAGTACAAGTGTTTTGCCAAAATTTAGTATATTTCCTTTTTGGCATTTAATCTAGCATAATGTGTCCTTTCCACTCAAAATTCCATAACAGGAGATCTATCCATCCTTTTTGAGTAAATCCAATTTTGTATGAAAGATATCTTCAGTACCTTTGACATGCCACTGGACCTCCTGCAAATGAAGCTTTTCATTAAATGTTTGTTTTTGCAAAATACCACCAGATCTGCCTTTAGGGAATTATAAAACTTGTTCTGTGAAGTATTTTTGGGTGAAACCAATTTTGGGTGGTCCTATACTATGAAAGCTTGCAACTAACCAGAGGATAAAATTTTCTGAGCATTTATGTTTTTCTGGTAGATTTATCTCTGAACCAATAGTTATTTTCAATAAAAAATGCATAGTTTATTATTTGTTAATAAGAAAATTGCAAATCCAATTTTTTTGGGTTTGTATTGTTGTTAGCTATCTGATGCTATGCTGGATGACATGTTTTGAGCAAGTTTGATGCCTGCATGATATTTGGGTTGAGTATAGGGTTATTTACTATTAGAAATTGTTTTCCCTATTAATATAGTAGCTTTACTTTTATAAGATGAAATCTTGGTTCAGAAAACATGTTGCTTATCTGAAAGTATGCTTAATATGTTATTTGACCTATGTGGCCACCTACATGCTTGTTTGAGGTGAAGTGGTGTTGTGCTTGCTATGTTTGAAAAACCCTAGTTTTAATAGGATTAACTTGCTACTAAAAATCTATGAAATCTTATTTTAGTTTCTAAACATGTTTGTTTCTGATACTCTTTGATTATGTGATGTTTTGTGATGAAGTGCTTGTAACCTGTGTATGCATGTATGCTTATTGTGTGCTTTTATTTTTTTGCGGCGATAGATTCGAACGACGAGTGTGCGGAGGAGGGGGAGGTGTTTGAGTACCAAGAAGAAGGAGATCAGGGACAAGCCAACCAAGGCAAGCCATCTAAACTTGTTGCATATCTGATCCCAATTTTATTTATTGCATGATTTATTGCCGTTTATGAAAATGCATTGTTTTCTATTGCTATTGCCTCTAAATAGCAATTGTTGGTGACTTGGCTCCACAAGTCAAATGATATCATCCTCATGGATGACCCCTGTCTTGACACCAACTTATCCCCTGGGTTAGTGGCATGATGCTTAGCATCATGGCCTTTGATAAACCTTGTAGTGGAGCAAAACTCTAGGATGGGAACACTCACCAGAATGATTTTGGAAATGTTTTTGAAAACCTTGGAGTAGCACCTACTCCACTAAAATGTTTTCAAAGCAAATTTGGGACAAATGAAGTTGGACATGAAGGAAGAAGGTGTTGGTGGTTGTATAAAAAGGCATTGGTGTTTCTTTGTAGTCGCTCAGAACAATTAACCCGTGCAACCACGATTACCCTGGTATGGGACGGGGCTTAGCTCGTAGTTTGTTTATTTTAGTATGGGAGTCTCATAACTATATAAGGGTACGTGGTACCCCGAAATCCAGATTGCTGCAAGTAAGTGGGCAATAGTAAATCGGGATCCAACGAGGGATTTATCCGGTCGGAAGACATTATGGGTCTACTGACGTGGCACTGGAGTTACGCTCGAACGTGGAGGTAGACTGCCAAGATGTGCCGGGGAGGTACATACTCCATAGGGTAGATTCTCGTACTAAGGTAGATAAGCGAAAGGCTTTGATCGGGTGCTTGTCGTAGCATATGATGTTATACGGGAAAGATGCCCACACGATGAGTATCTGGATGATTGTGGGTAAAGTGTACAACCTCTGTTGAGTGTAAACCTATTCGAATAGCCGAGTCCTTGATCATGGACGGTTGGAAAGATCACTACATTGCCCAATGTCAACTTTTGGTTTTATAAAGTGTTTTCGAAAAAATGGAGAAAGGTGCTGGACGGAGTACTCGGAGGGTACTGCCGTGGCACGGTTATGGTTTGGAGTACTTGCAGGGTACTGCCGAGGAAATGGAGATGGTCATGTGTGATTGACCTGGTTTTATAAAGGAGGGTGGTCATGTTTGATTGACCACCGACTCTCTCTTGGAAATCAAATGAGTTTCCCCCTTCCTAGAGATTTTACTAAAATTGTTTTATAAATGTTTTTAATAAGGATATAGAGATGTCGTAGAACATGGTTCTAGACATGCTGTATCGACATGAGAAAACCATGTTTTTGAGGAAAGCAAATTAGGCTAGAGCCTATCCTTGCTACAGCCAAACTGCATATCACACTCTCTCCTTAGATGGTTTGCGAGTACAATTCCAAAATGTACTCACGGCTTTGTCACTGGCTATTAACTTGGTCAGACCATGGAGAAGCCAATATGGAAGAAGAAGGTGGTTAAGATGATGCCGGTGCGAACTAGGACGTCTCCCAGTCAGTTGCCTGTAGGGTAGTAGGTATGACGTGGGTCATCAACGCTGCTTGGTATCCGCTGCTTATTTGTAGACTTGCTCTGCGTGGCAATATCATACCTGGTCATGTGACCAATTGTAAGTATACTATTTGGTACTGTAATGGATGATGTAAATTCTGTCATCAACTTGGATATGTGGATTCACGACACAGTGATCATGGGATCGTGAATTATATGCATATCGGGTATTCCGGATGGGTAATCCGGGGTCCCCACAGAGTTGGTATCAGAGCCATCCTGACTATAGGAGACCTTAGTTAGCATGGGCGTTAGTTAGGAAATTAGTATTTTGGGTAAAACTAAATACAAAATTTATTTTTCTAAATAGCCAATATAGTGGCTTATACTATTCTCACCTTTTCAAAAACGGCTAACCTTATCCCTCTGATTGCCAAAGTTTTCACCGCCTTTTACTATCTTGTCTCATCCCCTTCAAAATCTAAATACTGGATGTTGTACCCCAAATAGACCTAAAGCTTAGTAGCACAAGATGGAGCAGATATTCAGAAGGACTTTTTCAAACCTCGCCAACTTCAAAGAAAGAAGAGTGTCAACAAATATTTCGCCTTTGGTTGACACCAAAGGCTCTGTCAAGGAACTGACTTTTTTTTCCTCCCTGGACTCGCACGTTTGCAGTCATCAAGGATCAAGTCCTCAGTTGCTTGACTAGAAATTTTTAGGCCTGGCACAAGACATTGTTGCATATGAAGGAATTTAGCAACCTTTCCAAAGACCTCGCATCTGGATGCTATGAGACAAGAAAACCTACAAATCTGCACATCCCAAGTCAACATCAATGGCTCAACAACACTTCAACTTCACCACCAACTGCCATCAAATTTCTGCTGAAGCGAGAGTCAAGGAGAATGAAGACATCAACAACTATGGCCAACCATGACCCTAGGATGAATAGGACTAACCCCAAATATCGTGAGTTGTTAGGCATCTTTGGTACTTGAAGTACCTCATGTGATTTTTACACTTGTTTATTGTTTGCCTTCTGTGTTCTTGATAGTGTTTTGCAGTTGTCTTGTGTGTTCTTGATAGTGTTTGTAGTTGTCTTGTGTGTTTCTTGTATGTGTGTTGAACTTTGTGCTCATGATTGACCTGGCCTTTTTGCCTTACAAACCCGTTTGGCAAATAAAACCCTGAGTACGAAACCTCTCAAGGATGTGTTTCCCTCTCATCTAACTATGGCATCTCGAGTAGCACAGATGAGGTAAAACTAAAGAGCTAACTCCACCCTAGATAGTAGTTGATAAGAACTCTTCTCGCAACACCTCCATAAGATCCGGTGCAACAAATTTTGCTACGCGTTTCAAGCTTCGTCGGGACCTCTCTACAATGTCAAGGGAGCAGAAGACAGACCCACTTGGACTATGGAAGGCTTCTAGAAGACAAAGACTTCACTAACTTGGGCCGCCTAACCTTAAGTCTAGAGTTTTGCTAACATTGATGATACTCTCTTAACACCCCAACACTTGCTAATCTTCTCACAAGCCAACTAACATGGAGCGTGTAAGTGTCAAAGCCAAGCCTAACTTTCAAAGATCAACCCGTTATCGTCACTTAAAGCCCGAAGACTCATGTGGTTGACCTCCACTGAGCAAATAGAAGGATGAAGACTCTCCAAAATCAAGCCATCAATGTTGACTCTGCATTTAGGAGATATCAATGGAGGTAGCAACAAGAAGAAGTGAAGACTTTTCTAACTAACTCACTCGCTCGTTCAAACTTTGACAGGTTTGAAACCAAAACTGACTTATGCCAAGGGTATAAATCCACATAAAGATTTCTTGGAAGATGAAGTCAACTCAAGGTATCCCAATATAGTTCAAGATCCTCAAGGCTACAAGAAGACAGAGGAGCATGAAGATCTTCAATAGTCTCCACCAACCCGAAGATAAGAAAGGAATAGATCATTGACTACTGGAAGACACACCGTTGGTGGTGCGCTGCCACCTGAAGTGATTTTAGCTCAAGCACAAGACGACCTAGAAGAATGGTTTCCATTAGGACTAACCTGTGCCTTGGTAGTTAGGAAGCGTAGAGGACTAAGATGACAAATTTGGCGTGCCTATCAAGATCGAAGCATAAATGCTCTTGTCTACCATCTACAAGCTCAAGATTAAAGGTCTACGCCAATATCAGGCTTCAAGGCACGACTCCAGGATCTGAAGATTCCATCAATCTACGCGGGGGAAGAAGTGGCCCCAAGACTACAAAAGCTACCCGCGAAGCCTCGACTCTTCAAGACCTAAATTTGCAAGCTGGAAACCTTCTAACTCTTGAAGAATCTTTCGGGCATACTAGATAGCCTAGCCTCGCGAACCTTAAAGAATGTCCCAATGAGATTTTGACAAGATACTTTTGGCGACATCAACTCTTCAGCCCTCAACTTCAGCAAACAAAGACGATCTACACCTTTGGCAAAAGCAAGTCTTTGATGCAACTCACATTATCACCGGTGAGTTGGAGGAGCAACTGTCGAGGCCTAACTCTAACTTAGTCTCAGCACCTCTTACTACTACGCTTAGGAATCTCGGGACGAGATTCTGTTTAAGGGGGGAAGAGCTGTAACACCCCACTTTTTGTAACCCTGTTTAAGTTGTGTTTAGTGATCCAAAAATGAGAGCCGACAAAAACTTTTTGCACAAACCTCTGGAAGTACTATTTCTTGCTTGTTGGTCTTGGTTGTTATGTTACTGATGTCTGTTTGAGTTGTTTGTTGAATAATATTGTGGACCAACACAATCATTGTGCCCTTGTGATCATGCCTTTATATATGCTTCTAGCTATTTATATATTATTTTATTTGTCCAAAACAAGAGCCAAGATTTATCTTTGAGACAAAGCTTTTATCAAGACTAAGTATTTACAAAATTATCAGGACCTACAAAGTAGAGTGGTCCCACTATTTTACAAACTTGTATTTTGTTGATATTTATAAAAGGATTTCAAACACCTTTGAGAAAACTTTCTAAAGGAGATGTTATGTCTCCACTAGTTTCTGAAAAATCTACAAAAGCTTTACTCCTTTATTTGAAACTCTTTTCTACTTGACCCTGGCATGATCATCATTGAGCACTTGTTCAATGATTGTTTCTGGTGAGGCTAGATTAGCTGCAAATGATTGGCCCTGTGTGGTGAGTTGACTTTGTGTGACTTTGTTTGACATTGATGAGTTGCTTGTGTGTAGATATGATTCCTAGGTAGGCCTGTGGCCTAACCTATTCAAAACCCATCAATTAATATTTTGTCCCATGTAAGTTATTTTCATTCTATCTTTCAAATAAAACCTATCTTGTTATTTTCCTCTCAATCCTGAAGCCCTAACTCTAATGTCTTAGTTTTACCATAAGACATTAGGAGCCCCATTTTGAGGAATTTTAAGACCAATCAAACTAGCCCAAGAAAAGCACCCATGGTGTTATTAGAATCATCTACATCCCATCTTAAGAGGCTTCTCTCAGTTTTTGCAAAATATTTTCTTGCAGTCATTTTATCAAACACCTAGTGTGCAGACTATCTTCGTGTTTGTTAACAGATTCAATATTCCAACACTTGTATTAAGCTCCTCTATTCTATCCATGACAATGTACCTTTCTAGACCTCATATATGGCATGTGTTCTTCCATTCTTTCCATTACCACCTAGTCATTTGAGGTCATCTGATACTTGTTCTAATCCTGTTTCTGACCCTAATCAAATCACTGACCATTTGACTATTATCAGATGCACTTTTGCTCCCAGTTTTAAATTTCGAAATAAATTGTTCAGAGACCATTCTTTGACCTATTACTCTTATTTTTTATCTACTCTAACTACCTATGCACTTGCATGTGCATTTTGAGGTGTGCCACCCACTTATGTGGGATGGTTTTGAACTCTAATCAAAACTACTTCTAGCCTTTCTTTTACTCTCCATATCACCTCAACCTTTACCATATATTCTCTCCATGATCAATTCCTCTCCACTAAAACATGGAAATGTTATTCTTACATATCATCACTCCTTTCTCATCAAAAATAACCTCTATAAAAATTATACCCTTATTTCAATCTTTCTAATAACAAACTACATGGAATGGTAACCTTGCCCTTTCTTGATTTTTCTTCTTACATCTTTGCAATCCGAGAAAAATCTATTGAACATGGTTATGCAAGTAGAACCATTTTACCCAAAAACCTCACCTTCCTATTTTCAAAATCTTCCAAAGGGTAACTCGCATGAATTTCAATCAAATTGGGACATGCTCCCATAAAGAAAACCAAGTCGGTTGGCAATTAAATTTCTTGTTAAATGGGATCGTCTCAACATCAACTTCAAGTCTCTGTATACCACATAACCTCCTCACTTTGGCAAAACCAAAAAGAATGTGATCACATGTCTTAGTGACCAAAATGTGTATAAATATTTTTCTTCCATATACAATTCCTTGAACCTTCTTTAATTAGCATGAGATCACCTAAGTAACCACTCCAGCACCCCCCTACCCCTCTCTGGTTGAAATTCCATTGCAGCAGCCCCTCCACTTCTTGTCTTTAGTGGTTGGAAGTAGGGAGAATAGGATCCATGCCAACACCTTGTCTATCACCCAAAAATAAATATTGCAGCCCTCACCCCTCTGTTCCTGGCCAAGCAAGCCATCCAGCTGTACCACACTCACCCTCTCCACCGCCCTAACCAACCAAACAGGGCCTCTCCCTACTCCTCCCATGTGCACATAGACATAGACCACCATGCACCAACACCCCCTTGCTTATAAAGGCACAAGACACCCCAGACCCCTCTCTTCACTCCCATTCTGCTCCCACACGACCACTTCATCCTTCTCGAGTGCAGAAACCACTCCCTTGCTCTCTGGCAGTGAGGAGAGTAAGAAAAACCTCCTCACGACCTGCAGTGAAGGAGGGTATTTTGCCATCGATCAGGACCCTCTCTGACCTCACTTTCGGCATGCGTATACTTCCATGCGTAATACCAACCTAATCCCGCCCTTGCTTTGGATCTAGGAGCACTAGAGTGAGGCCCCCGACGAACCCTGGAGCAAGCCGTTTCGGCCTCATGCGCGTGAACTGCTTCCTGGAGCCCAACCTGCTGATGTCGCCCACCGCCGAGCTCGCCACGACGCGCCGCGCCTCCTCATCGCCTCTGCCTAGCTGGAGTTAGCCCCTAGGTGATCCACCATCCTTGCCTGCCCCGGTTAGGGTTTCGGCCCTGCCTTCCCATGGCCGGAGGAAGGAGACGACGGGGGACCGTCGATCTCGACTTGATCGGACGGTCCCTGTCTCTCCATACCGGTTCGGCAGCCGCTGCCGCTGACCACAGGGCCAGCCTGTCAGCGCATCTGGGTGCTTTTCTACCCATGCGTCTCTGCGAGTTGGGCTGGCCAGCGCCGTCTCGGCCCAGGTCGGTCTAGATCTGGCCCGTATGGTGTTTTTTTTAGACCCCCTTTTATTTGTTTTTCTAGATCTGTATATTATGTGTTTGGTTTAAATGTCAAATAATTGTTAAACTGCATAGAAAATTTTGGAACTAATTTTCTGAAAGCTCTAAAACTATTTACCCAACATGCAGTACAAGTGTTTTGCCAAAATTTAGTATATTTCCTTTTTGGCATTTAATCTAGCATAATGTGTCCTTTCCACTCAAAATTCCATAACAGGAGATCTATCCAACCTTTTTGAGTAAATCCAATTTTGTATGAAAGATATCTTCAGTACCTTTGACATACCACGGGATCTCCTGCAAATAAAGCTTTATTCATTGAATGTTTGTTTTTACAAAATACCACCAGATCTGCCTTTAGGGAATTATAAAACTTGTTCTGTGAAGTATTTTTGGGTGAAACCAATTTTGGATGGTCCTGTACTATGAAAGCTTGCTACTGACCAGAGGATAAATTTTTCTGAGCAATTATGATTTTCTGGTAGATTTATCTCTGAACCAATAGTTATTTTCACTATAAAATGCATAGTTTATTATTTGTTGGGTTTGTATTGTTGTTAGCTATCTGATGCTATGCTGGATGACATGTTTTGAGCAAGTTTGATGCCTACATGATGTTTGGGTTGAGTATAGGATTATTTACTATTAGAAATTGTTTTCCCTATTAATATAGTAGCTTTACTTTTATAAGATGAAATCTTGGTTCAGAAAATTTGTTGCTTATCTGAAAGTATGCTTAATATGTTATCTGACCTATGTGGCCACCTGCATGCTTGTTTGAGGTGAAGTGGTGTTGTGCTTGCTATGTTTGAAAAACCCTAGTTTTAATAGGATTAACTTGCTACTAAAAATCTATGAAATCTTATTTTAGTTTCTAAACATGTTTGTTTCTGATACTCTTTGATTATGTGATGTTGAGTGATGAAGTGCTTGTGACCTGTGTATGCATGTATGCTTATTGTGTGCTTTAATTTTTCCGGCGATAGATTCGAATGACAAGTGTGCGGAGGAGGGGGAGGTGTTTGAGTACCAAGAAGAAGGAGATCAGGGACAAGCCAACCAAGGCAAGCCATCTATACTTGTTGCATATCTGATCCCAATTTTACTTATTGCATGATTTATTGCCGTTTATGAAAATGCATTGTTTTCTGTTGCTATTGCCTCTAAATAGCAATTATTGGTGACTTGGCTCCACAAGTCAAATGATATCATCCTCATGGATGACCCCTATCTTGACACCTACTTATCCCCTAGGTTAGTGGCATGATACTTAGCATCATGGCCTTTGATAAACCTTGTACTGGAGCAAAACTCTAGGATGGGAACACTCGCCGGAAAGATTTTAGAAATGTTTTCGAAAACCTTGGAGTAGCACCTACTCCACTGAAATGTTTTCAAAGTGAATTTGGGACAAATGAAGTTGGACATGAAGGAAGAAGGTGTTCGTGGTTGTATAAAAAGGCATTGGTGTTTCTTTGTAGTCGCTCAGAACAATTAACCCGTGCAACCACGATTACCCTGGTATGGGATGGGGCTTAGCTCGTAGTTTGTTTATTTTAGTACGGGAGTCTCATAACTATATAAGGGTACGTGGTACCCCGGAATCTAGATTGCTGCAAGTAAGTGGGCAATAGTAAATCAGGATCCAGCGAGGGATTTATCCGGCCAGAAGACACTATGGGTCTCCTGATATGGCACTGGAGTTACGCTTGAACGTGAGGTAGACTGTCAGGATGTGCCGGGGAGGTACATACTCCATAGGGTAGATTCCCGTACTAAGGTAGATAAGCGAAAGGCTTTGATCGGGTGCTTGTCGTGCCATATGATGTTATGCGGGGAAGATGCCCACACGATGAGTATCTGGATGATTGTGGGTAAAGTGTACAACCTCTGCAGAGTGTAAACCTATTCGAATAGCTGAGTCCTCGGTCATGGATGGTTGGAAAGATCACTACATTGCCCAATGTCAAGTTTTGGTTTTATAAAGTGTTTTTAAAAAAAATGGAGAAAGGTGCTGGACGGAGTACTCGGAGGGTACTGCCGTGGCACAGTTATGGTTCGGAGTACTTGTAGGGTACTACCGAGGAAATGGAGATGGTCATGTGTGATTGACCTGGTTTTATAAAGGAGGGTGGTCATGTTTGATTAACCACTGACTCTCTCTTGGAAATCAAATGAGTTTCCCCCTTCCTAGAGATTTTACTAAAATTGTTTTATAAATGTTTTTAATAAGGATATAGAGATGTCATAGAACATGGTTCTGGACATGCTGTATTGACACGAGAAAACCGTGTTTTTTAGGAAAGCAAATTAGACTAGAGCCTATCCTTGCTACAGCCAAACTGCATATCACACTCTCTCCTTAGATGGTTTGCGAGTACAATTCTAAAATGTACTCACGGCTTTGTCCCTGGCTATTAACTTGGTCAGACTATGGCGAAGCCAATATGGAAGAAGAAGGTGGTTAAGATGACGCTGGTGCGAACTAGGACGTCTCCCAGTCAGTTGCCTGTAGGGTAGTAGGCATGACGTGGGTCATCAACGCTGCTTGGTATCCGCTGCTTATTTGTAGACTTGCCCTGCGTGGCAATATCATACCTGGTCATGTGACCAATTGTAAGTATACTATTCGGTACTGTAATGGATGATGTAAATTCTGTTATCAACTCGGATATGTGGATTCACGAAACACTGATCATGGGATCATGAATTATATGCATATCGGGTATTCCGGATGGGTAATTCAGGGTCCC
This sequence comes from Dactylis glomerata, assembly GCA_007115705.1. Lineage (NCBI taxonomy): Eukaryota > Viridiplantae > Streptophyta > Magnoliopsida > Poales > Poaceae > Dactylis > Dactylis glomerata. Next base: position 698,624 of record QXEO01000306.1, read on the forward strand.
CACATACTATGCGATGAATACTTTATTTTGTTCTGTGGTGCTATCAGTGATCCAAGAAATAGCACTTAACACAGGTGTTCCATCTTAATCCAAAGGTGGGGCGTTACACCACAGACGAGGCGGCAGCTGCTAGACACCATGCCACAGTCATTCCAGGAGGGGTAGGTGGCTGCCAAGAAGGGCATCAGCACACAATGTAAGAGCTGGATGAAGGCGAAGTATCTGGAGCTGCAACACGTTCATCTTCTGTACATGGGTATTTGATTCTTGATTGTTTTTTTCTGTCCTAATTATGGTTAAGAGGTCTTTTTGTTCCTGACCTCTTCTTCTTATTGCTTGCTTCGGATCAGGTACTTAGTGCTAGCTTCAGTTAATAGATACATGTTCTTTTCTGGTTAATGCATAGATGTGTGCAGAACAAAGATCCATCATCAATGTGTACTTCTATTTGAGTATGAAATGTCTAGCGTAAGAATTGATCATATTGTCAAGGACAATGTTAGTAATTTTGTTTATCGCTCAGATTGTTTGTAGCCATCTTGCTCTCCATGAAAAGAGTCTTTCGTCACATTATTTCTATGATAAATCTGCCTCTCAAGTCTCATATGTTATCCTTAGCAGGTGGTTTGTTGTAGACATATCAGTTACACTTCCTGGCTGGTTTAAACACCAAGGCATCCATGCTAAAGTTAATCTATTTTTTTTTGTTACTGATTTATCTAACAGACAAAGTAGGACTCACCATATGCTCTAAGCTTCATGTTCAGATCATGCAATTATTTTCAAAGAATTAATGTCTTCTCTGTTTTTCCCAGTCACCTGATTGACCTAGACATGACTAGCATCACCAATGACTGGCTAACCAGGAGTAAATATAATTTGCTGGTTTCCATAGCTCTGATTTTGAGATTCTACCAAGCTGAACATGATTTTATCCTACACGTATGGGTTATCTATTTATAAATTTTAGCAGAACAAACATTTCTTGTTCTTATGTTGCTTATGCAATTGGATCAGATAAAAGCTTACAAGTAGTTTTTCTGTAACCTACCAAACATTTTTATGTTAGATTTACACCATGGTGACAACAGTGTTTAGAAAAAGAAAAGATGACACTCAATCATTCACAATGAAGAGGCTTCGCAGATTGTTTAGGTAATTCACAGGACAGAAGACTTCTTGGTTTCTTGTGCTCTTAAAAGAACTAGCATGGTGGCCCTCGCAAATGCGAGGACAATATCTTTAGCATGTCACGAATGTCAAGTATTTATCAATATTCTTTTTCTATGGTTTAACTCTTTTAATGTAAAATATACAAGGCTTAAACCATAGATATGAGTACAGTTCTAAGAATAACATAGAGGAATGGAACATTTTTTAGAAATATAGTATCACTTTTCTCAAAAACCTGTGTCATCGGGTCGGAAACAACTTTACTTCTCCTTCCTTTATGTAAACTCTGGATTAGTTTTTTCTTTCTTCTATTTAGGAGATGTACATAAACTCTGTTACTATCTATATGAATGGCAGAGAGTTTGGGTTGGCCTCTATGAAGATATTTTTTCTACATCTCGTGTATATATAGATGTTATATTTTCTAGAAATTCAAAATCTTAATATATTAAAGACTACTTCACTGACCTTTTTTGCATTTTTCTATGTCCCTTCTGCACCACCTCTCATTCATGTTCATTGTGTACCCGTAGGTTAGCAGCATATGGTTCGGGACTGATCCAACGTTTCTTTCACCTTTAGTGACTAATTAAGCGTTTGAATACACATGCACACATGAGTCATGAGGTGAAGGTTTAAGTCGTTTGCTGGTGTCGAACGTTGAACCATGTTTTATTATAAGACTAAAAATATATGGTTAAGAGCTTGCACCTCTAATAGCCAACTGACTCGCTGCACCGTGTACTTGAGGTGTCTTATAGTCTAATCAGTAATACATGTGTCTATATTCTACTTATTGATGCACAAATAAACATATTTACACCATATAGCCTTCTTAATGTAAACATCTCCGGGTACTAAATTCACACAATCTATATTGTACTATGGATTTTACATGGCACGTCCTAGCATGCATGGTTGCTATTTGTATTTGTATCTTCACATAGACATGATTTGTATGGCTAAATAAACCCGCATCAAAAACTGATTGGTCTTGTTTTGACTTTAATTTTGCCGAGATATGCCGTCGAGATCAACTGTGAAAACTTACCCTGGACATACATACTCATCAAGGTTATATTGCGGTCGGACTAATCCTGCTGATACAACTCGTCGAATGAAGCTCATCATCACCACCTTTTTCATTCAAAGTTTTTTATATAATTTGGATAAGGACCTAGACACAGAGTCCATGAGTTACACGGGTGCAACTGGCCTGTTTAATGTGGCACACTATAATACGACTACGTTTTTCTGTTTTTTTAGTTAAATCTTAAGACAAAAATTATACATCTCTAACTGTCTAAAATCAACCAAATGAAAACATGATATCACAAAAATATCTCCTATATAGCGCAGCTAGATATATTTGGAGGTCGGTCTTAACCTTTTTAAGGAGCTATGTACGTCTTAAGACGCTGCATTGAGCCTTGCATGATCAGCTTTTCAAAAAAATTACTCCCTCTGTTTCAAAATATAAGATGTTTTAGATTTATGAAGTAAATGTATCTAGACACTTTTTAGTATGTATATTCGAGTGAACCTATACACTAAAAGAGGTCTATATACATTTGCTTCACAAAGCTAAAACATCTTATATTTTGAAACGGAGGGAGTATATGAGAGTTTTCCTTCATATGCCATCAGATACGGGATTTATTTTAAATAATACCATGAACTTTGCCTTGCCGGTGTCATCTAATCTAAGAGTCTTTACTATTAAAGCGAAAAGCGGTATCCGGTGTTACACTTTCAGTTTTCAACTTTACCCTCAGACAAAACACCATATTACCCACCAATACCACTAATAAGTCAAAAAAAACGATTCATTGTTCTTTATGTGAATGCGGAGGACGAGCTGCAGGCGTGCGCTAGGCAGACGGCGTCGACCAGCCAGAAGTGGTCGCCGGAGAGAGCTCGGGGACAGAGGGCCGGAGGTCGCCGCCGCACAGGAGGCGCCGTGGAGACTCGCGGGCGAGGCGGTGTGGCACGGAGCTGGTGGCCGAGGTGCAGCTGCCGTCGGGGTTGGAATTGGATCCTGCGGTGGCCGGCGACACGAAGAGAACCGGAGGGTCGGATTGAAGTCAGCCGCTCGCTGGACGCGGCTTGCCTGCTCCGCGTCGCCGCTGCCATCGGTGCGCCCCCACGTAAATAGAAAGATTCAACGACTTCCATCTACTGCGTCCCCGTGCGGGTTTTCATACCGTAGAAAAATCACGAATACTGGATATTGTTTCCGTCCGCTACGTGCAGAATATTGAAACTGATCGATGGAAATAATTTCCTTCGAGCTGGAGTTCGTTCGCCGCGGCCATGGCCGTGTATCGTCAGCGTCGGCCATGCTTCCAGTCAATTATACGCTAGAACGATGAAGCCATCTCCGGCGGCTAACTCCTCGCAATGCAGCTAGACCGTTGGTGCACAGTCTGCCGGCAGGGTTGTTGTTGATGTCGCCGATGGCGACATCCTTTCTGACTGCACGCAGTGCAGCTCGACTGTTGGCGTGCCCTTTAACAGTACTACCGTCACCGACGACGACAACGCCCTTCCCGACTCTGCGTAGAGCAGATGGGCCATTGGTGCTGGGTGCTGCGTTTTGCTGGTGTTGAGATATATATTGTATAGATATAGATCCCCGTGTATTTCAGGGTTGTATCTGTAAATCCGTCTATATATATGAGAGCAGCCGGCCCCAATTGGGCCTGTGCATTGTTTCATTATCTTCCACATGGTATCAGAGGCCCTTACGGTCTCCTGACCTAGCCGCCTCCTGCCCTAGCCGCCGCCCCCAAGGCGCCGCCGGCCACCTCTCCCCTGCCGCCGCCTCTCCTCCAGGCGCCGCCGGCCCTCCTCCTCTCCCCTGCCGCCGCCTCTCCTCCAGGCGCCGCCGGCCACCACACCCACCACCACTTCCGCCCCAACCGCCACCATGTCTGACTTCCGATCTCCCGACTCCAAGAATCCCTTCAGCGACTCCGGGAGCAGCAGCAACAACCCCTTCGCCGGCCCCTCCGTCGCCGTCATCCGCGACGTCCCCATCCAAGAGCGCGTGCCGGTGAAGCTCTCTCACACCGCTGCCAATTTCTTCCCGTGGAAGACGTACTTCGGCCTCCTCTTCCGCGAGTACGATCTCCTAGACCATGTAGACGGCACTATCGACCTCCTCGCCATGCCGCACGACCCCGACTGGTTGGCCATCGACGCGACCATCATCCGCTGGTTCTACCAGACGGTCTCCCCCGAGATCTTCCGCACGGTCGTCCGCGACGGCGACTCCGCGCACACCGTCTGGAGCAAGATCACCGGGCTCTTCACCGACAATCAAATTCAGCGCGTCACTTTCCTCCAGCAGGAGTTCTTCGGCACCCACCAAGAAGGCCACTCCCTCGACGACTACGTCCTCAAGCTCAAGACCCTCTCTGACGAGCTCCGCGACTTGGAGTTCCCGATCGATGACAAGATCATGCTCTCCACGCTCTCGGCTGGCCTTGGCGAAGACTTGAGCAACGCCGCCTCCAACCTCACACTCCTCACCAAGCCCTCCTTCGAGCAGGCCGTGGCCTACTTGCGCCTCGAGGAGCGTCGGCTCCAGCACCTCCGGGCTCGGGCGGCCCACACCGCCCTCGTCGCCGGCGTCTCCAAGGGCGGGTCCGCTCCCGCCCAACCTGCTCCGATTGCCGCGCCCCGCCCCCCGGGCTTCTACTCGCCCCCGCTGCTCGCGCCTATCCCGCCTCCCGGCGGTAACGGCAACGGTGGCGGTGGCAACGGTGGCGGTGGACGCCGTCGTCGTCGTCGCGCTGGCAACGGCGGTGGTAACAACAACGCTCCCGCCCCCTAGCCTCGGCAGCCCGTCCCCACCCCGCCATGGATCGCCGGCCATAACCCCTGGACAGGGGTCGTCCACGCCTACACCATGCCTGTGCCGCGTGCTCCCTACCCGGGCACCTCGATGCAGCGCCCGGCTCCGCACCAGGCGCTCTACGCCGCGGCCCCCCAGCCCGCGGCCCACGGCTACGCCGCGCCCGGGTACGCGGCGCCCTACGCCGCACCCTACACCGCGCCCTACGCGTCACAGTGGGACCCGGCCCTGCTGACTGCCCTTCAGTCCGTCCCCGACGCGGGCGCCTACGGTGGCAGCCCACCCTGGTTCATGGACACGGGCGCCTCCGCGCACATGGCAGCCCACCCCGGTAACCTCTCTACTTCCAGTCCCGCCTCCACTCCCTCTCGCATAATCGTCGGCAACGGTCATGCGCTTCCTATCACGCACACCGGCTCCGCCCCTTTTCCCTCCACCTCCACTCCTCTCTCGTTAAACAACGTTCTTATTTCTCCTGACTTGATTCACAACCTTGTTTCCGTTCGTTCTCTTACTCGTGATAATGATGTTTCTGTGGAATTTGACAAGTTTGGCTTTTCTGTTAAGGATGGTCGTACCCGGATGCTACTCCACCGCAGTGACAGCCCCGGCGAGCTGTACCCTGTTTCGCCATCCTCCACCACCAGCCGCCCGCTCGCCCTCTCCGCCGCTGTCGATCTTTGGCACGCCCGCCTCGGTCATCCTAGCTCCACCGCCCTGCGTCAAATTCTACAAAGCTTCGATTTTACTTGTAATAAAACGGATGCTCATTCTTGTGAAGCATGTCGTCTAGGCAAACATGTTCGTCTTCCGTTCAGTTCCTCCTCCAGTGTTGCGTCTTTTCCTTTTGAACTTATTCATAGTGATGTTTGGACCTCGCCGGTCCCGAGTAATTCTGGTTATACATATTATCTCGTGCTTATGGATGATTACTCGCACTTTGTCTGGACGTTTCCTCTCCGCCGAAAATCCGACGTAGCCTCCACTCTCCTCGCCTTTTTCGCGTACGTCTCCACCCAATTCGGCCGCCCCATCCACGCCCTACAAACCGACAACGGCAAAGAGTTCGACAACATCACCATTCGCACACTTCTCGCCTCTCACGGTGCCATTTTTCGCCTCACGTGTCCATACACATCTCAGCAGAACGGTCGCGCCGAACGCATTCTTCGCACTCTTAATGACTGCGTGCGCACCCTTCTGTTTCACGCCTACATGCCCCCACGGTTCTGGCCGGATGCCCTTGCCATGGCGACCCTCCTCGTCAACATCCGCCCCTGCCGCGTGCGTTGGCACTACTCGCCGCACCACCTTCTCTTTGGTGTGCCGCCCGCCTACGCCGATCTCCGCGTCTTTGGCTGCCGTTGCTACCCTAGCACCGCCGCTACCGCCGCGCACAAGCTTGCGCCACGCTCTCTCCCTTGTGTGTTTCTCGGCTATCCCGCCAACACCAAGGGGTACCGCTGCTATGACCCTATCTCGCATCGCGTGTTCACTTCCCGGCACGTTTACTTTGACGAGTTGGTGTTCCCCTTTCAGCAGGTACCTTCGGCGACGACCTCGGCGCCCGCCGGCCCCCTAGCCGCCGGCCCCGCACGCCGACGTCCGACCCCGGTGGCCCCATCTGCGCCGGCCCCGCCTGGTCCCTCGGCGCCGCCGTCGCCCACGGCGCCCCCGTCGCCCGCGACGCCCGAGGCGCCCCCGGCGCCCCCGTCGCCCCCGACGCCCGAGGCGCCCCCGTCGCCCCCTGCGGCCTCGTCCGCCGCTGCGTCGACACCGTCGGCCAGCCCGGCCACTTCCTCGCCCGCTTCATCGGCCGCCTCTTCGCCCGCCTCGCCGCCCGTCGCCGCGGCTCCTCCACCCATGCTCACCCGAGCACGTGCGGGCATACGGCTGCCGTCTACGCGTTACCCCGCCGACCAGTACGTTTGCTGGGCCAGCGGCAACAGCGTCCTGCCGCATGACGGCGGGGTGTCTTCGTCAAGCGCAGAGGAGGCGCCCTCACCGCCGCCGAGCGCGCCGTCCACCTCCGCTCTCTCGCCGGTGCCCACCTCGGCACGCGCCGCTCTGCGCGACCCGCACTGGCGCGCCGCCATGCAGGAGGAGTACGACGCGCTGCAGCGCAATCGGACCTGGGAGCTGGTTCCCCGGCCCCCTCGCGCTAACGTCATCACCGGCAAGTGGGTCTTCAAGCACAAGCTCGGCTTTGACGGCACCCTCGAGCGCTACAAGGCGCGCTGGGTCGTGCGCGGTTTCCGTCAACGTGCTGGCGTCGACTTCACGGACACGTTCGCCCCGGTCGTCAAACCGGGCACGATCCGCACGGTGTTGCACCTCGCCGCCTCCCGTGCGTGGCCGGTCCATCAGATGGACGTCTCCAACGCCTTCCTCCATGGCCATCTGTCTGAGCAGGTGTACTGCCAGCAGCCCATCGGCTTCGTCGACCCCGAGCGCCCCGACGACGTGTGCTTGCTTTCTCGGTCCTTGTATGGACTGAAGCAGGCACCCCGCGCCTGGTACCAGCGCATCGCCGCGTTTCTGCATCAGCTCGGCTTCCGCTCCACGCGGTCCGATGCGTCGTTGTTCGTCTTCCAGACCGGCAACGACATGGCCTATCTGCTGCTGTACGTCGACGACATCATTTTGACGGCCTCCACCGCTGGTCTTCTTCGACAGCTCACCGACAGTCTTCGCACTGAGTTTGCGTTGAAGGACCTCGGCCCGCTCCACTACTTCCTTGGCATCGAGGTTGTCCGGCGTGCGGACGGGTTCTTCCTTCATCAGCGGAAGTATGCTCACGAGCTTCTCGAGCGTGCCGGGATGCTTAACTGCAACCCTGCGCCTACTCCTGTCGACACGAAGGCCAAGCTCTCGGCTAGTGATGGGTCGCTGGCTTCCGACGCACCGTTCTACCGCTCCATCGTCGGCGCTCTTCAGTACTTGACGTTGACACGTCCGGAGCTCCAGTATGCTGTGCAACAGGTGTGTTTGCATATGCATGCTCCTCGGGATGCCCATTGGGCCGCGGTGAAGCGGATACTCCGCTACATCTGTGGTACCATGGGCTACGGCCTGTCGTTGTACGCTTCGCCCTCGACACCGACCGACATCGTCGCCTACTCGGATGCGGACTGGGCGGGCTGCCCGGACACGCGGCGCTCCACCAGCGGTTACTGCGTCTATCTCGGCTCATCGCTCGTCTCTTGGTCCTCCAAGAGGCAGCCCACCGTGTCACGCTCCAGCGCTGAGGCCGAGTACCGCGCCGTGGCTAACGCCGTGGCTGAGTGCACTTGGCTTCGTCAGCTTCTCTCCGAGCTCTATTGTCCCGTTGACAAGGCTACGGTGGTCTTCTGCGACAACGTCTCGGCTGTCTACCTCTCCGCCAACCCCGTTCATCATCGACGCACCAAGCACATCGAGCTGGACATCCACTTTGTCCGTGAGCAAGTTGCCCTCGGTCACGTTCGAGTACTTCACGTATCGACGTCTCAGCAGTTTGCCGATATCATGACGAAGGGATTGCCGTCCACGACTTTTCCTGAGTTTCGCTCCAGTCTATGTGTCGGTGCCGACCCTTCGACTGCGGGGGGGTGTTGAGATATATATTGTATAGATATAGATCCCCGTGTATTTCAGGGTTGTATCTGTAAATCCGTCTATATATATGAGAGCAGCCGGCCCCAATTGAGCCTGTGCATTGTTTCATTATCTTCCACAGCTGGCACTGATGCCATCCTCGACGTCCTTCCAGACTCCATGGAGTGAAGATGTCCTTGTCGACTCCGCTCAGTGCAACTGGCCGTTATCGCGCCTCTTGGAACTGCTCACTGCTACTGTTATCATCGCTGCCGACAACATCCTTTTCGACTCTGCTCACAGCAGTTGGGCTGTCGCTGAACCGTCTGCCTGCGCTGCTGCCATCGTTACTGCTGATGACACTGTCCTTCCCTACGCCGCTGCAATGATCTCCGTGTTCCAGTCTATCAGTAAGATCTGCCCCGGCTCCGGATGCTGCTATCCACTCGAGGTCTGCCGTCTGCGTTTTACAGGGAATCGGAGAAGGAGAGGATTATACGGGTATAGGTACGGCAACGTCATGTTTATAAGAGTTATTTGAGTTCTTTTTTGCTGGAAAAAGGACACGGGTAGAGAAAAATGGCAGCAACCGTTCGATGATTGAGGCACGGCCGGGGCGCACGGATGGGAGCAGCAACACGGAGCAAGCAAGCCCGTTCCATCGTTACTATCCTGACCGAGATGTTGTAGAAAATGCCTAGCGAAAGAATTATGTACTAAGTATATGTACTAATTGATTTGTTGAATATGTAGTGATTTTGATGTATCATGCGGCAAGGTAGTACAGGAGGAGTAGCAACACATGGATCTCAGAGTAAATATTTCGTATATCAAAGGTGTTTTTGTACTGGACATAATTTTTTTTTAAAGGGGAGAGTTCGGTATATTAGAGGTGTTTTTGTAGTGAATAGAAAAAATACTCTGTTTTCTTGAACAAGGAGAGTTCGGTATATTACAAGTGTTTTATTTGTAAATAAAATATACCTTTTTTTGAACGAGGAGAGGCCCCGAAGTGCCTAGATAACATTAATATTCAATGGGATGGGTATAATTTAAAAAAAAGGGACACCTAGAAAAAACAGAAATAACACATAGATCCCTAACTTTTACAAGAAATACCGGCATAAGAAAAACTAGAAAGCACCACTTGACACCGAGTTGACGTTGAGCGTCATCTTGAGTTCATCACAGAGGGCCTCCTCATGGAGGCTAAAGAAGCGTCGGGAATCATCACCGACGACAGATGCCACAAGTTGACCGTTAGGGTTGTCTGGCAATCAGAGGCCGAGAGTGCACCAAAAGATTTGGTATCACAACTCCATAGCACAACACCTCCATCAACGAAGCCAGCAGTCCACTAACTCCTCCAACACCACCTTTGTGAGTAGGTGAGAGAGACAGGTTCTAACCGTTGCTCGAGTTGAGGTGCTGACATGGAGACCTTTGAACCATCGTAGCAAGGAAATCTTCCACTAGCACTATGGTGCCGCTACAGTAGAACTATGGTGTTTGCGGATCCACAGTACCTAGAACTCGCTTCAAGTCTTCCTCCATCCATTAGATAAGGTGCTATCAACGGTATCCTTGTCGAGCGCGCCTCGCCATCTTGCTAGAGCTAAACAACATAGACCTTGCCAAAGTTATCACGATACTGTGGGTCATCGAAATATATGTTGTTAGGATGCCAACACGCAGTTCGTGCCTCTGAAAATGCATGTATGGGGGCTGCCACACGCATCCACCGATGACATGCTATTCCGAGGTATGCCAAAAGGAAGAAGTGTGATGAGGCATGAACTTGATGTACACCAAGATGAGGCATCGACTATGTCTCCCTTCCTGGCTTCGGTAGTGCCCATCTTCACCAACATTATTTTTTATTAGGCATACTCTTCGTTCACCATGATGACATGCCACCCGCGTCACCGCCGCCAACTCACATTTGGTTTAGTCTTGGAGACCGTTGACGAATAAATCACAACATCATCCCCATGGGCGTTGAGATGACACCATTGACTATGTTGATGGCCATGAACTTGGCACCCGGTCATAATGAGGCGTTGATCACACCGACCGAGTTGGCATTATTGCATGACGGGTTATTCGAAGTCCTATATCAACAACTTAATCTTACAAGTGGAACTTCTTAATGAGCTTACCACTGCTCACGCACATAGCATCACCCCACACATGGAGGTGATGCAAAGTGAAGACGAGGGAGTGAGAGAGATAGGGAAAAAGAAAGAGATCGTAGAGAAAGGGGTCCGTAGCAACGCGCGGGCATTTAGCTAGTACCTAATTAACGCAGGAGTTCGGAACGTATTGGACATGGCCATATTCAGCGTGTTTGGCCATTTTCAATGTCTCACGAGAGTGACTCCGGCCAGAGAGAGAGACCGGGTTAAGTTTGTGCCAAGCAAAAAAAATACATAACGTATATTGCATATGCTGACGTCATCAACGAGGTCATAGTTGACCAATCAGGACTCTCCTAGAAATTCTGCCCATAGGGTCGTTTTAGTCTGGTACGTCTCAATTTTATTTTCCACGTTTTTTGTTTATGCTTATCTTGTATGGTACATATATTTGATAGACCGTGCCAACTAAATCACACGGTTAACACGGTTACGTAATTATTAGTTTTTTGTTAAATTCTAGCCATAAATATTAGAACTAACTACCAAAATTAATATAGATGATGTGGATTAACGTGGTATCTCTATTTGAGACCTCTGTATTATGCTTGTAGTATATAATAGATAGATTTTGTTAAATCTCGCGATTATGTGATCGGTTTGTTTCTTCAAAGATCCTGCAATGTTTATACATTTAACTGATTGCAATATGTATTTGTATAAAGGATTAATGGAAAGTACTTTATTTGCAAGTACCATCGCATGTGTTGGAACATAACTACATGAGTTGGAGACTTCTTGCCAGTGGTGTAGACGAGCTGAAACATACCACATTGGCTAGCTATCTTGATCGAGAGAAATCGACAAGCTGGAAAACACACGCCACACTAAATAATTGGCGCGGCAAGGCGCGTGAGATTCTAGTATCATTATGATTCAGCCAAGAACTAGCAGGCATAAAGAAACCACACTCAGGTTTTAAAGTCATCACAATGCAAGAGAACTACTCCCTCCATCTCAGTATTAAGGGCATATTTCAAAAATCATGCAATCCCAAAATACTCTCATCTCCTAGGCATATTAGCATTAAATATGTTTAATTACTCCCACAAATTCCTCTCTTCTCCCTAATTTCACTTTGCATGCTCCAATGCATGGGCATAATAATAAAAATATACATGCAAACAACCAATACATGTGAAAGGGCCCTAATAAATGAAAAATTGGAGAGAGAAATTAGAGCCAATGCGAGATAACCTTGGGCCAAGAGATTTGCAAAATGTGCCCTTAAAACCGGAATGGAGGGAGTATAAGATTGCATAATCAATAACTAGCAGGGATAAAGAAACCACGCTTAGGTAGTCAAAGCATCACATATTACTGGTCAATTCCTCGATCAGCCAAAAAGCCCCCTCTTGTGAAGACAAAAGTCAGATTGCAATAATATAGAACACTAGTTGCGGTATAGCAAATGATGCGCAGATAGCATTGGTTCATGAGTACAATATAGGGTCACAGCTTAACTTAACAGCAAGATCACACTACCAGATAGCATTGGTTCATCAGTACAATATAGGGTCACAGCTGAACTTAACAGCAAGATCACACTAGCAGATAGCATTGGTTCATCAGTACAATATAGAGTCACAGCTTAACTTAACAGCAAGATCACACTAGGTGGATCAATAACAGATACGAGCGCTGGATATAGTTTATATAGATAGATAATAAATAGGCAGATATAGATAGGTAACACAGCATAGCGTTGGTAGACCGAGCAAGTACATCCTCATCTCACATCCTTTGATTAGAGAGCAGCATCAACCTTGGCACGGTCATGCACATACCTCTTCATCATCAGAATCGACATAATCAGCCGCGGTAAATTCCTTGAAGACCATCGTTGTTTTTGAGCGAGCACGCAACCTCTCAACGAATCTGATGAATTTCGCGTTTGCCTTGTTCAAAACAACCTGATCATCATCTTCAGAGTCAAGGCAATATTCCTCTTCAGTGCGGGCATCCCAGTTATCTTCAACCTCGGAATCGTCAGAGGAAGAATGCATGCACCGCACAGAAGATTTTGTCTCGCAGACCACCACCGTAGCACCAGGCGCTGTGCCTTTGGTCTCCGGCATGGCCTTCTCCTCGTCCTCACCTTCCTCCTCCACCTCCTCACCCATGGTCTTGTGAGCCTCCACCTTTGGATCACCATACTTGCCCACCTCAGAGCAGCCTGTGCCTGGAGCACCCTTCTGAGTCGCAGCTGCAACTTTGGTGTCGCTGATGGCCTGCTCCTCAATCTCATCCATGGTCACGTCAGCCACAACAGTAGCATTGGCACCCTTGTGCATGCCCTCGGAGAAGACTGCATCCGTCGACGCAATATCTCCCTCGGAACAGCAGTCCTCGCCCTTCCTCTTTACGTCGCCTCCCTTGAGAGGAGGCAGATGCCCGGCCGTCGGCGCCTTCCTTTTGGTGGGGCACATCCTCGGCGAGGACTCCCCCTCGCCGGTGACCGCCTCCATGCTCAGGCTCTCGGCGGAGCACAGCTTCAGTGAAGACTCCTGCTTGCCGGCGATGTCCTCCCTGGTGCAGCGCTTCAGCGAAAACTCCTTGCCAGTGAAAGCCCCAGCCGACGCCGTACTTCCCGCCTCCAGGATCTGGTTAGACTCCTCCTTTCCGGCCATCGCCCTGATCTCTAACCCACGGCGACGAGGGATTTCGATGTCGAGTTGGGTGGGGATTTGTGGATTTCTGGGTCGTTGCGTGAACACGGATTTGGGGATCTGGGGGAAAGGGCGGCGGCATATAAAACGGGGCGGAGGAAGCCAGCCCTAGCGTCCCGCACCAATCCAGTCTGTCTTCGTATCCAGTTCCCTCCTTTTTCCTTGGCCGGTTGGCCCAGTGGGCCTTTTCTTTTTCTAAGAAAAAGCTTTTCAGTTCTCCAAAATGAAAATATGGCCACGGGCAGCTCGATTTTGCTGGGCTGGTCCAGAGCGCAGGTTAATCACTTTTTTACGATTGAAGAAAGCTTTAATAATCCATATCTATACTTAACAAAGTAGCACATCGTTTAGCAAAAGAGGTCTGTTCCAGTAAAGTATGATTCCTGGATGGGTATTCCACCAGAATTTGTAATGAACTTGTTGGTACTGGACGTTGATGCGTAATGGAATGCAGCCCGTTTAATCTAAAAAAAAGTTATAAAAGAGTAAACTTAAATTTTTCTAAAACCACACCAATTAAAGGGCAGTCGATTCTATGTTGGATATCCACTAAGGTGGGTATACATCTAATTTCTTCGTAAGACCATTAGTAAACCCTAAAGGGCAGAGTATGTAGCAAGATAGAAGTACCAAGATTCTAAATTTAAAGTAGAAGTAAGTAGACCAAGAAGATAGCCTAAAACATTGAGGACCAATAGGAAACCTATGAAGATGGACCCAAAAACCTTAGTTTTTACGGACTAAGTGAGTCTAAGCCATTCTTCGGAACTGAACTTTTAGGAATATATATGCCTTAGTAAACCTCTCCAATACTATTAGGATGTCCGTGAAACCTTATTTTATAGATAGTAACTAGGCCATAGATAGAAAGTTGATACCTTAGTCCGGAGACCTAACCAAAATAGTTTGTAAGACTTAGTAGGATAAGATACCAAAATTATTAGACTCTCTAGAGTATTGGAAGGAAACATAGTATAGATTTAAGTGACAGTTGTTTTGTGTTATACAATGAAGCATTCTAGGGAAACTGTGCACAAGGTATATCATCTATATCCAATTTTTTGGAGATGGAGCTGCAAGATAGAGGATATCAACCTTACAGTTCATTCCAACATGCAAGAGAGTTTGAACTTCGGGATGAAGTTTAATTTAAGGGGGAGAGGCAGTAACATCTCAGGATTTGAAACAAGAAATAGAGAGGAAACCGACATGTGCATTGCATTCATGAATAGAAAATCTGGAAAAATTTCGCAAACTTATAAAAGAGCAAACTTAAATTTTTCTAAAGCCACATCAATTATTGTACACGAGGACACCAGGAGCCTCTGATCCAATCAAGAAAATCGCATCCAACAATCCATATCGCATCAGTGGTCCGCCAGTCCAATCAAAGGTCAAGATTGATTATTCAGCAAGGCGGACCGAACAAATTAGACACTCTGCGTCCCCCACGATCCCGTGAGGCCACTGTCCGAATCATGCAAGACTTTCCTTATGTGCATCCCTGTTGTTGTTTCTGGCCACCAAATTCCCTGAGCCCTCGCACTCCTAGATCATTGCATGCTGCCATGGGTCGAGCAGCAACTACAACCTTGTTAGGCCCTAGGCAGGACAGAACCACAGCCATGATAGCACCATGCGCCTTCGCCTCTGCGTGAGCTGGCGTGCACCGTGAAACTGTTGATTACATTGACTAGTAGAAAATAGGGCTTTCGTCCAGGGCCGATCAGAGCTTTAGTCCCGGCCTTGTTTGGAGCTAGGACTAATGTGTGCATTAGTCCTGGTTCCAACGGTTGTGATGCGGCATGGGCCCGGCAGGCATTAGTACCAGTTCATATGGATCCTTTAGTCCCGGTTGGTTATACTAACCAGGACTAAAGGGTGTGCGGTAGGGCTGCGGCAGGGTGGGGCATGTGCCAGAGGCTTTAGTCTCGATTGGTATCTCCAACCGGGACTAAAGGTGGACCTTTTGTCCTAGTTGGAGGCACCAACTGGGACTGAAGTACTTCCTATATAATCCATCGTCCTCGAGCTCAAGTTCATCACCATTTTTTCCTACCCGAGCTCGAGTTCATCCAGCGATTTCTCAAGATTTGGTGGCGCCTGATACGTCTAAAACGTATCTACTTTCCCGAACCCTTTTGCTGTTGTTTTTCCTCTAATTTGTATGTTTTGAATACAACTAACATGGACTAACGCTGTTTTCAGCAGAATTGCTCTAATGTCTCATTTTTGTGCAGAAATCTAACTTTTAGGAAAATTTCCAAAAAATATCGCAAAACTCCTATTTTACCAGAAGACTCGCGGAGCTAGAAGATGAGATGGAGAAGAGCCATGAGGGGCCCACACCACCTGGTGGCATGGGCCAGGTAGCGCCGCGTCAGGGGGTGGTGTGGCCGCCTCGTCCACCACCTCGAGCCCTCGTTTCGCCTACATAAGGTCTCTGACCTGAAAACAGAGGGGGTTCGGCGTTTTTCCTAGATAGAGTTCCGCTGCGCCGCCACTACTAGAAACCGCGATTCGAAACCAGAAACTCTATTCTGGTACCCTACCGGGACAGGGAATTGGAGGAGATCATCACCATCATCATCACCAATGCCTCTCCATCAACCATCCATGATTCCCCCATCCATGTGTGAGTAATTCCCGCTCTAGGCCAAAGGGGATGGTAGGGATTGGATGAGATCATTCATGTAATTGCTATAAGATTGTGATTGCTGGTTGATGACCAGCCCGTTGGGAACCCCAAGAGGAAGGTGTGATGAATATAGCAGCAAGATTTTTCCCTCGGTTAAGAAACCAAGGTATGTCGATCAGGAGAGGAGCAAACAAACGACTGAAGGTGAAGCTTGCTAGCTTGCGACAGCTTAGGACAATTTATAGGGCGCCTCGTCCAAGCTTTGCTTTGCTAGCTGCAACGCGGAACCTGCACACAACACAACCAAATACTTTGTTCCCAACTTACGATGAGGTTGTCAATCTCACCGGTTTGCTTGAAACAAAGGGTATGAGCGTATCGAGTGGAAAGTGATAATAGTATGTGAGTAAAGTAAACAGGTGATAGCAATATAAAGGAAATAGGACCGAGGTCCACAGTTCACTAGCGGTGTCTCTCCATAAGATAAAATAACACATGCTGGGTAAACAAATTACAGTTGGGCAATTGATAGAATAAAGACAACGTGCATATGATGAGAGGATCACTATGAGATTTACTCTGGGCATTACAATAAAATACATAGACCGCCATCCAACTGCATCTATGACTAATAATCCACTGACGGGGATATCGTCCGAACGCCCCATGAGTATTAAGTTGCGAACAACAGATAATTGCATTAAGCAAAGTGTGTAATGTACAGCACATCTACAACCTTAGAGGTTTCTGTCACTCTCCAAGATTAAATAGAGGCGTGAACCCACTATCGAGCATAAATACCCCCTCTTGGAGTCACTAGCAACTACTCGGCCAAGATAGCTACTAACAACGGAGAGCATGCAAGATCATAAACAACATAGAGATAACAAAAGATATATTTCAGTACTTCAACTCAAGCATAACACCAATATTCATCGGATCCCAACAAACCAAATATGTAGAATTATATAACGGTGATCTCAATCATGTAGGGTAGCTCATGAGATCTAAACATGAAGCACATGGTGGAGAAGACAACCATCTAGCTACTGCTATGGACCCATAGTCCAAGGTAGACTACTCACTCATCCCTCCGAAGGCAAGCATGGCGATGAAGAAGACCTCTGGTGGCGATTCCCCTCTCCGACAGGGTGCCGGGAAGAGCTTCTGGACCCTCCCGATCTTCGGGTCGACGGCGGCGGCGGATCGCGATGTGTTCTGGAAAACTGATCGGGTACTTAGGTTTTTTCCGTCAGGGGGTCTTTATAGGCGAAGGGGCATCGTCAGAAGTGGACCGAGGTGGTCTCACACATAGGGGGCGCGACCAGGGGCCAGGCCATGCTGCCCTAGTGTGTGGGCCCCTTGTGGCCCCTCTCCAACTCCTCTCCGGTTCTCTGGAAGCTCTGGTGAAATTCTGGGCGACTGTCTTTGGTTTCATCCAATTCCGAGAATATTTCCTGTGTAACTTTTCTGAAACACAAAAATAGCAGAAAACAGGGAACTAGCACTGTGGCAACTTGTTAATAGGTTAGTTCCAGAAAATGCATAAAAGTGCCACAAAGTGTAACGAAACATTAGGCAAATGGTGTAAAAATAAGAATGGAGCATCAAAAATTATGGATACGTTGGAGACGTATCAGCATCCCCAAGCTTAACTCCTGCTCGTCCTCGAGTAGGTAAGTGATAACAAAAGAAATAATTTTTGAGGTGACATGCACCTACACAATCTTGATCATATATGTAAGCATTGAGAGCTGGGATCAAAAGAACTTAAAACATGGGCATGAAAGACATAATCTTGATAGAAGAAACTTAGCAACCATGTTATAAACATAAAAATGAACACAAACAAAAGATCATGAAAATGAAACAATGAAAGTCAAACATGTGTTCAAATCATATGGAAAAACATAAAAATAGTTTTTAGCTTGTCCCTCATTGAGAGCAAAACATAAATGCATAGGACACCTTCAAGTTTAAGAGGGCGACTAGATACAAATAATTTGAGAACAAGTGAAACCAACAATATGAATCAATCAATGAAAACTTTGGGACAATGCACATTATACTAATAATGACAACTATGCTCTCTTAATGGTGCATAAAGATAGAAGGTGGTGACTCAACATAAAAGTTAAAGAAAGGCCCTTCGCGGAGGGAAGCAGTGATTGCAAGTTTTATAACCTTCAAAAATTATGGTACTTACCGGCTTTGAGCTCTCATTGCCCCCATCATAAGCTTCTTGAATGGTTAAAGTTAATGCGAGAACACTTACAATGCATATGCTTGACAAATCATAAGTTGAAAACCTCGTGTCCCATGAATACGAGTACCTAAACCTCATGCTACTTTACTTAGAGTCCCAATCAAGCTCTTGTCATTGTAAGTATACATGTATCATCGAGAACCGCCAATGGGGTACCTCCATGCCCGATGACATGGAACAAGCCCACATCAAAATGACAGGACAAGCACACAATGAACACCTCGACATCTCTTTTATTTACCATTTGTATAGCTTTTTATTTTGAGATGTGTCATCGAATGTCCACTATGGGCATGCTGCAAATTTCCACCATGAATTATGCATGGCTTAGATTGGCGGCCCAGGCATTTCTCTAACACATATACAAACTCCATGATCCCACAAGATTCCCAATTCATTTCACACTGCGAGTATCCATAAACAAAAGATCACGATATCAACTCAAATAAGAAGTGCAATGTTGAAAGCTTGCCCATGACAGCATGGCTGGGCTAGTCTCCAACTTACAACTTGCAAGCATAACAACTCAACATAAGAGACCACAATGTCAAATTTTTAAGAACGAGAAAAAGTAAAGTGTGCCTTCTGGTTCATGAGAGCTTTACTGACCAATTTTTGCATAACACTGGTAAGAGTTTAATTTGAAGAGAAAATAAAAGCAAGTCAAATTTACTTTGGAATAGCAAATTGCTAATAGGTATGTATGGTGGACACTTTGGAATAACTTGGTTTTTAGGAGTTGGATGCACGAGTAGAGCTCATACTCAGTACAAGGTGAGGGCTAGCAAAAGACTGGGAGCGACCAACTAAGAGAGCAATAATGGCCATAATCATGCAAAGCGACAAAGAGACATTAAAAGAAGCATAAGATGGCATCAAAAGTCAAAAACTAAATGATCATAGAGGCTATTGGCGACTTTGTAAGAGTCTAACATGTGTGAACATGCGCCAAGTCAACCCAAATAAAGCATCAAGGAGAAAACCAAAATAATGCTTCCAAACGATAAAAACAACGCATGATTCTTTCAAAGGCTAATTAAGCAATCTCAGTTATTTGAGACAAGTCATGCTACAGCAAAACCGCTAAGAATACTATCAAAAAGACATCAAGCACGACATGCAAAAGCCTAAGCCGCAGTCTACACAAGCTCCTTCTTGTACCACTTTTTTGCATAAAGCCTTTTCTGTTTTCCAACACCATTCAAACTTTTTATAAACACCTCTTTTGATGAAAACCAATAAAGATCAGAGGCAAAAATACACCTTGATGAAAAGATATAACAAGATCTAAACACAAATCAAGGTGAAAATCAAAAGCTAAACACAGTTCTAGAAAAAGAGAACACTCGTTGAAACGAATAGAGTGAAAACAGAGTGTTCTTAGCAAATGAAAAGCAAGGCAACTTCTCCAAAAGAAATTTCTTGGGGTTCAACCATTTATTGCAGCAAACAAAACTAAACTAAACTAAAAACTAAAAACAATTGACGCTCTAAGAAAAACGCATAATGCATGAAGCAATAAAAATATAGTGTCTTGAAAGGTGACCTGATTTTTGCCGATGAAGAAGGGGTGCCTCGGGGGCATCCCCAAGCTTTGACGCTTATACTTCTTGGATATTTCTTGGGGTAATGCATGGGCATCCCCAAACTTGAGCTTTTGTCCATTCTTCAACTCATCTCATCATTCTCCGATCCCTACACTTGAAAACTTCCTTCATACAAAACTAAACACAAATCTATTTGCAATATTAGTGTAAGCATAACATATAATCAACCCTTTTTGCTTAAGGTTTCAACCCAAAACCACCAAATATTAAGCATATACTACTATAGCAACTTCCCCAAAAGTTCTGTGATCAAAAGAACTCAAAAAGAAAGTGATAAAGTGGCAAACACAAATATTGGCAAATATCTGTCAAAATAGAACAGCTGACAAAGGTCGAATTTTTGAGGTGTTTTCTGTTGCTCAAATCAAAAAGTTTTTTAACTAATGAAAGTTTTGATATAACTTGGGGCATATGCACAAGAAATCATAGGTCCAAAATATATACAGAGAATTTTCAAGAATGTTTACGGTGCAGCACCGAAAACAGTTTTAGGACAGCAACATCCCCAAATCTTACCTCACTCAAATTAGAGGCTTCTCTTGGCACAAAACAAAATAAAAAGGATAAGGAGAAATTATTACAGTAGTAATAACTTCCAAGACTTAAATAAAAGAAAAAGAACTAAAAGTAAAAACATTGGGTTATCTCCCAAGAGTGCTTTTCTTTAATGCCTTTGAGCTAGGCGCAGAAAATTGTGAATCAAGTAACATCAAGTGATGAAGCATCAAGCTCATAATTTACTCTAAGAATAGAGTCAAAAACTAATTTCTTTCTCTTCCTAGGGAAGTGTTCCATACCTTTCTTGAGTGGGAATTGATATTTGATGGTGCCTTCCCTCATATCAATGATGGCACCTACAGTTCGAAGAAAGGGTCTTCCCAAAATAATAGGACATGAAGCATTGCATTCAACATCCATGACAAGAAAATCAATGGGAACAAGGTTATTTTTAACCATAATAAGAACATCATTAATTCTTCCCAAAGGTTTCTTCTTAGCAACATCAGCAATAGGAACATCATAATAACACTTTTCAAGAGGTGGTAAATCAAGCATGTCATAAATTTTTCTGGGCATAATAAAAATACTAGCACCTAGATCACATAAAGCATGGCAATCAAAACCATTAACATGCATATCCATGATGGGTTCCCAACCATCTTCTAACTTCTTGGGAACAGAAGCTTTTTGCTTTAACTTTTCATCCCTAATTTTTATAAGAGCATTGGTAATATGCTTAGTAAAAGCAACATTTAAAGAACTAGCATTGGGAGTCAAAGCAAGCTTTTGCAAGAACAAAATTACTTCAGATATATTGCAGCCATCAACATCAAAATCATTAAAGGAAATAGAGCTATCAGCTCCTACACTCCGAAAAATTTCAGCACTCTTTTGAGAAAAAGTTTTGGCAGTTTTAGGCTTTTTAACACAAGGAGTGGGAGTTTTCTCTACAACAATCAAAGTAAGAGGATTGCTAGCATTAGGAACAACATCATTAGAGGTAGTAATAGTATAAACTTTAATATTCCTAGCAATCTCATCCTCTCTTTCCTATCTAGAATGCAATTCTGCTAACAATCTAACATTTTTATCAATTCCAACTTGAATAGCATTAGCAGTAGCAAAAACATTATTATCTTTCACATCATTAGGCAACACTTTTAATTTCAGAAGTTCAACATCATGAGCAAGGCTATCAACTTTAGAAGCAAGAATATCAATTTTTCCTAACTTTTCCTCAATAGACTTGTTAAAAGCAGTTTGTTTAACCATGAAGTCTTTGAGCATGACTTCAAGTTCAGAGGGCGCGGCCCTAGTGTTGTTGGAGGAATTACCATAAGAGTTACCATAACCATTACCATTAGTAGAAGGATACGGCCTATAATTATTACTAGCAAAATTGTTCCTATAAGCATTGTTGTTAAAATTATTGTTTCTAATGAAGGTTACATCAACATGCTCTTCTCGAGCAACCAAAGAGGCTAAAGGAACATTATTAGGATCTACATGAGTCCTATCATTAGCAAGCATAGCCATAATAGTATCAATCTTATCACTCAAGGAAGAGGTTTCCTTGACAGAATTTACCTTCTTACCTTGTGGAGCTCTCTCGGTGTGCCATTCGGAGTAATTTACCATCATGTTGTCGAGTAGCTTGGTTGCGGCGCCCAAGGTAAGGGACATAAAAGTTCCTCTAGCAGTTGAATCAAGTAAGTTCCTCGAAGAAAAATTCAGTCCTGCATAAAAAATTTGAACAATCATCCAAGTAGTCAGTCCATGAGTGGGACAATTCTTTATCATAGATTTCATTCTTTCCCAAGCTTGAGAAACATGTTCATTATCAAACTGACTAAACTTCATAATATTGCTACGCAAAGATATAATCTTAGCAGGAGGATAGTATCTACCAATAGAAGCATCCTTACACTTAGCCCATGAATCAATATTATTCTTAGTCAAAGACAGCAACCAATCCTTAGCTTTTCCTCTCAAAGAAAAAGGAAACAACTTAATCTTAATAATATCACTTTCAACATCCTTATATTTCTGCATCTCATATAGCTCAACAAAATTGTTGAGATGAGCTGCAGCATCTTCAGTACTAGCACCAGAAAATTGCTCTTTCATAACAAGGTTCAATAAAGCAGGCTTAATCTCATAAAAATTTGCAGCAGGAGTAGGTGGCGCAATAGGAGTGCAGATAAAATCACTATTATTAGTGCTAGTAAAGTCACACAACTTGGTGTTTTTAGGAGTAGCCATTTTAGCAAAACTAAAAGCAAGCAAGTAACAACAACTACAAAGGATTCTAATTTTTTTGGGTTTTTGATAAAATGATGCAAGTAAAATAAATAAAGTAAAGCAAAACTTAAAACAAAGTAAAGGATGTGTGTGCAAAAACTCCCCTCGCAGAAGTCTTCTACTTCCTCCCTGGCAACGGTGCCAGAAAAGAGCTTGATTGCTGGTTGATGACCAGCCCGTTGGAAACCCCAAGAGGAAGGTGTGATGAATATAGCAGCAAGATTTTCCCTCAGTTAAGAAACCAAGGTATGTCAATGAGGAGAGGAGCAAACAAATGACTGAAGGTGATGCTTGCTAGGTTGCGACAGCTCAGGAAAATTTATAGGGCACCTCGTCCAAGCTTTGCTTTGCTAGCTGCAATGCGGAACCTGCACACAACACAACCAAATACTTTGTTCCCAACTTATGATGAGGTTGTCAATCTCACCGGTTTGCTTGAAACAAAGGGTATGAGCGTATTGAGTGGAAAGTGATAATAGTATGCGAGTAAAGTAAACAGGTGATAGCAATATAAAGGAAATAGGACCGGGGTCCACAGTTCACTAGTGGTGTCTCTCCATAAAATAAAATAACACATACTGGGTAAACAAATTACAGTTGGGCAATTGATAGAATAAAGACAACGTGCATATGATGAGAGGATCGCTATGAGATTTACTCTGGGCATTACAATAAAATACATAGACCGCCATCCAACTACATCTATGACTAATAATCCACTCACGGGGATATCGTCCGAACACCCCATGACTATTACGTTGCAAATAATAGATAACTGCATTAAGCAAAGTGTGTAATGTAAACAAAGCATATACCCTCAAGCATATGAATGTTGTTTCCCCCTAGTAGCAATAGCACATCTACAACCTTAGAGGTTTCTGTCACTCCCCCAGATTAAATAGAGGCATGAACCCACTATCGAGCATAAATACCCCCTCTTGGAGTCACTAGCAACTACTCGGCCAAGATAGCTACTAACAATGGAGAGCATGCAAGATCATAAACAACATAGAGATAACAAAAGATATATTTCAGTACTTCAACTCAAGCATAACACCAATATTCATCGGATCCCAACAAACCAAACATGTAGAATTACATAACGGTGATCTCAATCATGTAGAGCAGCTCATGAGATCTAAACATGAAGCACATGGTGGAGAAGACAACCATCTAGCTACTGCTATGGACCCATAGTCCAAGGTAGACTACTCACTCATCGCTTCGGAGGCAAGCATGGCGATAAAGAAGACCTCCGGTGGTGATTCCCCTCTCCGGCAGGGTGCCGGGAAGAGCTTCTGGACCCTCCCGATCTTCGGGTCGATGGCGGTGGTGGATCGTGTTGTGTTCTGGAAAACTGATCGGGTACTTAGGTTTTTCCCGTCAGGGGGTCTTTATAGGCAAAGGGGCATCATCAAAAGTGAACCGAGGTAGTCTCACACATAGGGGGCGTGGCCAGGGGCCAGGCCACACTGCCCTGGTGTGTGTGCCCCTTGTGGCCCCACTCCAACTCCTCTCTGGTTCTCTAGAAGGTCCGGTGAAATTCTGGACGACTGGCTTTGGTTTTATCCAATTCCAAGAATATTTTCTGTGTAACTTTTCTGAAACACAAAAATAGCAGAAAATAGGGTACTGGCACTGTGGAAACTTGTTAATAGGTTAGTTCCAGAAAATGCATAAAAGTGCCACAAAGTGTAACGAAACATTAGGCAAATGGTGTAAAAACAAGCATGAAGCATCAAAAATTATGGATACGTTGGAGACGAATCAGATAATTAGGGCATGGTGCCTAGTATCCGTTATTAGTGCTTTTGACATTGTTGCAACTTGTTGTGGTTAATGCTTGTCACTTTGGGCCCGAGTGCAATGATCTCAGATCTGAACATGTTATTGATTTATGAGGATAATTATTGTTTGTGATCTTACCTACAAGTTGTATACACATATCATTGTCTGGAACCCGAAGCCCCAAAGTGACAGCAATTGGGATAACCAGAGGGGATGGCGGTGATGTGGGGATCACGCATGTTCACAGAGTGTTAATGCTTTGCTCTGGTGCTCTATTAAAAAGGAGTACCTTAATTACCAGTAGTTTCCCTTGAGGCCCTGTAACATCCCAAGATTTTAGCAAATTTTGGGGGAATTTTTTTTTGCTTTTGTGTTGTATGAGTTGATTGAAATTTCATAAGGATTCAAAACTTTTGAGTTTATTTAAAAGGCCTAAATAGAAAACTATTTTAAACTTTCTATTATTTCTTGAAGAACACCTTTGAGAAAGTGAAAGTTTCCAAAATATTATTTCCTTACACTTAGTTCTATGCAAGCTTGCTTGTATAGGAATAATTTACAAAATGAGCCATGTTTAATAAAGGTTGCATTTTCAAAACTAAGTTTGAAAATGAATCTCAAATATTATTTTATAAAGCATTTTCCTCTAAATTTAAAAAGGATTATTTTTTCAAACCCAAATCCTATTTGGATTATGCAAGCAAAGCCCCTTGTGTCAATTTATAAAGTTTTACTAAAAATCCTATTTCATTTTGAAAACTGGCTTCTTACTATTTTAAAAGATTACTTTGAATTATAGAAAAATTTGGAAGTTGGTTTGAAGTCATTTGAAGATTTATTGCAAAAGTTATTAAAGAATTAAAGAAACAAAAATTGGAAAATAGTTTAAACAAAAAAAAGGGCAGGCAGTCCAACTGGGCCGACCCCGGGGCCCAGCAAGATAGCTCGCAGCAGCCCGACCCACACCCCCTTTCCCCTCCTCTTTATTTTTTTCCTGACAAGTGGGGCCCGCTTGTCATCCCTTTCCTCTGTTAGGAGACCAACACGAACACGAGTTTGTCCGTCCCCGATCGAAATCCCGCAAAATCTGACGCCTTTGTTCGATTTCTTTGCCCCTCCTCCATGCCATACCCCTCTATAAAAACCCCCGCACCCTCCTGTGCTTCTCCTTTGCAAAATTTCGTCGAACCCTAGCGCCGCCGGAGCTCAACGGATCTCGCCAGAGAGCTCACCACTGCAGACATCGAATCAGGTGTTACCGTCTCCTCCGAGCCCTCCTTAGCCTTCTAATATTTCCCCATGATGCACCGCATCTTCCTAACCCCCTTTGCCCGATTCAATGCATGCCAGAACTGCTATAATTTGTCACCAGAGACCGAGCACCTCCGCGCCGCTCCAGCCGCCTACAGCCACCGTATCGGACAACAGGAGAAGTCGTCGAGGGCCCCACTATGACCACCGCAGATCGACGCCCCCATCAGATATTTTCCCACCTCTGAGGACCGCCGAAACCTCACCACCGTTCGCGTCTGAGCTGACACCTCGCTGAAACTCTCGCCGTCGGTGACCCTGGGTGAGCCACTCAAACCCTAACCATCAGATCTAGATCTGACGATGTCTGTTCTTTCTTTTAACCGAAAGGGTATGGTCCAATCTGGACTATGAGATCCACTTAAATCAGACGACCCTAAGACCTAATCCAACCAAACTGGTATCAGCCAATGAGATGGCACCACGTGGCAGCCCCTCGGTTAAAAAGGAACTCAAATTAGAATTTTAAAACAGAAAATGCCTGAATCTGAGAAAAATCATATCTTCTGTTCTGTATATTCAAAAATGACAAATAATATATGCCTAGACTCCTAAAAATGTGTAGAACACAATTATGAAATAAAGTTTCACTTTACAACTATTTAAAAATATTCAAATTTGAACATGTGAGTTTGAGTATTTTTGCTACAGTTCAAATTCTATAAATCCTTTTTAGATGATTCTTTTTGAAATGGATCATATTGTTGTCCTCTAACCAGTAGAACCACAGCACAAATTATTTGGACCAATTTTATCAAGTATTCCAAATGAGAATTTGAGTATTTTCTCTCTAGATTTAATTCTATAATTATTTCAGGCATAATTCCTTTTGTAAAATTGATTATCTTGATAATAGAAAACCACTAGAATACTTCACACACTTTTTTACACTCATTCAAAGTTCAACCCCATTAGTTCATCTTTTCTACAAGTTATAGATGTGTTATTCGAAGCACCTTACAAATATCAAATTCCTAATTCCTATCATGCACTTTGTGCTATTTGGTTTTTGACCCACTCTACCAAGTGGTGTGAAATATCTTAAGTCCTAATGAACATCCCACTCCACTATGACTTAGTGAAAATTCTACTCTCTATCCTTTCCCAAGTGCAAAACTATCAACTCCATCATACCCAAATTCTTCTAAGTATTTTGACTACCCCAATCCAACTATATGGCATAGAAGTTTTCCCATATCAAGACCATGGAGAAGAAGTTGAAGAGAAGACAAGAAGATTGAGGAAAAGAAGAAGTTGAAGAGAAGACAAGGAGTTGAAGGCAAAACAAGAAGTTGAAAGGGAAGACAAAGAGATGAAGGAAAGATAAGAAGATCAAGAGACGAGAGACCAAGTCAAGAAGATGAAAGTGTTAGACCTCATGACTTAGAATTTATCCATCCAACTTCTCAAAACCAAGCCTAAGAATACCCTTAAGCTATTTTTTGCTAAGTATTTGACACCTCTTAACAATTTAGAAAACCCTCGGCAATCTTTAAGTCCTTGACTTAGTCATTCTCTCCATCCAAGCTTCCAGTGCAACCACGAGTCATATGGGCTCTGTCTTGACTAACTAAGTTGCGAGAACTCAGCTATACAGACAGAGGGTGGTAGTGATTGGTAGGATGGAACGCGTCTGGGTTGGTCTGAGGGATTGCTTCTGAAAGGTCTCGTATTAGTCTTCACTTGGCCATTTGAGCAAAATGAGCATCATAGCAAAAGAGGTTGACTGAGTCTTGTGGGAAAAGTGCACGACCTCTGCATAGGGTTAAAAACTAAGTACTTAGCCGTGTCCCCGGTTACGGACAATTTTGAGCGACATGAATTTGAAGCTGTTCAAGGATCTCCTCACCCCAACTTCTTTAAATTAAAACTTGAGTGGTTAACAAGGGATTTTTGTGTGATCATAATTATGTACACCTGGTGGATTCCTGTGTGTGCATAATTAACTAGGAGCACCTGGTGGATTCCAGTGTGTCCAATAGTGCTTTAAAAGAAAATGATATCTTTTGAAAAGTAGGATAAACAATTGCTTTTCTGTAGCTTAGCCTGAAGATCCACTTAGCCAAATATCATTTAAGTGTTAGGTTCCATTTGTGTCCACCAAAAGTGACATCTTGCCAACATAATTCAAGTGTATTGACCCTTTGTGGCTGCAACGTTTCATGTTGCAGGTTTTGACGATGAGAAAGGTACGACGGGGTTACGAGTCTATCTGCAGCATGTTTGCATGTGGCACATGACGAAGAAGGACTCCATGCTATTTATGTTTTTTTAACTCTGATAGCTCTATGCTATGAGCATTGTAAAGTTTCTTTATATAATTGCCAGATCATATGATGTGATAAAATGACCCTTGTTTTTTGATATTACATCTTAAACTGTGTGTGTTAGCATTGATCCAGGGACTAGCACTGAAAAGCACAGGGATCGTCATCTTTAAAAGGTGAGATCACTACAGATGCTATCAGAGCATTGTGTTGCCCTTAGGTTTGTAACCCTAGGATTGGACAAAAACCCTTTAGCAATATAGGAGTTGCTTTTATTTCCAAGTTAAAAAAAATTTACACACTCATTACCTCGTAAACTCTTCCCTTAGTCATTTTGGTCTCTACTTCTCTTCATTTCAAATCAAAGATGAAGAGCTTCAACTTCAACACCTCAAAGGACTTCAAGACCCACCCACCCCTATCATCAAAGGAATCAAATTGAAGGAGTCTAGAAGAAAAGGTCTAAGCATCAATAGTTCTAAGACTTAGAAATTCTTATGAAGGATCTTGATAACAATAGGACCAACGAACTGCTTTGTAAATGATGAGCTACTTGCCCAACTCAAGGAGAAGGAGAAGGTATTCTAAGAACAAGAAGATAAGTTCATGTTCAAGATGAGCAAAAGAGGATGAGAGAGATTAGGAAGGCCCTAGAAATGAAAAATCTATCTAATTCGGTTTTTATTTAGAAAGATGTTTGCAATTTTAACTTCTTCTATTCTCATCTACTTCATGTTAAAAAAATGCTTTCTTATTCTTTAGAGTTCTTATCCCATCAAGACTATTAAGAAGAGATTGATGCTTTGTATATTATTCCTCAACTTCGCAAGATGCAATTCATGGAAGCTCTCAAAGAACTTGGAGAAAGACTCAACTATAAACTGAAGTACCACAAGGATGCAAAGATTTGATCACTACCTAGAAGACATCCAAGAAGCCCTAGATGGACCTCCATTTAAGATCTATGTAAGAATGACATCGTAATACGTTATGATCATATCAATTTGTGGTATGACCATACTATTTTGTTTGTGGTTGAACCATGTTGCTTGATGTGATGAATGCTTGTTGAATGTTTATTGATTGTAAGGTGATTTGCCTTGAAATTGTTGCTAACTGGTAGGATCATTCTTTAGAGTTTTCCACTCTATTCTTCTCCATGTCAAAAACCTAAAACCCTACCCAAAAACTTTAACAGATGCATCATCAAGGCCAGAGCAACCTCAACAACTCTCAGATGGACTTAGTGATGCAGAGGATGATAGAAGCGCATACCCAGTTGACTCAAGTGGTAACCCAAAATATGATCAGCAGCAAGAGCAATGAGTTACCCCTAGGAGTGCAACAACTGCTAGATGCACATACTCACATTGTGCAAATGGCATCTCAGATCATGACTAAAACAACAATGTATCACTAAGTGATCCAAGCAATGACAAGCCCGAAGAACATGTTGTGACAAGAAACCAAGCTTGCAAACTCTGTGGAGATATAGGACATATATCTAAGGATTGTGAGGAGCAGTGCCATAGTTGTGGAAGAGATCATTGTAATGAAGAATGCCGCTTGTTGAAAGTTACGTGTCTTTTGTGTGAAGGAACAAATCACGTCCTCGCAGAATGTCATATCAACGCTATGGTGGATGAAGTGAATCAACAAGTCAAGCAGAGGATACATCACTCACTCGGGAAAGCAGGTGCTGAATTTGAGCCCAAGGAGGTGAAATATTTTGTCACCACCAAGAGAAACAACCTGAGCGGAAGACTACAAGTAACCAAAAATAACCGCAAGAAGAGGGAAAGATTTCCCACAATCATAATGGAGTATGAGAAGCAAGAATTGGAAGATCTTCTAGCCCTAGAGAAGCCAAAGAAGAAGAAAGGTATCAACCAAGTAGGAAAGGATCTCAGCCTTGTCACTTGTTACAAATGTGGCGACAAAGGACATTATGCAAATAAGTGTCCTGAGAAGTACTCAGAGCACCAGTAAATAAGGACAACTGAAGGATGATACACCATAGTGGGATATGGTAACACATCAATGAGCTAGCAATGTTGAAGATACCGTATGCAACTGCTGTCTTGGAATAAATGTCATGTAAGGAGTGAAATAAAAGACTATGTGGTGTGGGTAGTACTCTCATGATGTAATAAGATGGAATGAAAATCTTCATGTATCTTTTCGAAATCAATCTTTTATACAGATCTCGCTTTAGTAATGATGTTAATGCCCATAAGATGAGGTTGTATGGGAAGCAATTTTCGCCAAGGAAAAAGATCATTGAAGGATTCTACTACGCAAACCACTAGCTAAGGATCGATAGATTTGTTTTCTAAAAGTTCTTGACATGAATTGAAACATGGATTCAATATCCATAGAATCTTTTATCAAACTAGTGAGGTTGACCAAGAGTTAGTGTACGAGATGTACCAAACTGAAATACAAGGTAATGATTGGGTGTGTTATGGATTGGCCCCCATGATGACTACTCAAATTGTTTGCTCTTGATATGAGAAATGGTAAATCTAGAGAGACATACCTACAAGAGAGACGACATTGTTAAACCCAAACCTTAGGAGGATAAGATATTGTATCCTTACAATAGGCAATTGTTGCCAGCGTAGGAATACAGTGAGGATGAACCACAAGCTTACCGTTGAAGATGACTTGCAATGAAAGATGACCCGGTGCCAAGCCAAAACCAAGGTGTGCCCCGTCTGAATCCAAAGACCTAGACTACCCACAAAAGTTTCTTTTAAGAGTGGTAGCCACCTAGGTAACCCAATACCTACTTTCTTTCTAGCCACTCTGATCTCGGGGACAAGATTTCTTTTAAGGGTGGTAGTCTATAACATCCCAAGATTTTAGGAAATTTTGGGGGATTTTTTTTTTGCTTTTGTGTTGTATGAGTTGATTGAAATTTCACAAGGATTCAAATCTTTTGAGTTTATTTAAAAGGCCTAAATTGAAAACTATTTTAAAATTTCTATTATTTCTTGAAGAACACCTTTGAGAAAGTGAAAGTTTCCAAAATATTATTTCCTTACACTTAGTTCTATGCAAGCTTGCTTGTATAGGAAGAATTTACAAAATGAGCCATGTTTAATAAAGGTTGCATTTTCAAAACTAAGTTTGAAAATGAATCTCAAATATTATTTTATGAAGCATTTTCCTCTGAATTTAAAAAGGATTATTTTTTCAAACCCAAATCCTATTTGGATTATGCAAGCAAAGCCCCTTGTGTCAATTTATAAAGTTTTACTAAAAATCCTATTTCATTTTGAAAACTGGCTTCTTACTATTTTAAAAGATTACTTTGAATTATAGAGAAATTTGGAAGTTGGTTTGAAGTCATTTGAAGATTTATTGCAAAAGTTATTAAAGAATTAAAGAAATAGAAATTGGAAAATAGTTTAAACAAAAAAAGGGCGGGTAGTTCAACTAGGCCGACCTTGGGGCCCAGCAAGAGCAGCCCGACCCGCACCCCCTTTCCCCTCCTCTTTATGTTTTTTCTTAACAAGCGGGGCCCACTTGTCATCCCTTTCCTCTGCCAGGAGACCAACACGAACACGAGTTTGTCCATCCCCGATCGAAATCCCGCAAAATCTGACGCCTTTGTTCAATTTCTTTGCCCCTCCTCCATGCCATACCCCTCTATAAAAACGCTCACACCCTCCTGTGCTTCTCCTTTGCAAAATTTCATCGAACCCTAGCGCCGCCGGAGCTCAACGTATCTCGCCAGAGAGCTCGCCACTGCGGACATCGAATCAGGTGTTACCGTCTCCTCTGAGCCCTCCTTAGCCTTCTAATATTTCCCCATGATGCACCGCGTCTTCCTAACCCCCTTTGCCCAATTCAATGCATGCCAGAACTGCTATAATTTGTCACCGGAGACCGAGCACCTCTGCGCCGCTCCAGCCGCCTGCAGCCACCATATCGGACAACAGGAGAAGCCGCCGAGGGCCCCACTGTGACCACCTCAGATCGACACCCCCTGTCAGATATTTTCCTGCCTCCGAGGACCACCGAAACCTCGCCGCCATTCGCGTCTGAACCGGCGCCTCGCTGACACTCTCGCCGCCGGTGACCCTGGGTGAGCCACTCAAACCCTAACCATCTGATCTAGATCTGATGGTGTCTGTTCTTTCTTTTAACCGAAAGGGTATGGTCCAATCTGGACCGTGAGATCCACTTAAATCGGACGACCCTAAGACCTAATCCTACCGAACTGATATCGGCCAATGAGATGGCACCACGTGGCAGCCCCTCGGTTAAAAATGAACTCAAATTAGAATTTTAAAACAGAAAATGTCTGAATCTTAGAAAATTCATATCTTCTGTTCTGTAGATCCAAAAATTAAAAATAATATATTCCTGGACTCCTAAAAATGTGTAGAACACAATTCTGAAATAAAATCTCACTTTCAAACTATTTAAAAATATTCAAATTTGAACATGTGAGTTTGAGTATTTTTGCTATAGTTCAAATTCTATAAATCCTTTTTAGATGATTCTTTTTGCAATGGATCATATTGCTGTCCTCTAACTAGTAGAACCACTGCACAAATTATTTGGACCAATTTTATCAAGTATTCAAAATCAAATGAGAATTTGAGTATTTTCTCTCTAGATTTAATTCTATAAGTATTTCAGGCATAATTCCTTTTGCAAAATTGATTATCTTGATAATAGAAAACCACCAGAATACTTCACACACTTTTTCACACTCATTCAAAGTTCAACCCCATTAGTTCATCTTTTCTACAAGTTATAGATGTTTTATTTGAAGCACCTTGCAAATATCAAATTCCTAATTCCTATCATGCACTTTGTGCTATTTGGTTTTTGACTCACTCTACCAAGTGGTGTGAAATATCCTAATTCCTAATGAACATCCCACTCCACCATGACTTAGTGAAAATTCTACTCTCTATCCTTTCCCAAGTGCAAAACTATCAACTCCATCATACCCAAATTCTTCTAAGTATTTTGACTACCCCAATCCAACTATATGGCTTAGAAGTTTTCCCATATCAATACCATGGAGAAGAAGTTGAAGAGAAGACAAGAAGATGAAGGAAAAGAAGAAGTTGAAGAGAAGACAAGGAGTTGAAGGCAAAACAAGAAGTTGAAAGGGAAGACAAAGAGATGAAGGAAAGATAAGAAGATCAAGAGAAGAGAGACCAAATCAAGAAGATGAAAGTGTTAGACCTCATGACTTAGAATTTATCCATCCAACTTCTCAAAACCAAGCCTAAGAATACCCTTAAGCTATTTTTTGCTAAGTGTTTGACACCTCTTAACAATTTAGAAAACCCTCAGCAATCTTTAAGTCCTTGACTTAGTCATTCTCTCCATCCATATCAAGTCAACTTCATGGCACAATCTTTTGTCCATCTATTATATTATTAAAACAACTAACAACTGACGGTGTAGATTAGCTAGGCACAATCAAAGATAAAACAACAGCTAAGATTTACACGTCCGGCCGATGCCGATTCGTATAGGCATGTACCGTATCCATATCCACCACGTTTATAAACAGCTTCGAGGAAATAAAGTCTTCCACGATGCATATACGTGATCGATACATATACGTGATTTGTCTTGCAATCCCTCAGATTGATCAACTCTTGGCTGCGGTAAAATCCCACGTGCAGGTTTTCCCCTGATCATGTATTTCCTGCAAATTGCCGCCGTTGCTAGGCCTCCATGGATCCGTCTTACTTCGGTTCCCATCACATCTGAGCTGGATCATCGCCATGGAACAGCGCATAAAATTCCTGGAGCGAGCAACTGCTTGATGGTTCAGATCAGAGACGAAGATGCTGCGGATGGTCATCCAGACGCCGAGCGTGGTTTCGTCCGGCTTGTGCACGATGTCCAGGCCTTCATGCGCCTTGCTTTATGGTTTCTTGGCTAGGCCAGGCTGAAGATGGACCCTTCATGACTCTTTTTCCTGCAGATTGCCGCCGTTGCTAGGACTCCATGACTCCTTTCTTTCGTTCGCATCACATCTGAGTAGTTTGAAGACAGGCACGAATCCAAGTAACGGCTTGCAACTTGCTAATTTCAATGCTATTGGTATGCGTAGGCGAGGATTGAAACGGCCGCTGTAGGCGTGGATAGTCATCGCCATGGAACAGCCCATGAAATTCCTGGAGCGGGTGAACAAAGTGGCTAACACAATTAACTAGAACCTGAAGGATAATTCCAACAGTGAGTAGCAGCAACGCTGGGGAGTGATGATAATTTCAAGAAAGGCAAGTCCGCGGCCTTGCACCGTCAGGTCCGGCACCACCTAAGTCGCCATGCTTAAGCTAGGTCGGGCCTCGGATCAGGAGTTCTCTAGACCTGTATAGGCGGCCCCAAGCACATTACATCTGAATCAACGAGCTTTTGCCATGCCGACTGCATTGGACTACCACCCAGCATGTTAGCCTACAATCACTGTGTACTTTCACGAGACTGCGTTGCATGCATCATGAAACGATGGATCCGAGGTATAAGCTGGTAAGATCTTCGCATCTATGCACGGACCAGAAGGATAGCACAACAATACAATTTGAAAGAAAACATACTTCTTGACTATTGAGTTTCTATATGATGGAGTATTACTCAGGAGTCATGGTGGCCTGGTGCGTTGGTCATGAAGAATTAACCATTAATAAAAATTAATGGTTCTTAAGGTACATATTTCATATTATTTTATTTATAGATGACTCCAGTGATGGTACCATTAATTTCTTAGTAATCCTATTTTTTAGTAGTATGTTGCACATAAAATCCCTGTGTGCAAACTACCACCTTTGTTTTTGCAAGAAAGCAAATTCACGCAGCTCTGTTTGCCATCTATGCTCGAGACAACAACTAAACGTTGCTACCACAGTTCAGGTAAACCATTTCATTTTTTTGTTTTTATTTCATGTCTTCTTCAGTCCTGCAGGTTTCAGACCCTTTTAGAGAATGGATTTTTGTATACTTGATGATAAAATTTCAGTAAAATCATTTGGGCGGATGTCACGTAGTGTTTACTTTTTTTTCTGCATGACTATGCAACATGTCAATTTTCCGTACATCATTAGCTAAACAATAATTTACATTCATGTTAATCTCTCCCGGAAACCCAAAAAACAATAATTTCTAGGAAAAGGATTACATGCGTAAATACTTAGACATTACATGGTAAAATAAGCAGGATGACTAGAGAAGTGCATTGTTTCACAAATAGTACCAGTTTATAATCCTTATCTGAAAAAAATGTGGTTCATATCGGCGTGTGTGCAATATTTAATGAAGTGTATGCACACATGAAAATATCAGAAATATTCTGTTTTAACCTTCGGGCATGCATAAAGTTACATGACTAAGTGTTAGCGGGAATAACAGGGCAAAAGATAGGGCTTAGTTTAGTATTTACTTTTGTATGGAGGTCAGTTTAGTATGGAAGAGCATGATTACACATAGTAGAAAAAGATACCGCATACACCAAAATTACATGTACATCTATGTAAACATAAGAAATTGCAACATAAGGAGTTTTGGGGAACACACCAAACCGACAAAATACATATGAAATAGATTATTTATTTTATTACTAATCCATTTGCCATTTTTTACTCTAACATTTTAACCCTATGTATGATAGTCAACTCATATATCTTGGTCTGTGTCCTTTTTATAATCATTCTAAATTCAATAATAGGATTATATTAGAGATACAACAATCCACATGTTTTATCAAGAAGGATACTAATCGCTAGGCATGTCACTAATGAATCCAACTGGTACATTATCAATCTTTGTTAATGTCTCTAAATATGGAAAAAAATCCAGTGACAAGACAATTGATTGCTTGAGTTTGCAAAAAATAAAAGTTCAATGTTGATATGCTCTTTTGCATAAAGTGCTCATGATAATTAAAACTGAATTTTAGTTGGGTTTTACATTTATAACATGTGTAGATGTTTTATCACTCACATTTAAAAAAGTGGCGAATTTACTTTCACTCCTTATTTATTTGAAAATGTTACAAAAATGGTATATAAAAGAACAGAAATGCATTAGACATGATGATTCAAATAATCCCATTGCTAGCCGCGCAATTTGCATGGGCCACCCAGCTAGTTTATCACTAAGACAAATCAAGACTAAGCTAAAACAAATAAACACTTTTGTTGTCTTGTTTGATTATGTTGTCTTGAATGGTGTATTTATGATTGTGTTACTTTCTATCTTATAGTTGTACAGAGAGCTACGTGTGTTGATTAAGAGAAGTACAAATCTTACTAAGGCAAGTGTCACCCTTGTTCATAAAGTTCCCAATGTCTTACTATGCAGGTAGTGTTTCTCCTCTTTTAATAATATGCATGTGTAGATAGTTATGCTTGCTATCTCCTATTTAGGATACCCCTGATTACCCTGTTAGAAGAAACACCGTAAGTGTAAATTGCTTAGTTGTGCTATAGAATTCGTGGTTGGGATTCCACATATTCTTTTATTAAGTTTGAAAACTATGTTTTGCAAAAACTAAGAAAACAACTAAGTTAATGAAACACCTGGGTGGAAATTGGTATGATGGATTTATGTTGAGTGGTTACACCGGAGCCATCTCTATGGCAGTCGTGTGTATCTCACTTGTGGACGGCCACCTAGGAACAAAGAGATTGGAGACATTCAAGTCGTGAAGCTTCCACTGCAACCATGAGTCATATGGGCTCTGTCTTGGCTAACTAAGTTGCGAGAACTCAGCCAGACGGATAGAGGGTGGTAGTGATTTGTAGGATGGAACGCGTCCGGGTTGGTATGAGGGATTGCTTCTGAAAGGTCTCGTCTTAGTCTTCACTTGGCCATTTGAGCAAAATGAGCATCATGGCAAAAGAGGTTGACTGAGTCTTGTGGGAAAAGTGCACCACCTCTGCAGAGGGTTAAAAACTAAGTACTTAGCCGTGTCCTCGGTTACGGATAATTTTGAGCGACATGAATTTGAAGCTGTTCAAGGATCTCCTCACCCCAACTTCTTTAAATTAAAACTTGAGTGGTTAACAAGGGATTGTTGTGTGATCATAACTATGTACACCTGGTGGATTCCTGTGTGTGCATAATTAACTAGGAGCACCTGGTGGATTCCAGTGTGTCCAATAGTGCTTTAAAACAAAATGAGATCTTTTGAAAAGTAGGATAAACAATTGCTTTTCTGCAGCTCAGCCTGAAGATCCACTTCGCCAAATATCATTTAAGTGTTAGGTTCCATTTGTGTCCACCAAAAGTGACATCTTTCCAATACAATTCAAGTGTATTGACCCTTGTGGCTGCAACGTTTCATGTTGTAGGTTTTGACAATGAGAAAGGTACGATAGGGTTACGAGTCTATTCGTAGCATGTTCGCCTGTGGCACATGAAGAAGAAGGACTCCATGCTATTTATGTTTTTGTTGTAAACTCTGATAGCTCTATGCTATGAGCATTGTAAAGTTTCTTTATGTAATTGCCGAATCATACGATGTAATAAAATGACCCTTGTTTCTTGATATTACATCTTAAACTGTGTATGCTAGCATTGATCCAGGGACTAGCACTAAAAAGCACATGGATCATCATCTTTAAAAGGTGAGATCACTACAGGCCCCGCTGCAAACGGGCTAGTAGGACAAAAGATGTTGTGCAAATTTCTCATGGCGAGCATGTGATACGTCTCAAACGTATCTATAATTTTTAATGCTCCATACTTGTTTATCCACCATTTGCTTTGTGTTTTTTTAACACTTCATGGCCTTTTTATGCATTTTCTAGAACTAACCTATTAACGAGATGCCACAGTGCCAGTTCCCTGTTTTCTGCTGTTTTTGTGTTTCAGAAAAGTTACACAGGAAATATTCTCAGAATTGGATGAAATAAAAGCCGAAGTTCCTATTTTTTTCCGACACGAGATAGAGTCCAAAGCAGAGATGGAGGGGAGCCAGGGGCCAGCCATACCATAGGGTAGCGCGGCCAGCCCCTAGCTCATGCCACTAGGTGGTGGGGCCACCTGGCCCACCTCCTGACGCCACCCTTCCGCCTATATATTCTCCTCAATGGGAAAACCCTAAGGACCCAATCAATTTTACACAAAACATACTGCAAGCCACCGTCGTCATCGACGTGAGATTTGGGAGGGTCCAGAAGCTCTTCCCGGCACCCTGTCGGAGAGGGGAATCACCACTGGAGGCCTTCTTCATCACCATGCCTGCCTCCGGAGTGATGTGTGAGTAGTCTACCTTGGACTACGGGTTCTAGTAGTAGCTAGATGGTTGTCTTCTCCTCCATGTGCTTCATGTTTATATCTTGTGAGCTGCCCTACATGATTGAGATCATCATTATGTAATTCTACATGTTGTGTTTGTTGGGATTCGATGAATATTGAGTATTTTGTCAAGTTGATTTATTGATTTATCATCTCTATGTTGTTTATGATCTTGCATGCTCTCCGTTGCTAGTAGATATCTTGGCCGAGTAGATGCTAGTGACTCCAAGAGGGAGTATTTATGCTCG
Organism: Dactylis glomerata; assembly: GCA_007115705.1. Lineage (NCBI taxonomy): Eukaryota > Viridiplantae > Streptophyta > Magnoliopsida > Poales > Poaceae > Dactylis > Dactylis glomerata. The sequence goes on from QXEO01000306.1 coordinate 737,304, forward strand.
ATAGTGGTTTCATGCCTCTAAGGTTGTAGATGTGCTATTGCTACTAGGGAGAAAACAACAATCTTGTGTTCAAGGACATTTGTATTGTTTACATTACACACTTTGATTAAGGCGATAATCTGTTGCTTGCAACTTAATACCCAATGGTTGCTCGGATGATATCCGGCGGGTGGATTATTAGTCATAGATACAGTTGGATTACGGTCTATGTATTATGTTGTAATGCCCAAGTGAATCTCATAGTGATCCTCATGACACTTGTATGCTTTCTTTATTCTGTCAATTGCCCAACTGTAATTTGTTTACCCAACATGTTATTTATCTTATGGAGAGACGGCTCTAGTGAACTATGGATCCCGGTCCATTCTTTTACATTCTTATTACCATTTACTATTTACTCACATTATTTACATTCTCGCAAACTACTATCTTTTACCCCTCACGATACGTTTAATCCTTTGTTTACAGCATACCGGTGAGATTGACATCCTCACTGTAAGTTGGGGCAAAGTACTTTGGTTGTGTTGTGTGCAGGTTCCACGTTGCTGCTGGTGCAAAGCTACGCCCTAGATAAGGCGCCATATATAAATTTTCTAGAGCTGTCGCGAAGCCAGTGAGCATCAACCTTCGAAAGTTGGTTATTTCTCTTACTGGTTCGATAAACCTTGGTTTCATACTGAGGGAAGACTTGCAGCTGTGCTCATTATACCTTCCTCTTAGGGTTCCCAACTGGGCGGTCAACTACAAACCATCAAGCAATTTTTCTGGCGCCGTTGCCGGGGAGAAAGAAGATTTCTGCAAGGGGAGTCTCTCGCTTCCAATATTTTACTTTGTTATTGTTTTTCTTTATTTTATTTTTGTTTGCATCTTTTTATCGAATATACAAAAAATAGTTCTTTTATAGTTGTTATTTTTGCTTGTCTGCTTTTAGTTTTGCTTAGAATGGGTACTCCTGAGAACACCAAGTTGTGTAATTTTACTAACACCAACAACAATGATTTTGTCTGCACTCCTATTGTGCCACCTGCTCCTGAGGCAAATTTTTATGAGATTAAACCCGCTTTGTTGAACCTTGTTATGAAAGAGCAATTTTTTGGTGTTAGTACGAATGATGCTGCAGCTCATCTCAACAATTTTGTTGCTATGTGAGATGCAAAAGTACAAGGATGTAGATGGTGATATTATTAAGCTTAAGTTGTTTCCTTTCTCTTTAAGAGGAAGAGCTAAGGATTGGTTGCTATCTTTGCCTAGAAATAGTATTGATTCTTGGGTTAAGTGTAAGGATGCTTTTATTGGAAAATATTATCCTCCTACTAAGATTATAGCTTTGAGAAGTGATATTATGAATTTTAGACAGTTTGATAATGAACATGTTGCTCAATCTTGGGAAAGAATGAAATCTATGATAAAGAATTGTCCCACTCATGGATTGACTACTTGGATAATTATTCAAACCTTTTATGCAGGACTAAATTTTTCTTCAAGAAATCTCTTGGATTTAGCTATTGGAGGCACTTTTATATCCATCACCTTGGGCGCCGCAACAAAGCTTCTTGATAATATGATGGTAAATTATTCTGAGTGGCACACCGAGAGAGCTCCACAAGGTAAGAAGGTAAATTCTGTTGAAGAAACCGCTTCCTTGAGTGATAAGATTGATACTATTATGGCTATGCTTATTAATGATAGATATGTTGATCCTGATAATGTTCCTTTAGCCTCTTTGGTTGCTCAAGAAGAGCATGTTGATGTAAACTTCATTAGAAATAATAATTTCAACAACAGTGCTTATAGGAACAATTTTGCCAGCAACAATTATAGGCCGTATCCTTCTACCAATGGTAAGTGTTATGGCAACTCTTATGGTAATTCCTCCAACAACACTAGGGGCACGCCCTCTAATCTTGAAATCATGCTCAAAGACTTCATTAGTAAATAAACTGCTTTTAATAAGTCTATTGAGGAAAAGTTGGGTAAAATTGATGTTCTTGCTTCTAAATTTGATAGCCTTTCTCTTGATGTTGAACTTCTGAAACTAAAAGTTTTGCCTCATGATGTGACAGAAAGCATTACTTTGAATGCCATCCAGGTTAGAATTGATGAAAATGTTAGGATGTTAGCAGAATTGCATGCTAGGTGGGAAAGAGAAGATGAGATGTCTAGAAATATGAAGGTTTGTACTATTACCACCTCTAGTAATGTTGTTTCAAATGCTGGCAATCCTCATACTTTGATTGGTGTAGAGAAAACTCCTACTCCTTGTGCGAAAAAGCCTAAAACTGCAAAAACTTTTTCTACAAAAAGTGCTGAAATTTTTTTGAGTATGGGAGACAATAGCTCTACTTATTTTAATGATTTTGATGTTGATGGTTGTAATATCTCTGAAGTATTTTGTTCTTGCAAAAGCTTACTTTAAGTCCTAATGCTAGTTCAATGAATGTTCCTTTTACAAAGCATATTACGAATGCTGTCATGCAAATTAGGGAAGAAAAGTTGAAACAAAAGGTTTCTATTCCCAAAAAGTTAGAAGATGGTTGGGAGCCTATCTGTAACACCCTACTTTTTGTGAACCAGGTTTGAACCAAATTTCAATGCATGAAATTGGGGAAAAATAAAAACTTGCATTTTAATGTGTGCTTGTGTGCTAGGGTTTGTATTTCCATGTTGTGTTGCATGATTTCATGTGCATGTGTAGCACCCCACCTTTGGATTAAGGTGGAACATCTGTGTTAAGTGCTATTCCCTAGATCACTGATAGCACCACAGAACAAAATGAAATATTCATTGCATAGTATCAAGAGTACAATGTGGATCCAGATACAAAGTATTCAAACCTTAGGATACACAGCGGAAAACAAAGTGGCAATGAGCCTCCATTCTTTATCACGTGCCACAGGCAGACATGTTGGAATGTAGTCTCGAGATCCTACTAAACAATCTTTACCTGAAAACCTGCACATGTGAATATGCAGCCCCACAAATGGGGGTCAGTACAATGATGTACTGGCAAATGATACATATTTGGTGGCTGTTGTGAAAGAACTAACTACATGACATTTGGCTGGTGGATCTCATAATCTGATTTGCATAAAGCCAATTTTATCCTAAAATCCTTTTCAATACTTTCTTTCAAAATTTTATTTTTAAGGGTCAAGACAACCCCCATACATTACATACTGGCCGGTATGTAGTTCTGGGCGTAACTCAACAAACTTGGAACATCAGAAACCACCACCCCTCGGAGTGTATGGCCCTGAGCTCTTGCCTAAGGGTTTCTAGTCAAGTTTTTAAAGCATTCAGAAATGGTGATGAGATTCTTCCGTATATTTCATGTCTAGAGACTCAAATTGTCCATAACCGGGGACACGGCTAATCGATTAGTTTGACACCCTGCAGGGGTTTTGCACTTTCACCTTAAGACTCATTTTATGCCCATACATAAAATGAGACGAGACCTTTTAGAAGGAGAGAGCAACCAACTAGCAAGATCCGTTCCCAACCTACAATTCAACTACCAGCCATCTTCTTGTACACAAGTTGCACCCTCACATCTAATCAGTTAAGACAGAGCCCATATTGTTATAAGGCTGCACTGGAAGTACTCTAAGCATGGAAGACATGATAACCTCTTTATTCCTGGGTGGCCATCCCGAGTGGCATTCTAAGTACACATCCTCTTGACGAGGCCTGTGCCCCAGAAGTCACCTACATCGCCGCCTCTTATCAAACCAATCCACCCAGGTGTTTCATTTTAGTTGAAGTTCTTAATCTGTTCACAAAAACACTTTTAACAAGTGATCATAGCATGGCATCAATATTTTTTAAAGTATTTAGTATCCTAACAGGTAGGGTTTAAGGGATAGCTAACAACTACTAGGATCTAGCAAAGCAACTCTTTTCTTTGAAAACACCACCTATCATGCATACTACAAGTAGTGAATACACTAATGCATATAGTAAAGTGTCACTTGCCTTTTTGAAGTTCAAACCCTTTCACTTCTCTCAATAAGACACATTCTCTCCTTTCAATCTAAAGCAATAGAAGTAACATAAACACACTGGTCTAAGACAAATAATATCAAGCAATGCAAGCAAATGAAATGGGTTGGTTCAACATTTTGAATTTCTTATGATTTTTGTGATGAGAGATATATGTCATGAATTCTTGGCTTACAAGATGGGGATTGAGAGTTTGGATTGGGAAGGTCAAGTGATTGGAAAAGATTGATACTCCAAGATTACAATGTAATGATAATAATCCTGGGCTTGGCATAGGCATGGTTAGAGTTTAGAGATGACTCATGTGAATAGATTCACATAAGTATATATTAGTGCAACTAGAACTTTACTGAATAAAGTGTGACAACACTTACTCAAATAGTATAAGTTACACATAGGCTTGGGTAGGAGTTTGTGATATATTGATTTACTCAGTTAACTCATTTGTAGATTGAGTAGTTCAACATAGGCCACTTGGAGTAAGTTTGCTTGGGGTTGAATATGATTGGATGTTATTTAGAATGGTGGTGGCTTCTTGGCCATAAGATTTTCTTGGACAAGATATTTATATTAAACTAGGGTTAACTCTTGAAGATATGGCTAAGTCAGAGTTTTAAATTCTTCTTTGAAGAACTCAAACTAGTTTTGATTATAATTCCAGAATAGTGTTTGATTGGGAATAGTTTATGATATGTGTGGCATGGAGTGGAGTGTTCCACCACAACTAGCAAAGGAGAACATAAATGAGATATACCACTATTTACTCAAATTACTCAGGTGTAATTTGAATACTATGAAGTTAAGCCCACAAGAATAAGATAGGCATGATATTGGGTGATGATTAGGATTAAGTATGATGGTGATGGATAGGTATGATCATAAGATTCAATTTTGTAGAAGGAATTATATTGAAAAGAATTATAGAATTAATCCTATAATGAAAATACTCAAATTCTCATAATTGAATTTGAATATTTGCAAGGTGTTTCAATAATTTTGGATAGTGATGCTACTGGATGGGAGACAGTAACACAAAGCTACTGCAAGTGGTTTCACTCCAAAAACTATTTTTGAATTCAATTGGTGCTCAAATTACTGATTTGATTAAATTTAACAATAGCAAGTTTGTGCACATTTCAAGTTTGAAAACTTTTGGTTCTATATTGATCTACATATTCCAAGGAATCCATAGACTACAAATTTGTAGCAATTGGATCTACAGAACAAAAGTTATGAATTAAATGGGGTTTATAAGTTATTTTTCTATTTTATTTCTCACTTCAAAACTTTGTACAGTACCACTGTTCTACACATTGTAAGTATTCTAAGGATACCTAATTTGCAAGTTTTGGCTAGGTAGATTTTTTTATATCAATTTTACAAGATTAGTACAGAAACTAAAATTTGAATTTCGAATTTGATTTCAAATTGACTGGTTTGACTCGGTGGCTGACCAGCCTGGCTGACGTGGTGCAGCACTATAGGCCGGTACCGATTTGGTATAGTAGATCTAATCTCGGCCGCTGGATTCGGATCCAAGGGACGGGGAAGCTCAGAGGGGAATTGCTCACCGGCGGGGCAGTTCTTCGGTGAGATGCGATACTGGAGGTCATCGACGGCGAGGTTCCGGTGAGTAGAGATGGCGAGGAAGACATGGACGACGTATCGCAAAGGACGGCGAACTAGGGGGCGTGGTCGGTGTTGTCTTCCGTTTCCTGGGGCGATGATGAACGGCGACTGGAGGCGGGCGACGGCGGCGGGTCCTGTTCTCCTGTGGGTTCTACGGTGCAAATCAGCCAGAAAAACAGTGGGGAGTTACGGTGGGTGGAGGAGAAGTGAAGTGAAAAGGATCTTGAGGTTCGGGCCCTCTGTACCCGACACAATCATCGGCGGTGGCCGTGCAGTAGCAGAGCTCCGGTGAGAGATTTCTCTCTGACGGCGACATCGATTGGGGAGAGGTGAAAGGGAGAAAGGAAGGTGAGCGCGGGGTACTTATAGGTCGGGTAGTGATGGAAATTACTCGCGAGAAATTAACAGGGGCGTTACTCCAGTGACGGTTTCTAAAACAGAGAGAGGGAGAGAAAATTGCGGGAAGGAAGAAGATGACAGGCAGGGCCCACTGTCTGTGAGAGAGAGGCGAGGAGATGGTACCGGTTCGGGGTGCGTGGGAATGGGCCATGGGCCAGAAGTCCGGCTAGGCTGATTCGGATCCCCGGGGCCATTTTCATATTTTCTTTTCTTCTTTTTCTTTTTCTATTTTCTTATTTCTTTTATATCTTTTGCATTTGTTATTCAAATTGATTCAAACTAGTTTCTAAAATTTTATAATATTCCACTTAACATTTTAAGACAATAGCAAACATGTTTTTATAAAAGAAACAAACCTTCTATAAAGACTATGAATTGGCCAAGGCTTTTATTTGCATAACCATAAAATAGAACTTGGGTTTGTAAATAATTCCTTTTAAAATCAGAGAATAAGCTTTATAGAAATAGTGTTTGAAACTTGGGTTTGGATATAAATTCTCTTTTGTAAATTGTTTCCTTTGCAATTATAGTTTGCATAGGATAAAAGCAAAATGGTAATAGAGAATTTATTTTCTCAAAATAATTTCTCAAGATGAAAATAATCTTTCAAAACAGAGGGTTGATGGAAAATAGTTTTGAAAGAAGGAATTTGATAAATAATTTTTGAAGTAGATGAGATATGGGAATAACTTTGTTATTTTAATAATGGGGTTTTAGGGTTTTTGATTTGATCTTAATTTGTTTAAGGTACACCTTAGTTATAGTTCAAAAAGTTTTAATTTCTGGTGATTTTTCAATTAAGTCAAACAATTACAAGCACTTAATTTTAAATTTTTGATTTTCCAAAATTGGAAAAGTCAGGGATGTTACAGACTACCACCCTTAAAAGAAATCTCGTCCTCGAGATTGGAGAAAGGCTAAAAAATTATTTATTCTAATGGGACTAGGGTGCGACCACCCTTAAACAAAAATTCCTCTTTGTGGTATTTTGATGCTTCCTTACGCACTTGCATTTTGTTCCCAGCTTGCATTCACTATTGTGCCATCTTCCCGGAACCGCCCTTCTCAGAAGTCTTGATGTCCTCTGCTATGATCAAAAGTGGGCACACCAAGGGTTCCATCCAATTCTGGTGATAAGCAGATATCATCCATTGCGTCGTCACCAATAAGGTAGTCCACATCTTCCAAGACTGTGTATCTAGCCTTTTCTTGGTCGGTCCTCACCAAGGCCAGGAAATCATATAGGTCATTGCCAAACTCCTTGTTGCCTTTTCGTTGCAGAATCTCAAAAGATGACCCTGTGCCAAGTACTACATGCTTGCCCCACGAACATGATGAGACCACACATCCCAATGAATTAGGATGGTATCTCTCTGCAGTCTTCTCATGCATTTCATAGGGGTAAATAAGGTGGACTCTGTAAGAGTTACTTGCACCTTTAAGGGACGAAAGGTCGCCTTATAACCAGCATTGTTGAATCTTTTCTTGATACCGGTGCTCATCATGCTATCTGCCACTAGTACCAGATGGCCCTTAAGAATTCCTTTCACAACCATCTTCATAGTCATTGGAAGACGCTGGACAACTTGATCATATCTCAAAGGTGAACTCCTTTGTAAGTAAAAGGGATATAAAGAAGCTCTCATGGGTAGGAAAGTAGTTTCAGGGATTCGGATAGTTGCCCCATAACGTCGCAGGTCGGGATGGGGTAGACTACGGTGGCGTAAAGCTTTGGAACCAGGAGGAAATCTCATAGGTAGTGGTGGTTGTCTCTGTTGTGACTCTCTAGAGAGGAGTGACCTCTCTTTTGTAGGCACAGGGAGGTAGCCAAACAGGCCACGTAGGGAGTCGAAACGAAGGGTCGGGAAGATGAATCGAACAGGCAGCAGCCGAAGCTGAACAGACTTCATATTCAAAACCCACTGAGCAAACACTTCTGATTCGTGTAGCCATTCAAATACCAAAACATCCTCACCATAGTCCTACGTTCTGGCCACACTGGCTCACTATAAGGGATGTAACATATTATCCTCCTAAGGTTATGGTTTAACGACATCGTCTCTCATAGGTATGTCTCTCTAGATTTGTAAAGCCAACATTATGAGAGCAAATAATAAGAGTAGTAGGATTGGTGATCAATCCATCCTGCACCCAAATTATTACTTCATACATGGTTTGGAAACCTCGTATTCTAACTCTTGGTCAGCCTCACTTGCTTAGACAAAAATTTTCTTTGAATGAAAATCAATGTTCCAAATCTAATTTTTGAAAACGAAACTATCGTTCCTTAGCTAGGGTTTTGCGTACACTCTGTCATATGGCGTTAACTCTTGAGTTACAAATCCTTCAGCTTGCTATCTCATTGAAAAGTAAAATTCATTCATTAAGGTTGTCCTTAGCTCTTACAAGTCCTTACAATATTTATTACAAGGCAGTAATGGCATACAAGTTCTTCCAAGTTGGCTACATCTTGTTGTGTCTTCTTCTTGTATTTTGCGGCATCCTTCTATCATCCCAGTTCACTAAGGTCTTGAGGTACTTTCCTCTGTGCATTGATATGAATAGTGTCCTTGTTGGTGGCATGTGCAACAGGTGATATGGTTGAGGTTCTTCTTCAAGCTACTTGGACTGTTTGCTTTGCTGTTCTTTTCTGGACATTTGTTCGCATAATGTCCTAGCTCCTTGCAATTGAAACACATCAACTTGCTAATGTCCTTCTTCTTTTGAGGTCTCTCTAGGGCTAGGAGCTCTCTTACTTCATTTTCTTCATATTCCACTACCGTGGTGGGACACCTTTTTCTTTTCTTCAAGCAATCTCTAGATAAGTGTCCTTCTTCTTCACATGAAAAGCAACACTTGGTGGTAAGGTTGGGTGTTATTCCCATGACTTTCAAGTCCACTTTCTTCTTGAGTCTTCCAACTTCAGGGGTCTTTCCTAGCAGTTGGCTCATTCTATCCTTGGCTTGTTGATTCATTCGTTGCACCATGCAATAAAACTTGCACTCAACAGGAACATGATTGATTCCTTCATATAGGAAACAAGTAACTTGGCTCAAGGGACATTCTCCAATTGGGTGACTCGTATCACAGTAGGGATTCTCTTCATGACAGTCCTTAGAGGTGTGTCCTATTTCTCCACATCTCTTATAGGCTTGCCGTATCATCTCCACATCAACTTTGGTTGGCTTTCCACCATGATCGTCTTGTGGCAGACTATTATTGGTACTAGCCACAATCTGGGACATCATTTGTACTATTCGTGAATGATCATCCAGTACTTGCTGCACTCCTGGAGGTAACTCCTTGCTATCGCGATTAGCCATATTCTGAGTCAACATCCGCATCATTCCCGTGTGAGCTTCAACCAACTATTGCATTGCTACCTTCAACTGAGGTTTGTTGGGATTGTTGTTGATGGATTTCGTGTCGCAAGAACATGGGGTACCACGCGACGGACCCAAGGATTCGAACGCAGGGGGCTGAACGTGTGAGATCTTGGATCGCAACGAAACACGGTGACGGAAGCCTCGAGTGTCGAACGCGCTACGCACTGCAGAGAGAGAGACCGAGCTTTACCCAGGTTCAGGGCCCTCGTGGTGAGGTAAAACCCCTACTTCCTTCCTTCCTGTATTGCAACGCGACACCTCGCGAGGAGTACAAGGTCTTGGTTACAAAGCTCTAGCTGGCCAGAGGTTGAAGAACCTGCGTGCCCAGCTAGCCACTTGGAGAGGATCAGATCTCATCTAAGGTCTGGCCTCCCTTCCTTTTATAGCGCCAAGGTCCTCCTTCCCCTCATCTTCTTGGGGAAGGGGTTGCCACACATATGGCCAAGGAAGGGTGGACAGCTGTAGACTAAGCCCTTCTGTAGACATGGTCTTTGTAGGGTAGTGGCGCCGGTCCACAGGAGTGGGTGGAGGAGGCTGACATCCTCCTCTGGCGCCCTGCACCGTCCACGCTATTTTTAGGGGGGTGGCCAACTACCACTGTGCCGCTTTGGGCAGGCACAGAGAAAGTTGGTCTCCTCCCTGTCGGGAGTAGCGTGGGAGGTACGTGGTCTTCTGCCCGTTATCTTCTTGCTCTGCACGCAAACGTGCTGAGCTGACGTGGGCGTACTTCCTCTCCTCACCAGCGGGGGGCTCGTGAGGAGGTCTTCTAGTCCTTAGCAGTTTCTGTCGTCGTTCTCCTCACGAGGCGCCTCCTCGTGAGGGTCTTCTCCGTAGCTTGGGTCGTTGATTTTGAAGATGGGCCGATGACGTGGCCCAGGAGCAGGTGGACCGGGATACCCCGGTATCCATTCCACCGACAATTGTCTTGCGGTTGAGTATGCATCTGTTTGAGGTTTAGGGTAGGTTTAGGTTTTAGCATAGTTAAGAATTAGATAGAAGGGACCTAAAGAAGATTCCTACCCAACCACATCAGATCAAGGCAATTTATCTTTCAAACAACATCTAACAAACATTTATCACATCTAGCAAATTAGGTCAAACACTAATAATCTAGTATGGTCATACCCCAATTTGGTATGATCATTAGATTATCACAACATCATTGGTTCTATAAACTATAATTATTGGTGGTCTTATCTATTACTTGTTTGTGTACTTCAAGTTTCTTTTCTACTTCCTTGATTCATCTTCTCGAGTTGTGCAAGTTGCATTTGAGTCTTCCTCCATGTTCTTCGTTTGGCCTTCAACGTAGTCCTTCACATTGAGTCAAGGGAAATATATGGAGCATCAGTCTCACACTTCTAGCACATTGTGTCCTTCTATCCTTTGTTGATGATTTCAGGGTAGGGTCATCTATAGCAAAATGAAACATTTGAAGAGGAAGTAGGAGAGAATACAAGGGGTTCAAAATGTAAACTCTTTTTTTTGTAAATAGAAACAAGATGAGATAGAATTTTTTTCCAAGGGTCTTCCTGTTTCTAATTCCAAACCTAGTGTCTCGATCCTACAGGCAACACTATGCTCTGATACCATTCTGTAGCGCCCCACCTTTGTATTAAGGTGGAACATCTGTGTTAAGTGCTATTCCCTGGATCACTGATAGCACCACAGAACAAAATGAAATATTCATTGCATAGTATCAAGAGTACAACGTGGATCCAGATACAAAGTATTCAAACCTTATGGATACACAGCGGAAATCAAAGTGGCAATGAGCCTCCATTCTTCATCATGTGCCATAGGCAGACATGTTGGAATGCAGTCTCGAGATCCTATTAAACAATCTTTACCTGAAAACCTACACATGTGAATATGCAGCCCCACAAATGGGGGTCAGTACAATGATGTACTGGCAAATGACACATATTTGGTGGCTGTTGTGAAAGAACTAACTACATGACATTTAGCTGGTGGATCTCATAAGCTGATTTGCAAAAAGCCAATTTTATTCTAAAATCCTTTTCAATACTTTCTTTCAAAATTTTATTTTTCAAGGGTCAATACAACCCCCATACATTACATACTGGCCGGTATGTAGTTCTGGGCATAACTCAACAAAGTTGGAACATCAGAAACCACCACCCTGATACGTCTCAAACGTATCTATAATTTTTGATGCTCCATGCTTGTTTTACACCATTTGCCTATTGTTTCGTTACACTTAGTGGCATTTTTTTATACATTTTCCGGAACTAACCTATTAACGAAGTGCCACAGTGCCAGTTTCCTGTTTTCTGCTGTTTTTGTGTTTCAGAAGTGATACACAGGAAATATTCTCGGAATTGGACGAAACAAGTTCCTGAAGTCATATTTTACGGGGAAGCTCCCAAACATCCGAAGACCTGACGGAGGGGGGCCACGTGGCCCCCACACACAGGGGCGGCGCGGCCACCCCCCTGGCCGCGCCGGGCCCGTGTGAGGGGCCGTGGTCCCTCCTCTGACATCGTCCTTTCGCCAATAAGTACCTCCTGACGAGAAAAACCTAAGGGCCCGATCAGTTTTCCAGAATACATCGCGATCCGCCGCCGCCGTCGACCCGAAGATCGGGAGGGTCCAGAAGCTCTTCCCGGCACCCTGCCGGAGAGGGGAATCGCCACCGGAGGTCTTCTTCATCGCCATGCTTGCCTCCGGAGCGATGAGTGAGTAGTCTACCTTGGACTATGGGTCCATAGCAGTAGCTAGATGGTTGTCTTCTCCACCATGTGCTTCATGTTTAGATCTCATGAGCTGTCCTACATGATTGAGATCACCGTTATGTAATTCTATGATGTTGGTTTGTTGGGATCCGATGAATATTGGTGTTTATGATTAAGTTGCTGTACTGAATTATATCTTTTGTTATCTCTATGTTGTTTATGATCTTGCATGCTCTCCGTTGTTAGTAGCTATCTTGGCCGAGTAGTTGCTAGTGACTCCAAGAGGGGGTATTTATGCTCGATAGTGGGTTCATGCCTCTATTTCACCTGGGGGAGTGACAGAAACCTCTAAGGTGGTAGATGTGCTGTTGCTACTACGGAGAAAACAACATTCATATGCTCAAGGGCATATGCTTTGTTTACATTACACACTTTGCTTAATGCAATTATCTGTTGTTCGCAACTTAATACTTTTGGGGTGTTCGGATGATATCCCCGAGGGTGGATTATTAGTCATAGATGCAGTTGGATGGCGGTCTATGTATTTTGTTGTAATGCCCAGAGTAAATCTCATAGTGATCTTCTTGACATATCACGTTATCTTTATTCTATCAATTGCTCAACTGTAATTTGTTTACCCAGCATGTTATTTATCTATGGAGAGACACCACTAGTGAACTGTGGACCCCGGTCCTATTTTAATCATATTGCAATCACCTATTTACTTTTCCCGCACTGTTTACTTTACTCGCATATTACTACTATTTTCCACTCGATACACTCATAACCTTTGTTTCAAGCAAACCGGTGAGATTGACAACCTCATCGCAAGTTGGGGACAAAGTATTTGTCTGTGTGTGTGCAGGTTCCACAAACACCTTCAGTCGTCATTGTCTCTCTTCTCCTGTTCGATATACCTTGGTTTCTTAACTGAGGGAAAACTTGCTGCTACACTCATCATACCTTCCTCTTGGGGTTCCCAACGGGCTGGTCATCACCACGCACAAGGACATACTGCTCCCACGTCAACTAAACGCCACAGCTCTTTTCTGGCGCATTCACACGAGTAGCAGCCTCTTTTCTGGCGCCGTTGCCGGGGAAGAGAGAAGACTTCTGCGAGGGGAGTTCTTCGCACACACATATTCTTTACTTTGTTATTTGTTTTGCTTTACTTTATTTTATTTTACCTGCATTGCTTTTTATATCAAAAACCCAAAAAAATTAGAATCCTTGGTAGTTGTTTTTACTTGTTTACTTTTGTTTTGCTGAAATGAGTAATCCTGAAGTAGAAGTTCGTAGTTTCAAGCAACAAGGGGGAGAAAGTTTAAAAGATGCTTGGTACCGTATTAGCAATGCTCATCATAGGTGTACCAAAAAGCACTCCACCACGATCCTCCTTAGAAATTTTTATGTTGGTATATCTAGCTGGAATAGGTATGTTCTTGATACTCTTACAGGAGGTAATTTTCTGGGTACTCCCGCGGGAGAAGCATGCACTATAATTGAAAGTTTAGTGGGAGTACCACCTATTCATGTTGCTAAAACTGAGACCACCTTGGAAGAGGTGGTAGAAAAGCTCAGCTCCTTAGAAAAAAGTTTGCCAAGTATCCTAGAAAATGCTAGCCGCATTAGTGAATTAATAGAAAGCATTGGTAAGAGAATTACCATTTTAGAGGCTAGCACTACTCATGACAATCAAAACTTGAGGATTGGTAAACTAGAGGAGTCTATGGAAACTCTTAGTTTAATCTTCTCTTCTCTTAAATTTAAGAAAGAGAAAGTGTTTGTCGGAAAGGAGCAAAAATTTATGTATGTTCCCAAGGTTTCTGCGCTTAAATCTCAACATGTTCTTAAGATTGGTAAGACTCTTAGTTCCACTAAGGGTGACTTGCAGGTTGAATCATCTTCGGGAACCTTCAAAGAGCCTACTGAGGTAACTAGCACTTCATCTCTTGATATTACTTGATTCGCAATTTTCTGCGCCTAGCTCAAAGGCGTTAAAGAAAAGCACTCTTGGGAGATAACCCATTGTTTACTTTTCAGTACTTTTTCTTTTATTTGAGTCTTGGAAGTCATTACTACTGTAATGACCGCTCCTTATCTTGTTTATTTCGTTTTTGTGCCAAGAGAAGCCTCTAATTTGAGTGAGGTAAAGATTTGGGGTTATTGCTGTCCTGAAACTGTTTTCGGTGCTGTACCGTAAAAATTCGTGAAAATTCTCTGTTTATCTTTTCGACCTGCGATTTCTTGTGCATATGCCCCAGGTTATATCCAAACTTTTCTTAGTTGAACACTTTTTGATTTGAGCAACAGAAAATCCCTCAAAAATTCGTCTATTATCAGCTGTCCAGTTTTGACAGATTTCTGCCAATATTTGTTTTTGCCACTTTATCGCTTTCTTTTGAGTTCTTTTTGATCATGGAACTCTTGTGGAAGTTGCTACAGTAGTATATACTTTATATGTGGTGGTTTTGGGTTGAAACCTGAAGCTAAAAGAGGTTGAATATATTTTATGCTTACACTAATGTTGCTAATAGAATTGTTTTTAGTTTTGTATGAAGGAAGTTTTCAAGTGTAGGGATTGGAGAATGATGAGATGAGTTGAAGAATGGACAAAAGCTCAAGCTTGGGGATGCCCATGCATCACCCCAAGAAATATCCAAGAAGTACAAGCGTCAAAGCTTGGGGATGCCCCCGAGGCACCCCTTCTTCATCGTCAAAAATCAGGTCACCTTTCAAAACACTATATTTTTATTGCTTCATGCACTATGTGTTTTTCTTGGAGCGTCAGTTGTTTTAGTTTTCTTAGTTTGTTTAGTTTGTTTGTTTGCTGCAATAAATGGTTGGACCCCAACAAATTTCCTTTGGAGGAGATGTACTCGTTTTCATTTGCAAAGAACGCTCTAGTTTTCACTCTTATTAAAAATCGAGCGTTCTACTTTTTCTGCTACTGCTTTTGGTTTTCGTTTTCGCCTTAATTTGCGTTCAGATCTTGTCATATCTTTTCATCAAGGTGTATTTTTGCCTCTGAACTTTATTGGTTTTCATCAAAAGAGGTGTTTATAAAAATTTCAAATGGTGTTGGAAAAGAGAAAAAGCTTTGTGCAAAATAGTGGTACAAGAAGGAGCTTGTGTAGACTGCGGCTTAGGCTTTTTCATGTCATGCATGATATCTTTTTGATAGTATGCTTAGTGGTTTTGCTGTAGCATGACTTGTCTCAAATAACTGAGATTGCTTAATGAGCCTTTGAAAAAATCATGCGTTGTTTTTATTGTATGGAAGCATTATTTTGGTTTTCTCCTTGATGCTTTATTTGGGTTGACTTGGCGCATGCTCACACATGTTAGACTCTTCCAAAGTCGCCATTAGCCTTCATGATCATTTAGTTTTTGACTTTTGATGCCATCGTATGCTTCTTTTAATGTCGCTTTGTCGCTTTGCATGATTATGGCCATTATTGCTCTCTTAGTTGGTCGCTCCCAGTCTTTTGCTAGCCCTCGCCTTGTACTGAGTATGAGCTCTACTCGTGCATCCAACTCCTAAAAGCCAAAGTTTTCCAAAGTGTCCACCATACATACCTACTAGCAATTTGCTATTCCAAGTAAATTTGACTTGCTTTTATATTCTCTTCAAATTAAACTCTTACCAGTGTTATGCGAAATTCGGTCAGTAAAGCTCTCACGAACCGGAAGGCACACTTTACTTTTTCCTGTTCTTAAAATTTGACATTGTGGTCTTTTATGTTGAGTTGTTATGCTTGCAAGTTGTAAGTTGGATTCTAGCCCAGCCATGTCGTCATGGGGCAAGCTTTCAACATTGCACTTCCTATTTGAGTTGATATCGTGATCTTCTGTTTATGGATGCCCGCTGTGTGAAATGAATTGGGAATCTTGTGAGGATCATGGAGTTTTTATATGTGTTAGGGAAACGCCGGGCCACCAATCTAAGCCATGCATAATTCATGGTGGAAATTTGCAGCATACCCATGGTGAACATTCGACGACGCATCTCACAATAAAAAGCTAAACAATATAGCAAATAAAAGAGATGTCGAGGTGTTCATTGTCTGCTTGTCCTGTCATTTTGGTGTGGGCTTGTTCCATGTCATCGGGCACGGAGGTACCCCATTGGCGGTTCTCAATGATATGCATATACTTACAATGACAAGAGCCTTGCTTGGGACTCTAAGTAAACTAGCATGGTTTGGGTACTCATATTCACGGGACATGAGGTTTTCAACTTATGATTTGTCAAGCATATGCATCATAATTGTTCTCGCATTAACTTTAACCATTCAAGATGCTTATGATGGGGGCAATGAGAGCTCAAAGCCGGTAAGTACCATAATTTTTGAAGGTTGTAAAACTTGCAATCACTGCTTCCCTCTGTGAAGGGCCTTTCTTTTACTTTTATGTTGAGTCACCACCTTCTTTCTTTATGCACCATTAAGAGAGCATAGTTGTCATTCTTAGTGTGATATGCATTGTCCCAAGGTTCATTGATTGACTCATATTGTTGGTTTCACTTGTTCTTAAATTATTTGTATCTAGTCGCCCTCTTAAACTTTGAGGTGTCCTATGCATTTATGTTTTGCTCTCTTTGAAGGACAAGCTGAAAACCATTTGTATGATTTTCCTTATGATTTGAACACACGTTTGACTTTCATTGTTTCATTATCATGATCTTTTGTTTGTGTTCACTTGCATGTTTACAACATGGTTGCTAAGTTCTTATTGTCATGATTATATCTTTCATGCCCATGTTTTAAGTTCTATTGATCCCAGCTCACCAATGCTTACATATATGATCAAGATTGTGTAGGTGCATGTCACCTCAAAAATTATTCTTTTGTTATCACTTACCTACTCGAGGACGAGCAGGAGTTAAGCTTGGGGATGCTTGATACGTCTCAAACGTATCTATAATTTTTGATGCTCCATGCTTGTTTTACACCATTTGCCTATTGTTTCGTTACACTTAGTGGCATTTTTTATACATTTTCCGGAACTAACCTATTAATGAAGTGCCACAGTGCCAGTTTCCTGTTTTCTGCTGTTTTTGTGTTTCAGAAGTGATACACAGGAAATATTCTCAGAATTGGACGAAACAAGTTCCTGAAGTCATATTTTATGGGGAAGCTCCCAAACATCCGAAGACCTGACGGAGGGGGGCCACGTGGCCCCCACACACAGGGGCGGCGCGGCCACCCCCCTGGCCGCGCCGGGCCCGTGTGAGGGGCCGTGGTCCCTCCTCTGACATCGTCCTTTCGCCTATAAGTACCCCCTGACGAGAAAAACCTAAGGGCCTGATCAGTTTTCTAGAATACATCGCGATCCGCCGCCGCCGTCGACCCGAAGATCGGGAGGGTCCAGAAGCTCTTCCCGGCACCCTGCCGGAGAGGGGAATCGCCACCGGAGGTCTTCTTCATCGCCATGCTTGCCTCCGGAGCGATGAGTGAGTAGTCTACCTTAGACTATGGGTCCATAGCAGTAGCTAGATGGTTTTCTTCTCCACCATGTGCTTCATGTTTAGATCTCATGAGCTGTCCTACATGATTGAGATCACCGTTATGTAATTCTATGATGTTGGTTTGTTGGGATCCGATGAATATTGGTGTTTATGATTAAGTTGCTGTACTGAATTATATCTTTTGTTATCTCTATGTTGTTTATGATCTTGCATGCTCTCCGTTGTTAGTAGCTATCTTGGCCGAGTAGTTTCTAGTGACTCCAAGAGGGGGTATTTATGCTCGATAGTGGGTTCATGCCTCTATTTCACCTGGGGGAGTGACAGAAACCTCTAAGGTGGTAGATGTGCTGTTGCTACTAGGGAGAAAACAACATTCATATGCTCAAGGGCATATGCTTTGTTTACATTACAGACTTTGCTTAATGCAATTATCTGTTGTTCGCAACTTAATACTTTTGGGGTGTTCAGATGATATCCCCGAGGGTGGATTATTAGTCATAGATGCAGTTGGATGGCGGTCTATGTATTTTGTTGTAATGCCTAGAGTAAATCTCATAGTGATCTTCTTGACATATCACGTTATCTTTATTCTATCAATTGCTCAACTGTAATTTGTTTACCCAGCATGTTATTTATCTATGGAGAGACACCACTAGTGAACTGTGGACCCCGGTCCTATTTTAATCATATTGCAATCACCTGTTTACTTTTCCCGCACTGTTTACTTTACTCGCATATTACTACTGTTTTCCACTCGATACACTCATAACCTTTGTTTCAAGCAAACCGGTGAGATTGACAACCTCATCGCAAGTTGGGGACAAAGTATTTGTCTGTGTGTGTGCAGGTTCCACAAACACCTTCAGTCGTCATCGTCTCTCTTCTCCTGTTCGATATACCTTGGTTTCTTAACTGAGGGAAAACTTGCTGCTACACTCATCATACCTTCCTCTTGGGGTTCCCAACGGGCTGGTCATCACCACGCACAAGGACATACTGCTCCCACGTCAACTAAATGCCACAGCTCTTTTCTGGCGCATTCACACGAGTAGCACACCCCTCGGAGTGTATGGCCCTGAGCTCCTGCCTAAGGGTTTCTAGTCAAGTTTTTAAAGCATTCAGAAATGGTAATGAGATTCTTCCGTACATTCCATGTCTAGAGACTCAGATTGTCCATAACTGGGGACACGGCTAATCGATTAGTTTGACACCCAGCAGGGGTTGTGCACTTTCACCTTAAGACTCATTTTACGCCCATATATAAAATGAGACGAGACCTTTTAGAAGGAGAGAGCAACCAACTGGCAAGATCCATTCCCAACCTACAATTCAACTACCAGCCATCTTCTTGCACACAAGTTGCACCCTCACATCTAATTAGTCAAGACAGAGCCCATATTGTCATAAGGTTGCACTAGAAGTACTCTAAGCATGGAAGACATGGTAACCTCTTTATTCCTGGGTGGCCATCCCGAGTGGCATTCTAAGTACACATCCTCTCGATGAGGCTTGTGCCCCATAAGTCAACTACATCACCGCCTCTTATCAAACCAATCCACCCAGGTGTTTCATTTTAGTTGAAGTTCTTAATTTGTTCACAAAAACACTTTTAACAAGTGATCATAGCATGGCATCAATATTTTTCAAAGTATTTAGCATCCTAACAGGTAGGGTTTAAGGGATAGCTAACCACTACTAGGATCTAGCAAAGCAACTCTTTTCTTTGAAAACACCACCTATCATGCATACTACAAGTAGTGAATACATTAATGCATACAGTAAAGAAAATGGGTAAAGGGACATGTGTGTCACTTGCCTTTTTGAAGTTCAAATCCTTTCACTTCTCTCAACAAGACACATTCTCTCCTTTCATTCTAAAGCAATAGAAGTACACAACATAAACACACTGGTCTAAGACAAATAATATTGAGCAATGCAAGCAAATGAAATGGGTTGGTTCAACATTTTGAATTTCTTATGATTTTTGAGATATATGTCATGAATTCTTGGCTTACAAGATGGGGATTGAGAGTTTGGATTGGGAAGGTCAAGTGATTGGAAAAGATTGATACTCCAAGATTACAATGTAATGATAATAATCCTGGGCTTGGCATAGGCATGGTTAGAGTTTAGAGATGACTCATGTGAATAGATTCACATAAGTATATATTAGTGCAACTGGAACTTTACTGAATAAAGTGTGACAACACTTACTCAAATAGTATAAGTTACACATAGGCTTGGGTAGGAGTTTGTGATATATTGATTTACTCAGTTAACTCATTTGTAGATTGAGTAGTTCAACATAGGCCACTTGGAGTAAGTTGGCTTGGGGTTGAATATGATTGGATGTTATTTAGAATGGTGGTGGCTTCTTGGCCACAAGATTTTCTTGGACAAGATATTTATATTAAACTAGGGTTAACTCTTGAAGATATGGCTAAGTCAGAGTTTTAAATTCTTCTTTGAAGAACTCAAACTAGTTTTGATTATAATTCCAGAATAGTGTTTGATTGGGAATAGTTTATGATATGTGTGGCATGGAGTGGAGTGTTCCACCACAACTAGCAAAGGAGAACATAAATGAGATATACCACTATTTACTCAAATTACTCAGGTGTAATTTGAATACTATGAAGTTAAGCCCACAAGAATAAGATAGGCATGATATTGGGTGATGATTAGGATTAAGTATGATGGTGATGGATAGGTATGATCATAAGATTCAATTTTGTAGAAGGAATTATATTGAAAAGAATTATAGAATTAATCCTATAATGAAAATACTCAAATTCTCATAATTGAATTTGAATATTTGCAAGGTGTTTCAATAATTTTGGATAGTGATGCTACTGGATGGGAAACAGTAACACAAAGCTACTGCAAGTGGTTTCCCTCCAAAAACTATTTTTGAATTCAATTGGTGCTCAAATTAGTGATTTGATTAAATTTTACAATAGCAAGTTTGTGCACATTTCAATTTTGAAAACTTTTGGTTCTATAATGATCTACATGTTCCAAGGAATCCATAGAATACAAATTTGTAGCAATTGGATCTACAGAACAAAAGTTATGAATTAAATGGGGTTTATAAGTTATTTTTCTATTTTATTTCTCACTTGAAAACTTTGTACAGTACCACTGTGGTTTCTCTACATGGTTGTGTTCTACACATTGTAAGTATTCCAGGGATACCTAATTTGCAATTTTTGGCTAGGTAGATTATTTTATATCGATTTTACAAGATTAGTACAAAAACTGAAATTTGAATTTCGAATTTGATTTCAAATTGACTGGTTTGACTCGGGGGCTGACTAGCCTGGCTGATGTGGCACAGCGCTATAGGCCGGTACTGATTCGGTATAGTAGATTGATGCCTTTGATAAATATGGTAACAGGCAGTCCTTGTGCGTGGTGAATGACCAGCCCGTTGGGAACCCCAAGAGGAAGGTATGATGAGTGCAGCAGCAAGTTTTCCCTCAGTTAAGAAACCAAGGTTTATCGATCAGGAGAAGGGAGACAGTGACAACTGAAGGTGTTTGTGGAACCTGCACACACACAGACAAATACTTTGTTCCCAACTTGCGATGAGGTTGTCAATCTCACCGGTTTGCTTGAAACAAAGGTTATGAGTGTATCGAGTGGAAAACAGTAGTAATATGCTAGTAAAGTAAACAGTACGGGAAAAGTAAACAGGTGATTGCAATATGATTAAAATAGGACCGGGGTCCACAGTTCACTAGTGGTGTCTCTCCATAGATAAATAACATGCTGGGTAAACAAATTACAGTTGGGCAATTGATAGAATAAAGATAACGTGATATGTCAAGAAGATCACTATGAGATTCACTCTGGGCATTACAACAAAATACATAGACCGCCATCCAACTGCATCTATGACTAATAATCCACCCTCGGGGATATCATCCGAACACCCCAAAAGTATTAAGTTGCGAACAACAGATAATTGCATTAAGCAAAGTGTGTAATGTAAACAAAGCATATGCCCTTGAGCATATGAATGTTGTTTTCTCCCTAGTAGCAACAGCACATCTACCACCTTAGAGATTTCTGTCACTCCCCCAGGTGAAATAGAGACATGAACCCACTATCGAGCATAAATACCCCCTCTTGGAGTCACTAGCAACTACTCAGCCAAGATAGCTACTAACAACGGAGAGCATGCAAGATCATAAACAACATAGAGATAACAAAAGATATAATTCAGTACAGCAACTTAATCATAAACACCAATATTCATCGGATCCCAACAAACCAACATCATAGTATTACATAACGGTGATCTCAATCATGTAGGGCAGCTCATGAGATCTAAACATGAAGCACATGGTGGAGAAGACAACCATCTAGCTACTGCTATGGACCCATAGTCCAAGGTAGACTACTCACTCATCGCTCCGGAGGCAATCATGGCGATGAAGGAGACCTCCGGTGGCGATTCCCCTCTCCGGCAGGGTGCCGGGAAGAGCTTCTGGACCCTCCCGATCTTCGGGTCGACGGCGGCGGCGGATCGCGATGTATTCTAGAAAACTGATCGGGCCCTTAGGTTTTTCTCGTCAGGGGGTATATGTAGGCGAAAGGGGGCTGTCAGAGGTGGAGCCACGGGGCCTCACACGGGGGTGGCGCGGCCAGGGGCCAGGCCGCGCCGCCCCTGTGTGTGGGGGTCACGTGGCCCCCCTCCGTCAGGTCTTCGGATGTTTGGGAGCTCCCCGGTGAAATATGACTTCAGGAACTTGTTTCGTCCAATTCCGAGAATATTTCCTGTGTATCACTTCTGAAACCAAAAACAGCAGAAAACAGGGAACTGGCACTGTGGCACTTCGTTAATAGGTTAGTTCCGGAAAATGCATAAAAATGCCACTAAGTGTAACGAAACAATAGGCAAATGGTGTAAAACAAAGCATGGAGCATCAAAAATTATAGATACGTTTGAGACGTATCAAGCATCCCCAAGCTTAACTCCTGCTCGTCCTCGAGTAGGTAAGTGATAACAAAAGAATAATTTTTGAGGTGACATGCACCTACACAATCTTGATCATATATGTAAGCATTGGTGAGCTGGGATCAATAGAACTTAAAACATGGGCATGAAAGATATAATCATGACAATAAGAACTTAGCAACCATGTTGTAAACATGCAAATGAACACAAACAAAAGATCATGATAATGAAACAATGAAAGTCAAACGTGTGTTCAAATCATAAGGAAAAACATACAAGTGGTTTTCAGCTTGTCCTTCAAAGAGAGCAAAACATAAATGCATAGGACACCTCAAAGTTTAAGAGGGCGACTAGATACAAATAATTTAAGAACAAGTGAAACCAACACTATGAGTCACTCAATGAACCTTGGGACAATGCATATCACACTAAGAATGACAACTATGCTCTCTTAATGGTGCATAAAGAAAGAAGGTGGTGACTCAACATAAAAGTAAAAGAAAGGCCCTTCGCAGAGGGAAGCAGTGATTTAAACATGTGCTAGAGCTTTTCATTTGTAAAACAGAGATAAAACTTGATTTTGAGAGGTGGTTGTCTTTGTCAACGACTGGCAATGGGGTTCTTACTATCTTCCATACAAAAAATAAAGCAAGTTTTTGAGAGAGAGATTGGCACTTTGGTGCTCTTTTTATAAAACTTGGCACTCCTCCCCACCTTTTCCTTTCACATACCATGGCTAACCGATTCCATCGGGTGCCCACCAACATTCACATTCATTGGAGGAGTGCCTTTTTTTCTATTTTTTCCTTTTTTTTTTCTTTTTGGAATAAACAATATGGAAGATAGCAAATCCGACCACTACGTCCCCATGAGCTGAAAACAGTGTCACAAAACGAGAAGTATTTTGAAGGTTTTTGAAAGGTAGCACACGAAAATTTTACTTTGGAATGGCTTACAAATACCATGCATAGGAATTTATAGTGGACACAATGGCAAACTTGGCTTTTAGGAGTTGGATGCACGAGTAGAGCTCATACTCAGTACAAGGTGAGGGCTAGCAAAAGACTGGGAGCGACCAACTAAGAGAGCAGTAATGGCCATAATCATGCAAAGCGACAAAGCGACATTAAAAGAAGCATACGATGGCATCAAAAGTCAAAAACTAAATGATCATGAAGGCTAATGGCGACTTTGGAAGAGTCTAACATGTGTGAGCATGCGCCAAGTCATCCCAAATAAAGCATCAAGGAGAAAACCAAAATAATGCTTCCATACAATAAAAACAACGCATGATTTTTTTCAAAGGCTCATTAAGCAATCTCAGTTATTTGAGACAAGTCATGCTACAGCAAAACCACTAAGCATACTATCAAAAAGACATCTAGCATGACATGAAAAAGCCTAAGCCGCAGTCTACACAAGCTCCTTCTTGTACCACTATTTTGCACAAAGCTTTTTCTCTTTTCCAACACCATTTGAAATTTTTAAACACACCTCTTTTGATGAAAACCAATGAAGATCAGAGGCAAAAATACACCTTGATGAAAAGATATGACAAGATCTGAACGCATATCAAGGCGAAAACAAAAACCAAAAGCAGTAGCGGAAAAACTAGAATGCTCGATTAATAAGAATGAAAACTAGAGCATTCTTTGCAAATGAAAACGAGTACATCTCCTCCAAAGGAAATTTGTTGGGGTCCAACCATTTATTGCAGCAAAAAAACAAACTAAACAAACTAAGAAAACTAAAACAACTGACGCTCCAAGAAAAACACATAGTGCATGAAGCAATAAAAATATAGTGTTTTGAAAGGTGACCTGATTTTTGCCGATGAAGAAGGGGTGCCTCGGGGGCATCCCCAAACTTTGACGCTTGTACTTCTTGGATATTTCTTGGGGTGCTGGGCATCCCCAAGCTTGAGCTTTTGTCCATTCTTCAACTCATCTCATCATTCTCCAATCCCTACACTTGAAAACTTCCTTCATACAAAACTAAACACAATTCTATTAGCAACATTAGTGTGAGCATAAAATATATTCAACCTCTTTTAGCTTCAGGTTTCAACCCAAAACCACCACATATAAAGTATATACTACTGTAGCAACTTCCACAAGAGTTCCATGATCAAAAAGAACTCAAAAGAAAGCGATAAAGTGGCAAAAACAAATATTGGCAGAAATCTGTCAAAACTGGACAGCTGATAATGGACGAATTTTTGAGGGATTTTCCGTTGCTCAAATCAAAAAGTGTTCAACTAAGAAAAGTTTGGATATAACCTGGGGCATAAGCACAAGAAATCGCAGGTCCAAAAGATATACAGAGAATTTTCACGAATTTTTATGGTGCAGCACCGAAAACAGTTTCAGGACAGCAATAACCCCAAATCTTTACCTCACTCAAATTAGAGGCTTCTCTTGGCACAAAAACGAAATAAACAAGATAAGGAGCGGTCATTACAGTAGTAATGACTTCCAAGACTCAAAAAAAAGAAAAAGTACTGAAAAGTAAACAATGGGTTATCTCCCAAGAGTGCTTTTCTTTAACGCCTTTGAGCTAGGCGCAGAAAATTTGAGAAGATGCTCACATAAGAAATATGAATTGAAGTAAAAGAGAGCATCAAGGAGCAAATATAAAACACATTTAAGTCTAACCCACTTCCTATGCATAGGAATCTTGTAAGAAAATAAATCAAAGAAGCGCATAGCCACAAGTATGGGTAGATAAATCAAGAGCAATTTCAGAACTTTCAATAAAAAGAGAGATGTTTTAGTAACATGAGAATCCCAACAACCATATTTTCCTCTCTCATAATAATTTTCAGTAGCATCATGAACAAAATCAACAATATAAATATCACACTCTCCCTCCTTTGTTAAGCATGGAGGGCGATCAAATAAGGTATTAGTTAAAGAGTTACTCTTATTGGGAGGTAGACATGGGTAGCTCCATTCTTCCTCCTCTTGATCATCACTCTCCTCCTCGTTTTCATCCAATGAGCTTCCAATTTCTTCTTCCATAGACTCCTTCAAGGCATTAGTCTCTTCCGTTGGAGAGCATCTATTAAGATATTTAAGAATATAGCCATTTCCTTCCTTGTAATTATCAAAGCAAAATGTGAGTATATCATCAATCTCATATTTATAAGGTGCATCATCAGTATTTTGAAGCAAATAAGCAAGTTCAAATGCACCCTTCCAAGCAATAAATTCTTCAATTTGTTCCACATCATAAAGGTCATAATTTCCATTAACATAAGAAGATATGGTAACATCATCATTATACTCACATTGAAAAGGGAGGTGTTTATACCTCCTACAACAACAAGATTCATCAAAGCAATAAGTAACATTATAAGTAGAGCACACATTTCTAGCAATGATATATAATCTATTGATTTGTTCCCATAAGTGTTTCCCTTTTTGTGACAAGCGGTGTTCATCATAATAATTTTGCTGCTCTTCCGTGAACCCACCTTGCCAAAAAGATTTAGTTTCAAAGAAACCAGCCATTGATAGAAAGCATGATAAAGCAAGACAAGTAAAAATAACTACCAAGGATTCTAATTTTTTTGGGTTTTTGATATAAAACAATGCAGGTAAAATAAAATAAAGTAAAGCAAAACAAATAACAAAGTAAAGAATGTGTGTGCGAAGAACTCCCCTCGCAGAAGTCTTCTCTTCCTTCCCCGGCAACGGCGCCAGAAAAAGTGCTGATGCCTTTGATAAATGTGGCAACAGGCAGTCCTTGTGCGTGGTGAATGACCAGCCCATTGGGAACCCCAAGAGGAAGGTATGATGAGTGCAGCAGCAAGTTTCCCCTCAGTTAAGAAACCAAGGTTTATCGATCAGGAGAAGGGAGACAGTGACAACTGAAGGTGTTTGTGGAACCTGCACACACACAGACAAATACTTTGTTCCCAACTTGCGATGAGGTTGTCAATCTCACCGGTTTGCTTGAAACAAAGGTTATGAGTGTATCGAGTGGAAAACAGTAGTAATATGCTAGTAAAGTAAACAGTACAGGAAAAGTAAATAGGTGATTGCAATATGATTAAAATAGGACCGGGGTCCACAGTTCACTAGTGGTGTCTCTCCATAGATAAATAACATGCTGGGTAAACAAATTACAGTTGGGCAATTGATAGAATAAAGATAACGTGATATGTCAAGAAGATCACTATGAGATTCACTCTGGGCATTACAACAAAATACATAGACCGCCATCCAACTGCATCTATGACTAATAATCCACCCTCGGGGATATCATCCGAACACCCCAAAAGTATTAAGTTGCGAACAACAGATAATTGCATTAAGCAAAGTGTGTAATGTAAACAAAGCATATGCCCTTGAGCATATGAATGTTGTTTTCTCCCTAGTAGCAACAGCACATCTACCACCTTAGAGGTTTCTGTCACTCCCCCGGGTGAAATAGAGACATGAACCCACTATCGAGCATAAATACCCCCTCTTGGAGTCACTAGCAACTACTCGGCCAAGATAGCTACTAACAACGGAGAGCATGCAAGATCATAAACAACATAGAGATAACAAAAGATATAATTCAGTACAGCAACTTAATCATAAACACCAATATTCATCGGATCCCAACAAACCAACATCATAGAATTACATAACGGTGATCTCAATCATGTAGGGCAGCTCATGAGATCTAAACATGAAGCACATGGTGGAGAAGACAACCATCTAGCTACTGCTATGGACCCATAGTTCAAGGTAGACTACTCACTCATCGCTCCGGAGGCAATCATGGCAATGAAGGAGACCTCCGGTGGCGATTCCCCTCTCCGGCAGGGTGCCGGGAAGAGCTTCTGGACCCTCCCGATCTTTGGGTCGACGGCGGCGGCGGATCGCGATGTATTCTGGAAAACTGATCGGGCCCTTAGGTTTTTCTCGTCAGGGGGTATATGTAGGCGAAAGGGGGCTGTCAGAGGTGGATCCATGGGGCCTCACACGGGGGTGGCGCGGCCAGGGGCCAGGCCACGCCGCCCCTGTGTGTGGGGGCCACGTGGCCCCCCTCCGTCAGGTCTTCGGATGTTTGGGAGCTCCCCGGTGAAATATGACTTCAGGAACTTGTTTCGTCCAATTCCGAGAATATTTCCTGTGTATCACTTCTGAAACCAAAAATAGCAGAAAACAGGGAACTGGCACTGTGGCACTTCGTTAATAGGTTAGTTCTGGAAAATGCATAAAAATGCCACTAAGTGTAACGAAACAATAGGCAAATGGTGTAAAACAAAGCATGGAGCATCAAAAATTATAGATACGTTTGAGACGTATCATAGATCTAATCTCGACCGCTGGATTCGGATCCGAGGGACGGGAAAGCTCAGAGGGGAATTGCTCACCGGCGGGGCAGTTCTCCGGCGAGGTGCGATACTAGAGGTCGTCGACGGCGAGGTTCCGGTGAGCAGAGATGGCAAGGAAGACATGGACGATGTACTGCAAAGGACGGCGAACTAGGGGGCTTGTTCAGCATCGTCTTTCGTTTCCTGGGGCGACGATGAACGGCGACTGGAGACGGGCGATGGCGTCGGGTCCTGTTCTCCTACGGGTTCTGCTGTGCAAATCAGCCAGAAAAATAGTGGGGAGTTACGGTGGGCGGAGAAGAAGTGAAGTGAAAAGGATCTTGAGGTCCGGGCCCTCTGTACCCGACATAATCATCGGTGGCGGCCGTGCAGTAGCGGAGCTCCGGCGAGATATTTCTCTCTGATGGCGGCGTCGATTGGGGAAAGGTGAAAGGGAGAAAGGAAAGTGAGCGCGGGGTACTTATAGGTCGGGTATTGATGGCCATTACTCGCGAGAAATTAACGGGGGCATTACTCCGGTGACAGTTTCCGAAACAGAGAGAGGAAGAAACAAACCTTCTATAAAGACTATATGAATTGGCCAAGGCTTTTATTTGCATAACCATAAAATAGAACTTGGGTTTGTAAATAATTCCTTTTAAAATCAGAGAATAAGCTTTATAGAAATAGTGTTTGAAATTTTATTTAAAACATGCTTTTGGCATTGCAACTGTATTGGATATAAATTCTCTTTTGTAAATTGTTTCCTTTGCAATTATAGTTTGCATAGGATAAAAGCAAAATGGTAATAGAGAATTTTTTGTCCCAAAATAATTTCTCAAGATGAAAATAATCTTTCAAAATAGAGGGTTGATGGAAAATAGTTTTGAAAGAAGGAATTTGATAAATAATTTTTGAAGTAGATGAGATATGGGAATAACTTTGTTATTTTAATAATGGGGTTTTAGGGTTTTTGATTTGATCTTAATTTTTTTAAGGTACACCTTAGTTATAGTTCAAAAAGTTTTATTTTCTGGTGATTTTTCAATTAAGTCAAACAATTACAAGCACTTAATTTTAATTTTTGATTTTCCAAAATTGGAAAAGTCAGGGATGTTACAGCATGTGTGTGGGTGCTATTTAAATTCTTTTCCTTTCGAATTTCTTTTAGACCTTGTTGTATGAATGCATGAGAGAGTGCTATGATTGTATGCTATTGTTTTGACCTAGTAGTATGTGTGCTTGACATCAACAACCTTTTCCTCTCTTTATTTAAACTTTATTTTTGCACCCCATATTGGAAAATAGGAACTTCACCCAAAACCCTATTTCCACTTACCCAAAAATACTAAAACTTGATGGGTGCATTGCTACCCTTTTAAAATCAATTCTGAGCCAATCACCATCACACCTTGGGTCAATTTCTGAACTATTCAAAATTCAATCAAATTTCGGCCAAACTTCTTATTCTCTTCTTCTCTTCTCTCTTATTCTCTCTCGCTCTCTTGCAAACCGACCACGTGAACCAGACCATGACCAGCCACCTCTTTTTCTTCCCTCTGCACTATAGCAACATCACCACAGCCCCCTTGTCTCTTTTGCTTGGATGATTTTGGAGGAGCCCGAGGCAAATCTTTGCAAGATTTGCACTCCACACTCCACACCCCTATCCACCACCCCTAGCACCCAACCAGCGACGAGTTGAGCACCGGTAACCTCCCAGGACCCCACCTAGCAGCGACCCCAAAACCCTACCTTTCCCTCCATGCCTATGGTCGCCTATGTCGGCCGGCGAGCGCTCGATCGGGCTAGGGGTGTAGGCAGCACGCCCGGCCGCCCAGCCTCGCCAATCAGATCGCTGCCCCCTCCACTCCATGACCCGACACTGCCCCATGACACAGTATACGCGAGCACCGCCCTATCACCTCATTCTGGCCTGGTCTCCTACACGCCGAGAGCACCGAGAGCGAGCCCCACGTTCCTAGCTGAGGGTGAATGTGATGGAGCCGTGCCGCGCCCATTCCTGCAAGGCACTGTGAACCCTTCACCCTGCACTAGCCCCTCTGAGCCATAGCCGACCGAAGCGACGAGGATGAGCTTGACAAACCGTGCACGCGCACTGAAAACGGCTCATTCCCGACTGCAATGTTACACCACCAACATAGCCGACCACACTCGTAGACGCAGCTCACAACGCTGTCCAGAAAACACCACCCAGCTGCCCAATCCCCGACGTTTGAAACCACGAGCACCGAGTCCACCACCGAGGTATAAAACCCTCAGGATCGGTCCAAACCCTTCTCCTATATGCCATTCTTCCCCATCCCCTCTCCTCTTCACCTAGAGAACCACACCGATGAGCCCCATCCATTCCTCGGGCTGCTGAGCTCGAGGAATGTCGCCAGAGCAGGGGTAGACGGTGAAGGTTTCAGTCGTCATCGACCATCTTCCTCTGCTCCAGTGGCGGAGACAGGGGGGACCAGCAGGGGCCCTGGCCCCCCCTAACACCATTGATTTACTCCCTAATTTTTATGAATAGTGCACATTTTGCTAATTTTGTTCTAACCGGCCCCCCTCAACTTGCAAATTTAGGCAATCCTGCCTCCGCCATTGCTCTGCTCTCTCTCTCTCTCTCTGCATCTTTCTCTTCTTCTCCTAGATCTAAACCTCACCCTGCACCCCGTTTCCTATTTGGCAGCGCGTGGTCGTCGCCATCTTCGATGGAGCCCGAGGACCATTGCGGACGAGCACGACCACACTTCACCGCGAGCACCACTTCCTACAAGCTTTGGATGAGGAGGATTTTCCAGGGAGACCGCCGCCACTCTGCAGCAACCCTAGCCACCCTCGACGCCTCGGTGAGCACCGCCTTGCCTTCCCAGTAGCTAGGGCTAGGGTTTCGCCTATCCCCCGTCACGAGGGAGATGACAGCTCTCCGTCGTCGATCCCATTCTAATCGGGCGGACCGCATCGCTCAGTACCAATTCGGCGTCTCAAGCCGCTGACTGCCGGGCCTCGCTTGCCAGCGGTTTGAATCCACCTCTCCCATGTGCTGGCGCCCGGACTGGGCAGGCCCAGCTCAGATCTGGCCCATTTGATTTTTTTTTCAGAAAACTGCTGTGCAAATTGTTTGAATCTGTTAGATTAGAAAATCCATAGAATATTCTCTGAGTGTCCAAATTTGATGATTCAAATTTTCATGTGAATCTTACAATATTGTCTAGCCCATAGTAGTGCATGCATGATTTTTAGGAGAATAGAAATTATCTGAGATTTATTTGTTGTAGATCTAGGGTTTTATCTTCATAAATCCAAATCTGGAGTTTTATGTGATGAAAATGTTTGATTCCAATTTTCAGTGATGCCCTATTATAGTGTGAAGCTTGGGAACTTGGTTTTTCTATTTTAGGAGTATTGAGTTGCCTGCAGTAATTATTTTAGTGTTATTTAGGTTTCACATTGTTTTATTTATTGTGCCTAGTAGGAATATTATTTTTGGGTGATTCAAACTCTGGTGTGTTGTGCATTACTGTAGCTATCTAACTTGGCCTCTATTAGAATTTTAGACACTACTGAAAATATTAGAGAATTAAATTGCTTCTCTAGTGATATATGAGATTAGGAAATTCATTATAAAACAACCCTAGCATCTTTTGATTTGATTCCAATTAGGTTGGTTCTGTATATGTGTTAGCTACCTGGTAGTATACTGGTTGCCATGCTTTGATTCATGTTAATGCCTGCTAAGTGTTTGCCTTGTGCATGTGACCTAGTTTTGCTATTAGGAATTATGTTGTTACTATTAGGGTGATAATCCTTATGCTAAATAATTTCTTGTCTTATAATCTGAACATGTTTGCTTCTGATACTGTCGTGGTTTCGTCAATAGATCTGCCATAGAGGTTGGGGTATGGCGGTTTGTGGAAGGGGGTGAACACGGCGGAGCGATCCGGGATGGTGGTAGCACGAGTTTACCCAGCTTCAGATCCCGCAACAGTGGCGAGACCCTACGTGCTGCTATAATTCACTATATGGCAACAAGTGCTCTATTACAATGAGGAGGTTGGCTATTTTGCTATGCGATTGGCCGTAAACCTAAGTTATTGTGTCTTCTGCCCTTATGGCTAAGTCGTGCCTCAAGGGCTCCTCCACACCGGCTTATAAACGCGCCTGGCGTGGGCTACACGATGGTACCGGAGCGGATACAACTTGGAGTCCTAGACTAAGTCCTATGCGTGTACTACAAGGAAACCCACCATGGGCCTGTCTTCGAATCCGCCATAAGCGCCTGCGTCCAGTATCGCCGTGGTAGCTCCAGCAACTGGGCCTCCCGGTAGGCAATCTGCCATACCACCCCTGATGGGCCACCCTGGCTTGCCGGTTTAGGACTACATCGCTGGTATACCCATTTGGTATCTCCCCAATAGATACTCTTTGGTTTAAATGTGATATTGCATGGTTTGTGTGTGGTTTATGTATGCATATGTGCTTATTGTGTCTTATTCATTTTTCCGACGATAGAATCGAACGAAGAGTGTGCGGAGGAAGGAGAAGTATTTGAGTACCAGGAGGAGGAAGACCAGGGACTAGCCAACCAAGGCAAGCCATCTAACTTGATGCATATCTGAATCCTATTCACTCAATTTGCAGGTTGCATAAAGGTTTACTAAATTTCATGTGTTCATATTGCTATACCTCTTGTAGCAATTATATTGTTGGCTCATGCTCCACAAGCCAATTTGATATCATCCTTCGAGATGACCCCTTTGAACACCTATCCTTTACCCATGTAATGGTGGCTTGTTGATTAGCAACAAAGCCCTTGGAAAAACTTCTAGTGGAGCCAAAAACTCTAGGATGGGAACACTCAAAGAAAAGTTTCAAAAATGTTTTCAAAAACCTTGGAGTAGTATCTACTCCACTGAACAGTAGCCCCCAGGGAACTTCAAGATCGCCATCTCCATCCACCATGTCATGTTCTTATTGAGATGCATCCGTCATAGCTTTTCTTCTATTCTGCGCTTGGATGGCGGTTTCTTGACGCTCCTTCTTCCATCTATTAATCCGCCGCAAATAGCGGATCAAGCGACGTAGTTTTAACTTGGCGAGATTTCCGGGATCCGTTAGATCATACCATAGAAATCTTCCATAAATTCCGGCACATAGTTCCTTCTAGGGCAAGATTTCAAGCACATGCACTGTTTTTACCAAAGTTACCTTTTTACCCCTGGACACATGTCACCGGATTAGGGTTTCTGCGATCAGGATGAGCGGTGGTGATGGCGGGCATGAATCTCAAGGTTTGGGGTCTATATATTCCCGGCCTCTCACCCCCGGCCGATCACCCCTCATTCGCCTCCGATGCATTCTCTCTCCTCAGCGCCCCCACGAGAGCTTCATCATCTCCGACGAGCCACCGCGGAAGACCTCGCCGCCGGTAGCTTTTTCCGCCACAAGCTGGCATCATCTTCCTCGTCTTTGCTTGAGATATTGGAAGTCATTTCCGCCATGACTCTAGCCGCCATGGAACTAGAATCACCTTGCCAAGCTTCAAAGTCTGAAGCTGCTGAGGGCTCGGCGCGGTCTTCCGATATAGAGTCCGCTATGCCCGAGACTTCAGGAGGTAACTAGGAATCTTGCAATGTCAACGAGGAAGTTCTATCTTCATTGGAGCAGGAAGGACGTATAGCTGCTAAGGAGATCTCCAGATGGCGAGTTGATCCTAGTGCAACAATGCCAGCTCCTTCAAACGAAGAGGTCGTTATGCTGAAGTCTCACATCGACCGTGGCTTCAGTCTTCCGCCATCCTACTTCCTGAAGGGCGTACTTTGGCACTACAGGTTACAGCTACATCACATTGCACCAAATAGCTTCACCGCCATAGCGGGATTCATCATGCTGTGTGAGGGGTATCTGGGTATCAACCCACGCGGAGACTTATTCCGCTTATATTTTAACATCCGCCACAACCGGGATGCGAACGGAGATCCTCGCAATTGCGGATCGGTCTCCTTTGTTCCTCAGAGCGGGAAATCATACCCCTATATTATCCCGCATGACTCTGCAAAGGGATGGCGGGGATCCTTCTTTTATCTGGCTGACCGGGCCCCTCCTGAAAGGAAGTATGGCCTGCGGTCTTTTGTTGATGGCCCCGCCGAGGAGCAGGATAGCTGGGGTGTCATGGACGATTTCACGATGGATGATGAATGCCAACTATGCTCACAACGGATTTTGAAACTTGTCTTTTCTAGACTGACAGGTGCCGATACCATCCACTGCTAGGTCTCACAGCGGATTTAGCCTCTTCAGTATCGCCCAGCCCTGATGTGTGAATATTGCGGAATTGATGATCCTCAGCGCTACTCTAAGGAGGAACTATCCGCTGAAGAAATCGAGCTCTGAATCCGCAACATCATTAAGGTGGGACGGGATGAGCCTTTGAAGCTAAAGATCCCCATGTACGAGAATGGCAGTTGTCCAGAGGTGAGTGTTTCCCTGTTCTGCCATAACAATTTATTTTCCTTGAATAACTTTGCATCTTTCTGCAGCTTTCTTCCCTTCCGCCTTCTGAGCTGAGCCGTCTCGTTCGTTATCCCCGGACGAAAGAGCTTATTGATGATGAGGACGAAACATCTGCATCTCCAAAAAGACAAAAGGTGGCGAAAGAGGAGGTAGTGGTGGACGAGCCCATAACGATGGTACCCCGCGGTGTTCGCGGTGCAGGCGGGCGCGTACATGGATTAGGCAAGAGAGTTGTCTCCCGCCATCCGTCCCCCGCTCTACGTGGTCACTTGGACACCGTGCCTGAGCATTCCGCCACTATCAACTTGCCAGAGCGGAAGTAAGGAAAATCCATGAGTTGTTCTAATTCGTGCTTCCATACCACATATAACTTGCTCTGATCTGTGACTTATTTTGCACATAGGAGAAGGAAAGTTGCTGGCCAGAAACCTCCAAGGACTAAACCATCCCCTGCTGCTGTGTCACCTACACCTGATGCTCCTGCCCGCCCAACTGGGCCTTCCACTTCTACCCAAAGGGCTAGTAAGATGGAGGATGCCCCGAAGAAAGATGCTGGGCCTTCCACCCATCCTGCTAAAAGTACAAAGAAGGTGAGCTTCAGCGGGAAGGCGGTCGAGGTGAGCACAGGAGCTGGGGAGGCCCCAAAGTGGAAGAAGAAATCGGAAGCTCTTTTTCGTCTTGACCACTTGCAAGAGGAGGCCAGCAACCATGTATCAACTGCTATGGCGGCATTTGTTCAGAGAACCAGCATTGTTAAAGAGGTATGTACTCCCAGTAGCCCTCGAGCGCTATGGCGGATTCTCTTAGATGATCCGCTAGGGAGCTCCAAGAGAAACTACTGTAAACTTTTGCATAGCATAGAACCCGAGCGCTGTCATGTTATGTAGTGCTCTATAGAGGACTTGAAATTTTCACTGAGTAGCCCCCGAGCGTTATGGTGGATTATCTGGCATAAAGCTCTGAAGAAGACAAAAAATCAGTATAAGTAGCCCCCGAGCATTATGGCAGATATCTATCCGGCATAATGCTCTAAGAGTGAGTAAAAAATCATTGTGAGTAGCCCCCGAGCGTTATGGCGGATAATTATTCAGCATAAAGCTCTAAGAGTGACTAACACTTCATATCATTTTGCCAGAATTACAAAAAAGTCATAGAGGACCTGTTCCAGGTTGTCAGCTCGCAGGAGAAGGAGCTGGCAAATAAAAGCGCTCTTGTGGCAGACTTGCAGCAGCAGCTTGAGAATAGCGGTAATTTACTTTGACAAATTTGAGTTCCTTTATGCTTATTCGATCAACGCTGCACTGATACTTCCACCATGCAGATGCTGCCAAGCTCAAGTCCACACTTGAGGGGGTGGAGAAGGGCCACGCAATTGTGATGGAGGGGCTGCAACAGCAGCTCTAGAAATCATTGGCCGCAAACACCGTCCTCGAGGAGCAGCTGAAGGACCAGGAGTGCCAGAGCCTGAAAAAGGACAAGGAGATAGAGGATCTTTGCAAAGCCGCCACCGAATTTGAAAAGTGGCATGATGGCTTTAACGAGGTCCTCAATCACTTCTAGGAGACCCTTCTATGTATCAATGGCTTTTCCATAGCATAAAATTTGCAATCTTTTGTTATGCCGAATATGACGCATCTTCACTTTTCGCTATGCAGCAAATCTGG
This sequence comes from Dactylis glomerata, assembly GCA_007115705.1. Classification (NCBI taxonomy): domain Eukaryota; kingdom Viridiplantae; phylum Streptophyta; class Magnoliopsida; order Poales; family Poaceae; genus Dactylis; species Dactylis glomerata. Next base: position 773,343 of record QXEO01000306.1, read on the forward strand.
AGCAAGGCGAGGTGGATTCCGCCACGGGCTTGCACATGGCCACCGACGCAGCACAGAAGGAACTAGATGGTCTTCTCAATGCTGGTCGTCAGGCATGTGGGAGCCTGCAGATAGCGGGTTCAGCTGGCCTCTCCGCCATTGTGCTGACTCAGAAGCTGCTGCTCGTGCTGGGGCTGGTGGCGGACTGGAAATAGTCCTCCGCTTGGGGTGGTGCCAGGACTGCATTAACCTTGGTCAAGGCCCACTACCCTGAGCTGGACCTGGACTTGATCACCTCCGGCATCCCAGAGAGTGGCGAGGACGGATCACCGGTGGACGAGGCTGCCATCCGGCAAAGTGTGCTTGGATATGATCAGCTGTGTGCCCTGGGCACTCAGCTGAACGTATACTATGAAGCATACGATCTGTCGGGGTCCCCAAGCCAAGCTTCGGCGTTAGTCTCTGTAGCCACCACTAGTGCTGATGGCGGTGAAGAGGTATCTTCTGGAGTTCCACCGTCTTCTTAGGCCGTACCCTGCGATGTGGCAGGAAAAAACTCTTGCATCAATTCGGCCCCTGAGTGGGTCTATAATTTAAACTTTAAAATGCATGTGTATGCTCTGCACTGTGACTGGTCTGCTTGTGGCGGATTAGTGGAATGCTTTTTGGACTTTGCAGCTCAGTTTTTATGAAGTGGTTTAATTGTGCGAAGAAACTGCCAAGCCTAGTTTTATGCAACTTGTAGTTTTTGACATGCTCAAAAAATAACACTTTGAAAATTTTCTCGCATAGGATTATGCGATCCGCCATCCGGCTCTCTGTGCTTAACTTTTCGTGAGATGGCGAAATCTTCGCACGAACAATCCGCTAGGGCGACGATACTTAATAGCAACCGTCTAAAACCCTTAGCAGATGGCGGCTTAGATCATCAAAAAGTCACTACTCGAGAATCCACATAGAGAACATCAGATGGAGATCAAAACATAAAAAAGCTACGTGGACCATTATGGCGGATTTAAAAAGACGCAAGTGCAAAGCACAATTGCGCAAAGGTTCCATAAGATCTAAATGAACAATAAAGGAGGTAAAAGACTCAGAAAAAATCAAGAGTGAACCAAAAGCTTTATTTCATTCATCATATAGAGGTGCCTATTACACAGCTAGGTAAGTGCTAAGTGTAGAAAGGACATAGCTGTGCGATGTTCCATGGACGATCTGTTTCATCATAGATATCGTTAGGGTCTCTTCATTTGCGCTTCTTACTGGGTCACTTATCTAGCTTGCGAATATCAATGAGGTAGTAGGAACCGTTCAGTAGAGCTTTGATGATGACGAAGGGTCCTTCCCAAGGCGGGGATAGCTTGTGGGACTTCTGCTGTTTGAGGCGTAGCACCAGGTCCCCTTCTTTGAACGAGCGTTTGCAAACTCGCTGGCTATGATAGCGGCGGAGATTCTGCTGGTAGATAGCAGATCTCTGGGATGCTAGGTCTCGTTCTTCTTCCAGCAGGTCCACAGATAGTTGTCTAGACGCTTCTGCATCTTCCTCCTCGTAGGCCTCGACTCTTGGGGAATCGTACTGAACATCACTTGGCAGTATTACCTCTGCTCTGTAGACTAAGAAGAAAGGGGTGAGGCCAGTTGATCTGTTTGGCGTGGTCCATAGACTCCATAACACAGATGGCAACTCTTCTGCCCAAGCTCCAGCTGCTCTTCATAGCGGTGCTTCTAGGCGTGGCTTGATCCCTGACATGATTAGTTCGTTGGTCCGCTCAACTTGGCCATTGGACTGTGGGTGTGCCACAGATGCCAGGTCGAGGCGGATTCCGTTGTGACGGCAGTATTCTTCAACCTCTTCCTGAGACAAGTTAGTGCCATTGTCGGTGATGATGCTATTTGGGATGCCGAATCTGACCACAATGTCCTTGACAAACTTTAGGGCGGTTTTGCCATCAAGCTTCCTAATGGGCTTAGCTTCCACCCACTTCATGAATTTGTCTACCGCTACCAGGAGGTGCGTAAATCTCGAAGGTGCTGTTTTTAGCGGACCCACCATGTCCAGCCCCCAGACTGCAAAAGGCCAGGTTATAGGGATCGTATGCAGTGCTGTGGCAGGCATATGGGTTTGCTTGGAGTACATCTGGCAACCTTGGCAGAGCTCCATGATGTGGTCTGCATCTGCCTTGGCTGTTGGCCAGTAGAATCCATGGCAGAATGCCTTAGCTACTAGGGATCTGGCTGCGGTGTGATGCCCACATTCGCCTTCATGGATTTCCCTTAGTATTTCGATTCTGTCCACTTGGGATATGCACTTCATAAAGATTCCCGAAGTACTTCGCTTGTAGAGCTGGCCATCTATGATGGTGTACACTTTGGCTCTACGCTCGATTTGTCTCTTTTGGACTTCGTCTTCGGGTAGCTTCTTGTTCGTCAGATATTCTAGGTAGGGCTCTGCCCATGGCGGATTGCTGGGCAAAACCACCATAACGGGGAGCTCACTAGTTCTGGATTTTCTGGATTCACCATCTTGACTGATGGGACATGCAGATGCTCGAGGAATATGCCTGGCGGAACTACCTTGCGACTAGATCCTAATTTGGACAAGGTGTCGACCACCATGTTATCTTCTCATCGTACGTGTTTTATGTCGTAGCCGAGAAAACTTTTGGCCATCTCGTCCACTTTGTCTTTGTATGCCGCCATGACTTCATTCCGAGCTTTGGATGTGCCAGCCACCTACTGAGCGACAAGGTCAGAATCTCCACAACACATAATGTGTTTTATGCCGATCTCATTTGCGACGCGTAGCCCGTGCAGTAGCGCTTCATACTCCGCGATGTTGTTGGTGGTGGGGAAGTGGATTTGGAGAATGTAGCTGAGCTCATCTCCCTTAGGAGATTTGAGTGTCACTCCAGCCCTCGAGCCGTGTAGTAGCTTTGAACCATCAAAGTGCATCACCCAATGCTCTAGTTCTGGGACGGGCGTAGTCTCCTGTGCTTCCTTCCAATCCGCCATAAATTCTGCCAAAGCCTGAGACTTGATGGCAGTGCAAGGCTTGTAGTCGATGTTGAAAGAGGCCAATTCAATACCCCACTTTGCAACTCGTCTTTTTGCATCGCTGTTGTTGATGATGTCCTTCAGTGGAGCCTTGCTCACCACTGTGATCTTATGGTCATAGAAGTAATGCCTTAACTTACGTGAAGCTAAGAAAACTCCGTATGCCAACTTTTGGTAGTGAGGGTAGCGCTGCTTGGATTTCGTTAGGACCTCGCTAACATAGAAGACTGGTCACTATACGCCATACTCCTGCGCTTCTTCCTTACGTTCTACCAGGATGATGATGCTGATGACCCTGTTGGTTGCCGCCATGTATAGTAACATGGGTTCCTGGTCTTCTGTAGCTGCTAGGACTGGTGCAGTGGATAGCACTCTCTTCAGATCCTTAAGCACAGCGTCTGCCTTGTCGGTCCAGATGAATTTGTCTGATTTCTTCATCAGCTTGTAGAGTGGCAAAGCCTTCTCGCCAAGACGACTGATGAATCTGCTCACTGCTGCAACGCAGCCAGTGAGTCACTGTACATCTTTTAAGTCTTTGGGCCGGGAGATGTCGAGGATTACCTTGATCTTCTCCGGGTTGACCTCAATTCCGCAGTGGGAGACGATGAATCCCAGAAGTTGTCCAGCTGGTACCCCGAAGACGAACTTCGTGGGGTTGAGCATCATGTTTTACTTCTTCAGATTGTCGAAGGTCTCTTGCAAATCCACTATAAGGCCATCTTGCTTCTTAGATATAACAGTGATGTCATCCACATATGCATGGATGTTTCATCCAATTTGATCCGCCAGGCACTTCTGCATGGTGCGCTGATACGTTGCCCCTGCATTTTTCAGACCGAATGGCATTGTGACATAGCAATATGTGCCATAAGGTGTTACGAACGACGTAGCGAGCTGATCGGACTCTTTCATCTTGATCTGGTGGTATCCTGAGTAGGCATCTAAGAAACATAGTAGCTCCGATCCCGCCGTCGAGTCAATGACTTGGTCAATGCGAGGCAAGGGAAAAGGATCTTTTGGACACGCTTTGTTCAGGCCAGTGTAATCTACACACGTGCGCAGAACCTTTGTGTTTTTCTTAGGAACTAGCACAGGGTTTGCCACCCACTTCGTATGGATCACTTCTTTGATGAAGCTTGCTTTCAGCAGCTTGAAAATTTCCTTTGCTATTGTGTGGCGGTTTTCATCTCTGAAGCGTCTCATGGCTTGTCTTACTGGCTTGGAGCCAGGGATTATCTGTAGGGCGTGCTCGGCAAGTTCCCTAGGTACACCTATCAATTCAGATGGCTGCCATGCGAAGATGTCCCGGTTCTCACGGAGGAACTCGATGAGCGTGCTTTCCTATTTGGGGGACAGATTTGTCCCAATGGAGGTGGTCTTGGCGGCATCGCTAGCGACAAGTTCCACCTATTTTGTATCAACTGTAGGCTTGAAGGTGGGCGGGGAGGTGGAAACCTCTTGCTTGGATGCCAGCATCTCCGCGGGATCCATGGCGGCATAGATTTCTTTGAACTCCTCGCCAAAGAACACTGCTTCCGCAAAAGCGGCTTCTCCTTCCTCGCACTCCTTTGCCTTTCTGAAGCTGCCATAAATGGTGATTATGCCATCCGGTCCTGGCATCTTCAGCTGATTGTAGATGTAACACGGCCTGGCATGGAAGCTGTGGAAGGCGGGGCGACCAAAGATCACGTGGTATGTACTTTTGAATGGGACCACCTCAAAGGTTATAGGCTCTTCTTGGTAATTTTCTTCACTACCAAAGGCAACCTTAAGGGTGATGGACCCGAGGGACTTAGCTTGGCGGCCAGGAACCACTCCATAAAAGGTGACAGCACTATGGCAGAGTTGGGTTTTGGTAAGGCCAAGTTTTGTCAGAGTTTCCACGTACATGATGTTCAGGCTGCTGCCGCCATCCATTAAGCATTTGGAGAACTCATAGCCGTGGATTACAGGGCATACCACCATGGCGTAATATCCATCTGGGATGTGCTCTGGATGATCATCATGGCTCCAGTGCACCGGTACTTCGGACCATCGGACGTACTGGCAGATTTTTGGCATGGTGGCGTTGAGGGAGCGCATAGCGGCTCTCTGTGTCTTAGCCGTGGGGGGTCCAAGGAACGTGTGAAAGGCTCCTTTTTTGTTTTTGATTGGGTTGCCCTTGCCAGCATCACCCTCTGCCTTTCGGCGGGTTTGGGCCCAGGATCTTCGTCCATATCACTGCCATCCTTGGACTCCTTGTCTTTGTCCGCTTTCCCTTTGCCACGAGGCCGTTGTCGCCGGTTGCGCTTGAAGCCAGCTTCTTGATCTGCCTTGAGGTCATTGACAAATTTGCAGTTCCGGTTGGTGTGATTCCACTTCCCTGAAGCGTCACGATGGGCAAAACATGGCATATCGCGGTATTTGTCATAGGACACGGGGGCGGATGGCACCGAAGCGGGAGTTGTAGAACTCCGCGGCTGGCCACTGCTAGTACCGCGTCCCCTACCGTGCTGGCTGCTTTGACCCTTGTCAGCAAAGGTTGTGGCCACCATATCTAGAGTTTGCTGCTCTTCTGGCGGATTCTTCTGTTTATTGCTGTTGTTCCGCTTTCTAGTATTCTGGATGGCGGAGGCCTTCAAAGATTCGCGGGCGCCATCGTTGGCGGCCGCATAGTTGCTTGCGATGGTGATCATGGAATTTGGGGTTAGTTTCCCTTCGTTCCTTTCCCGCAACAGGCAATGGTGGAGCAGTTGGCCTCTCTCCAAACTATCAATGAACGCAAGGATGGCGGATTCATCGGTAACCCCTTCACAGGAGTTCTTCATATCTAGCCATCGCGCGAGGAAAGTTCGGGAGGTCTCATCGTCAGCCCGTCGGCACCTTTGGAGGTCACCAATGTTATGGGGTCTCTTGTAGGTCCCCTCAAAGTTTTCGATGAACGCAGTCTGCATATCGAACCAGGTTTGGATTGAATTTTCTGCCAAGTCGTTGATCCACTCCCGCGCTATGCTAGACAGCATTAGGGGCAAATAGCGGATAGCAACATTGGGTGATCCCCCAGCGAACTGCACTGCGTTTGTAACATCCCTGACTTTTCTAGTTTTGGAAAATCAAAAAAAATTAAAATAAATACTTGTAATTAATTAACTTGTTTGAAAAATCACAAGAAATTAAAACTTTTTGAACTATAACCAAGGTTACCTTAAACAATTTAAGATCAAATCAAAAACCCTAAAACCCTAATACTAAAATACCAAAGTTATTCCCATATCTCATCTACTTCAAAAAAATTAATTATCAAATTCCTTCTTTCAAAACTATTTTCCATCAACCTTCTGTTTTGAAAGATTATTTTCATTTTGAGGAATTATTTTGAGAAAATAAAATCCCTATTTCCATTTTGCTTTTATCCTATGCAAACTACAATTGCAAAGGAAACAATTTACAAAAGAGAATTTATGTCCAATACAGTTGCTATGCCAAAAGCATGTTTTAAATAAAATTTCAAACACTATTTCTCTAAAGTTCATTCTCTGATTTTAAAAGATCATTTTCCAAACCATATTCCTGTTTTAGGATATGTAAGTAAGTCATTTAGACCAATTTATAAAGTTTTAGAGAAGGTTGTTTTATTTATGAAAACATGGTGGTTACTGTTCTAGAATGTTGTTTTGAATTTTAGAAACTTTACAAAGTTGGTTTGAAGCAATTTGAACCGAATTTGCAAAAGTTATCCAAGAAAAAGAGAAAAAGAAAAGAATAAAAGAAAGAACAAAAAAAAGAGGAAAGACAACCCAACCGGGCCACGCCCGGGGCCCAGCAAGGCAACGGCCCAGCTAGGCCAGCCTACCCGAGGTGCCCCTCTCTCTCTGGTTTTCTTTCTTTTTCTTTTTCTTTTCTCTTTCTTCCAAGCTGATAGGTGGGACCGCCTTGTCAGATCCTCCATCTTCCCCGCGATCTCCTCCCTCTTTCTCTCAGTTACTGGAAATGCCGATGAGTTACTCCCCGATTCCATTCACTACGCGCACTAAATGGCCATCAAGGCTCGACTCTATAAGAGCCCCAGATCTCCTCTCTCGCTCCTCCTCTTTCCCTCTGCAAAAGACACCGCCAGGCCGCGCAAATCCCTCGCCGGAGCTCCGCAGGGCAGTAGCCAAACCTCGCCGATTCCGGTACAGTGAAGCCTCGCCGCATCCACTCTCTGGCGCATCTCCTGATGCTTTGAATCGTATGATTTTTGCAGCGCTGCGCCCACACCACCGACACCCAAAGCTGCCATTGACTCCAGCCGCTCCTCGACCTCGCCTCGGGAAGCAGACATTGCCGCCGATCAAGGTTTTGAGGTCACCATGTTCATCCGCACACTGTCTGCACTTTCTGTGCCATCGTAGATCACCGGAGGTTCGCCGTCGATGAGCTCCAGCAACACCCTCGCCGGAAAACGTCCCTCGCCGGTGAGACTCACTTCCCCATCCTCCCTGTCCGTTGGATCTCGATCAAACGCTCCTGACAGATCCACTTAACTAAAGGGGTACCGATCAATCTAGAACGTCCAGATCTAATTAAATCCAATGGCTCACAATCTAGATCCGCCCGAACCGGTATCGTGCAATCAGAAATAGCCATGTGTCAGCCTCCAGTTCAAACTAGATTCAAAATAGATTTTTGAATCTGATTTTAGCCAGAACTTTGAAAAATCATATCTTTTGTTTCCTATGTCCAAAAATCACAAATGATATGTCATTGGAAACCTTAGAACATGTAGAATCTAGTAGTGCCATTATATCACATAGTTTAAGTATTCAATTTGAAACCAATTTCAAATTGAATCAAACCTATCTGCTAACTTAATAAATTCATATCTTTTGAACCAAGTGTCAAAAAATTATAATTTTGTAGTCTGTGAAATCCTCTCAACTTGTAGAACATCATAGGATCAAGAAATTCCAAAGTTGATACGTGCACACACTTTATGTATTCAAATCTATTCAAATCACTAATTTGATCATAGTTTGAATTCTATAACTTATTTTTGAGTGATTCCAATTGCAGTGACTTTATTTTACTGCAAGATATCCAACAGCATCACTCTCATATTTTATTGAACTGTTTCACAATTATTCAAATTCAAATATGAGAATTTGAGTATTTCCTATATAATTTAATTCTAATTTCTTTCAACTAATGTTTCTTTTTACATTAGTGAATCCTATGACCATACCCATTCATCAAATATCATCTGAACATCATCTTGATCCATACCCTATCCAACTAAACATATTTTGTCTAATTCATATATGTACTCAAATTGCAATTGTGCTACTTGAGTAGAAATATGAATTCATCCCAAACCTAGATTCTATTAATGTGGAGTTGTTATAACCCGTACCATAGTATGTGTTATACACCATGTTGATCTATGAACCATTTGAGCCATATCCTCAAATATCAATCATTCATACCCAATCCAATGCCTACTTAGTTTTGTTCACATGTATTGAACTATTCAACTTGCAAATGTGCTAAATGAGTAGTTCAAGCATTCTTATAACCTAGCCTAGTTCCTAAGTGCAATAGATGCTATTTAAGAGTAATTGTTATCACATTTACTCAATAGTGTTGTAGTTGCACAAATTGACTCTTATGTAATTTATTTCACATGAGCTATTCCTAAAACTCATATATGCTTTAATAAAGCATAAAAACTTTATCAATTATATTATGCCTAGTCCAATTCTCTCTCAAATCATATTGATCTTCCCCAGCTAAGCTCTCAAACCCATATCTCACAAATCATATTTCCTTGCCATATCTTTCTATCATAACATATCAATAAATCTAAATTGTTAAACAAATACTTTTCAATTGTTTGATTTGTTTGATTGTGTTGGTATGGTATGTTTATGTTATGTTATTTCTATGATATAGTTTGTGTGATGAACTACGTGCTTAGTTGAGAGAAGTGAAACATCGTGATCTTCAAAAAGGCAAGTGACACACATGTCCCTTTACCTATTTTCTTTACTATATGCATTAGTGTATTCACTACTTGTAGTATGCATGCTAGGTGAGGTTTTCAAAGAAAAGAGTTGCTTGCTAGATCCTAGTAGTGGTTAGCTATCCCTTAAACCCTACCTGTTAGGATGCTAAATACTTGATGCCATGCTATGATCACTTGTTAAAAGTGTTTTGTGAACAAATTAAGAACTTCAACTAAAATGAAACACCTGAGTGGATTGGTTTGATGATGGAGGCGATGTTGAGTGGCTACCCGAGGCTACACTCCTAGCTTCAACCCAGGATTTGTGTAGTTGCTGCCTGGGAGCTCACTTGTGGATTGCCACCCAGGAACAAAGAGGTTACAATGTCTTCTATGCTTAGAGCGCTTCCAGTGCAGCCTTATGACAATATGGGCTCTGTCTTGACTGATTAGATGTGAGGGTGCAACTTGTGTGCAAGAAGTTGGCAGGTAGTTGAATTGTAGGTTGGGAATGGATCTTGCCAGTTAGTTGCTCTCTCCTCTAAAAGGTCTCATCTCATTTTATGTATGGGCGTAAAATGAGTCTTAAGGTGAAAGTGCACAACCCCTGCAGGGTGTCAAAACTAATCGATTAGCCGTGTCCTCGATCATGGACAATTTGAGTCTCTAGACATGGAATGTACGGAAGAATCTCATCACCATTTCGGAATGCTTTAAAACTTGACTAGCAACAATCAGGAGAAGGCTCAGGGCCATACACTCCGAGGGGTGGTGGTTTCTGTACTTCAAAACTATGTTGAGTTTCACCCAGAAATTACATACCGGCCAGTATGTAATGTATGGGGGTTGTCTTGACCCTTGAAAAATAAAATTTTGTAAGAAAATATTGAAAAGGATTTTAGGATAAAAATTGGCTTTATACAAATCAGCCTATGAGATCCACCAGCCAAATGTCATGTAGTTAGTTCTTTCACAACAGCCACCAAATATGTGTCATTTACGAGTACATCATTGTACTGACCCCCATTTGTGAGGCTTCATATTCAAATGTGCAGGTTTTCAGGTAAAGATTGTTTAGTAGGATCCCAAGACTGCATTCCAACATGTCTGCCTATGGCACATGATGAAGAATGGAGGCTCATTGCCACTTTGTTTTCCGCTGTGTATCCGTAAGGTTTGAATACTATGTATCTGGATCCATGTTGTACTCTTGATACTATGAAATGAATATTTCATTTTGTTCTGTGGTGCTATCAGTGATCTAGGGAATATCACTTAACACAGATGTTCCACCTTAATCCAAAGGTGGGGCGTTATAGCGTTGAAGTAGTCTTGTAGCCAAGTTAGAGGCCTATCGACTCCATTGTACTGGCGGATGTTTTTCTTGATCTTGAACCCATGTGGGATGGGCTCATCACGAATCCGCTGTCCAAAGCACTTTGGGCCGAGGAAGAAGGCTGTTTGAGACTTGGCAATCTTGTTTAGGTGGGTATGCGCATCGTAGGGCTTCTGGTCCTGCGGATCTTTGTGAGAGTTGCATGATTTTGCTGGTCCGCCACCGCCATTGCCACCGCCGCCGCCATGGGGGCTGCCTGGTGGGGATGGCGAAGGATCGCGTCGTCTTTTACTCTCACCATCCTGTGATTGATCTCTGCAGCTACGATGGCTTCCCTCTGCTCTTTGTGGAGATGGATCATCATCATGGCGACGGGAGCCTTGCCCTTTTCATCGTGGTGGCGAGAGGAGCGATGCTTATCTTTGTCATCGCTGCGATGTGCGCCGTCATCATGGCGAGATCGTTCCCTTCGCTTGGATCCGCCGTCTCTGCTGGCTTCCCATCATGGCGGATCATCTCTGCGTCCAGCGTCATGACGTCATCCTCTCTTGCCATCATTGTCGCATATGATGATTCCTCCCTTTGGGATTTCGATCATCTTATACTTTGGTGGCGCCATGTTGGTCTTATGGCGAGGAGCAGCGTTGTCTTGCTGGTATCCATAGGCAGGGTAGTTCTTGTGAGGTGGTGATGGATTTCTCTGCGGGCCTTTGCCATTTGGTTTGTCATCAGAGGATATTGGGATGGCATCTGCCCGGTTGCGAGCTTCTCTTCTTCGGATTTCTGAGGATCCGTTATGAGATTTGTTATCAGGGCGCGTACCATAATTGCCAGCCCCCTGAGCTTTAGAGGCAGTGCTGGACCTGCATAGCGTGGGATCAGATTCGAGCCGTCGTGACGACGTGGCCTTCTCCTGCTACACCAATGCTTTGGTCATCAGTTTCACCACCGTCTCTAGGGCTGCTGGGCTCTTATTATGCTCCAATAGCTCCTTTCCAGCCACGATGTTTTCAATGGGCGTAGCCCTGACTTCATCGCGGTTCTTGTCCACATATGGCAGATTCTTAATATACATCTTGGCCAGAGTTTCCGCGGTTGGCACGGTGAACTCAAGGTTTCGTACCAGCTGCGGGTCGCCTCCCTCGTTCATCTGGTTCTGGATGAGAGTAACGTACTTCTCCTCCATGTTCCTTGCATGCTTCAGCGTGTCTTGAGCTTTAGCAATGTCGCCATCAAGCTGCTGGCCCATCTTCTCGACTCGCTTTGCTTCCTTGAGGAGTGCTCGTCTTTTCTTCTCGAGATCGTGCAGGTCCCTGACATAGTCAGGGGTGATTGGATCTGCTAGAGTTCCATAGACGACCTTGTCCAGCGGGGTCATGAAGTCTTCTGGGTGCTGGACATCGTTGATGGTGGGTTGCAGAGGCCTAGGGCCACCCTGGATCTCAGGAAGCTATTCCGTGGTGGGATCGGCGGCTTGTGGCGGGTTTCCCTGCTCTTTGCCAGCATCTCCGTCATGGGCTGCCTGGGATGGCGTATCACCAGTTGTCTGCCCAGCGTCATCTCCTTTGCTGGTCACGAACACCTGTTTGGTGGTTGTGTTCTGCTCTTCAAGTGCCTGTTGAGCTAATTCCGCCTCGATCCTTCTCATGGCAGCATCATAATGATCAGAATCATAGCCTTTGCTGTCCCAGTCATCTGATTCACCACTTTTGTTAAGTGCCTCTAGGATGGATTCACCTGGGCTATCTTCTCCATTGGATGTAGATCCCAAAGTGATACCTGCGAATGCAACAAGGTAGTACCGCGGTGTCTCTAACGCCAGATTGCTCATGGCGGATTCACAGCGGTCTTCCACCACTTCCTCTACCTCTAGGGCGGGCTGGGTGGGGTTGTTTTTTAGATCCGATCTAGGTAACTTAGGAAGTTCCTGATCAGATGAGTCCTCCTCCGTATCAAGCTCGAAAGCGGTCTATTTGGGGGTTTCAGCCATACCAATATGCCAGAAATTGGTTTCCGTAGCGGGGGTAGGGTTTGTCTCTCCAATGAAGATATGGATATCTCCTATCAGAACGATGGTGAATCGGGTGGGGTCTTCTCTAGCCGGCACCCAGAGGTTATCCACTGGGACAATGGGGAAGCCAGAATCGTAGAGGACGCGCCTGATGGTGATGGTGTCGCCGATGCCTGCGAAGGCAGATCCCGCCTAGATCCACGCTCCAGACGCGCTTAGCCCCGCGGTGGGTGCCAACTGTCGTGGTTTCGTCAATAGATCTGCCATAGAGGTTGGGGTATGGCGGTTTGTGGAAGGGGGTGAACATGGCGGAGCGATCCGGGACGGTGGTAGCACGAGTTTACCTAGCTTCAGATCCCGCAACGGTGGCGAGGCCCTACGTGCTGCTATAATTCACTATATGGCAACAAGTGCTCTATTACAATGAGGAGGTTGGCTGTTTCGCTATGCGATTGGCCGTAAACCTAAGTTGTTGTGTCTTCTGCCCTTATGGCTAAGTCGTGCCTCAAGGGCTTCTCCACGCCGGCTTATAAAGGCGCCTGGCGTGGGCTACACGATGGTACCAGAGCAGATACAACTTGGAGTCCTAGACTAAGTCCTATGCATGTACTACAAGGCAACCCGCCATGGGCCTGTCTTCGGATCCACCATAAGCGCGTGCGTCTAGTACCGCCGTGGTAGCTCCAGCAACTGGGCCGCCCGGTAGGCAATCCGCCATACCACCCCTGATGGGCCACCCTGGCTTGCCGGTTTAGGACTACGTCGCTGGTATACCCATTTGGTATCTCCCCAACATATACTCTTTGGTTGAAATGTGATATTGCATGGTTTGTGTGTGGTTTATGTATGCATGTGTGCTTATTGTGTGTTATTCATTTTTCTGGCGATAGAAATGAACGAAGAGTGTGCGGAGGAAGGAGAAGTGTTTGAGTACCAGGAGGAGGAAGACCAGGGACTAGCCAACCAAGGCAAGCCATCTAACTTGATGCATATCTGAATCCTATTCATTCAATTTGCAGGTTGCATAAAGGCTTACTAAATTTCATGTGTTCATATTGCTATACCTCTTGTAGCAATTATATTGTTGGCTCATGCTCCACAAGCCAATTTGATATCATCCTTCGAGATGACCCCTTTGAACACCTATCCTTTACCCTTGTAATGGTGGCTTGTTGATTAGCAACAAAGCCCTTGGAAAAACTTCTAGTGGAGCCAAAAACTCTAGGATGGGAACACTCAAAGAAAAGTTTCGAAAATGTTTTCAAAAACCTTGGAGTAGTATCTACTCCACTGAAATGTTTTAAAAAATGGTTTTTGGACAAATGGAGTTGGACATGGAGGAAAAAGGAGTGGTGGTTTTAAAGAAAAGACATTGGTGATTATGTATTCACCCGGGGCAATTAACCCGTGCAACCACATTACCTCGGTATGGGACGAGGCTTAGTCCAAAGTTTATCTGCCTTAGTGCGGGGAGCCTCACACTATATAAGGGTTTGTGGTCGGGGATATAACCCCGGGTATACCAAAGTACCCTTGTCTCTAATGACTAATGTGTGTTATATGGTTGAGTTATAAGTGCAGGAATATTAAAAAACAAATAAACAGCAGCCTGGGCCGGATTATTCAAGCCCAGGCCGGAATAGACTTCTCCAGGCCGAAGTAACCATGGCTGGGCCGGGATAAAGGTAAGGTAGGCCGGGATATCTGGCTGGGCCGGTGCTCCAATCCCGGCTGGGCCGGCCAGCGTGCCAGCTGGGCCTTCGGCCCCGTGCCCCGGCTTCCCTCCGCTTTCTAGCTGGGCCGGTCTCCAGTGGCCCCGGCTGGGCCGCCATCCTCCCGCGCCCACGTCCGCCCCGGTGTGGGCCGCCGGTGCCTATTCCCTGGCTGGGCTGGTGTCTCTAGCCCCCGGCTAGGCCGGTCGACCGCAATGCCCTGGCTGGGCCTCTTCCTCGTCTCCCGGCTGGGTAGCCTGCCAGCTGGGCTGCTGTCCCGGCTGGGCCTTCCCGCCCCGCTGGGCCTCTCCAGGTGCGACACCCGGCTGGGCCGAATTAGGAGAATCTGGCCTGGCCGGGACTTCCTCCTCCAGGCCACTCCTTGCAAGCCCGGCTGGGCCGATTTAATGTGATCCGGCTGGGCCAGGCCGGGGTTTCCCTGGCCCAGGCTGGATTACCTCTTCTTAGGCCGACTTAGCCCCCTTCTGGGCCAATATTTAACCTCCTCTGGAGCATATTCCCCGTCCAGCATCAACTCCAGCGCCTTGTGCCAGTCACTAGGACGCCTCCAGGCTCGGACTGGCATATCCTCCATCATCATATGCTGGTCTTGGGACGCCCCTTGGCTCAGACCAGCATATCCATCCTCTCCTAGTCAGTCTTATCCTCAGGAGGAGGATAAGACTGATGACATGGTGATCCTAAAGACAGACGCTAGAAGACGAAGACCAAGGACACCAAGTACAGACATCGATGGGATAAGCCCATGACCATGACACCAGCCACAGTACCAAGTATGGTACCAGGATGATGCAAGCCACAGTATGAAAAGACCCCAGTAGTCAAGCTCAGCCATAGTGTATGTGCACTATGCAGTGGGCCTCACCTTGTCCCCTGGGCACCCTATATAAGGGGCACCAGGGGGAGCGAGCAGCCCAGCCTCCTTCGGAGGCTCATTTCCTCCAGCTCCACGAGAGCTCTCTTCTTCCTCAGTAGCACTAGCTCTCCAGCTCTTGCCCAGTGCAGCCTTAGATAGGCAAGATATACAACCCAAGGAGCATCGTTGTAACTCTCATGTGAAGCTCATATAGATCAGACATGCAGGAGTAGGGGTGTTACCTCCTCACGAGGGCCCCGAACCTGGGTAGCTCGGTGTGTTAGCAGTGTTCTCTGTATGCGGTCTCTACCGCGTCTTCCCTCCTCCAGATCCACCAGTGTACAGTTGGCCCCCATTTAAGCCATCCCATGGCATATGTTGTTTCACCACGATGACATTTGTAGGACCCTGGAATCCGGGTTGTCGCAAGTGGTGGGCAATAGTGTAGCAGGCCCACCAATAGGCTACCCATCCGGAAGATACTTGGGTTTCTCCCGCCGTGGCACTAGAACTACGCTCAATGGAGGTAGACGGCCAGGGTTTGCCGGGGATGTATACTCCATAGGGTAGGCACCCGTACTAAGGTGGGTAGATGGAAGGCTTTGATCGATTATCTGAACCCCGCATACTTGTGTATGACGGTCCGTGGTGGTATCTCGGTGGATTTATCGGATGGTGTGGGTAAAGTGTACAACCTCTGCAGAGTGTAAATCTATTCGAATAGCCGAGTCCTCGGTCATGGACGGTTGAGCTGGCTGTTGCCTAACCCAATGTCAAGTTTTGGTTTTACAAAAGTGTTTACTGGAAAAATGGAGAAAAGTGCCGTACAGAGTACTCGGAGGGTACTGCCATGGCACGGTTATGGTTCGGATTACTTGCAGGGTACTACCGAAGGAATGGAAGTGGTCATGTGTGATTGACTGGATCTATAAAGGAAGGTGGTCATGTTTGATTGACCACCGGCTCTTCTCTCGAAAATGAGTTCCCCCTTCCCTAGAGCTTTTACTAAAGTGTTTTATAAAAATTCTTCTTTCATAAGGATATAGAGATGTCGTATGACATGCTATATCAACACGATAAACTATGACTAGTGTAGAGCCACTAGCCTGAAACCATTCTCCCTTGCTACAGCCAAATAGCATGCAATTTCTCCTCTTAGGTGGTTTGTGAGTACAATTCCAAAATGTACTCACGGCTTTGTCCCTGGCTATTAACTTGGTCAGATTATGGTGAAGATTACGATGATGATGGTGAGGACTTCGACGACGCCGGTGTGAACTAGGATCCGTCTCCCGGTCAGTCGCCTGTAGGGTAGAGGCATGACACGGGCTACCGACGCTGCTTTTGTTTCCGCTGCAATGCTTAGTGAACTTGCCTTGCGAGGCATCTGAATTCGGCCAAGTGGCCATGTAAGACTATTTGACTCGTTATGTAATGGATGATGTACTCTGTAATTCCAACTCTGTTATGTGGATTCATGACGGTCTTCCTGGGATTATGAATTGTATGCATAACGGGAATTTCGGGTGGTAAACTGGGGTACCCACAGAGTTGGTATCAGAGCCATCCTGGCCTTAGGAGACCTTAGTTGGCATGGGCGTTAGACCAGACCAAAACCTATTTTCACTACTAAAATAAAAGAGATGGCTTAATATATATAAGGTAAATATATATTACTCTCATCTCTCCCCTCATTCTTTAAGCATTTAGACTACTTGCATCTTAATTCAAGTTTTTACTGTATTTAAAATATTGCACACTTGAGTTGGAGCAAATGATAAGGTACTATACGCAACCCACTTCCTAGCTGGAGCATGGTGGGAGAATGTCCGCGCCATGCAGCCCGAGGGCCAAGTGATGACTTGGGAAGCCTTCAAGACCAAGTTCCGCAAGGCCCATATTCCCTCTGGACTCATCAAGATCATGAGGGACAAGTTCCTCAATCTGAAGCAAGGTGGAATGAGCATTCCTGAGTACCTTGACAAGTTTACCACCTGGGGAAGGTATGCACCCAATGACATCGACACCGACAAGAAGAAAAGGGAGCGATTCCTTAATGGGCTACATGAGGAACTCCAGATCTACCTTGTAGCTGTGCACTATCCCGACCTGGAAGCTATGGTGGATGCCACCATAATGGTTAAGACCAGAACAAGTCTGCCCGTGAAAGTCGCAAGAGGAGGATGATGAGCCAAGGTGGACCTAGTGGACAGCGGTCCCGCAGCCTGCCCCCATCCAGGGCTGCGCCACCTCCACAGAGGTTTGCCTCTCAAGCCCCCAGGCCCAATAACCCAAACCGTCAATACTCCAGCAACCGCCCTTTGGGCGGGAATTTCTCTGGAGGCAACCGCAACACCTTCAACACCACTAACTGCAGCCAAGGCAGCGGATGTTACACCTGTGGCCAGCCGGGACACTTCTCTAAGGAGTGCCCTCTGAAAAAGCCCTCTGCCCCGAGCCTCAGCGCGCCTCGACCCAATCAGGGTGAAGGCCGTGGAACCACTGGTAGGGACCAGAAGACCCAAGCCAATAATGCAAGAGGCCGTCTGAACCATGTCACTGCCGAGGAAGCTGCCAAGGCCCCTGATATCGTCCTGGGTACATTTCTCGTCAACTCAGTCCTTGCAAAGGTGTTGTTTGATTCTGGTGCATCGCATTCGTTTGTCACTGAGAGATTTGTGGCCGCGGGAGGGTTGACCGCGACTCAAATGGCATGCAACATGATAGTTCAAATTACTGGATCCCAAGTTAGAGCTCATTTGTCCTACGAAGGGGTACCCATAGTTATCCATGGGGTATTCTTCCAAGCCAACTTGATCATTCTAGGCATGAAGGGTTTGGATGTGGTACTTGGAATGGATTGGATGTCCAAGTATCAGGGGCATATAGATTGCGCCAGGAAGTCTATAACCATAACCAACAGTGAGGGTGTTCAAATTGAGCACATTGCAACCATGCCATCCCGTAAAGCCTACTACAAGAAGTCCGTGTATGGACCAACCCTTGACCAAGTTCCGGTGGTATGTGAGTACCCCGATGTCTTCCCTGAAGAGTTGCCAGGTAAGCCCCCTGACCGGGATATCGAGTTCATTATTGAGTTGGTTCCAGAATAGCCCCTATAGCACAAAGAGCCTACCACATGAACCCCCAGGAGTTAGAAGAGTTAAAGAAGCAATTCGCTGATATGCTCAGCAAGGGTCTTATCCGTCCCAGTGCATCACCTTGGGGATCGCCTGTTCTATTTGTGGACAAGCGAGACGGTACCATTCGATTGTGTGTGGAGTACTGTAAATTGAATGAGGTGACCATCAAAAACAAGTACCCACTACCCAAGATTGAAGACCTATTTGATCAGCTGAATGGAGCTAAGGTGTTCTCCAAGATTGATCTGCGCACTGGATATCATCAACTAAAAGTACGCGAGTCCGATATTCCCAAGACCGCCTTCACCACTCGCTACGGTTTGTTTGAATACACCGTGATGTCCTTTGGCCTAACCAATGCCCCTGCCTACTTCATGAATCTCATGAATAAGGTGTTCATGAAGTTCCTTGACAAGTTTGTGGTGGTATTCATTGATGACATCTTGGTCTATTCCAAGACCGAGGAAGAGCACGCAGAGCATCTGCGGCTTGTGTTGGGAACCCTACGAGAGCACCAACTTTATGCCAAGTTTAGCAAATGCGAATTTTGGCTGAAGGAAGTTGGATTTTTGGGTCATGTTATCTCAGCTGGTGGAGTATCCGTCGACCCATCAAAGATCACTTCCATCTTGGAAAGAAAAGCCCCGACCAATCCCACTGAAGTTCGAGCATTCCTCGGATTAGCTAGATATTACCGGAAGATTGTTGAAGGTCTTTCTAGCATCGCTCGCCCGTTAACTCAGCTCCTCAAGAAGGACAAGAAGTTCGAGTGGACTGAAAAGTGCGAGCAGAGTTTCTAAGAACTCAAGAAGAGACTGGTGTCAGCCCCTATCCTAACCATGCCCGATATCACCAAAAGCTTTGACGTCTATTGCGACACCTCCAAGGTTGGACTTGGGAGTGTCTTGATGCAAGATGGCAAGGTCATTGCTTACCTATCCCATCAACTGTGCCCGCATGAACTGAACTACCCTACCCATGACCTAGAGCTTGCTGCTATTGTTTATGCACTCAAAACTTGGCGACACTATCTTATGGGAAACCGATGTGAAATCTACACGGACCACAAGAGCTTGAAGTACATCTTCTCTCAGAAGGAGTTGAATATGAGGCAAAGGAGATGGATTGAGCTTATCAAGGATTATGACTTAGGCATTCATTATCATTCGGGCAAGGCAAACGTGGTCGCCGATGCCCTCAGCCGAGAGCCTTGCTCCCTAAATGCCCTACTAAAGACCAACCAGCCTACCCTATGTGAAGAGTTTGAGAGGTTTGGACTTGAGTTTGTGAGCCATGGGTTCCTACCAAATCATGAAGTCCGAGCTACTCTATTTGATCAAATCAAAGAAGCCCAGAAAGGTCATGAGAGCATTGAAGGAATTAAGCATAGGATGGGATGAGAAGAAGTACCTGGGTTTTCAATTGACCAGCAAGGTGTGCTATGGTATAATGGCAGCCTATGCATCCCAAGTATCGAAGAGTTGAAGCAACTCATTTTGAAGGAGGCCCATGATACTCCCTATTCGATTCACCCAGGAGGCACCAAGATGTACCAATACTTGAAAGAGCAGTTTCGGTGGCATGGGATGAAGCGAGAGATAGCCTTTTACATTGCCCGATGCGACGTCTGTCAACGTGTTAAGGCCGAGCACCAAAGACCTGCGGGTCTATTGCAACCCCTGAAAGTACCCATGTGGAAATGGGAGGAAGTTGGCATGGACTTTATCACAGGCCTGCCAAGATCAGACCGAGGTCACGATTCCATTTGGGTTATTATAGATCGCCTCACCAAGGTAGCTCACTTCATACCCATCAAGACCGTCTTCAATGGAAGACGTTTAGCCGAGCTTTATCTCACCCATATAGTCAGCCTCCACGGAGTTCCCAAAGTGATTGTCTCGGACAGAGGTTCCCAGTTCACTTCTCGATTCTGGAACAGCCTACATGAAGCCTTAGGGACCAAGCTTTCTTTTAGTACAGCCTATCACCCGCAAACCGGAGGTCAAACCAAAAGGGTCAATCAGATCCTTGAAGATATGCTTCGCACCTGCGTCCTCTCATATGGGACCAAGTGGGAGGACTGTTTGCCATTCGCCAAGTTTTCCTACAACAATAGCTACCAAGCTAGTCTACATATGGCCCCCTTTGACGCTCTATATGGTCGTAAATGCCGAACCCCTCTCAACGGGTGTGAGATTGGAGAGAGTCAAGTGTTTGGCCCCAACGTTATCAAGGAAGCTGTAGAACAAGTGCGACTGATCTGCAACCGCTTGAAGGCCGCACAATCTAGACAGAAGAGTTATGCGGATTCTCGACGAAGGCCCCTTACCTTTCAAGTGGGAGACTTTGTCCATCTCTGAGTAACCCCACTCAAGGGAATGCAGCGTTTTCATGTCAAGGGCAAGCTTGCACCGTGTTACATTGGTCCATACAAGATCCAAGAATGCCGTGGAGAAATGTCCTACAAGTTAGAACCACCCCCAAAGTTGTCCGAGTTTCACGACGTATTCCATGTCTCACAGCTACGCAAGTGTCTCCAAGCCCCCAACAAGCCCGAGACCTTCAAGGGGGTTGATCAAGACACCGTTGACCTTAACCATGACTTGACCTACTGCGAGAGGCCAATCCGTATTCTGGAGAAAGATGTCTGTCTCACCCGTAGGCGAAAGATCAACATGTACAAGGTTCAGTGGAGCAACCATACCGAAGATGAGGCCACGTGGGAACGTGAAGACTATCTTCAGCGAGAGTTTCCTGAGTTACTCAACGCTTAGCTACCGAATCTCGGGACGAGATTCTTTTAAGGGGGGAAGGTCTATAACACCCTACTTTTTGTGAACCAGGTTTGAACCAAATTTCAATGCATGAAATTGGGGAAAAATAAAAACTTGCATTTCAATGTGTGCTTGTGTGCTAGGGTTTGTATTTCCGTGTTGTCTTGCATGATTTCATGTGCATGTGTGTGGGTGCTATTTAAATTCTTTTCCTTTCGAATTTCTTTTAGACCTTGTTGTATGAATGCATGAGAGAGTGCTATGATTGTATGCTATTGTTTTGACCTAGTAGTATGTGTGTTTGACACCAACAACCTTTTCCTCTCTTTATTTAAACTTTATTTTTATACCCCATATTGGAAAATAGGAACTTCACCCAAAACCCTATTTCCACTTACCCAAAAATACTAAAACTTGGTGGGTGCATTGCTACCCTTTTAAAATCAATTCTGAGCCAATCACCATCACCCCTTGGGTCAATTTCTGAACTATTCAAAATTCAATCAAATTTTGGCCAAACTTCTTCTTCTCTTCTCTCTTATTCTCTCTCACTCTCTTGCAAACCGACCAAGTGAACCAGACCATGACCAGCCACCTCTTTTTCTTCCATCTGCACTGTAGCAACATCACCACAGCCCCCTTGTCTCTTTTGCTTGGAAGATTTTGGATGAGCCCGAGGCAAATCTTTGCAAGATTTGCACTCCACACTCCACACCCCTCTCCACCACCCCTAGAACCCAACCAGCGACGAGTTGAGCACCGATGACCTCCCAGGACCCCACCTAGCAGTGACCCCGAAACCCTACCTCTCCCTCCATGCCTGTGGTCGCCTATGTCGGCCGGCGAGTGCCCGATCGTGCTAGGGGCATAGGCAGCATGCCCGACCACCCAGCCTCGCCAATCAGATTGCCACCCCCTCCACTCCACAACCCGACACTGCCCCATGACCCAGCAGACGCGAGCACCGCCCTATCACCTCGCTCTGGCCCGGTCTCCTGCATGCCGAGAGCGCCGAGAGCGAGCCCCACATTCCTAGCCGAGGGTGAACATGACCGAGCCGTGCCATGCCCATTCCTGCAAGGCACCATGAACCCTTCACCCTGCACTAGCCCCTCTGAGCCATAGCTGACCGAAGCGACGAGGACGAGCTCGACTAACCGTGCATGCGCACTGAAAATGGCTCATTCCAGACCGCAATGTTACACCACCAACACAGCCGACCACACTCATAGATGTAGCTCACTACACCATCCAGAAAACACCGCCCAGCTGCCCAATCCCCGATGTTTGAAACCACGAGCACCGAGTCCACCGCCGAGGTATAAAACCCTCTGGATCGGTCCAAACCCTTCTCCTGGATGCCATTCTTCCCCCAGCACCTCTCCTCTCCACCCAGAGAACCACACCGATGAGCCCCATCCATTCCTCTACTCTCTCTCTCTGCATCGCCGGAGTAGGGGTAGACGGCGAAGGTTTTGGTCGTCGTCGACCATCTCCCTCTGCTCTCTCTCTGCATCTTTCTCTTCTTCTCCTAGATCTGAACCTCACCCTACACCTCGTTTCCTCTTTGGCAGCGCGTGGTCGTTGCCATCTTCGACGGAGCCCGAGGACCATCGCGGACGAGGATGGCCACACTTCACCGTGAGCACCACTTCCTGCAAGCTTTGGACGCGGAGGAGTTTCCAGGGAGATTGGCGCCACCCTGCAGCAACCCCAGCCACCCTCGATGCCTCGGTGAGCACCGCCTCACCTTTCCAGTAGCTAGGGCTAGGGTTTCACCTAGCCCCCGCCACGAGGGAGATGACGGCTCTCCATCGTCGATCCCGTTCTAATCGGGCGGACCGCATCTCTTGGTACCGATTCGGCATCCCAAGCCACTGACCACCAGGCCCTGCTTGCCAGCGGTTTGAATCCGCCTCTCCCACGTGCTGGCACCCAGACTGGGCCGGCCCAGCTAAGATCCGGCCAAGCCCCTTTAGATCTGGCCCGTTTGAATTTTTTTCAGAAAACTATTGTGCAAATTGTTTGAATCTGCTAGATTAGAAAATCCATAGAATATTCTCTGAGTGTCCAAATTTGATGATTCAAATTTTCATGTGAATCTTACAGTATTGTCTAGCCCTTAGTAGTGCATGCATGATTTTTAGGATAATAGAAATTATCTGAGATTTATTTGTTATAGATCTAGGGTTTTATCTTCATAAATCCAAATCTGGAGTTTTATGTCATGAAAATGTTTGATTCCAATTTTCGTTGATGCCCTGTTGTAGTGTGAAGCTTGGGAACTTGGGTTTCCTATTTTAGGAGTATTCAGTTGCCTGCAATAATTATTTTAGTGTTATTTAGGTTTCACATTGTTTTATTTATTGTGCCTAGTAGGAATGTTATTTTTGGGTGATTCAAACTCAAGTGTGTTGTGCATTACTGTAGCTATCTAACTTGGTCTCTGTTAGAATTTTAGACACTACTAAAAAGATTAGAGAATTAAATTGCTTCTCTGGTGATATATGAGTTTAGGAAATTCATTATAAAACAACCCTAGCATCTTTTGATTTGATTCCAATTAGGTTGGTTCTGTATATGTGTTAGGTACCTGGTAGTATACTGGTTGCCATGCTTTGATTCATGTTAATGCTTGCTAAGTCTTTGCCTTGTACATATGACCTAGTTTTGCTATTAGGAATTATCTTGTTACTATTAGGGTGATAATCCTTGTGTTAAATAATTTCTTGTCTTATAATCTGAACATGTTTGCTTCTGATACTCTTTGGTTGAAATGTGATATTGCATGGTTTGTGTGTGGTTTATGTATGCATGTGTGCTTATTGTGTGTTATTCATTTTTCCGGCGATAGAATCAAACGAAGAGTGTGCGGAGGAAGGAGAAGTGTTTGAGTACCAGGAGGAGGAAGACCAGGGACTAGCCAACCAAGGCAAGCCATCTAACTTGATGCATATCTGAATCCTATTCACTCAATTTGCAGGTTGCATAAAGGTTTACTAAATTGCATGTGTTCATATTGCTATACCTCTAGTAGCAATTATATTGTTGGCTCATTCTCCACAAGCCAATTTGATAAAATCCTTCGAGATGACCCCTTTGAACACCTATCTTTTACCCTTGTAATGGTGGCTTGTTGATTAGCAACAAAGCCCTTGGAAAAACTTCTAGTGGAGCCAAAAACTCTAGGATGGGAACACTCAAAGAAAAGTTTCGAAAATGTTTTCAAAAACCTTGGAGTAGTATCTACTCCACTGAAATGTTTTCAAAAATGGTTTTTGGACAAATGGAGTTGGACATGGAAGAAAAAGGAGTGGTGGTTTTAAAGAAAAGACATTGGTGATTATGTATTCACCCGGGGCAATTAACCCGTGCAACCACATTACCTCGGTATGGGACGGGGCTTTGTACGAAGTTCATATGCCTTAGTGCGGGGAGCCTTGCACTATATAAGGGTTTGTAGGACCCTGGAATCCAGGTTGTCGTAAGTGGTCAGCAATAGTGTAGAGGGCCCACCAATAGGCTACCCGTCTGAAAGACATTTGGGTTTCTCCCGCCGTGGCACTGGAACTACACTCGATGGAGGTAGACGGCCAGGGTTTGCTGGGGATGTATACTCCATAGGGTAGGCACCCGTACTAAGGTGGGTAGATGGAAGGCTTTGATCGATTATTTGAACCCCTCATACTTGTGTATGACGGTCCCTGGTGGTATCCCGGTGGATTTATCGGATGGTGTGGATAAAGTGTACAACCTCTATGGAGTGTAAATCTATTCGAATAGCCAAGTCCTCGGTCATGGACGGTTGAACTGGCTGTTGCCTAACCCAATGTCAAGTTTTGATTTTACAAAAGTGTTTTCGGAAAAAAGGAGAAAAGTGTCGGACGAAGTACTCGGAGGGTACTGCCATGGCACGGTTATGGTTCAGAGTACTTTCAGGGTACTGCCAAAGGAATGGAAGTGGTCATGTGTGATTGACCGAATCTATAAAGGAAGGTGGTCATGTTTGATTGACCACCGGCTCTTCTCTAGAAAATGATTTCCCCCTTCCCTAGAGCTTTTACTAAAGTGTTTTATAAAAATTCTTCTTTAATAAGGATATAGAGATGTCGTATGGCATGCTATATCAACACGAGAAACTATGACTAGTGTAGAGCCACTAGCCTAAAACCATTCTCCCTTGCTACAGCCAAATAGCATGCAATTGCTCCTCTTAGGTGGTTTGCGAGTACAATTCCAAAATGTACTCACGGCTTTGTCCCTGGCTATTAACTTGGTCAGATTATGGTGAAGATTACGATGATGATGGTGAGGAGTTCGACGATGGTGGTGCGAACTAGGATCCATCTCCCGGTCAGTCGCCTATAGGGTAGAGGCACGACATGGGCTACCGACGCTGCTTTTGTTTCTGCTGCAATGCTTAGTGAACTTGCCCTGCGAGGCATTTGAATTCGGCCAAGTGGCCATGTAAGACTATTCAACTCATTATGTAATGGATGATGTACTCTGTAATGCCAACTCTTTTATGTGGATTCATGACGGTCTTCCTGGGATCATGAATTGTATGCATAATGAGAATTCCGGGTGGTAAACCAGGGTACCCACACTATCATTGATATGAATGTTAATGATTTTGATTGTGGTACTTTATGTGATCTTGGTGCAAGAATTTCTATTATGCCTAGAAAGATTTATGATATGCTTGGTTTACCACCGCTTGAAAATTCTTATTTTGATGTTCCTCTTGCTGATGTTGCTAAGAAGAAACCTTTGGGAAGGATTAATGATGTTCTTATTAAGGCACCATTAATTATCAATTCCCACTCAAGAAAGGTATGGAACACTTCCCTAGAAAGAGAAAAAATTATTTTTTGACTTTACTCTTAGAGCAAATTATGAACTTGATGCTTCATCGCTTGATATTACTTGATTTCCACTTTCTGCGCCTAGCTCAAAGGTGTTAAAGAAAAGCACTCTTGGGAGATAACCCAATGTTTTATTTTCAGTACTTTTTATTTTTCTTGAGTCTTGGAAGTTGTTACTACTGTAATGACCTCTCCTTATCATTTTTATTTCATATTTGTGCCAAGAAGAACCTCTAATTGGAGAAAGGTAAGATTTGGGGAAGTTGCTGTCCTGAAACAGATTTCTGTGCTGCACCGTCAAAATTTGTGAAAATTCTTAGAACGTATTTTTGATCTGCGATTTCTTGTGCACATGCCCCAGGTTATTGCCAAACTTTCATTAGTTTTGCAGTTTTCGATTTGAGCAACAGAAGATCCTCAGAAAAATCAATCTTTGTCAGCTGTTCTGTTTTGACAGATTTCTGCCACTATTTGTGTTTGCCATTCGATCGCTTTCTTTTTGAGTTCTTTTGATCACGGAACTTTTGAGGATATTGCTGCAGTAGCTTATGATTTAATGGGTGTTATACTTGAGTTTAAAACTGAACTAAAAGAGTAGATTTACTATCGTGCTTACACTAATGTTGCTAATAGAATTGTGTGAAGTTTTGTATGAAGGAGGTTTTCAAGTGTAGGGAAAGGAGAATCATGAGTGATGAGTGACGGCGTGTAGATGACCGCCCAGTTGGGAACCCCAAGAGGAAGATATGATGAGCACATCAGCAAGTCTTCCCTCAGTATGAAATCAAGGTTTATCGAACCAGTAGGAGAAAGAACCAACTTCTGAAGGTTGATGCTCGCTAGCTTCACGATAGCTCCAGACAATTTATATATGGCGCCTTATCTGGGCCGTAGCTTTGCACCGGCAACAACATGGAACTTGCACACAACACAACCAAAATACTTTGCCCCAACTTACAGTGAGGTTGTCAATCTCACCGGTTTGCTGTAAACAAAAGATTAAACGTATTGTGTGGTAAAAGATAGTAGTTTGCGAGAATATAAATAAAGCGAGTAAATAGTAAACAGCAATAAGAATGTAAAAGAATGGAACAGGGTCCATAGTTCACTAGAGGTGTCTCTCCATAAGATAAATAACATGCTGGGTAAACAAATTACAGTTGGGCAATTGATAGAATAAAGCAGGCATACAAATGTCATGAGGATCACTATGAGATTCACTTGGGCATTACAACATAATACATAGACTATAATCCAACTGCATCTATGACTAATAATCCACTCGCCGGATGTCGTCTGAGCAACCGTTGGGTATTAATTTGCAAGCAACAGATTATCGCCTTAAGCAAAGTGTGTAATGTAAACAATATAAATATCCTTGAACACAAGATTGTTGTTTTCTCCCTAGTAGCAACAGCACATCTACAACCTTAGAGGTTTCTGTCACTCCCCCAGATTACTAGAGGCATGAACCCACTATCGAGCATAAATACTCCCTCTTGGAGTCACTAGCATCTACTCGGCCAAGATATCTAGTACGGAGAGCATGCAAGATCATAAACAACATAGAGATGATAAATCAATAAATCAACTTGACAAAGTATCAATATTCATGGGATCCCAGCAAACACAATATGTAGAATTACACAATGATGATCTTGATCATGATAGGCAGCTCACAAGACCTAAACATGAAGCACATGGAGGAGATAACAACCATCTAGCTACAGCTATGGACCCATAGTCCAAGGTAGACTACTCACACATCACTCCAGAGGAAGGCATGGCGATGAAGAAGGCCTCCGGTGGTGATTCCCCTCTCCGGCAGGGTGCCAGGAAGAGCTTCTAGACCCTCCCGATCTCGTGTCGATGACGGCGGTTGCTTATAGTATGTTTCGTGGAAAATTGATCGGGTCCCTAGGGTTTTCCTGTCGTGGAGAATATATAGGAGGATGGGCGGCGTCATGAGGAGGGTCAGGTGGCCCCACCACCTAGGGGCGCGGCTAGGGGCTGGCCCGTGCCACCCTATGGTGTGGCTGGCCCCTGGCTCCCCTCCGTCTCTGCTTTGGACTCGGCCTCAAGTCGGGAAAATAGGAACTTTGTCTTTTGTTTTGTCCATTTCTGAGAATATTTCCTGTGTAGCTTTTCTAAAACACAAAAATAGCAGAAAATAGGGAACTGGTACTGTGGCATCTCGTTAATAGGTTAGATCCAGAAAATGCATAAAAACGGCAAGAAGTGTAACAAAACACAAAGCAAATGGTGCATAAACAAGCATGGATCATCAAAAATTATAGATACCTTTGAGACGTATCAAGCATCCCCAAGCTTAACTCCTACTCGTCCTTGAGTAGGTAAGTGATAACAAAACAATAATATTTGAGGTGACATGCACCAACACAATCTTGATCATCTATGTAAAGCATTGAGTGCTGGGATCAAAGAACTTAAAACATGGGCATAAGAGACATAATCTTGACAATAAAAACTTAGCAACCATGTTATAACATGAAAAGAAACACAAATGAAAGATCATGAATAATGAAACATTGAAAGTCAAACGTGTGTTCAAATCATATGGAAAAACATATCAAAGTGGTTTTTAGCTTGTCCTTCATGGAATAGCAAAACATAAATGCATAGGACACCTTCAAGTTTAAGAGGGCGACTAGATACAAATAATTTAAGAACAAGTGAAACCATAATCATGAATCAATCAATGATAAACTTTGGGACTATGCACATTAAACTCAGAATGGCAACTATGCTCTCTTAGACGGTGCATAAAGGTAGAAGGTGGAGACTCAACATAAAAGTAAAAGAAAGGCCCTTCGCAGAGGGAAGCAGTGATTGCAAGTTTTATAAACCTTCAAAAATTATGGTACTTACTAGCTTTGAACTCTCATTGCTCCCATCATAGGCATCTTGAATGGTTAAATTTAATGCGAGTACAATTATGAGCATATGCTTGACAAATCATAAGTTGAAAATCTCGTGTCCCATGAAGTACGAATACCCAAACCTCATGCTACTCGACTTTAGGTCCCAAGCAAGCTCTTGTCATTGTAAGTATACACGTATCATCGAGAACTGCCAACGGGGTACCTCCTTGTCCGATGACATGGAACAAGCCCACATCAAAATAACAGGACAAACAGACAATGAACACCTCAACATCTCTTTTATTTACCATTGGTATAGCTTTTTATTGTGAGATGCGTCGTCGAATGTCCGCTATAGGAATGCTATAAATTTCCACCATGAATGATGCATGGCTTAGATTAGTGGCCCAGGCGTTTCTCTAACACATATACAAACTCCATGATCCCGCAAGATTCCCAACTTATTTCACATCACGAGTATCCATAAACAAAAGATCACGAT
Organism: Dactylis glomerata; assembly: GCA_007115705.1. Lineage (NCBI taxonomy): Eukaryota > Viridiplantae > Streptophyta > Magnoliopsida > Poales > Poaceae > Dactylis > Dactylis glomerata. The sequence goes on from QXEO01000306.1 coordinate 802,440, forward strand.
ATCAACTCAAATGAGAGAAAGTGCAATGTTGAAAGCTTACCCCATGACGGCATGGCTGGGCTAATTTCCAACTTATAACTTGCAAGCATAACATCAACATAAGAGAGCCACAATGTCAAAATTTAAAAAGCAAGAAAAATAAAGTGTGCCATCAGGTTCGTGAGAGCTTTACTGACTAATTTTCACATAACACCAAAAAGAGTTTAATTTGAAGGATAGATAAAAGCAAGTCAAATGTACTTGGAATAGAAAATTGCTAATAGATATGTATGGTGGACACATTGGAATAACTTGGTTTTTGGGAGTTGGATGCACAAGTAGAGCTCATACTCAGTACAAAATGAGGGCTAGCAAAAGACTGGGAGCGACCAACTAAGAGAGCAATAACGGCCATAATGATGCATAGGGACAAAACATCATTAAAAGAAACATAAAATGGCATCACAAGTCAAAAACCAAATGATCATAGAGGCTTATGGCAACTTTTTAAGAGTCAAACATGTTGTAAGCATGCGCCAAGTCAACCCAAATAAAGCATCAAGGAGAAAACCAAATAAATGCTTCCATATAATAAAAACAATGCATGATTTTTTCAAAGGCTCATTAAGCAATCTTAGTTATTTGAGACAAGTCATGCTACAGAAAAAACTAATAAGCATACTATCAAAACGATATCAAGCATGACATGTAAAAGTCTAAGCCGCAGTCTAAACAAGCTCCTTTTTGTACCACTTTTTTGCATGAAACTTTTTCTCATTTCCAACACCATTCAAACCTTTTTGAAACAACTCTTTTGATGAAAACCAACATAGACCAGTAGTCTAAATACCTTGATGCAAATATAAAACAAAATCTAAACTAAAATCAAGGCAAAAAATGAAAGCTAAACACAGTTCTAGAAAAAGAGAACACTCGTTGAACAATAAGAGTGAAAACTAGAGTGCTCTTGGCAATGAAAAACGAAGTATATCTCCTCCAAAAGAAATTTGTTGGGGTCAACCATTTATTGCAGCAAACAAAACAAAAGAAAACTGAAAGCAAAAGTAAAGACGCTCCAAGAAAAACGTATAGAATATGAAGCAATAAAAATATAGTATGTTGAAAGGTGACCTAATTTTTGCCGATGAAGAAGGGGTGCCTCAGGTGCATCCCCAAGCTTTGACGCTTGTACCTCTTGGATATTTCTTAGGGTGACATGGGCATCCCCAAGATTGAGCTTTTGTCCATACTTCATCTCATCTCATCACTCTCCAATCCCTACACTTGAAAACTTCCTTCATACAAAACTTCACACAATTCTATTAGCAATGTTAGCATAAACATAATAGTAAATCAACCCTTTTTTGGTTCAGTTTCAAACTTAAAAACACCACATATAAATCATATACTACTGTATCAAATTCCTCAAAAGTTCCATGATCAAAATAACTCAAAAAGAAAGCGATAGAGAGGCAAACACAAATAGTGGCAGAAATCTGTCAAAATAGAACAGCTGACAAAGGTCGATTTTTTCGAGGACCTTATGTTGCTCAAATCGAAAAGTGCAAAACTAATGAAAGTTTGGATATAACCTCGGGCATATGCTCAAGAAATTTCAGATCAAAAAGATATTCTGAGAATTTTCACGAATTTTTACGGTGCAACATAGAAATCTATTTCAGGACAGCAACTTCACCAAATCTTACCTCCCTCAAATTAGAGGTTCTTCTTGGCAAAACAACGAAATAAAAATGATAAGGAGAGGTCATTACAGTAGTAATAACTTCCAAGACTCAAATAATAGAAAAAGTACTGAAAAGAAAACATTGGGTTATCTCCCAAGAGTGCTTTTCTTTAACGCCTTTGAGCTAGGCGCAGAAAGGTGGAAATCAAGTAATATCAAACGAGGCATTAAGATCAATTGCAGAAGTCTTTTCAACAATAAATTGAATTGTATCCAAATGAGTTTTTGAAGATCCCTTATGAACACTTTTTGGTTCACTACTTTAATCAAAAGGGTTTTCAAGACAAATCCAATCAAAATTCTTTTCCAAAGCTTTATGCAATCCTACAAGTTTGCAAGGAATTGGTACTTTTATGTCTTTTTGGTTGTACCAACAATGTTAACAGGCAAACCCAGCATATTAAAATGCTCAAAAACTTTCTTAGCTTCAATAGCAACATCTCTAAATTCTCTACGCAAAGTCTCCAAAATAAAGTCTTTCTTCTCGGAGTCTTCGATATCATGAAGCTTAAGAAAAAATTGTTGTATAAAAGAATTAAGGTTAACAAACCTAGCCTCCAACATGTGAACTAAATAAGCAGCAGCTACTTCATAACTAGGAGCAAGCTCAGCCAAAGATCTATCATCAACATCTTTATGCATACTAATACGATTAAGGAACTCCGCAATGTTACCTTTCCCAATAATAGAACCACTACCTACTGAGAGGCCCTCCAAAGCATACTTAGGGAACAACATAATGAACTACGGATAAAAGTAACGGAATGCAAACTATCAAAGGATTTTTTTGTATTTTTGATAAAACGATGCAAACAAAAGTAAAATAAAGCAAAACAAAAACAAAGTAAAAGATTGTGCGTGAGAGACTCCCCTTGCAGAAGTCTTCTTTCTCCCCGGTAATGGCGCCAGAAAAATTGCTTGATGGCGTGTAAGTAACAGCCCGTTGGGAACCCCAAGAGGAAGGTATGATGAGCACAACAACAAGTCTTCCCTCAGTTGTGAAACCAAGGTTTATCGAACCAGTAGGAGAAAACCAAACTTCAGAAGGTGATGCTTGCTAGCTTTGCGACACTCTAGACAATGGCGCCAGAAAAATTGCTGGTGTGTAGTTGACGTAGGAGCTTCTTCACCTAGCAGCAACATGGAACCTGCACACAACACAACCAAGTACTTTGCTCCCAACTTACGATGAGATTGTCAATCTCACTACTTGCTGTAAACAAAGGATTGAGCGTATTGAGTGGTAAAAGGGTAATAGTATGCAAGAAAGTAAACAGTGCAAGTAAAGCAAAACGGTATAGCAATGTAAAGTAAATTGGACCGGGGTTCATAGTTCACTAGTGGTGTCTCTCCATAAGATAAATAACAACATGCTGGGTAAACAAATTGCAGTTGGGTAATTGATAGAATAAAGATAACGTGCATATGTCATGAGGATCACTATGAGATTCACTCTGGGCAATACGACAAAATACATAGACCATAATCCAACTGCATCTATGACTAATAATCCACCCTCCGAATGTCATCCGAGCAACCATCGGGTATTAAGTTGCAAACAACTGATAACTACATTAAGCAAAGTGCATAAAGTAAAAAAAGCAAATGTCCTTGGACACAAGAATGTTGTTTTCTCCCTAGTGGCAACAGTACATCTACAACCTTAGAGGTTTCTGTCACTCCCCCAAATTACTAGAGGCATGAACCCAACTATCGAGCATAAATACTCCCTCTTGGAGTCACTAGCATCTATTCGGCCAAGATATCCACTAGCAATGGAGAGCATGCAAGATCATAAACAACATAGAGATAACATAAAGATATATGATTCAGCACATCAACTTGACATAGTACCAATACTCATCGGATCCCAACAGACACAACATGTAGAATTACATAAAGATGATCTTGATCATGTAGGGCAGCTCACACGATCTAAACATGAAGCACATGGTGGAGGATACAACCATCTAGCTACTGCTATGGACCCATAGTCCAAGGTAGACTACTCACACATCACACCGGAGGTGACCATGGTGGTGGAGAAGGCCTCCGGTAGGGATTCCCCTCTCCAGCAGGGTGCCAAGAAGAGCTCCTGGATCCTCCCAATATCGCTTTGACGATGGCGGTGGCTTGCAGTATGTTCAAGGAAAAGCAATCCATCCTTTAGGTTTTTCCCGTCGAGGGGAATTTATAGGTGAAAGGGAAACGTCAGAAGGTGGTCCAGCTGGCCTCACCATGTGGTGGCACGGGCAGGGGCCGCGCCGCGCCACCCCATGGTGAGCCTAGCCCCTGGCCCCCCTCCGTCTCATCTTCGGTCTTCGTGAAGCTTCGGTAAAAATAGGAGGTTCAGCTTTTGTTTCATGCAATTTCGAGAATATTTCATGTGTAGCTTTTCTAAAACACAAAAGCAGTAGAAAACAGGGAACTAACACTGTGGCATCTTGTTAATAGGTTAGTTCTGGAAAATGCATAAAAATGCCACGAAGTGTAACAAAACACAAAGCAAATGGTGTATAAACAAGCATGGAGCATCAAAAATTATAGATATGTTTGAGACGTATAAAAAGTCAAGTGTGTGTTTCAAGCATATAAAAAACATAGAAAAGTAGTTTTCAGCTTTTCCTTCATGGAATAGCAAAACATAAATGCATAGGACACCTTCAAGTTTAAGAGGGCGACTAGATATAAATAATTTAAGAACAAGCAAAACCATAATTATGAATCAATCAATAATAAATTTTGGGACTATGCAAATTATACTCAGAATGACAACTATGCTCTCTTAGACGGTGCATAAAGGTAGAAGGTGGAGACTCAATATAAAAGTAAAAGAAAGACCCTTCATAGAGGGAAGCAGAGATTAAACATGTGCTAGAGATTTTCATTTGTAAAACAGAGATAAAAAATTTGTTTTGAGAGCTGGTTGTTCTTGTCAATGACTGGCAATGGGGTTCTTACTATCTTCCATACTAAGCAAGTTTTTAAGAGAGAGATTAGCACTTTTGTGTTCTTTTATAAAGCTTGGCACTCCTCCCCACTTTTCCTTTCACAAACTATGGCTAACCGACTCCATCGGGTGCCCACCAACTCTAACATACCATGGAGGAGTGCCTTTTTTCTTTTTTCCTTTTTTTTCCTTTTTTGGAATAAAACAATATGGAAGATAGCAAATCCGACCACTACGTCCCCATGAGCTGAAAATAGTGTCACAAAATGAGAAGTATTTTGAAGGTTTTTTTGAAAGGTAGCACATGAAAATTTACTTGGAATAGCTTGCAAATACCATATATTGGATTTTATAGTGGACTCTTTGGAATAAACTTGGTTTTTTGCGAGTTGGATGCACAAAAAGTATTCCCTCTCAGTAAAAATGAAGGCTAGCAAAAGACTGGGAGCGACCAACTAAGAGAGCAATAACGGTCATAACATGCATAGCGACAAAACATCATTAACCGAAGCATAAAGTGGTGTCACAAGTCAAAAACCAAATGATCATAGAGGCTTATGGAGACTTGTTAAAGTCAAACATGTTGTAAGCATGCACCAAGTCAACCCAAATAAAGCATCAAAGGAGAAAACCATAATATTATGCTCCCATATAATAAAAACAACGCATGATTCTTTCAAAGGCACATTAAGCAATCTCAGTCATTTGATACAAGTCATGCTACAGCAAAAACCACTAAGCATACTATCAAAATGACATCAAGCATGACATGCAAAATTCTAAGCCACAGTCTAAACAAGCTCCCATTTGTACCACTATAGGTAGAAACTTTTTTCTCTTTTCCAACACCATTCAACCTTTTTGAAACCACTCTTAAAGATGAAAACCAACATAGACTAGTGATCTAAATACACCTTTATACAAAGATATAACAATATCTGAACAAAAATCAAGGCGAAAAATGAAAGCTAAACGCAGTACTAGAAAAAGAAAACACTCGTTGAACGATAAGAGTGAAAACTAGAGTGTTCTTGGCAATGAAAAATGGAGTGTGTCTTCTCCAAAAGAAATATGTTGGGGTCCAACCATTTATTGCAGCAAACAAAACAAAAGAAAACTGAAAGCTAAAGTAAAGACGCTCCAAGAAAAACACATAGAATACGAAGCAATAAAAATATAGTGTCTTGAAAGATGACCTGATTTTTGCCGATGAAGAAGGGGTGCCTCAGGGCATCCCCAAACTTTGACGCTTGAACCTCTTGGATATTTCTTGGGGTGAAATGGGCATCCCCAAGCTTGAGTTTTTGTACATACTTCATCTCATCTCATCATTTTCCTTTCCCTACACTTGAAAACTTCCTTCATACAAAACTTCACACAATTCTATTAGCAACATTAGTGTAAGCATGATAGTAAATTTACTCTTTTGGTTCAGTTTTAAACTAAAGTATAACACCCATTAAAGCATAAGCTACTGTAGCAACTTCCTCAAAAGTTTCGTGATAAAAAGAACTCAAAAAGAAAGCGATCAAGAGGCAAACACAAATAGTGGCAAAAATCTATCAAAATAGAATAGCTAACAAAGATCGATTTTTCTAAGAATCTTCTGTTGCTCAAATTGAAAAGTGCAAACTAATGGAAGTTTGGAAATAACCTGGGGCATACGCACAAGAAATCGCAGATCAAAAAGACGTTCTGAGAATTTTCACAAATTTTTATGGTGCAGCGCAGAAATCTGTTTCAGGACAGCAACGAAATAAAAATGATAAGGAGAGGTCATTATAGTAGAAATAACTTCCAAGACTCAACAAAAAAAAATTACTTAAAAGAAAACATTGGGTTATCTCCCAAGAGTGCTTTTCTTTAACACCTTTGAGCGAGGCGCAGAAAGTGGAAATCAAGTATTATAAAGATCAATTGCAGAAGTCTTTTCAACAATATTGTATTGTATCCAAATGAGTTTTTGAAGATCTCTTGTGAACACTCTTGAGTTCACTACTTTCATCAAAAGGGTTTTCAGGAACAATCCAATCAAAATTCTTTTCCAAAGCTTCATGCAATTCTACAAGTTTGAAAGGTATTGGTACTTTGATTTCTTCCTTGTTTGTACCAACAACATCTACACGTGAGCCAAGCATATTAAAACGCTCAAAAACTTTCCTAGCTTCTATAAGAATATCTCTAAATTCTCTATGCAAAGTCTCCAAAATAAAATCTTTCTTTTCGGAGTCTTCGATATCATGAAGCTTAAGAAACATTTGCTGCATAAAAGGATTATGGTTAGCAAACCTAGCCTCCAACATGTGAACTAAATAAGCAGCTGTAACTTCATAACTAGGAGCAAGTTCGGCTAAAGATCTATCCTCAACATCTTTATGCTTACTAACATGATTAAAGAACTCCTCGATGTTACATTTCCCAATTATAGAACCACTACCTATTGAAAGATCCTCTAGAGCGTACTAAGGTAACAACATAATGAACTAAAAGTAACGAAGTACCAACTATAAAAGAAGCTAATTGTTTTGTATTTTTGATAAAAATATGCAAGCAAAAGTAAAGAAAGCAAAACAATAACAAAGTAAAAGATTGGAAGTGAGAGACTCCCCTTGCAGAAATCATCTTTCTCCTCGGCAATGGCACCAGAAAAATTCTTTGATGGCGCATTGTTGACGTGGAAGCTTCTTCTTCTTTATTCCTCGGCAACAGTGCCAGAAAAATTGCTTGATAGCGTGTAGATGACCGCCCAGTTGGGAACCCCAAGAGGAAGGTATGATGAGCACAGCAGCAAGTCTTCCCACAGTATGAAACCAAGGTTTATCAAACCAGTAGGAGAAAGAACCAACTTCCGAAGGTTGATGCTCGCTAGCTTCGTGACCACTCCAGACAATTTATATATGGCGCCTTATCTGGGGCATAGCTTTGCACCAGCAGCAATGTGGAACCTGCACACAACACAACCAAAGTACTTTGCCCCAACTTATAGTGAGGTTGTCAATCTCACCAGTTTGCTGTAAACAAAGGATTAAACGTATCGTGTGGTAAAAGATAGTAGTTTGCAAGAATGTAAATAAAGCGAGTAAATAGTAAACGACACTAAGAATGTAAAAGAATGGACCAGGGTCCATAGTTCACTAGAGGTGTCTCTCCATAAGATAAATAACATGTTGGGTAAACAAATTACAGTTGGGCAATTGATAGAATAAAGCAAGCATACAAATGTCATGAGGATCACTATGAGATTCACTTGGGCATTACAACGTAATACATGGACCATAATCCAACTGCATCTATGACTAATAATCCACCTGTCGGATGTCGTCCAAGCAACCGTTGGGTATTAAGTTGCAAGCAACAGATTATCGCCTTAAGCAAAGTGTGTAATGTAAACAATACAAATGTCCTTGAACACAAGATTGTTGTTTTCTCCCTAGTAGCAACAACACATCTACAACCTTAGAGGTTTTTGTCACTCCCCCAGATTACTAGAGGCATCAACCCACTAATGAGCATAAATACTCCCTCTTGGAGTCACTAGCATCTACTCGGGCAAGATATCTACTAGCAACGGAGAGCATGCAAGATCACAAACAACATAGAGATGATAAATCAATAAATCAACTTGACAAAGTATCAATATTCATCGGATCCCAACAAACACAACATGTAGAATTACACAACGATGATCTTGATCATGATAGGCAGCTCACAAGATCTAAACATGAAGCACATGGAGGAGATGACAACCATCTAGCTACTGCTATGGACCTGTAGTCCAAGGTATACTACTCACACATCACTCCAGAGGCAGGCATGGCGATGAAGAAGGCCTCCGGTGGTGATTCCCCTCTCCAGCAGGGTGCCAGGAAGAGCTTCTGGATCCTCCTGATCTCGCATCAATGATAGCGGCGGATTATAGTATATTTTGTGGAAAATTGATCGGGTCCCTAGGGTTTTCCCATCGAGGAGAATATATAGGTGGAAGGGTGGTATCAGGAGGTGGTCCAAGTGGCCCCACCACCTGGTGGCGTGGCCAGGGGCTGGCCTGTGCCACCCTATGGTGTGGCTGGCCCCTGGCTTCCCGCCGTCCCTGCTTTGGACTCCGCCTCGTGTCGAGAAAAATAGGAACTTCAGCTTTTGTTTTGTCCAATTCTGAGAATATTTCCTATGTAGCTTTTCTGAAACACAAAAATAGAAAAAAATAGGGAACTAGCACCATGGCATCTCATTAATAGGTTAGTTCCATAAAATGCATAAAAATGCCATGACGTGTAACAAAACACAAAGCAAATGGTGCATAAACAAGCATGGAGCATAAAATTATAGATACATTTGAGATGTATCAATGAGATGAGATGAAGTATGGACAAAAGCTCAAGCTTGGGGATGCCCATGTCATCCCAAGAAATATCCAAGAGGTACAAGCATCAAAGCTTGGGGATACCCCGAGGCACCCCTTCTTCATCGGCAAAAATTAGGTCACGTTTCAAGACACTATATTTTTATTGCTCCGTATTCTATGCGTTTTTCTTGGAGCGTCTTTACTTTTGCTTTCAGTTTTCTTTTGTTTTCTTTGCTGCAATAAATGGTTGGACCCCAACATATTTCTTTTGGAGAAGATGCACTCCATTTTTCATTGCCAAGAACACTCTAGTTTTGACTCTTATCGTTCAACGAGTGTTCTCTTTTTCTAGTACTGCGTTTAGCTTCTATTTTTTGCCTTGATTTTTGTTCAGATCTTGTTATAACTTTGTATCAAGGTGTATTTAGACCTCTGGTCTATGTTGGTTTTCATATTTAAGAGTTGATTCAAAAAGGTTGAATGGTGTTGGAAAAGAGAAAAAAGTTTCATGCCTATAGTGGTACAAATGGGAGCTTGTTTAGACTGTGGCCTAGACTTTTGCATGTCATGCTTGATGTTATTTTGATTGTATAGTTTTTTCTGTAGCATGACTTGTCTCAAATGACTGAGATTGCTTAATGTGCCTTTGAAAGAATCATGCGTTGTTTTTATTATATGGGAGCATAATATTGTGGTTTTCTCCTTTGATGCTTTATTTGGGTTGACTTGGCGCATGCTTATGATGTCTACGCATGCTTCTATTCTTGTAGACAGTGTTGAGCCTCCAAGTGTGGAGGTTTGTAGAATAGCAGCAAGTTTCCATTAAGTGGATCACCCAAGGTTTATCGAACTCAGGGAGGAAGAGGTCAAAGTTATCCCTCTCAAGCAACCCTGCAATTACGATACAAGAAGTCTCTTGTGTTTGTGAAAAGTTGTGAATTCCTAATTCTGTGTTGTATTGATCTGACCCGGGTGGGGGTATATAAAGGCGGTACAAAGGGGTATGTAGAGACTTGGAGTACAAGGCAAGAAACCAAGAGTCCTAATCTAACCTAACCGTACATGTAGTCCAACATTCCCCCTCAGTCGTAGCGGGAGTGAAGCAGATGATTGCGACTGGATTTGAAGTCATGCGTTTCCGTCCATTGTCTTCTCCTCCTTGTCATCATCAACTGCATCACTGATGGGTCAGCACCTCTGGTGCCTTCCTGGTCTCTTCACTCTTCCCTCCCGCAGTCACAGTGGGAGTGGCGTGGACGCAAGTGATGACGCGGACGCTGTGGACTGGATTTCTTGAGTTGCTATAGACAGTGTTCTTGATGTCGATGTCGAGGTAGCCAATCATGATGTAGCCGTGGTCGAGGTTGTCGTGGTCATTGTAGCCGTAGGCGCAAAAAATTGCGGGTTTTTGGCGGCGGCGGCGGGTTTTAGGGCGGCAGCGGCAGGGTTAATGTGGCGGCGGTGGTTTTTAGGTGGCGGCAGCAGGTGTTCTGCAGTGGCGGCGAAGTTTTAGGCAGCGACGACAGGTATTCTATGGCGGCGGCGGCAGCAGATCTGCAGCGACGGTGGGTCTTGTCATAGGTGGTGGCGGTGATCGAAGATCACGACAGCAGCAGGTCTTATCATAGGCGGCGGCGGCGATCAAAGATTACGACGGCGGCAGGTCTTGTTGTAGGCGGCGGCGGCGATCGAAGATCACGATGGCGGCGGGGTTTTTGTCGGCGGCGGTGAAAGACCACGTTGAGGTAGACCTTGGCGATGTAGGACTCGACGAAGACCTTGTTCATAGGTCGATGTAGTCGTACAGCTTGATGTCGCGTGTTCGGGTTGATGTAGTCCGGCTTGATGCAGTGCAGATTGGTTGGTTGGTGTAGATGTACAGGTCGGCGGCGCCGTGTTGATGAAGCTCGGCTTGCAGGATGGTGTGCTCTTGTAGTCAGGCCGTCATCGATGAAGAGCTTGTACTTGTAGCTAACACAATCACACAATTTTGCATGTTGTGTATAGAATTTTGCCGAAGGAGGATCTTACGTATATGTAGATCAGCTGGCAGTTTGTAGGCACTCTCCAGATCGTGACTCCATACATGGGCGGCATCACCGAATGCTCTTAACAAAGTCGCATGCCTGTGTCACGTGCGTGTTGATTTGTAGCTCTCGAGGTCGATGGGGACCTGCGCATGTTGGTGGTGCCGGACAAGGCACAAGTTCACGATGTGCTCTTCCATGGACAGCTAGATTGAAGCTGATTTTTGCACCGATTTGCATCGGAAAAAGGAGATCTTGTGGATTTGGGGATCTTATTCGTGGCTAATTGGATCTAATCTAGGAATTGGGGATTGGAGAATTTCAAAATTGGATTATAATTTAACTAAAGAACCGATCCGATCATTGATCAAGATCGGGTGCCGTGCCCTCGGGGAGAGATCTCTCCGAGGGCGGCACGATGCGGAAGTGGTTTAGGAACCTAGGATCGGTGTCGTGAGACAAACCGTTCTGATACCATGTGAAAAGTTGTGAATTTCTAATTCTGTGTTGTATTGATCTGACCCGGATGAGGGTATATATAGGCGGTACAAAGGGGTAGGTAGAGACTTAGAGTACAAGACAAGAAACCAAGAGTCCTAATCTAACCTAACCGTACATGTAGTCTAACAGTGTCCCCAACACACCCAATACACTTGTGCACTAGTTCGGCGAAGATATAGTGAAATACAAGTAATATGGATGATTATAAGTAGTAAATGCAATCTAAAATAAATATCACTGCGAGCAAACAATGTAAATGGTGTTTCAATGCTTAGAAACAAGGCCTAGGGATCATACTTTCACTAGTGGACACTCTCAACAAAGATAACATAATTGAACACATAAATATCTATCTTCACTATGCAACTCTAAACTATTCTCCGATGGATAACAAACACTAATCATGTGTAGGCCTACGAAGCACTCCTCAAAGTTTGCATTTTCCCAAACTAGATTGCCCCACACTATCATCTTGAGCGCACTAGATGGTTCCAACAAACATCAACAATTCATAGATACACTAGACAAAGATACACACATAATGCGCACACTGACATCCTTCACATCATGGTACGAGGTGTCTTCGGAGATTATAATAATAAAGCACTAGGGTAGCATAATATATGAAGAATAGCATCTACCAATTCAACTAGATACAAAGCTCATGATCACATATAGATCACATCATGAGAGAGAGAGAGGTGAACCACATAGCTACCGGTAGAGCCCTCAGCCCCGGGGGAGAACTACTCCCTCCTCATCATGGGAGACAGCAACGTCGATGGAGATGGCGGTGAAGTCGATGGAGATGGCAGTGTAGATGATGGAGTCGATGGAGATGGCTCCGGGGGCACTTCCCGTCCTGGCAGGGTGCCGGAACAGAGACTTCTGTCCCCCAAAATTGGTCTTCAATGGCGGCAGCGCTGCAGAACTTTACTAGGAAAAACACCAATCGATTTAGGGTTTTCGCATCAGAGGCTTTAAATAGGCGGAGGGGCGATGTCAGAGGGCACCAGGGTGGCCCACACCATAGCCTAGAGCGGCCTAGGGTCCACCCGTGCCATGGCATGGTGTGGCCAGCCCCTGGCCCCCTCCAGCTCTCCTTCGGACTTCATCTCGTGATGGGAAAATAGCAGGTTCGGGCTTCGTTTCATCCAATTCCGAGAATATTTCGTATGTAACTTTTCTGAAACACAAAAATAGCAGAAAACATGGAACTAGCACTGTGGCATCTCGTTAATAGGTTAGTTTTGGAAAACGCATAAAAACGCCACGAAGTGTAACAAAACACACAACAAATGATGCGTAAACAAGCATGGAGCATCAAAAATTATAGATACGTTTGAGGCGTATCAAGCATCCCCAAGCTTAACTCCTGCTTGTCCTCGAGTAGGTGAGTGATAACAAAACAATAATTTTTAAGGTGACATGCACCAACACAATCTTGATCAAATGATGTAAAGCATTGAGTGTTGAGATCAAAGTACTCTAAACATAGGCATAAAAGACATAATCTTGACAATAAAACTTAGCAACCATGTTATAACATGAAAAGTAACACAAACAAAAGAACATGAGTAATAATGCATTGAAAGTCAAGTGTGTGTTTCAACCATATAGAAAAACATATCAAAGTGGTATTCAGCTTGTCCCTCATGGAGTAGCAAAACATAAATGCATAGGACACCTTCAAGTTTAAGAGGGCGACTAGATACAAATAATTTAAGAACAAGCAAAACCATAATCATAAATCAATCAATAATAAATTTTGGGACTATGCACATTATACTCAGAATGATAACTATGCTCTCTTAGACGATGCATAAAGGTAGAACGTGAAGACTCAACATAAAAGTAAAAGAAATGCCCTTCACAGAGGGAAGTAGTGATTGCAAGTTTTTATAAACCTTCCAAAAATTATGGTACTTACTAGTTTTGAGCTCTCATTGCCCCCATTATAGGCATCTTGAATGTTTAAGATTTAATGTGAGTACAAATATGAAGCATATGCTTGTCAAACCATAAGTTGAAAATCTCATGTCCCGTGAATACGAATATCCAAACCTTATGCTACTCGACTTAGGTCCCAAGCAAGTTCTTATCATTGTAAGCATGCATGTATCATTGAGAACGCCAATAGGGTACCTCTTATCCAATGACATGGAAACAAGCCCACAACAAAATGACAAGACAAATAGACAATAGACACCTCGGCATCTCTTTTATTTACCATTGGGTATAGCTTTTTATTTTGAGATGCGTCGTCGAATGTCCACTATGGGCATGCTATAAATTTCCACCATGAATGATGCATGGCTTAGATTAGCGGCCTAGGCATTTCTCTAACACATATACAAACTCCATGAGCTCACAAGTTTCCAACTTATTTCACATTGCTAGGTATCCATAAACAAAAGATCATGATATCAACTAAATAAGAGTAAGTGCAATGTTGAAAGCGTGCCCCATGACAGCATGGCTGAGCTAACTCCCAACTTACAACTTGCAAGCATAACGTCAACATAAGAGAGCCACAATGGTCAAGTTTATTAAGAGCAAGAAATTAAATGTGTCGTCAAGTTTGTTTTATTGAGAGCTTTACTGACTAATTTTCACATAACACAAAAAGTTTAATTTGAAGGATAGATAAAAGAAAGAAAAATGTACTTAGAATAGCAGATTGCTAATAGGTATATATGGTGGACACATTGGAAAACTTCCGTTTTTGGGAGTTGGATGCACGAGAAGTATTCCCTCTCAGTAAAGATGAAGGCTAGCAAAAGACTGGAAGCGACCAACTAAGAGAGCAATAACTGCCATAATCATGCATAGTGACAAAACATTATTAAACAAAGCATAAAGTGGTATCACAATTCAAAAACCAAATGATCATAGAGGCTTGAGGCGACTTGTTAAAGTCAAACATGATGTAAGCATGTGCCAAGTCAACCCAAATAAAGCATCAAAGGAGAAAACCACAATATTATGCTCCCATATAATAAAAACAATGCATGTTTCAAGGGCACATTAAGCAATCTCAGTCATTTGAGACAAGTTATGCTACAACAAAAACTACTAAGCATACTATCAAAATAACATCAAGCATGACATGCAAAAGTCTAAGCCACAGTCTAAACAAGCTCCCATTTGTACCACTATAGGCATGAAACTTTTTTCTCTTTTCCAACACCAATCAACCTTTTTGAATCAACTCTTAAAGATGAAAACCAACATAGACTAGAGGTCTAAATACACCTTGATACAAAGAAATAACAAGATCTGAACAAAAATCAAGGTGAGAAATGAAAGCTAAACGCAGTACTAGAAAAAGAGAACACTCATTGAACGAAAAGAGTGAAAACTAGAGTGTTCTTGGCAATGAAAATAGAGCGTCTCTCTCTCCAAATCCAACCATTTATTGAAGCAAACAAAATAAAACTGAAAGCAAAAGTAAAGATGCTCCAAGAAAAACGCATAGAATACGAAGCAATAAAAATAGTGTCTTGAAAGGTGGCCTGATTTTTGCCGATGAAGAAGGGGTGCCTCGGGGCACCCCCAAGCTTTGACGCTTGTACTTCTTGGATATTTCTTGGGGTGACATGGGCATCCCCAAGCTTGAGCTTTTGTCCATATTTCATCTCATCTCATCATTCTCCTTTCCCTACACTTGAAAACTTCCTTCATACAAAACTTCACACAATTTTATTAGCAACATTAGTGTAAGCACGATAGTAAATCCACCTTTTTGGTTCAGTTTCAAATCAAGTACAACACCCATGAAAGCATAAGCTACTGTAGCAACTTCCTCAAAAGTTCTGTGATCAAAAGAACTCAAAAAGAAAGCGATCGAGAGGCAAACACAAATAGTGGCAGAAATCTGTCAAAACAGAATAGCTGACAAAGATCAATTTTTCTGAGGATCTTCTGTTGCTCAAATCGAAAACTGCAAAACTAATGAAAGTTTGGCAATATCCTGGGGCATGTGCACAAGAAACCGCAGATCAAAAAGACATTCTGAGAATTTTCACAAATTTTTACGGTGCAGTGCAGAAATCTGTTTTAGGACATCAACTTCCCCAAATCTTACCTTCCTCCAATTAGAGGTTCTTCTTGGCACAAAAATGAAATAAAAATGATAAGGAGAGTTCATTACAGTAGTAATAACTTCCAAGACTCAATAAAAAGAAAAAGAACTGAAAAGAAGACATTGGTTATCTCCCAAGAGTGCTTTTCTTCAATGCCTTTGAGTTAGGCGCAGTAATTTGAGAAGATGCTCACATAAACGCCGGAAAGAACTTGAAGCAGGAGAGAGCATCAAAAAATAAATACGAAATAAATTTTAATCTAAACCACTTCCTATGAAAAAGAGTCTTGTAAAGAGACAAGTCATGAAAGCACAAAGCAACAAGCATAGGAAGGCAAAACAAGTGCAACATCAAAAATTTCAACATAAAGAGGGGAAACTTAATATTATTGAGATGCATAAAACCATGTTTCCCTCTCTCATAATAACTTTCAGTAACATCATGAATAGAATTAACAATATAACTTTCACATAATACATTCTTATCATGAGCCATATGCATAAAAGAATTAATACTTCCCACATGAACATCATCACAAGCAATAGAAAAGCTATCTTCCAACGTGTTTTCATTTGTAAACATATCATCATTGGAAGGAACATGGATAACACTAATAGTACAACAATTATTAACATTAACCTTTTCAAAATTTGTACCAAAAAGATTTTCAATACCAAAAGTAGTGTGCTTTTCCCAATCATGATCACTACTATAGGTAACAGGCATAGAAACATCATCGAGTTCAGACTCATCAAAAACTATAATAGGAGCAACATGCTTAGGAGAAGATACCGTTTCCTCTCTCCTTTTACACCTCTTCTTCTTCTTCTTTCCTTCTTTAGGAGGGAGAGGCTTGAAAGGAAGCTTCTCCACATATCCTGGTTTATTGACAGAAATGATAGAAGAAACTTTGGAGGATTCCTCCTTCTCATTAATAAGAACAAAACACATATTAGTCCGGTCATATTTTGGTAAAGCATCATCTTTTATAACATTTTGTATGTAAGTATTTGCATGGAAATCATTAACACAATAAAGATGGCAACCATGTAGGATGCTATTAATATCAAAAACACTCATATCTACCAAAGAAGTTTTTCTCGATACCTCTTCACACGCCAAAAATAAAGTAAACTCATCATGCTGACCGGGAGTGATCTTGTCATCACAATACAAACTTGCAGTACTCATTGGATTAGAAAGGCTACTATCATAGCTTGAACATTGGAAATTGAAATGACCCACTTTATAGCAAAGTTCACAAATAAAAGGATAGAGGGTACAAACCTTTTCACCAAGCTCATTTAGAGCATTGTCCCACATTCTAGTTTCTTCACTCCTGTGGTGGATACAATAATCTTCTTTGATGTGATTCTTTTCACAAGGTATAAGTGTTCCACAAAAGTTAACATGCTTATAAGAAATAGTACTTTCAGAAGTTTGAGCATGTTTATTGCAATCATCAATAACAATTTCACTTTCCATGCAAATGTTTTTAAAAGGTTCATGATACATGTCCCAATTACCTTTAGGAACATTAATATGAGAAGCAAAGGTTCTAAAGAAATCAACCATAATTTGAGAATCAAGGCCATATTTAGCACTAAGCTCTTGAAAATCAGCAGTTTCAGCGAAAGACTTAATGCAATCATACTCATAGTTTATACCTGACTCTTTACCTTTGTCACAATCCCAATCTTTGATATTGCTTTGAATCATTTCAAGCAGATCCCACTTGTCTTCAACCTCCTTGCTTGTGAAAGACCCCTCAAAACAGGCATCTAGATAGTCCTTGTAATGTCTTGAAAGCCTTGCATAAAAATTATTAATAGCAATATTACGGGGGAGCTCATGAATGGGACATTTGAGCATTAGTGACTTCATCCCCACACTTGGGCAATGCTTTCTACATTATGAGGATGAAAATTATAAATATAAATCCTATCTTTATGAATCTCACTAGAAGGATAGAATTTAGAATAAAAGAGAGGTACAATTTTCTCCCAGCCAATAGATCAGCTATCCTTCAGCGTCTTAAACTATTCTGCAGCTCTGCCCTTTAGTGATAAAGAGAATAGCTTCCTCTTAACCTGACTTGTTGAAATACCTGCACACTTAAACAACTCGCATAATTCATGTATAAAGAGCAAATGATCACCAGGATGGACAGTTCCATCCCCTAAATAGTAGTTGTTCATAGCACGTTCAATAATTTTCATAGGTATTTTAAAAGGATGAGGATCACAAACATCATAAGAATTATCACATATGGGAGATAAAATATCATCAGAGCAAATTTTCTCCACTAAAACTGGGGAACTAAAAATATCATACTTATCAAAACTAGCTTCTCCAAGCTTAGACTTTTCTATAGCATTAGCGATAACGGTGTTCAAAGAATTCATACAAATATCATTGCTATTAGCATGCGAATAAAGCTCCAAAGGATTTCTAATTTTCTCTTCAAACACTTCATATACTAACTCAGGAAAAATACTATAAAGCTCTTTGTTTTCCATTAAGCCTAACTAGTGAAAATAAAAACAAGAAACAAAAAGATATAATTGCAGAATCTAAGGGAAATAACTTCGAGCACTGCTGCGTTTGATGGCGCCCAGTAAATAGGCTGCTACTCCAAATGAATATTGTTGCAGACAGTCCTTGTGCGTGGTGAATAACCAGCCCATTGGGAACCCCAAGAGGAAGGTATGATGAGTGTAGCAGCAAGTTTTCCCTCAGTTTAAGAAACCAAGGTTTATCGAACAGGAGAAGAGAGACGATGACGACTGAAGGTGTTTGTGGAACCTGCACACACACAAACAAATACTTTGTTCCCAACTTGCGATGAGGTTGTCAATCTCACCGGTTTGCTTGAAATAAAGGTTATGAGTGTATCGAGTGGAAAACAGTAATAATATGCGAGTAAAGTAAACAGTGCGGGAAAAGTAAACAGGTGATTGCAATATGATTAAAATAGGACCGGGGTCCATAGTTCACTAGTGGTGTCTCTCCATAGATAAAATAACATGCTGGGTAAAGAAATTACAGTTGGGCAATTGATAGAATAAAGATAACGTGATATGTCAAGAAGATCACTATGAGATTTACTCTGGGCATTACAACAAAATACATAGACCGCCATCCAACTGCATCTATGACTAATAATCCACCCCCGGGGACATCATCCGAACACCCTAGAAGTATTAAGTTGCGAACAACAGATAATTGCATTAAGCAAAGTGTGTAATGTAAACAAAGCATATGCCCTTGAGCATATGAATGTTGTTTTCTCCCTAGTAGCAACAGCACATCTACCATCTTAGAGGTTTCTGTCACTCCCCCAGGTGAAATAGAGACATGAACCCACTATCGAGCATAAATACCCCCTCTTGGAGTCACTAGCAACTACTCGGCCAAGATAGCTACTAACAACGGAGAGCATGCAAGATCATAAACAACATAGAGATAACAAAAGATATAATTCAGTACAGCAACTTAATCATAAACACCAATATTCATCGGATCCCAACAAACCAACATCATAGAATTACATAACAGTGATCTCAATCATGTAGGGCAGCTCATGAGATCTAAACATGAAGCACATGGTGGAGAGGACAACCATCTAGCTACTGCTATGGACCCATAGTCCAGGGTAGACTACTCACTCATCGCTCCGGAGGCAAGCATGGCGATGAAGAAGACCTCCGGTGGCGATTCCCCTCTCCGGCAGGGTGCCGGGAAGAGCTTCTGGACCCTCCCGATCTTTGGGTCGACGGCGGTGGCGGATCGCGATGTATTCTGGAAAACTAATCGGGCCCTTAGGTTTTTCTCGTCGGGGGGTCTTTATAGGCGAAGGGGCGTCGTCAGAGGTGGAGCCAGGGGCTCTCACACAGGGGTGGCGCGGCCAGGGGCCAGGCCGCGCCGCCCCCTTGTGTGGGGCCCTGGTGGCCCCCCTCCGACACTTCTTCGGATGTCTGGAAGCTTCCGGGTAAAATATCACTTCAGGAACTTGTTTCGTCCAATTCCGAGAATATTTCCTGTGTATCACTTCTGAAACACAAAAATAGCAGAAAACAGGAAACTGGCACTGTGGCACTTCGTTAATAGGTTTGTTCCGGAAAATGTATAAAAGTGCCACTAAGTGTAACAAAACAATAGGCAAATGGTGTAAAAATAAGCATGGAGCATCAAAAATTATAGATACGTTTGAGACGTATCAAGCATCCCCAAGCTTAACTCCTGCTCGTCCTCGAGTAGGTAAGTGATAACAAAAGAATAATTTTTGAGGTGACATGCACCTACACAATCTTGATCATATATGTAAGCATTGGTGAGCTGGGATCAATAGAACTTAAAACATGGGCATGAAAGATATAATCATGACAATAAGAACTTAGCAACCATGTTGTAAACATGTAAATGAACACAAACAAAAGATCATGAAAATGAAACAATGAAAGTCAAACGTGTCTTCAAATCATAAGGAAAAACATACAAATGGTTTTCAGCTTGTCCTTCAAAGAGAGCAAAACATAAATGCATAGGACACCTCAAAGTTTAAGAGGGCGACTAGATACAAATAATTTAAGAACAAGTGAAACCAACAATATGAGTCAATCAATGAACTTTGGGACAATGCATATCACACTAAGAATGACAACTATGCTCTCTTAATGGTGCATAAAGAAAGAAGGTGGTGACTCAACATAAAAGTAAAAGAAAGGCCCTTCGCAGAGGGAAGCAGTGATTAAGCATGTGCTAGAGCTTTTCATTTTGTAAAACAGAGATAAAAATTGGTTTTGAGAGGTGGTTGTCTTTGTCAACGACTGGCAATGGGGTTCTTACTATCTTCCATACAAAAATGAAGCAAGTTTTTGAGAGAGAGATTGGCGCTTTGGTGCTCTTTTTATAAAACTTGGCACTCCTCCCCACCTTTTTCCTTTCACAAACCATGGCTAACCGATTCCATCGGGTGCCCACCAACATTCACATACCATGGAGGAGTGCCTTTTTTTCTTTTTTTTCTTTTTTTTTCTTTTTGGAATAAGCAATATGGAAGATAGCAAATCCGACCACTATGTCCCCAGGAGCTGAAAACAGTGTCACAAAACGAGAAGTGTTTTGAAGGTTTTTGAAAGGTAGCACATGAAAATTTTACTTTGGAATGGCTTACAAATACCATGCATAGGAATTTATAGTGGACACAATGGCAAACTTTGGCTTTTAGGAGTTGGATGCACGAGTAGAGCTCATACTCAGTACAAGGCGAGGGCTAGCAAAAGACTGGGAGTGACCAACTAAGAGAGCAATAATGGCCATAATCATGCAAAGCGACAAAGCGACATGAAAAGAAGCATACGATGGCATCAAAAGTCAAAAACTAAATGATCATGAAGGCTAATGGCGACTTTGTAAGAGTCTAACATGTGTGAGCATGCGCCAAGTCAACCCAAATAAAGCATCAAGGAGAAAACCAAAATAATGCTTCCATACAATAAAAACAACGCATGATTTTTTTCAAAGGCTCATTAAGCAATCTCAGTTATTTGAGACAAGTCATGCTACAGCAAAACCACTAAGCATACTATCAAAAGAACATCAAGCATGACATGAAAAAGCCTAAGCCGCAGTCTACACAAGTTCCTTCTTGTACCACTATTTTGCACAAAGCTTTTTCTCTTTTCCAACACCATTTGAAATTTTTATAAACACCTCTTTTGATGAAAACCAATGAAGATCAGAGGCAAAAATACACCTTGATGAAAATATATGTCAAGATCTGAACGCAAATCAAGGCGAAAACGAAAACCAAAAGCAGTAGCAGAAAAAGTAGAACACTCGATTTTTAATAAGAGTGAAAACTAGAGTGTTCTTTGCAAATGAAAACAAGTAACTTCTCCAAAAGAAAATTTGTTGGGGTCCAACCATTTATTGCAGCAAACAAACAAACTAAACAAACTAAGAAAACTAAAACAACTGACGCTCCAAGAAAAACACATAGTGCATGAAGCAATAAAAATATAGTGTTTTGAAAGGTGACCTGATTTTTGCCGATGAAGAAGGGGTGCCTCGGGGGCATCCCCAAGCTTTGACGCTTGTACTTCTTGGATATTTCTTGGGGTGATGCATGGGCATCCCCAAGCTTGAGCTTTTGTCCATTCTTCAACTCATCTCATCATTCTCCAATCCCTACACTTGAAAACTTCCTTCATACAAAACTAAACACAATTCTATTAGCAACATTAGTGTAAGCATAAAATATATTCAACCTCTTTTAGCTTTAGGTTTCATCCCAAAACCACCACATATAAAGCATATACTACTGTAGCAACTTCCACAAGAGTTCCATGATCAAAAAGAACTCAAAAGAAAGCGATAAAGTGGCAAAAACAAATATTGGCAGAAATCTGTCAAAACTGAACAGCTGACAAAGGACGAATTTTTGAGGGATTTTCCGTTGCTCAAATCAAAAAGTGTTCAACTAAGAAAAGTTTGGATATAACCTGGGGCATATTCACAAGAAATCTCAGGTCCAAAAGATATACAGAGAATTTTCACGAATTTTTACGGTGCAGCACCGAAAACAGTTTCAGGACAGCAACATCCCCAAATCTTTACCTCACTCAAATTAGAGGCTTCTCTTGGCACAAAAACGAAATAAACAAGATAAGGAGCGGTCATTGCAGTAGTAATGACTTCCAAGACTCAAATAAAAGAAAAAGTACTGAAAAGTAAACATTGGGTTATCTCCCAAGAGTGCTTTTCTTTAACGCCTTTGAGCTAGGCGCAGAAAATTGCGAATCAAGTAATATCAAGTGATGAAGCTTTAAGATCAACAGAAGAGATCTTTTCAACAATGAAGGAAAATGTGTTCAACTGAGTTTTTGAAACTCCTTTACGATCACGCTTTGGCACACTACTTTCATCAAAAAGATTTTTAGGGCAAATCCAACTGGAATTCTTTTCCCAAGCATCATGAATTCCTATAAGTTCATAAGGTATTGGTACTTTAAAATCATCGGGCGTACCAACCTTAACAGGCGAGCCAAGCTTATTAAACTTCTTAAAAACTTTGCTAGCCTCAATTGCAACGCCTCTAAATTCTGTGAGCAAGGTTTCTAAGATAAAAGCTTTCTTTTCGGGATCCTCAATTTCATGAAGCTTAAGGAACATGTATTGCATAGAAGAATTAAGACTAGCAAACCTAGCTTCTAACATGTGAACTAAATGAGCAGAAGAAACTTCATAGCTAGGAGCTAACTCAACCAAAGACTTTTCCTCGTCTTCCTCATGCATACTAATGTGATTAAAGAACTCCTCAATGTTACTTTTTCCAATAATCGAACCACTCCCTACAGAGAGGTCCTCCAGAACAAACTCAGGGAACAGCATGATAAACTAAAGTAAAGAAATAACAACTACCAAGGATTCTAATTTTTTTGGGTTTTTAATATAAAAAGCAATGCAGGTAAAATAAAATAAAGTAAAGCAAAACAAATAACAAAGTAAAGAATGTGTGTGCGAAGAACTCCCCTCGCAGAAGTCTTCTCTCATCCCCGGCAACGGCGCCAGAAAAATAGCTGCTGCGTTTGATGGCGCCCAGTAAATAGGCTGCTACTCCAAATGAATGTTGTTGCAGACAGTCCTTGTGCGTGGTGAATAACCAGCCCGTTGGGAACCCCAAGAGGAAGGTATGATGAGTGTAGCAGCAAGTTTTCCCTCAGTTTAAGAAACCAAGGTTTATCGAACAGGAGAAGAGAGACGATGACGACTGAAGGTGTTTGTGGAACCTGCACACACACAAACAAATACTTTGTTCCCAACTTGCGATGAGGTTGTCAATCTCACCGGTTTGCTTGAAACAAAGGTTATGAGTGTATCGAGTGGAAAACAGTAATAATATGCGAGTAAAGTAAACAGTGCGGGAAAAGTAAACAGGTGATTGCAATATGATTAAAATAGGACCGGGGTCCACAGTTCACTAGTGGTGTCTCTCCATAGATAAAATAACATGCTGGGTAAACAAATTATAGTTGGGCAATTGATAGAATAAAGATAACGTGATATGTCAAGAAGATCACTATGAGATTTACTCTGGGCATTACAACAAAATACATAGACCGCCATCCAACTGCATCTATGACTAATAATCCACCCCCGGGGATATCATCCGAACACCCTAGAAGTATTAAGTTGCGAACAACAGATAATTGCATTAAGCAAAGTGTGTAATGTAAACAAAGCATATGCCCTTGAGCATATGAATGTTGTTTTCTCCCTAGTAGCAAAAGCACATCTACCACCTTAGAGGTTTCTGTCACTCCCCCAGGTGAAATAGAGACATGAACCCACTATCGAGCATAAATACCCCCTCTTGGAGTCACTAGCAACTACTCGGCCAAGATAACTACTAACAACGGAGAGCATGCAAGATCATAAACAACATAGAGATAACAAAAGATATAATTCAGTACAGCAACTTAATCATAAACACCAATATTCATCGGATCCCAACAAACCAACATCATAGAATTACATAACAGTGATCTCAATCATGTAGGGCAGCTCATGAGATCTAAACATGAAGCACATGGTGGAGAGGACAACCATCTAGCTACTGCTATGGACCCATAGTCCAGGGTAGACTACTCACTCATCGCTCCAGAGGCAAGCATGGCGATGAAGAAGACCTCCGGTAGCGATTCCCCTCTCCGGCAGGGTGCCGGGAAGAGCTTCTGGACCCTCCCGATCTTCGGGTCGACGGCGGCGGCGGATCGCGATGTATTCTGGAAAACTGATCGGGCCCTTAGGTTTTTCTCGTCGGGGGGTCTTTATAGGCGAAGGGGCGTCGTCAGAGGTGGAGCCAGGGGCTCTCACACAGGGGTGGCGCGGCCGGGGGCCAGGCCGCGCCGCCCCCTTGTGTGGGGCCCTGGTGGCCCCCCTCTGACACTTCTTCGGATGTCTGGAAGCTTCCGGGTAAAATATGACTTCAGGAACTTGTTTCGTCCAATTCCGAGAATATTTCCTGTGTATCACTTTTGAAACACAAAAACAGCAGAAAATAGGAAACTGGCACTGTGGCACTTCGTTAATAGGTTAGTTCTGGAAAATGTATAAAAGTGCCACTAAGTGTAACGAAACAATAGGCAAATGGTGTAAAAACAAGCATGGAGCATCAAAAATTATAGATACGTTTGAGACGTATCAAGCACTCACACACCAGCAACAGTACTAGAAGATAGCTTAGTAGCTAGAGGATGTGAGTACCTTTTACCTTACCTCCCCGGCAACGGTGCCAAAAAAGAGCTTGATGTCTACGCACGCTTCTATTCTTATTGACAATGTTGGGCCTCCAAGTGCAAAGGTTTGTAGAATACCAGCAAGTTTCCCTTAAGTGGATCACCCAAGGTTTATCAAACTCAGGGAGGAAGAGGTCAAACGTATCCCTCTCAAGCAACCCTGCAATTATGATACAAGAAGTCTCTTGTGTTCCCAACACACCCAATACACTTGTCATATGTATAGGTGCACTAGTTCGGCGAAGAGATAGTGAAATACAAGTAATATGGATGATTATAAGTAGTAAATGGAATATGAAATAAATATCGCTGTGAGCAAACATGTAACAAAACTAAATGCAAACGGTGTTTCAATGCTTAGAAATAAGGCCTAGGGATCATACTTTCACTAGTGGACACTCTCAACAAATATAACATAATTGAACACATAAATATCTATCTTCACTATGCTAATCTAAACTATTCTCCGATGGATAACAAACACTAATCATGTGTAGGGCTACGAAGCACTCCTCAAAATTTGCATTTCCCCAAACTAGATTGCCCCACACTATTACCTTGAGCGCACTAGATGGTTCCAACAACACCAACAATTCATAGGTATACTAGCCAAAGAGACACACATAATGCGCACACTGTCATCCTTCACATCATGGTACAAGGTGTCTCCGGAGATTATAATAATAAAGCACTGGAGTAGCATAATATATGAAGAATAGCATCTACCAATTCAACTAGATACAAAGCTCATGATCACATATAGATCACATCATGGGAGAGAGAGGTGAACCACATAGCTACCGGTAGAGCCCTCAGCCCCGGGGGAGAACAACTCCCTCCTCATCATGGGAGACAGCAACGTCGATGGAGATGGCGGTTAAGTCGATGGAGATGGCTCTGGGGGCACTTCCCTATCCCGGCAGGGTGCCGGAATAGAGACTTCTGTCCCCCGAAATTGGTCTTCGACGGTGGCGGCGCTGCGGAACTTTATTGGGAAAAACGCTGATCGATTTAGGGTTTTCGCATCGGAGGCTTTAAATAGGTGGAAGGACGATGTCAGAGAACACCTAGGTGGCCCACACCATAGCCTGGCGTGGCCTGGGGTCCACCCACGCCATCGCATGGTGTGGCCAGCCCCTGGCCCCCCTCCGACTCTCCTTCGGACTTTGTCTCATGTCGGGAAAAATAGGAAGTTCGGGCTTCGTTTCGTCCAATTCTGAGAATATTTCCTGTGTAACTTTTCTGAAACACAAAAACAATAGAAAACTGGGAATTGGCACTATGGCATCTCGTTAATAGGTTAGTTCTAGAAAATGCATAAAAACACCAAAAGTGTAATAAAACAGACATCAAATGCTGCATAAACAAGCATGGATTATCAAAAATTATAGATACGTTTGAGACATATCAACTTACACCATGTTTAACTTTAACAAGTCGACATAAGCCTCTATGATCATTTGGTTTTTGACTTGTCATACCACTTTATGCTTTAGTTAAAAATGTTTTGTCGCTATGCATGATTATGGCCGTTATTGCTCTCTTGGTTGGTCGCTCCCAGTCTTTTGCTAGCCTTCATTTGTACTGAGAGGGAATACTTCTCGTGCATCCAACCCCCAAAAACCAAAGTTTTCAATGTGTCCACCATATCTACCTATTAGCAATTTGCTATTCCAAGCACATTCGTCTTGCTTTTATCTATCCTTCAAATTAAACTTTTTATTATGTGAAAATTAGTCAGTAAAGCTCTCATGAACCTGATGGCACATTTACTTTCTTGTTTTTAATAAATTTGACCATTGTGGCTCTTTTATGTTCATGTTATGCTTGCAAGTTGTAAGTTGGAAGTTAGCTCAGCCATGCTGTCATGGGGCACGCTTTCAACATTGCACTTACTCTCATTTAGTTGATATCATGATCTTTTGTTTATGGATACTTGCAATGTGAAATAAATTGGAAACTTGTGAGCTCATGGAGTTTGTATATATGTTAGAGAAACGCATGGGCTGCTAATCTAAGCCATTCATCATTCATGGTGGAAATTTACAGCATGCCCATAGTGGACATTCGATGACACATCTCAAAATAAAAAGCTATACCAATGGTAAATAAAAGAGATGTCGAGGTGTCCATTGTCTGTTTGTCTTGTCATTTTGATGTGGGCTTGTTTCCATGTCATCGGGCAAGAGGTACCCCGTTGGCGTTCTCGATGATACATGTATGCTTACAATGACAAGAACTTGCTCGGGACCTAAGTCGAGTAGCATGAGGTTTGGGTATCTGTACTTCACGGGACATGAGACTTTCAACTTATGATTTGTTAAGAATATGCTTCATAATTGTACTCGCATTAACCTTAACCACTCAAGATGCCTATGATGGGGGCAATGAGAGCTCAAAGCTAGTAAGTATCATAATTTTTGGAGGTTTAAAAAATTTGCAATCACTGGTTCCCTCTGCGAAGGGCCTTTCTTTTACTTTTATGTTGAGTCTCCACCTTCTACCTTTATGCACCGTCTAAGAGAGCATAGTTGTCATTCTGAGTATAATGTGCATAGTCCCAAAATTTATTATTAATTGATTCATGACTATGTTTTTGCTTGTTCTTAAATTATTTGTATCTAGTCGCTCTCTTAAACTTAAAGGTGTCCTATGCATTTATGTTTTGCTACTCCATGAAGGACAAGCTGAAAACCACTTTGCTATATTTTTCTATATGCTCGAAACACGCACTTGACTTTCAATGCATTATTACTCATGAGCTTTTGTTTGTGTTACTTTTCATGTTATAACATGGTTGCTAAGTTTTATTGTCAAGATTATGTCTTTTATGCCCATGTTTATTGTACTTTGATCTCAGCACTCAATGCTTTACATCATTTGATCAAGATTGTGTTGGTGCATGTCACCTCAAAAATTATTGTTTTGTTATCACTTACCTACTCGAGGACGAGTAGGAGTTAAGCTTGGGATGCTTGATACGTCTCAAACGTATCTATAATTTTTGATGCTCCATACTTATTTATGCACCATTTGCTTTGTATTTTGTTACACTTCGTGGCATTTTTATGCATTTTCTGGAACTAACCTATTAATGAGATGCCACAGTGCCAGTGCCCTGTTTTCTGCTGTTTTTGTGTTTCAGAAAAGTTATACAGGAAATATTCTCGGAATTGGACGAAACAAAAGCCAAAGTTCCTATTTTTCCCGACACAAGACAGAGTCCAAAGCATAGACGGAGGGGAGCCAGGGGCCAGCCACACCATAGGGCGGTGCGGCCGCCCGCGCCACCAGGTGGTGGGGCCACCTGGCCCACCTCCTGACGCTGCCCTTCCGCCTATATATTCTCCTCGATGGGAAAACCCTATAGACCCAATCAATTTTCCAGAAAACATACTGCAAGCCACCGCCATCATCGACGTGAGATCGGGAGGGTCCAGCAGCTCTTCCCGGCACCCTGCCAGAGAGGGGAATCACCACCAGAGGCCTTCTTCATCACCATGCCTGCCTCCAGAGTGATGTGTTAGTAGTCTACCTTGGACTATGGGTCCATGGCAGTAGCCAGATGGTTCATGTCTCTAGTAATCTGGGGGAGTGACAAAAACCTCTAAGGTTGTAGATGTCCTGTTGCTACTAGGGAGAAACCAACAATCTTGTGTTCAAGGACATTTGTATTGTTTACATTACATACTTTGCTTAAGGCGATAATCTGTTGCTTGCAACTTAATACCTAACGGTCACTCGGATGACATCCGGCGGGTGGATTATTAGTCATAGATGCAGTTGGATTATGGTCTATGTATTTTATTGTAATGCCCAAGTGAATCTCATAGTGATCCTCATGACATTTGTATGCTTTCTTTATTCTGTCAATTGCCCAACAATAATTTTTTTACCTAGCATGTTATTTATCTTATGGAGAGACACCTCTAGTGAACTGTGGACCCCCGGTCTATTCTTTTACATTCTTATTACCGTTTACTACTTACTCGCATTATTTACATTCTCGCAAACTACTACTCCCTCTGATCGGAAATAACTGTCAGCAATTTTGTACTAGCTTAGTATAAAGTTTGTACTAAGTTCCGACAGTTATTTCTAATCGGAGGGAGTATCTTTTACCACACGATACGTTTAATCCTTTATTTACGGCAAACCGGTGAGATTGACATCATCACTGTAAGTTGGGACAAAGTACTTTGGTTGTGTTGTGTGCAGGTTCCACGTTGCTACTGGTGCAAAGCTACGCCCCAGATAAGGCGTCATATATAAATTATCTGGAGCTGTCGCGAAGCTAGCGAGCATCAACCTTCGGAAGTTGGTTCTTTCTCTTACTGATTTGATAAACCTTGGTTTCATACTGAGGGAAGACTTGCTGTTGTGCTCATCATACCTTCCTCTTGGGGTTCCCAACTGGGCAGTCAACTACACGCCATCAGCACGTACGACTATATACGGAACACATGCTTTTGGTTATTTAGTACTAGGATGCTTTATCATTATTTATCTGCAATTGCCCATGTCTTGATTATTATATGAATTATCTTATCCATGCAACCCCCGTACATCCATCCCTATTCCTACAGTATTATAATCATGTTGTTTACTATAGTTATCGCTGATGTCTTTATTTTATTACTGCTGCTATTATTTTGCCACTGCTACTGCTATAAAACTGTTGCTGCTAATAAACTGTTGTGAGCAAGTCTATTTCTAGGCGCAGCTGAACTGACAACTCATCTGTTAAGGCTTATAAATATTCTTTGGCTCCCCTTGTGTTGAATCAATAAATTTGGGTTTTACTTCCCTCGAAAACTGTTGCGATCCCCTATACTTGTTGGTCATCAAGACTATTTTTTGGCGCCGTTGCCGGGGAGCATAGCTTTATTTGTAAGTTCACTTGGAATTGATATTGTTCGCTGCAATCCATCCATCATGGGTAAACCTCATGATGGGAAAGTTCCTATATTGCCATCCACTACATGAAGAGGTACAACTCTGAACACCTCTGTTGCTCTTGATTCACCGTCTGTGATGAGTAAGCTTCTTACACCACCACATGCACATGCTACTTCTGAAAATGATTCTAATACTTTTGATGATGCTTCTACTATGCTTGATGAGAGTGGTTCATTAGGTTCTTTCCTAGATGCTACAATTGCTAGAATAAACAATTGGGAAACACTGATACTGTTACACATGTTAGTTCACCTGAGTCTAGAGAATGTCCTAGTGATGATCTTGAGGAAACTTATATTGATCTTAATAATGAATTTATTGAAGAGTTTCATGCTACTACCGATGCAAGTGCTATTAAAAATCTTCTTGCAAGATGTGCTATTAGATATAAGTTATCTCCTGATGCTAAGTTTGCTACATCTCCCATAGACATTAGAGATAAGAATTATGATTTCTCTTTGGATTTCTCTTATATATCTATTGTTGAGAAAGAGCCTTTTTGTGGTACTGAAAATGAAAGTGCTATAGGACATATGAATGAGCTTTCTGCTTTGAGTAACTTATTTTCTGATGATATTAAGAAATGCACTTACTTTATCACTAAAATTTTCCCTTTCTCATTTAAAGATGAAGCTAAAACTTGGTTTAATAATCTGTCTCCTGGATCTATTGATAGTCCTATATTTCCCTGCTAGTGCTCAACATGCTGCTTTGCAGATTTTTTTTTTACTTTGAGCAGGTAGAAGGAGAGAAGTTGCCTGAATCATGGACAAGGTTTTGTTCTTTAATTAGAGCACGGCCTGGACTTCCATTAGCTAAAAATGAACTCCTTGATATATTCTATAATGGACTAACTGTTGAATCTAGGACATACCTAGATAGTTGTGCTGGTTATGTTTTCGGGAAAAGAACTCCTGCTGAAGCTGAGGAATTAATGGTGAAAATAAGAAAGAATTATGATGATTGGAATATACCTGAGCCAACCCCAACGCCAACACCAAAGAAGAGAGGAATGATTGAATTAAATAATGAAGTGATGAGGGAAGCTAAGAAATCTCTTAAGGAGAAGGGTATTAAATCTGAAGATGTGAAGAATCTACCATCTATAGAAGAATTATGTAAGCCAATCCCTCACTCATTCGCTATCAAGGTACACTCTCTCCAATGCTTTGATAATAGAGATAATCCCTACTCCAAACCTCCTGATCAATGCTTAGATGAGATAATAATTATATTATTAAGCAAGATAACTTTAATAAGAGGGTGCATAATCATCTGTTGGAAAATTCTAGAGTTATTAATAAGTTGCATGATATTGTGGAGAGAACCTCCAATGATGTTAGAATGCTTGTTAAACATTTCCAAATGGTTCAGACTCAAATTGATCAGCTCACTAAGGTGCAAAAAGATTGGCTAGTTAATGCTTCTAGAGAAAAGCATGCTTGTGAAATAAGCACTAGAAGTGGTGCTTCTACTCAGGATCCTTTATATCCTGAAGGACATCCTAAGAGAATTGAACAAGATTCTCAATGTGATATAGATAATGATACTCTTTCTAGGAAGAAGAATAAACACAAAACAGTTGTAAAATCTTCTGAATCTGTTAAAGATCCTAATAGTGTATTTGTCTCTGATGCTAAAACTAAAAGTGGTAATGATAAAAATAATTCTTCTGATAAAGAAGAAATTGAAGAGGAACCTGAAAAGCGTGCTAAGATTACAAAGTACACTAAGGAAGATTTCATTGCCAATAAACATGGCAGTGAGAGAGAACCTTGGGTGCAAAAACCAATGCCTTTTTCTAATAAGAAACACAAATCAAAGGAAGAAGAACACTATAACAAGTTTTGTGAATGGATGAAACCTTTGTTTTTGCAAATTCCTTTGACTGTTGCTATTATATTGCCTCCTTATTCAAAATATATGAAGGATATTGTTTCTAATAAAAGGAAGATTCCTAATGAGGAAATTTCTACTTTGCTTGCTAATTATTCTTTCAATGGCAAGGTTCCAGAGAAGCTTGGAGATCCAGGTATACCAACTATTTCTTGCTCCATTAAAAATAATTATGTTAGAACTGCTTTGTGTGATTTAAGAGCAGGAGTTACTGTCATGCCTTTTTCTCTCTATAAGAGACTTGATCTAGAAAGATTGATATCAACTGATATATCTTTGCAAATGGCTGATAAGTCTACTACTATTCCTATTGGTATATGTGAGGATGTTCATGTTTAAGTGGCTAATAATTGTTTGATATTAACTGATTTTGTTCTGCTGAAAATGCCTGAAGATGATAATATGTCTATTATTTTTGGGAGACCTTTTCTTAACACTACAGGAGCTGTTATTGATTGCAATCAAGGGAAAGTAACTTTTAATGTTAATGATTGATAGAAAGTATGGTCTAAATTCAGTCAAAAATATTGAGACCATTAAAGTTGGAGAAATCTATTGTTCTAGGCTAAAGCCACAGGAAGAATATGAAATTATTATGGTTGGGACTATGCCTATCAATATTGAGGTAACATAATCATTTAGTAAAATGCAAAGTTTTATTTCATAAAAGATTGTTTTAGTAACAAGACTTGATCAACCTTATTAATAAAGTGGTTTTTGAATGAATGAAACTATATTTTTACCGTATTTACTTTAGTTTACTCATATTTTCATCATATTTACTTTTGATTACTTTTGCTTTCACCATGTTCACCCATGTTTCTGCTGATTAGTTGCATATTTGAATGTCTTAGAACTTATATAGATTTGGTTTGAATTTGTTTTCCATAGTTCCATAATCGTTTTTCCGTGTTTTTAATCATTTATCAATTTCTAAAAATCACTCAAAATTAAAGTTTCTCGAAAAATTCCAGAAAATTTTTATTAAATTTTTACGTCTGAAATGGGGCAGAGAGGAACCGTCGAGGACAAGTCCAAGGGTTTTGGGGGCTAGGAGGACCCAATTTTCATGCCGGAGTAGGGCGCGCCTCGACACTGGTCACCGGGGATAGAGCGGGTATCCCCGATGGCGGCAAAGAAGGAACCTATGCTTCTTCGTTCGACTAATCGAGGGTGGTTAGGGTGACTTAAGAACAAGAAATGGGTGAGTTGTGTGGGCTTGGTTGCAGGACGAAGTGAGGGAACGGTTAGGACGTACAACCACCCATCCCTGCTTTCACTTTAATCGTAAAGAAAGATATATGGTAATGAATTGTAGTCCTTTGGAACAAGCCAATAACATACCAGGAAAAAAAGATACTTTTGAGTTCTAACCTACCATCCAAGCACACCGCAAGAAAGAAGAGCTGATCATGAACGAGACAGAGATCCAACACAATCTTTCTTTGTTCCATTTCACTTGGAATTTGTCCTTTTTATGAGAGGAAGAGAACAACATACAAGAAAAAAATTATCTGACTAGGAATTTTAGTCCCAACCTATAGTCAGGACACACCTCAAGAAAGAAGAGCTGATGTCGATTCATTCACTTATGTGAGCTAAGCAACCATGAATTCCACTAATCCACAACAATGAATAGCAGCACAACATATCATTATGATTCAAACAACCAGGAACTAGCAGGCATAAAGAAACCACACTCAGGTTTTAAAGTCATCGCAATGCAAGAGAATTATAAGATTGCATAATCAATAACTAGCAGGGATAAAGAAACCACGCTTAGGTAGTCAAAGCATCACATATTACTGGTCAATTCCTCGATCAGCCAAAAAGCCCCCTCTTGTGAAGACAAAAGTCAGATTGCAATAATATAGAACACTAGTTGCGGTATTGTAAATGATACCCAGATAGCATGGTTCATCAGTACAATATAGGGTCACAGCTTAACATAACAGCAAGATCACACTAGCAGATAGCATTGGTTCATCAGTACAATATAGGGTCACAGCTTAACATAACAGCAAGATCACACTAGCAGATAGCATTGGTTCATCAGTACAATATAGGGTCACAGCTTAACTTAACAGCAAGATCACACTAGCAGATAGCATTGGTTCATCAGTACAATATAGGGTCACAGCTTAACTTAACAGCAAGATCACACTAGCAGATAGCATTGGTTCATCAGTACAATATAGGGTCACAGCTTAACTTAACAGCAAGATCACACTAGGTGGATCAATAACAGATACGAGCGCTGGATATAGTTTATATAGATAGATAATAAATAGGCAGATATAGATAGGTAACACAGCATAGCGTTGGTAGACCGAGCAAGTACATCCTCATCTCACATCCTTTGATTAGAGAGCAGCATCAACCTTGGCACGGTCATGCACATACCTCTTCATCATCAGAATCGACATAATCAGCCGCGGTAAATTCCTTGAAGACCATCGTTGTTTTTGAGCGAGCACGCAACCTCTCAACGAATCTGATGAATTTCGCGTTTGCCTTGTTCAAAACAACCTGATCATCATCTTCAGAGTCAAGGCAATATTCCTCTTCAGTGCGGGCATCCCAGTTATCTTCAACCTCGGAATCATCAGAGGAATAATCCATGCACCGCACAGAAGATTTTGTCTCGCAGACCACCACCGTAGCACTAGGCGCTGTGCCTTTGGTCTCCGGCATGGCCTTCTCCTCGTCCTCACCTTCCTCCTCCACCTCCTCACCCATGGTCTTGTGAGCCTCCACCTTTGGATCACCATACTTGCCCACCTCAGAGCAGCCTGTGCCTGGCGCACCCTTCTGAGTCGCAGCTGCAACTTTGGTGTCGCTGATGGCCTGCTCCTCAATCTCATCCATGGTCACGTCGGCCACAACAGTAGCATTGGCACCCTTGTGCATGCCCTCGGAGAAGACTGCATCCGTCGACGCAATATCTCCCTCGGAACAGCAGTCCTCGCCCTTCCTCTTTACGTCGCCTCCCTTGAGGGGAGGCAAATGCCCGGCCGTCGGCGCCTTCCTTTTGGTGGGGCACATCCTCGGCGAGGACTCCCCCTCGCCGGTGACCGCCTCCATGCTCAGGCTCTCGGCGGAGCACAGCTTCAGTGAAGACTCCTGCTTGCCGGCGATGTCCTCCCTGGTGCAGCGCTTCAGCGAAAACTCCTTGCCAGTGAAAGCCCCAGCCGACGCCGTACTTCCCGCCTCCAGGATCTGGTTAGACTCCTCCTTTCCGGCCATCGGCCTGATCTCTAACCCACGGCGACGAGGGATTTCGATGTCGAGTTGGGTGGGGATTTGTGGATTTCTGGGTCGTTGCGTGAACACGGATTTGGGGATCTGGGGGAAAGGGCGGCGGCATATAAAACGGGGCGGAGGAAGCCAGCCCTAGCGTCCCGCACCAATCCAGTCCGTCTTCGTATCCAGTTCCCTCCTTTTTCCTTGGCCGGTTGGCCCAGTGGGCCTTTTCTTTTTCTAAGAAAAAGCTTTTCAGTTCTCCAAAATGAAAATATGGCCACGGGCACCTCGATTTTGCTGGGCTGGTCCAGAGCGCAGGTTAATCACTTTTTTACGATTGAGTAATAGAATGCACGTGCGTTGCTACGGTTCTAATTTTTCTCTTAATAAGTCAATGCAATACATAAAAAATCAATACAATACATAAAAATTCAATGCAATACATACAAAAAGCACATACATGATAATATTCTACCTCATTTCATGTATATTTTGACAAGCAATATAATTAACATTATTTGAATATATAATAAGCACTCGGATAAATATTTTTATTAACTAATATCTACTCCTTGATGCTTTTTAGATGTTATCGTACAATGTTAGGAATGTTGTCTTCAGTTTCATTTTTATGGTACTTGAGCAAGTGTATTAAAAAAAATTCCTCAACTTTGTACCATCCTAAGCAACAATATTTGTCATAAAAATGAATATTTCATGTGAAATACGTAAAAATATGCAACGTTGAATATCCATAGTATATATTGGATGAACTAATTATTTACCATTCCACGAGAGCATACTTAAAAAACTAAATAACCACATTCATTCCTATAGATGAATGCCTTATCACTAATGAAAAAAGTAAAACAATTGAGTTTATTTTTAGAGATATTCAACTATATGTAATTTTTGGAATACCAATTGGTAATCTATGTGGCTAGAAAAGTATATCGGCATTCCAGCTAGGTTGTGCAAATGCGAGTGCGTCGTTTAGGTAGATTTCAATTCTTTAAAACTTTAATTGCATGTTGTGAGTTCGTGTGGCCTATGAATACGCAAGAAAACCTAAAAATGAGTATTTTGTCTCTTTCACTAACATAACATGAGAGCCTATGTCTTTTACCAAAACATTGACAATATTTGTTTCCTCCAAGATCTAGAAAAGAAAAACTCAAAAATAAAAAAATTAATATAATATTAAAATATAGATACAAATAAAAAATGATAACATAATTTTCTTTAAACTTGGAATAATCAAAATGGAGAAAATATTGTATACACTATTTCTTGATCTGTAGAGACTTGCTCTATGAGCTAAACGCTGCTCCCAATGCAAAATCTATGCCTGAAGGTTTAGAGGGATGCCACTATCTAGTCCAGTCTACTATATTCCCAGATAGGTGAGCGACACAAGATCAAAAATGAAAATGTAAAAAATAAACCGACAGCCACTCTCTTTTCCATCACTCATCTTCTTCTTCCATCGGCTACTAACCTGCTGTTGTCCACCTGACCACCTCCCTATACCCTACATCCCTGATCCCCCGTTGTCGCTCTACCTCTTGCTCGCCGCCGGCTAAAGGCGCCTCTGCCAGACTCAACCCCCTTGCGCTCCCGCTGGTTGCCGCTCTAGTGGCGCTGCCGCCAGCCCCCGGTCCCCTTTCGCCACCGCCGGTCACCGGGCGCCGCACCCTGTTCCAACGCGCCAGACCGGTTCCCCTGCCCCCGCACCTCTGGACTCCGATGAATCTCCCCGGCACCTCCTCAATGCAGGAGGACCTCCCCAGCACCTCCATGAAGCCGGCTGACCACACCGCCCCTTCCCATGCCCCCACATAGCGTTGCCCCGCTGTCTGCTCTCCCCACGCCCCCTCCAGCTTCTGACCCCGCTACTCACTTGCCCCGTGTTGCTGCAGATCCCTGCATCGCGTCACGCTTCAACAGGAGCTTCTGATCCTGGTCCAAACGGATTTTGAGGAGCGGCGACGATGAGCGATGGATGTGGCGGCGCAGTTCTCCTCCTAGGCCCTAACGGGCAATAGTGTTGCGTGGATCAATAGATCATACCTTGTTGCCAACAAGGATTCCTCCCGGTGTTGGATTGACTCCGCTGGTGAAGGTTGATAAACGTGGAGAATAACAGGTAATCTCCCTTTATATTGGTATATGCTCGTACATGATTTGGTATTTGGCAGGTGTTGGGCCACAAGATATTTCATGTTTATTTTGATACATGATTATGCTTTATTTATAAACAGATCCGAGTACTTCCATAATAGTATGTATTTTGGTACACGATTTTCAAGTCATCGACATAGTCAAAGGGTTGCCATATGATGTGTTTATCTCAATTCTCAACAACAACAAAAAACTAATTATTCCCTAATTAACTCACTCATAAAAACCTGACAAACCAATCTTTTGGTTATCTTTGATCAAATTTCTTGTAAAGAGTTTTTTCTATCATTTTGACCTGTTTTGCATAATCTTTCTTACTATGAAGAGAAGCTGAATCTCAAGTTAACACGTTTTTAATTTATGCCTTTCAGCAAGTACTGACAAAATGGAAATTAGCTTCTGTAATGAAACTATTGAAGCGTCTACTACTACTCAGTTATAAATTATCTTACAGAGTTACAAATCTACATTTTGTAGGATCCACTGTAATTAGCATTCCTAGTTAAAAGAGAAGTGCGATTGTGGAACCAAATATTGTGGCTTGCTACTTGATGGAAGCAAATTTTGTGGCTCGCTACTTGCTAACTGATATCCTGCTCTCTTGTTTATAATCGAATGTTGCTATCATTGTACGGAAGGCTAGGGAGCTTTTGAGTTCAAAAGTTGACCCCCTGCAGCTATTAGCTCAGCTTGCAACTTTTACCATGGATATATTACCTGGGAAGCACACTCAAAATCTTCAGTAGTTCAAAAGGTTAGTGGCAAAAATACATGTATGTTCCCTTCCCTTTGTAGGCAAACTATATAAAGAATACATGCAAATCTTTTATTCTGCTGCTTAGCATAATACCACAATGTGTGTATATACACTTATTGTAGAGATCAAGCACATAAAGCTTCCCCTTCTCGGATGGAGTTCAAGGATATATATGTTGTTTTCGCGCTGATGGAGTCGGATCTCCATCAGGTCATCAGAGCCAATGATGATCTCACAAAGGAGCATTACCAGTTTTTCCTTTACCAACTTCTCCGTGCGCTCAAGTACATCCATGTGGGTAAGTAAGTGAATTATTTGATAATCTCCTTGAACATGCTAACCCATTCATTTAGCATAATCCTTAAGTTGATCTATCAAATTGTCATTGGACTTTTGTTTGTTCTTCTGAAAGTATTTTGATGTTCTTGGCACAAGGAATTTATTTCATCGCGATCTAAAGCCCAAGAATATACTGGCCAACTCGGACTGCAAACTGAAAAATTGTGACTTTGGGCTTGCGCATGTATCATTTAATGATGCTCCTTCAGCTATATTTTGGACGGTAAGGTGCTTCTCATTGTATGCAATTACTCACATTCTCCTATATTTTCTTATTTTGGCATTGTTTTTTCACATACATAGTAACATATATTTTCAATGTCGGGCGCCATATTTTTTTCCATCTTTTTTGGTGAACAAGTCAACAATAGGAAAATAGTAATGTGACCTTTCAGAAAAACATTGCAAAAGTAGACAATCATAGGAAAATAGTCATGTTTAACACACATATGACTGCTTGAATTAAAACTAAACCGATGAACAGAGAGTAGGCACACTATTTTATTTTTGACATATTATTATTCTTTTGACTTTCATTCTAATCCAGCTCGTTCCATTGTTCTGTTGTTCCCTTGGTATGCGTGCCGCTAGAACCACCTTCAAATTTTCTTTTCTTTGATGGTGCTTCTACAGTGGGATTGATGTCGCCGTCATACATGTCTCTTCTTAGCAATATCAATCTTTTCACGTGTTCCCGTGTTTCCATGTCAACACGTAGGTGCGCTCTGACACCTAAGACATAAGCAAAGTAACATGAACGATATTTTTTTTATAAAACATGAAAAATATATAGCAGAAAAATAATTCATAAAAATATTGATGAGTCTTTACCGTCAAGTCCATGAAACTGAGAGGATGTTTGGCATGTTTCAATGCTTAGTTTAGTTGCAGCTGTGCTTTCAAGTGACCCTAAAAATAATCTCAAAATTTTAGAAGTTTTGGCTATTAATCCTGAAATACACAGAGTAAGAAAAAAATCTTACTTGATGCTTGATCAACTTTAAGGTTGTGCGCCACAAGAATGGCATTACTTTGTTCGGCGAACAACAGAGTATGGCCGTAGGAATAAGCTTTTTCCCCATAAATACGAACAAATTGGATATTGTACCTGCTATCAACTACTGCGAGCTCTCTTACGCCGCTGGGCGCAGAAAAATCAGATTCAGCAGGTCCGACGTACATGAGGATGCCCAACACACCTTAAAAAATATATCAATTAATAAGTTGTTACGAAGTCTATAGATCTATAGAATATGTTAACAAAAAACTAATTACCGGTCAGCGTGCCATCCGGGAAAAAAAATGTATCAGCCATAATAGAACTACAAATCATAAACAAAATACTTCATTAGAATATCATATTCAATACCTAACACATCAGCCATATCGCTCATATATAGATTTAGAACCTTGTGAATATTTTTTATGACTTTGCATACCTGATTGAGACGTTGGCGATGTTCTGCTGTGATGAGTTTGCTGTGATGAGTTTGGGGAGAAGACTCTGAGCAAAGCGCAGGGTGGCTTAGCTTTATAGGAGGCAGGGGGATTGGCAGATTGGCATCTTTATTAATTGAGATTTGATTGCAAATCCAATTAATAATTAATTAAGGGAGATTTGATTGATATATAATTAAAGAAATAGCACACATGGAAACTTAGGATACTCTTGTAAAAGGAAAAAATCATCACGTATTAAAAGCAAACATTAAGGGAGATTTGATTGATATATTATAATTAAAGAAATAGGACACATGGAAACTTAAGGTCCTCTTGTAAAAGGAAAAAATCATCACGTATTAAAAGCAAACATGAGTCAGCTGATTTGATGAAGGTTATATGCGTAATAAAATGATTGCCAATTATCCCGCGGCCCACCCCGCAACTATCATCATCATGGTCTAATTACAAACTGAAGCATAAAATAGTTATTTATTTTTGAGCCATGTGCTGGTGCTATCTCACCATATGTTAGAGCCATAGAAAGTTGAAGTGAAGCGTATACCTGTCGCAATACATAATAGTAGTACTTTGAGCTAGCACGGATATATTGAACTGCAGAAAAGTAGACGAATCTGGCAGGAGTTGCTGCTTTCTTGACTATATTTTTGCCAAACGTTTTAAGACAGATCATGCATGTAACCGGTACATCAGGAAATACAAGCTGAATCAGTGTCAATATCAATTGTAAGTTCAAAAAACCAAACCTTACATTTCCTTGACCAATCTCTTCTTTGCAGGGAGATGACTGGCCTTGTTTCATAGGACAAATATCCATGTTCTACGACCAGCGTCAAACATGTTAGTTCCACTTCTGGTTAAACCTTTCCATTTTGTCCTGTCAAACATGTTGGTTTCACTTCTGCTTCAGCTTTCATAAATTGAGCTCTATCATACATTAGAGTGAATTTTGTTCTGAACTTATACAGCCAACAGAATCTAAAGAACTCAATTAATAATTGCCTCAAATGGTACTACAGATGAATTACTTATTTACAGACAATTTTTATATCAGAAATGCGTATAAAATTTATAGCTAACAAGCAAACAAGCTATGTAAATGTGCAAATCAAACCTGCACCATGAAGGAGCCGTTCATTGTACCTTCAATATGGCAGCAGCAGGTGCTTCCTTTACTATATTTTAGCAACAATTTAAAATAGAAGTATGCATTTACACAGAAGCATAAAACGGTGGAAGAACAGTCTCATTATTTATTCAAAAACGGTGGAAGAACAGTCTCACACTAGTCGAAAAATGGACATCAATACCGGTTCCAGAGGCCCTTTTGTACCGGAAATCATACCGGTACAAAAGATTCGGGACAAAAGCCCCCCCCCCCCTTTGGTACCGGTTCCTTATAAACCGGTATTAAAGGGGCATCCACGTTGGCCCCCAGGAGAGAGCAGGGCTAGGGATCTTTGGTACCGGTTTGTAACACGAACCGGTACCAAAGGGTGGCTACCGTGCCGGGCAAATAATTTAGGGTTTAGGGTTTTAGGAGGGGTTTAGGTATCGGACTGTTTCATCGTACGAGGATCGCGTTGATGCGCCAGAAACGCGTTTGGATTTAGGAGTACATGAAGATCAAGGTAATGCATATCAACTTGGTGCATATAATATAACACATGTAATTGCATAAGATCGCAAATTAAGTAGTACATGCATGAAGATCGATCTTCATGCATAGTGGTACTCTCCGAGGCATACTATCTATTATATGTAGCATAGTGGTACTCTCCGAGTCAAACTATATATTACATGTAGATCTTCATTCATAGTGGTACTCTGCGAAGTTAGGTATGACGTCCCAAAGGAAAAATCCCGCCAATTCCTCGCCAATTGCTTTGAAGCGGTGCTCGATTGGGATCATGTCCCGCTTCTTGCCAACTGTAAAAGAATGAGATTCAAATGAATACATGAGCTATGTATGTATATATATATATATATATATATATATATATATATATATATATATCAAATCACAATCAAACAATTATGACTGAAACTCAGCACAAGTTATGGTAACAAAATAAATTTGTGAATATTGTTTTCATACCTCTCTATTCCTTTGATTATTCGTTCTCTCGCTGACAATCTTCTGGATGTACTCGCAAACATAGTATCCACATAGATTGGTCCCCTTAGGTTGTTTCACGCATTTCTATACAAGAATATAATTCAATCAAACAATAATCAAGTATGATAAAGGTGTGTGGACCTAGGTAGTACTACTTACTTTGTTCGCATGCCATATCAGCTTCGGTTTCCATCCACCGGTCGGATCTTCCTGGATGAACGTTTGCCAGACGCTGCCCGACAAAAGAAAATGCATAAAAGAGTTATTAATTTGTTGATATCAGGAAATTAACAAAAAAACCGATAAGAATTAAAATTACTTTTTGAGCATATCAAAAGTCGACTTGTATAGTATAGGCTCTTTGGTTCGTGAGTCAAAGACTTCAACATCTCCATCATACATTTTAATGACGATAAGAATAAAGTGGAACCTGCGCACGTTTAAATATGCTGTGTCATAGATATAAGTCATCAATTAAAATTTTAACATATGGTGAGCAAAATAGAATGTGTTATAAGACAATTACACTTACTTGAAGTTGTAAGGCCAAAGTATTATCTTTTTGTCATGTTGTCGCTTCCAAAATCTTAGCAAAATCTCCGATGTATCCTTGTTATAGATGGGATCTTCTATGGTTCTTTCATGCATTGTATCTGGGTCAATGAACCCAATGTCCATGATTTCATCCCTTTTGCATTCGAGCTTCTTCGATCTGCATAATATAGCGCACAAAAGATTAAATTGAGGATAATTTGTAGACAATGAATGAGCTGAGCTAAAGACTTCTCAAATTATATTAATAAATCACTTACAGACAATAGCAACTGATGATAGATTTGTCGAGGGCCCGGAGATTGTATAACTCAAAAAGTTCACAGAAGTCAAACGCTCACAGAGTATTCTTGGAAGTAGTGCTCATCCTTAACTCGCACCATGATAGCCTCGATCCCTCTCTTTGCGGCATTAGTGTACCACGCATGCAAATTATGCATACATGTTGGTAGCG
Source organism: Dactylis glomerata (assembly GCA_007115705.1). Classification (NCBI taxonomy): domain Eukaryota; kingdom Viridiplantae; phylum Streptophyta; class Magnoliopsida; order Poales; family Poaceae; genus Dactylis; species Dactylis glomerata. The sequence continues at coordinate 845,331 of QXEO01000306.1, forward strand.
ACCTGATATTCTCGACCAGATCTTTCCCTTGAACAAATTTATATGCTACTTCAGCGATGGGGTAATCGATTGTGTTTTGTCAAGAATTTTCAACGGCCTTCTCGTCAAACACCTTGAGAGAGGGGACCGATTGAACGGGTTATTCTCTGAGCTGGTACACTTGTTTCCTAGTTTTCGACGAGACCACCGATTGATCGGTTTTTTTTGCCTCCACCATAGTGTCATACGACTTTTCAATAGAACGCCTATAATCAGATGGCAGCGATGGTGCAGGGTCATATAGATTCTCAATGGTACGAAAAACTTTCACCGGATCTAGAGTCTTCTCAAAAGGTATCTCTGGCACTTTCTTAGCAAAATGTTTTGCCACCTCGGACTTAGAGGTTTCGATGCATTCCTCGATAGTTTTTTCCCAAGGTAACTTCTCAATAGGCGGCAGTGGTTTCTCCTTTCTAGGTCTCTTCCTAGGCGGCGTACCATTCCACTTAACGGGCGTAGTCTTACCCGGAGGATCTCGAGATGGTGGACTCGCGCTGGGGTCCCTCTCCGATAGGTGTGGACTTTGCTGCTCATGTGGACTGCTACCAGGCGGAGTCGATGGCCATTGCTGCTCATGTGGAATTTGCTGCTCATGTGGACTGCTACGAGGAGGAGTCGGTGGCCTTGGCAAAAGGACGTTGTATTTCTTGGACCATATGGCGAAATCGCGCTTGACATCGGCCATTGTCTTCTCTTCGTCACCTCTAGGAAAATCAAGCTCCATTGTTTCATAACCCAGAACAACGTCATCCACCCCGACACGAACACAGCCAGCTAGAATGGGCATATGATGGTGTGTTGCTCCATCTTCATTTGGGTAAACATAGCCGACCGCCACCTTAACGGACACGTTCCTCATTTGCACATGTAGCTCATAATCTGTCTTCTCCGTGATATAATCCACGGGGTAGCTTCCTCCACATTCAAGATGCGAGGAACCCACACTGCTTCTTCGCTGAGATGGGGCGGCATCGGCTTGAGGATCTTGTAGAAACAGCGGCTGATCAGGTGCCCTCTGATTTTTCTCAAGCACCTCCACCCTATTTATCAATTCCGCTAACCTGTCTAAGTCCTGCTTCTTCTTTCTTGAATGGCTTCTATAAGTGTCAGCGCACTCCGGCCATGCTTCCTTCATGGTGACACCTGGGAGGGCTCGTATCCATCCAACGTGTTCAGCATTTCCAAGAGCGAGTGTCAGCTCGCCATTCTCTCTATCGGGAATGTACTCTCCATTTCTAACTTTTTCAATTGCATCTATAAGCTGTGTCGTGATTGCTTTAATTTTTTCCTTCCATTTTCCCTTTGCAACGAGCTACCCTGTCTTTGGGTCCAACCCTGCCCCATGCGCGAACAACCAGAACTTGGACCGGTCGGGCCAGTCCCATGTCTGTGGAGTGATTCCTGCCTCCATCAGTTTAGCTTCAAATGCTCTCCACTTCGGAATGGCAGTCTTGTAGCCACCTGACCCCAAATGATGGAAATGTTCCTTCTTTGAAGCATTTTTCGTATTTGTGACTGATCGGGACACAGCAGTAGATGATTTCTTATAGCTCTTAAATGCGGGCCAGTGATCTTTTATCTTCACTAGACTTCCAGTGAATACTGGATCTTCATCTTTATATCTGGCCCATAAATTTTTCTTCCAGGTCTGGAATTGTGTGGCCATCTTCTTAAGAGTCCATTCCTTGACTTTCTTCTTCTGGCCTTCCGTCATGTCTTCCGGTAGGCTGAAGTGTGTCAGTAGACTATCCCAAAGAAAAAGTTGTAGAGTATCATTGACATAACTAGCTTCAGCCCCCGCGTTCTTTGGCTTATGCCATTCTGCAATGCTGATCGGTACATGGTCCCTAACAAGAACTCCTGCTTGGTTTATAAATTTATGGCAGTGCTCTTTGGGATCCACTGGTTCACCACTATCCTTAAATGTGGTGAGGGCTAACCTACCCTCGCCCTTTAGACATTGCGTGGGCCTCGTTGCTTTTTAACAGATTTGCTCGATGATCCAGAAGGCTAAAAGAAAAATGATTCGTTAATAAGTGTAATGCAAATAAATCAATGCATCTAGTGATGAACATATAGCCTTGATATATAAATATACACCTCGCCGGAGTTTGTTAAGGACACTTCGTTGTCTTTTCTTTCTTCAGACTCAAGTCCCTCACCGACATCGTTCAAAAATTGTGAGCCAAAATCATCGTCATCTCCATCGGGTTCTTGATACGTCTCAAACGTATCTATAATTTTTGATGCTCCATGCTTGTTTTTACACCATTTGCCTATTGTTTCGTTACACTTAGTGGCACTTTTATGCATTTTCTGGAACTAACCTATTAACGAGTTGCCACAGTGCCAGTTCCCTGTTTTCTGCTGTTTTTGTGTTTCAGAGTGATACACAGGAAATATTCTCGGAATTGGACGAAACAAGTTCCTGAAGTCTTATTTTACCCGGGAGCATCCAGACATCCGAAAGAGAGCCGGAGAGGGGCCAGGGCCTGCCCTCACACTAGGGTGGCGCGGCCCAGGCCCCGGCCGCGCCACCCATGTGTGAGGAGCCCATGGCTGCCCTCTCGCGACGCCCCTTCGCCTATATAAAGCCTCGGGACGGAAAACCCTAGGGGATTCGGCAATTTTCCAGAAAGAGTTCCGCAGTTCCGCCGCCGCCACCGATGAATTTCGGGGGACAGAAGTCTCTATTCCGGCACCCTGCCGGGACGGGGAAGTGCCCCCGGAGCCATCTCCATCGATCTGCATCGCCGTCTCCGCCGTCTCCATCGACCTCACCGCCATCTCCATCAACCTTGCTGTCTCCTATGATGAGGAGGGAGTAGTTCATCCCCGGGGCTGAGGGCTCTACCGGTAGCTATGTGGTTCACCTCTCTCTCCCATGATGTGATCTTTATGTGATCGTGAGCTTTGTATCATGTTGAACAAGTACATGTTATTATTCAGATATTTTGTGTACTCTAGTGATATTATTAAAGTAATCTATTCCTCCTGTTATGGTGTAACGGTGACAGTGCGTGCATCATGGTGGTACTTGGTTTAGGCTATGATTGTGATCCCTTGTGGATTATGAGAATAATTATTGCTATGATAGTTTGAGTGATCTATTCCTCCTTTCATGGTGTAAAGGTGAGAGTGTGTGCACCGTGTTAGTACTTGGTCTAAGTTGCAATGATTTCTATCTTGAATTGTGATCTGATTTGGATATCTCTATGAGTGGTGTTTGTCAAGTACTTGATGAACTTTAAGGGGTGCTTCTGTAGCCACTACACAGTGATTAGTGTTATTCAATAGGAGAGTAATTCAGAGTACCTTAGCAAGAGAAGTTACTTGTTCATTCATGTTATATTGTTGGGAGTGTGTCCACTAGTGAAAGTATGATCCCTAGGCCTTGTTTCCAAGCTTTGCATATCGTTTACTTGCTGTTTTGTTACTTGTTTGCTCGCAGCGATTTTATTCCAAGTTACATTTGCTACTCATAATCATCACTACTACTTGTATTTCACTATCTCTTCGCCGAACTAGTGCACCTATACATCTGACAAGTGTATTGGGTGTGTTGGGGACACAAGAGACTTTCTGTATCGTAATTGCAGGGTTGCTTGAGAGGGATAGCTTTGACCTCTAACCTCCCTGAGTTCGATAAACCTTGGGTGCTCCACTTAAGGGAAACTTGCTGCTGTTCTACAAACCTCTGCACTTGGAGGCCCAACAAGTGTCTACAAGAATAGAAGTGCGTAGACATCAGTTCTCCATTGGGTTCCGGTCCACGGGCACTCTCAAATATCATTTTCTGCACCATTTCTTCTTGCTCCTCATCTCGGATGAAGGTGTCATCCTCCATAGCTCAATGTCACTACAAAATTAAGTGTAATTATTTGATTCATCATGTCATGATCATAACAGATTGCTAGATGGATAACAATTGAAGTGAAGAAAGCAATAACAAAACACAAGATTAGTGCACTCCGATCAATGCCGCCCACGCTACCAAACTCTAACTACAAAAAAATTGGTAACACATCCCAATTGTGAGAGAGAAGAGAAGACATTGTCTCTCTCTTGGGCATAGCTAAGCTACTGTGCCACACTATAAAAGGCCCTACCAACCCATGGCTTATTCTCCTCATCAGCCATAGACAACAAACAAGATCAATCACTTAGCCACACTAGAGCTAAGTGCTACTGCAGTACAAGCTACCTTAAGCAAGGAAGAGACAAGAAGAAACAAGATCATGTATCACCATAACCATGGAGAGGTGGCCAGCCTTCACTTCCTCCAGCCTCCAAATCCTGCCCCCTCCTTCACCACTCACCACCACATGAGCATGGCCTTGCCGCCTCAGGCCTACTTCCCTCCCTCCTTTGATCCTACCGCTCTACTCGCCGGTGAAGATGAGGCCGCCGCTGCCTTTGAGTTTGACACTATCCTCAAAGAAGCGGCTCACCTTGCCAGCGGCAATGGCTCACCCAGCTCAGGCTCCGATGTCGGGGCCATTAACTACTGCCAGGTGGGTGGTGCTGGCTCTGTTGTTGGAGCTGCGGAGGAGGAGAGGAGGCGACGGCGGATGGTATCGAACCGGGAGTCGGCGCGTCGGTTGTGCATGCGCAAGCAGCGGCAGCTGAGCAAGCTGTGGGCACAGGTCTCGCACCTCCACAGTGCCAACCGCCGCCTCCTCGATGAGCTCAATGGTGCATTGAGGTAGTGTGCCGACGCCCGCCGCGAGAGCGCCCAGCTCAAGGATGAGAAGGCCGAGCTGAACAAGAAACTCGAGCAGCTGTTGCAGCAATCGGTGCCAGAAAAGAAGGCCTCCTCCTCGAGCAACCAAAGTAGCTACTCCTCGGAGCCATGCAAGAAGAGCTCCACCAGCGACGCGCGCGCACCGCGCGCATTTCGTCGAACGGGTGGCGGGAGCGCGCAGTGAGAGGGCGCCGGTGAGCGTCTTCTTCGGCGAGGTGGGCGAGGCGCTGGATGCTGCGGTGGGGGGCGCTGCTAGAGGGGAAGGGAAGAGGAGGGGAGAAGGGGAGGTGCACCTCGTTGCCGGCGTAGGAGAGCGCGGCGGGTGACGGCGACGGAGCTGCGGGCGTGCACGTGGATGACGGCGACGGCGCGGCTCCGATCTCTGGCTCCGGGCGACGATGACGGTGACGGAGTGGAAGGCGATGGCGACAGCGATGGCGCAGCTCCAAGCGATGGCGATGGCGGGGCTCCGGTCTCTATGTGGTGTCAAGTGCATGTGTGTGTGTCAGTGTGGCCGCCGTGGAAGAAAATGGCCTGAAGGGCCTTTGGTACCGGTTGGTACCAGCAACCGATACGAAAGGTTATCTTTAGTACCGGTTCACAACAGCAACCGGTACCAAAGGTTTTTTTTGAATTTTGTTTGCTTTTGTTTTGCTCTTTTAACCTTTCATACCGGTTCTGTCCACCAACCGGTACCAAAGGATTTTTTATTTTTCTTTTGATTTTTCTGTTGCTGTTTCTTTTGATTTTCTTTTGATTTTTCTATTGCTGTTTCTTTTGATTTTTGTTTGATTTTTCTTTTGCAGTTTCTATTGATTTTCTTTTGATTAGTTATATTTAATAATTAAGATCATATGTTGCTGTTGCAGTTTCTTTTGATTTTCGTTTGATTTTTGATTAGTTATATTTGATTAGTTATATTTTTTTATCTATTTTCTTTTGATTAGTTATATTTGATTTTCTTTTTGATTAGTTATATTTGATTAGTTATATTTGATTTCTTATTTTCTTTTGATTAGTTATACTAGTCAACAACCCGTGCGTCAGCACGGGCTAGGAATCTTGAGAAGTAATCCATAATTTAATCATATGATATTTTTTGTAATTAAATTCACAGTTTGCCAAAGATTATTCAAAGCTTGTAACTTTTTGTACTTTTCATGCATAATACTAAAATGAGTATATTCGTTCAATTATTTTGTGGCTTATAAAATATGGACATGGTATCCAAGAATATTCTCTGTTTAAAACGTGTCCATTACACATAATTTATTGTAAGCATTTGATTTTAGCTATCTTTTTCTATATATAAGATGGGTTCACTGGAGGATATAAAATAAATATAGGTTGAACATTATGTTTCTTCTATATATGAAACTTGCAAACATTGTAATACTCCATATTTTTCATAACATCAATTATAGGAAAAACTTAAATAAATCAAAATATACCAAAATTTTAGGATTATACATATGATATATTACTAACAAAAGAGATGAATTGGTTTACATTATTTTTTGGTAGTAGTAAATATTCAACCAATCTTATTGTTTTGTATGACACACCTACAAAATAAGCATTGAAGAAGAATATTAAAAGAAACAATGTGCAATGGAGAACTTGCTATTATTTATCTATATTTTTCTCCATTTGTAATCCAAATCTATCTCATCATAGGAGTAGATTGAGATTTTATATTTCTTCAACATAAATAAGAGGAATGAAGAATATGCAACATAAATAAGATTGTGGAACATTATTCTTCAATGCTTATTTTGTAGTTATGTTGAGGCATCTAAGAACGTAATGAAGATTGTGGAAAATTAATGGCCAAAGCCAAACTTTAGTGTATTTTATTAATACAATTAAAATAGATACTTGAGAATTCATGCAAGAAATAGTATCTCGGTGTAATTTCCTTGTATTGTATAGTGTACATAAAGTAAAATGGCTCTTGATAAACAGAGGAGCGGCATTGGTGCCTCTATCCATGACGGAGGCTGGATGGAGTAGCCATCGCCTGGATCAGCAACAAAATTTCTTCTCTTGCTTATTTGTTTCTGCATCTTTTAGTACATACAAAATTAGAATAAGCTAGTTAAACACTGACAACTAACAATGCATTAAAGTAACACCAGAAAGGGCAACTCATTATAAGCCTCCACTTTAATGTTCTGTGCATTTTACTTCTTCAATTTATCCAATTATTATATATGTCATTTTCTAACAATTATCTCATGAAAATCAAAGCAGTATATTTCAGTTTGTTTCCTTTTTCCTAGATTCCATGTCTGAAAGGTAGCTAAGGCTATCATAGATGGTATATAACAAATGCAAAATCTGTAAATGTAAATTAACATAAAACCAAACAACGACATGTAGAGCTTCTTAAAAAAACGATTTGAAAAGGAATGCGTCTTCTATAACTGAAACACATCCATCTAGCAAACTGTAACACAATTTAGTTTAATTAGATTCAGGTTAGACTCATACAGTACCAAACAACTTTAAAAATGAAACAATCACACACCACATAGAAGATTGAGAGAAAAAAATAAGAATGAAGAATATGCAACATAACCTTGCTCCAAAAAGGTTGCACCTCCCGCAACCTTGCCAACCTATGAATCTATTGAAGCGATAGAACCATATGCCACATGTCTCCACTTCTTAGCTAGTCAGTAAATAATATCAGCAATCAATCTATTAAATCTAAATGATAATTGATCCTGAAACGGTAATCTTCACCTCAATAATTAGATGCGTCTATGAAGTTCTCTGGATAGAGACCAAAAAAAATTGGGACCAAATTAGGGGCATCCTTCTCGTAATCATACTATTCTTTTTATTCCTTCATAGTATACAATCTAATGTCAGAAGTGGTTCAAGACTACATACTACATGCATGATTTATTATACCATCAGAAACTCTAAAAGTATATTTCATCTAGTCCTAAAAGGATTTAGTTAATTTTTGGCATTAGATCAGAGCTAGTAATTTTCGTTATGCAAGTTAACATATGAAGCTGTTAAAGCAACATACCGTTCAGAACAATTCGAGTCTAACGGTGTGTTGGGCTGTGGCCTCGGCGACCATGTCCTCTGTCTGCACCATGGCACCACAACTATTCTGACCGCCACCATGAGCGCCTGCAATAGGTACGAATCAATCTGCCATAGTCTTGCATGTCCGACGGATTTGGCGACCTTGCTCTTATTGCTCGACACTGCATGCTGCTATCATGAGTTCTGCCGCGCCATGAACAGCTGCTGCACAAATTAATCTGCGCGTTTAGAAACCACTCACGGCGAGGTCCAAATCTACAAAGCGCGTACTTTCAGAACCTTTCCTCCATGTTTAGATCACGTCGTCCTCTTCCACAGCAGGGAAGGATCTTGCTCAGCCGATTGGAAACAACCGAAGACATCCTGAAATCTTGCAGCTTGCTGCAGAATTGGGGGTGGTCTGAGATTTTAATTAGGTACCATGCACATTGATTAGGCGATAGGATTACCCGGCATCATGACTTGCGAGGGAGAAAGAGGGCACGGATGACAGGAGGCGGCGATATATCTGGAAGAGGTTCATGGCGCGGCACATCAGAAAACTGTCTAGGAGAAAGGAGATCGAGAAAGATTGTCTAGGAGGCGTGTTGGACTTGGACTGGCTAATCGTAGGTACGAAAAGAATCCGGCTATGCATATATTCATCATGGTGATCCAACGGATCAGAATTGAAGGAAAATAAATCATACGGCTGAGATCATACTTATGTCCGGTTTACATCTAGGATTAACGTGGAGGCTTCTATGGTGCCTCCAATTAGTAAATATAAGATGGGATTTCTATTCTCGTGCCCCTGGGTCGTTAGTTGTACTCAGTTTTTCTCAGCCGCTTAATTTTTCCTCAGTTTTCCCCTCGCTCTAGTTTGAAACCCCTCGCAGACGCTCGGTCGGGTGGGTTGCCGTCTGGTCAGAGGCCTTAGACCGTTACCGGTGACGACTAGAGAGCCGCGGTGGTTGTGAATGGACCGTTGATTTTGAATGGTGTTGACTGTTGACCCAATGAGACATGTCAGACTGGTGGTCACTCACCCAAAGCTTTCCCCTCTGCCCGAGACTGGAAGAGCTCACCACGCCTTCGCCGCCACGCCGTCCTGCCCTCCTACCTTATGGCATCGTTTGCCCCCGAGCTACCCCCGCCCCCACCACCACCCCCGGGAGGCGGAGAGGGCTCGGCCTCCACTAGATCTACTACCCCTATCGCAGATGCAATCATAGATTGGCTGAGAGGAACTCCATCACTTGGTCCAATAGCACTCATAAAATTAATATCTGATAAGTTTAATATAAAAATACCTTACATGAGGATGTTCTATGCAAAGGAAATGGCTCTTGACAGGATCAATAGTCCATGGAATAAAAGCTTTCAGTTGCTTTATACGTTTAAAGCTGAAGTGGAGATGGCTAGTCCAGGCAGTGTTGTAGCGATAGACAAGTATACAGTTCCCTACAAATTGAAAAGCGGGAGGATAATGTCGAAGGAATGTTTTAGAAGGGCTTTTGTTTGTTTCAAAGCTTGCTGGAAAAGCTTTCTAGACAGTTGCAGGCCTTATTTGACCGTGGATGCAACAACTCTTCATAGCAGGTTTAAAGGACAGCTAGTTGCTGCTACTACAGTTGATGGACACAATTGGATGTTTCCTGTTGCTTATGGAGTTCACTACAAGAAATGTGTTGACTAGCGACCCTTCACTTTGGTCACTAGATGGTCGTTGTTGTTCAACTTGTGACCCTCTTGTGACTAAAAACACTTGGTCGGCAGTTGAGCGCCACTGACCGCCTATGATGACCAATTTTTCTAATTGATCATAAGCGATTATGACCAAACCAGATGGTCATAAGCATTATGACCAAAAAATTGGTCACGAGCAATTCGGCTAGGCCACGTCAGATCCTACGTGGCCAATCCTACGTGGCAAGATTGTGACCAAACCAAATGGTTGTAATTCGAATTTAGCCCAGTCCAGTTGTGTTGTTCTACATGGGCCAAGCCCAAAATTTGGCATATTTTTTTTTTCATTTGACAATTCTAGTAAGCTAGATGGGCCATGTCCAACATTTCAGCCTTCTTACTTTTGGGCCGTGGCCTTTTTGGCTAAACAGGGTCCCACTTGTCAGGTCCAGCGGGTCTCAGGGCCTGTTTGTTTGGGCTGTGGCTGGCTGGCTGTGCAGGGAAAGCTGCTGTGCAGAGAAAGCTGCTGTGCAGGGAAAGCTGCTGTTCTGAGTTGAACCGTTTGGCTAGTTGTCTGGCTGGCTGGCTGTGTGTTGATGAATTGTCTGAAATGCCCTCATGGCTGCTGACTGAAGTGTATTAACGTATTTTTGACCTAAAATACCATGAATACATAAAAAGTAAGCACACTAGTAATTAATTAAATATACGTTTGTCCAAAATACATACTTGTACGAGTACACAAATAAGATAACATCCATAATGAATAATGATTCATGCAAACTACATGTCCCTAGTAATTTAGCACCCAGTAATCAATCATCTTCTTCTTGCATTGAACACAGATGTAGCAATGCTATCACGCGTCAAGTCCATGTCAACCGTGTGTAGCCCACTTGGAGCAGTGTCACCAACTAATGTTACTGACTGCCTCTGGACCTTAGGGATGTAATTCTCATCTGAATCACATAGGTCAAATTGTTTGTCATGTAAGTTGGAGTCCCTAATAAAATTGTGAAGCGCAATGCAAGCAAGGATGATTCTTTTCTGTGTAACCAGACCATATGAAGGAATTAGCTTCAATATGCGCCACTTGTTTTTCAAGATGCCAAATACACGCTCTATAGCATTCCGAAGCGATGAGTGTAGATAGTTGAAAATCTCCTTCTTTCCTGTTGGTCGCCCTTCTCGACGAAAGTCAGGTATATGATAAGTGTTATTCTTAAAAGGAGCTAGGAAACCTTTCCTATTTGGATAACCTGAATCGACAAGGTAATATGTATCTGCACAAGAAGGGAAAATATCAAACAAGCAATAAGCATATTATAATCTCAAAGCAATAAAGATAGAGAATATTACCACCAGGAGGTGTCGGGAACTCTACTGGATACTTCTCAATGCTACGTTGTAGAATGCGTGTATCATGTGCCGAACCAGGCCATCCAGCAACAGCAAATGTGAATCTCAAATCAAAGTCACATATGGCAAGGAGATTCTGGGATGTGTAACCATGCCTTCCTGTGTGGTTAACCACCTCCTCTGCAGGTACTTCAACCGGAATGTGTGAGCCATCTATGGCGCCAATTGCATCTTTGAAATGTGGCCAGAAGCGTGCATCTTGAAGTCTAGGATGCACATCCTTAAAATTTCGGTCTACTGGCTTTATGTTATCCTTTCCCAACTTGTACAAGCAGTTCAAAACCATATGAAACTTCCTATGAATTGTTTCAGTTGAACGACTAAAATGGTTCTCAACTTGACTAAATGATTGTGGTGCTCCAACCATCCATAGAAACATTCCTAGACATTCAACCGATGACATGTCTCTACTTGACTGTAATCCATAGCTAGAAACTAGAAGGTTGTGCAATTGTTCAAACACTTCAGGATACATTCTAAACATCTTGTAGCATCTTTTCCTATTTCCAAGTTGTTCATTCACCCATTCAATACCTGTTTGTTCTGGGATCCTCCTAGGTGCCTTGTTCAAATACATCTCGCTATAGAGATTACCATAGTAGCCCAAGACAGCCATGTCGCGCGCCAATCCGAGAAAGTGGCGTGTCATTTCATATTCGGCATCACGGTTATCACCACCACCATCCATCTACAAAAAGGAAAATATATCATGTCAAATACCCAGCCAGAGACATATAGCACCCAGATTTACAAATAAAATTGTCTCAATCAAATAAATAGTACCCAGGTTTACAAATAAAATTGTCTCAAACAAATAAATAGTTCACAATGATACAATGATACAAATAAATAGTACCAGACTTGCAACAAATAAATAGTACCAGACTTGCAACAAATAAATAGTACAATGATACAAATAAGCAATACAGTACAGACTGCATCACACATCTACTTGTTCATCTCATTATGTGTCCTCTTCAACCAATCGAGTCTTCCATCAGTTGTTGCAAATGCAGCAAAAACCTCTCTATGATCCCTATTCATGGCCAGCTTGCTTGCTGTGAACATGATATCAGTCCCTTCAAGTACTCCTAACTCTCGAACCATCGCCAAAAATTCCTTCATAGTTGGAACAGATTCATCCTTGCTGCAAGAGCTACCTTCGGTATGCTTTGAGACAAGTGTGCTCAATGCATTGTTGTATGCTGTGAAGAAAGGGCTTTCCTTTTCCTTCTCTCCAGAACCATACTTGCGTTTCCCTGTGATTCTAGAGGCACAGGCATCATGTTCATCATCCAACAAAATAGGAGCATCCTTGCCAACTCCTGTATCTTCTCGTGCAATGGCTGCGGATTCCCCGGTCACATGTGCCTTCATAAACATGACATCTTGCTGCACCAAGTTAGGAGGTGGCCCATTTCTAAACTTTGCATGATCAGGACGGATCTGAAAGAAAATAACATAATACATACATGAGTCAAATTACTATGATAAAAAGTATTCAAAGAAAAAATAAGACAAGTAGTGAATATAATAACTTACAGCTATGTGATTCTTCCACCAATCATCATCGGCGTCCATAGTTTTTGTTTCGGGATCCCAACCAAGTCCGGTTGCATTTAGCAATTCCATCCATCCCGTGTAATCCTTTTTCAAAGCATCCCATTTGTTTTTGAATTGTTTCTTCACTAATCTAGCCCCAGTTTTTTCAAAGAATTTCTCCTCAACATTCTTGTAACCTTTCCTACTCAAACAACCCCCGTCCCTATTGTTGGCGTTCACTTCATCCATACATATGTCGCAGAAAACTTTAGTGTGGAATGCATCCCACACGGCCTTCGACATTGCAAAGTAATACCAAGCTATCACAAAAAAAAGCACTACACAATTACTAGAGGTACCATTTTATTTTCATAGGAGACACATAACAGAATGTCAATAGCATATCAATGGTTCAAAAAATAATCTGTGACATCATTTTATATAAGAATACCAGTACCAAACTAGCACATCTACCACGTTTATAGCAAAGATCAACAATACAATCACTACCATATGCATACACAAACAGTAAACAGACCATACATGTGCTGGGAAGGGGGCTCACCTTTTCTTCCTAGCTGAGGACGAGAGGAGGACGGCCGGTGAGGAGGAGGGCGGTCGGGGAGGACGGCGGCTGAGGACGAGAGGACGACGGCCGGTGAGGACGACGGCCGGTGAGGACGACGGCCGGTGGGGACGAGATCTGATGCAGGAGAGGAGCCGGCGAGGAGGACGGTCGGGGAGGACGGCGGAGAGGACGCTGGGCGGCAGGAGATGGGGGAGGCGGCGCTGGCGGCGGCGCAGGCGGCGGGGCGGCTGAGGAGTCGGACGCGGGGGCGTTTCTGTCTCCAACCCTAGCGTCTGGTCGGGTGAGGGCGCGGGGCTGACGAGATTTTTTCTTTTTTTTTTTACAATAACGATTCGGGCCCTCACCGGTGGCATTTGCGTGTAAATTTTCGGCAACAACATGTCTGCTTTCCGAAAACGATTCGGACCTAATGTGGGAAGCCGCGGGAAGCACCTCTCCAGGTGCTTTTTCTACTCTGTGGGAGCGCGAGGTGCTTCGGTCGAAGCCTAACGCACAGCCGACCTGTTTGTTTCGTTTTCTCAGCTTTTTCCAGTGGAAAGCACCTAAAAGCCTAAACAAACAGGCCCTCAGGAGTAAGTGGGTCTGAAATGTCAGTGTTCTCTGGTTGTGGGTCCCAAATGACAGGTTTTTTTGTTGTAGGCCCCACACGTCAGGTGCGATTTTTCAGTTGGTCATGTCATTAATATCAAATTTGGCGGTAAATGAATAATCAAATATTTAAATCGAAACATGAAACATACATAATGCCTCAGATAACAGCCATAATCAGTCAAATACATTATATCATACAGATACACAGAAAATCACAGTATAACACGCTACGCAGGCAATCACAGTATAACACGCTACCAATATGGTAGCTACAATATGTTTTCGTAGCGATTTCCTAAGTTTGCTTTGTGTTGTCTTCAAACTTCTACAGCCTGGAGCTGCTAAGATAGGGACCACATGTCCTGCTCTGTTATACAAACCGAGTGCTCCTGCAAAAGAAAATTGAAGTGTAGAGCATAAATAAGACAAAAATTTAGAAAGAGTAGAACCGAACAAGCAATGTGTATTACACTAAGATAGTACCAACAGATTACAGCAGTGAGACAGTACTAATAGCATGCAAATATACGGTGAAATTTGTACAGAACAGTTCTAATAGCATAAGTTTAAGACAAAAAAAGAGCAGCAAAAACGATGTTATCACCACTATCGAAGACCATATACACAGGATTCTATGGTGTTCTCTGCTAAAGGAACAACACACAGAAACAACTCAACCAGATTTATTATGCATCAAGCTCAAAATGTGCAAGTACACACCTAGTTGTTAATTAGCAGTGCCTACAGCAACCGGAGCATCCAGCCCATTGTGTACTAAATAGAACATCTGATATAGTTCTTTCAGAGAAGGCAAAATTGATTCTATATAGTTGTCCTACTACAAATTTCCTATCTGGTGCTCTGAGAATTTAAGGAAACCTTGAATTTTAAAGTACATCAGAGCAGGCATGTCGCTGTAAACTGTAACTATGTCTCTGCTACAAAACATCACTACTACATTTGTTTCTGATTACTTGTAGTTACTTAAATCTGAAATTTCTCTAAAACAATGACACAACTTAACTGCAGTATAGATGGCTGATTCATCGGTTCATCAAGGTCAATAGACTCCACAGGGTGCTCCTCCAGCTCTCCCGCAGATCGCAATGTCTTCTGGACTATCTCCAGAAGCAACCGGGGCGTGGACTCAGCAGTGTCCGTGTTGGGCACAACGCAAATGTCTCCACCACCTGCTGCAACATCAGAATGGAATCTCTAAAATCAATATTTATTTTCCCGAGATTGCAAATCATTACAACAGTTAGGGAAGACAACAAACAATCGACAACATATGAGCTACACCCAACTCTTGGCTAAATCATTAATGAATACTTCTTGAGTAAAACTAAAACTTCCATATTCAGCTAACAAATGTTGGATTAATTTTGGGGGGAGAAAATACCCACAACTTTCCTCAAGACAACAAAGAATGTTCTGATCCAGTGTTTCAAATATCCCTAAACTGATCAACCCAAAGCATGGTAAGACTATCAAATAAAAACATGGGGTCAGTTCTTTTGCCCAAGCCCTAAATAAAAACCAAAGCATGCACCAGGTAGTATTAAAGTTTACTTGAATCCTACCAGACAAAACTACTAAACCAAACATATTTGCTAAGAGAATCCCATCATGCAAAAAATGATTGGGGTGCCTTATGTGGAGTTTAATATGTACATAATGCTATCTCTCCTTATGCAGAAAAAACTTAATAGGCAAAAAAATATAATCAAATTCTCATGGTTCCTTAGCCTTATAGATCAGGAGTATAAATTACTAAATTTGTCATCTCACTTTAAATCCCTCAAAAGATTGTACTGTTATAGGCCATCCAAATATGGCGGACTAAACTGGATAATGGCTATGATATATGATACAAAATTATTAAACCAAGTGAAGAAAAAAACAGAGCATGGCAGCTCCCATCTGCTGCTACGTGTATCATGAGGTGCCACAGTATTGATACTGCAACACACATCAGTACCACTTGAGTAAAATAATTGCATATGGTCAATAAGAGTCAAGTTTCCAATTGACATTCTACCCTCTGCACGCCTAAATTAAATCAATTAAGAGACATATGGCTTGGTTGATCTGATGCTTCTGGCCAATGCATGCCAAATAGTATCTTCGACTAGTTTTGATCAGGAACCAAAAGAGTAGCAAGCTCTTGCTAATAACAAAGCAAGCCAACATGCTATGTGTCGTGGTTTCGTCAACAGATCTGCCATAGAGGTAGGGGTATGGCGGTTTGTGGAAGGGGGTGAACACGGAGGAGCGATCCGGGACGGTGGTAGCACGAGTTTACCCAGCTTCAGATCCCGCAACGGTGGCGAGACCCTACGTGCTGCTATAATTCACTATATGGCAACAAGTGCTCGATTACAATGATGAGGTTGGCTGTTTCGCTATGCGATTGGCCGTAAGATTAGTCTGATGCCTCAAGGGCTGCTCCACGCCGGGCTTATAAAGGCGCCTGGCGTGGGCTACACGTTGGTACCGGAGCGGATACAACTTGGAGTCCTAGACTAAGTCCTACGCGTGCGCTACAAGGTCACCCGCCATGGGCCGTCACCAAACCCGCCATGGGCCCGTCATTAGCAATCCGCCATGGGCCTGTCTTCGGATCCGCCATAAGCGCCTGCATCCAGTACCGCTGTGGCAACTTCAGCAACTGGGCCGCCCGGTATGGCGAATCCGCCATACCACCCCTGATGGGCCACCCTGGCTTGCTGAATTAGGACTACGTCGCTGGTATACCTATTTGGTATATCCCCAACAGTAGCCCCCAGGGAACTTCAAGATCACCATCTTCATCCGCCATGCTTGTCCTTGATAGGTCGTTTCCGCCATAGCTCTTCTTCGCTGGGATGGCGGTCATCTTGATGTTCCTTCTTCCATCTATCAATCCGCCGTAAATAATGGATCAAGCGACGTAGTTATCTCTAGCGAGATTTTCGGGATCCAGTGGATCATACCGTTAAAATCCGCCATAAATTTCGGCACACAGTTCCTTCTAGGGCAAGCTTTACAGTGCACGCACTGTTTTCACCAAGTTACTTTTTTACCCTTGGACACGTGTCACCAGATTAGGGTTTTTGCGATGAGGATGAATGGTGGTGATGGCGGGCACGAATCTCGAGGCCCGGGGTCTATATATACCCCGGCCTCTCACCCCCGGCCGGTCACCCCTCATTCTCCCCCGTCGCTATCTCTCTCTCCTTAGCGCCGCCACGAGAGCTTCGTGATTTCTGACGAGCCACCGCGGAAAACCTCGCCGCCGGTAGCTTTTTTCGCCGGACCATTTCACTCAAGTCATGAATTCTGGATCACCGGCCCGCCACTATTCCGATGCTGAGGAGGAAGATTCCCCTCTGCAATAGTCAGTCCAAGGAGAACATCCTGGGATGGCGGATTTGGATCCAGAGGACAACATGTCCGAAGCTGAGGAGGAGATGGCGGGTGTAAACCCAAATGATCCCGAAGCGGATGGCGAAGCTAAGGAGGAGGAAGCAGAGGACGAAGAACAGATCCCCCAGAACCTCCATGGGTACTGGCAGAAATCTCATGTTAAGGATTCTGACGTCAAGGCCATGGAAAGCGAGGGCACCGTAGCTCCTCAAGCTGAATCCAGATGGCGGACTGACTTCAAGGCCCCAGTGCATCTTCCTAACCCCTCCGAGATCGTGATGCTCAAATTCCACGTGGAGAGGGGTCTCAGTATGCCTCCATCTCTTTTCTTCACGAATCTGCTGAAGTACTATGGACTACAGCTCCACCACATATCACCAAACAGCTTGGTGTCTGTGGCGGGTTATGCAGCTTTATGCGAGGGATACCTTGGGATCCGCCCCAGGGTGGACCTCTTCCAACTTTTCTTCTCTGTGCGGCCCAATTATGAAGATGACGGATCTCTTCGAACCTGCGGGACAATTTGCTTTCTTCCGCGAAGGTTGAAAGAATACCCCTTCATTATGCCACTGGATTCCGCCATAGGATGGAGAGGGTCCTGGTTCTACATGGCGGACAAGCCTGCGCCATCTCAAGCCCGCGGCCTTCCTCCATTCAAGAACGTAGCTGCTGAGTCCCGCGACTCCTGGACGGCTGTCAACGACGAATCCGCCACCCCCTATGTCAAGCTCTTGGCTCGGCGGATTGCCAAGCTATCTGTAGATGGCTTGAAGGGGATCGACACCATCAACTGCTGGATATCCCGGCGGATCCAGCCGCTACAACACCGCGATCGCCTGATGCACGAGTATACTGGTGCAAATGATGGCATGCGTTGTTCAGACCAGGAGTTGGACCCTAAAGTGGTCGAGAAGCGCATCCGTTCCCTGATGAAGTCTCCCAGGAAGAAACCTTTGAAGTTCGGCATGGCTATGTTCGAGAATGGCACCTGTCCTTCGGTAAGTTCCCTTTCCGCCATAATACTGTACAGTATCTTTATATTTTATAGGACATAACATTTTTCTTTTTACCAGCTCAAATCGCTTGGCCCTGCTCACTTTGCCCATCCCCTTCGCCGTTCCAACCTCAAATCTGCCGCCAAGGAGGAAGTTGTTCACTCTAGCGGAAACAAAGAGGAGATGGCGGGGAATGTGGAGGATACAGCCCATACGACCCAAGAGAAGGCGGTTTCCAAGAAACGGGGCGGTATCGGGAAAACTCGCGGAGGTGGCGGGAAATCTGCTGATTTCCGTCGTTTCGAAGCTCAACGCAGGGCGGAGCTTGAAATGCCATCCGAGAGTACCGCTACCATCAATCTGCCCAAATCAAGGTAATCTTTGGACACCCTTTTTCATTGTTTTGCTGCTTTCCGTTTCTAATCCCTTTTCTCTTAGAAGAAAGAAGCCTACTGTCAAGGAGCCATCCTCCAAGCGAGCCAAGCCCTCCCCTGCGACTATCCCGCACACCCCTGATGCACCAACTCCCTCCGTTCGTATCGATATTGATATGGAGGATGCTGGTGGTCAGTTTGACCCAATGCCAGAAATCAACCCAACGACTGAAGCTGCAGCTAATGATGTCGTCCAAAGCAAAAAGGCTTCTGGCTTTCAGGGTCAAGTGGCGGATACTCCGTCTGGGGGCAGCTTATACTGGAGACAAAAGCAACTTGAGGTCGTCAATCTTATTTCTAGCCATGAAGATGCCAACAACCAGCTGTCCAGCGGCATTGCCGCTTTTGTTGAGAAAACATCAACTATGAAGAAGGTATGTACTCCCAGTAGCCCCCGAGCGCCATGGCGGATTGCAGACTCGATCCGCTATGGGGCTTCAAGATTGACTTCTGTAAGTTTTTAGAATAGCTTAGCCCTCGAGCGCTGGTGGTTCACACAGTGCTCTATAGAGAACTTAATTTTCATACTGAGTAGCCCCCGAGTGTTATGGCGGTTAATCATCCGGCATAAAGCTCTTTAGGAGAAAAAATCAATATAAGTAGCCCCCGAGCATCATGGCGGATAATCCTTCATCAGGATGCTCTAAGAGTGACTAAAAAATTATCGTGAGTAGCCCCCGAGCGTTATGGCGGATTCGCATCCGGCATAAAGCTCTAAGAGTGACTAACACTTCAGTTTTGTTTTGCCAGAATTACAAGAAAGTGGTGGAAGACCTGGTCCAGGTCGTCAGCTCGCAGGAGAAGGAGCTGGCGGAGAAAGGCGCTCTTGTGGCGGATTTGCGGCAGCAGCTTGAGAATAGCGGTAGTCTACCTTAAGTTTCTTTTATGCTTATTCAATCAATGCTGAGCTGACAAGATTCCGCCATGCAGACGCTGCCAAGCTCAAGTCCACACTTGAGGGGGTGGAGAAGGGCCATGCCATTGCGATAGACGGGCTGAATCAACAGCTCCGAAAATCACTGGCCGAAAACGCCACCCTCGAGAGGCAGCTGAAGGACCAGGAGAACCAGGGCAAGAAGAAGGACAAGGAGATAGCGGATCTCCGCAAAGCCACCACTGACTTTGAGAAGCGGCGTGAAGGCTTTAATGAGCTCCTCCATCACTTCCAGGACAACTTGCTAGGTACCATTTCTTCTTATAGCGTAAAGTTTTGCAATTTCTGCTATGCAGTTCGTGACGCATCTTCTTCTTTCCGCCATGCAGCTTCCTTGGGGCAAAGCGAGGTGGACACCGCTGAGGGCTTGCGCATGGCCACCGACGCAACGAGGAAGGAACTTGATGGCCTTCTCAGCGCTGGTCGGCAAGCGTGCGGGAGCCTGCAGATAATGGGTTCTTCCAACCTTTCCGCCATTGCGCTCACGCAGAAGCTGCTGCTGGTGCCAGGGCTGGTGGCGGACTGGAAGCTGTCCTCTGCTCGGGGTGGTGCCAGAACAGCGCTGACCTTGGCGAAGGCCCACTATCCCGAAATGGACCTGGACCAGCTCACCTCCGGCATCCCTGAGAGCGGCGAAGACGGCGTGCCGGTGGACGAGGCCGCCATCCGGCAGAGCGTGCTTGGGTACGATCAACTGTGTGCCCTTGGCACTCAGCTGAACGTATACTATGAAGCATACGAGCTGCCAGGGTCGCCAAGCCAGGCTTCGGCATCAGCCTCCGCAGCTACAGCAGGTGGTGATGGCGGTGATGAGGTGTCTTCCAAGGTTCCGCCATCCTCTTGAGATGTGCCCTGCAATATGGCAGGAAAAAAAATACTTTGCATCAATTTGGCCCCTGAGTGGGTCTGTAATTTAAACTTAAACTGCGTGTGATGTGTCTGCACTGTGACTGGTCTGCTTGTGGCGGATCAGTGGAATGCTTGTGAACTTTTGCAGTTTTTTTATGAAGTGGTTTAATTGCGCGAAGAAACTGCCAGGCCTAGTTTTATGCAACTTGCAGTTTTTGCCATGCCCAAAAAACAACACTTTGAAATTTTTTCACGCGTAGGATTATGCGATCCGCCATCCGGCTTTCTGTGCTTGACTTTTCGTGAGATGGCGAAATCTTCGCACGAACAATCTGCTAGGGCGATGATACTTAATAGCAACCGTCCATAACCCTGAGCAGATGGCGGCTAGGATCGCCAAAAAGTCACTACTCTGGAATCCACACAGAAAACATCGAATGAAGATCAAAACATAAAAAAGCTACGCGGACCGCTTATGGCGGATTTAAAAGAGACGCAAGTGCAAAGCACAATTGCGCAAAAGGTTCTATACGATCTAAATGAACAATAAAGGAGGTAAAAGACTCAGAAAAAAAATCAAGAGTGAACCAAATGCTTTATTTCATTGATCATATAGAGGTGCCTATTACATAGCTAGAAAAGTGCTAAGTGTAGAAAGGACGTAGCTGTGCGATGTTCCATGGACGATCTGTCTCGTCGTAGATATCGTCAGGGTCTCTTCGTTTGCGCTTCTTACTTGGTCGCTTATCTAGCTCGCGAATATCAACGAGGTAGTAGGAACCATTCAGTAGAGCTTTGCTGATGACGAAGGGTCCTTCCCAAGGCGGGGATAGCTTGTGGGACTTCTGCTGTTTCAGACGTAGCACCAGGTCACCTTCTTTGAACGAGCGTTGGCGAACTCGCCTGCTGTGATAGCGGCGGAGATTCTGCTGGTAGATGGCGGATCTCTGGGCTGCTAGGTCACGTTCTTCTTCCAGCAGGTCCACAGATAGTTGTCTGGACTCTTCTGCATCTTCTTCCTTGTAGGCCTTGACTCTTGGAGAATCATACTGAACATCACTTGGCAAGATTGCCTCTGCTCCGTAGACTAAGAAGAAAGGGGTACGGCCGGTTGATCTGTTTGGCGTGGTCCGTAGACTCCACAGTACAGATGGCAACTCTTCTGCCCAGGCTCCAGCTGCTCTATGTAGCGGTGCTTCTAGGCGTGGCTTGATCCCTGACATAATTAGTCCGTTGGTCCGCTCAACTTGGCCATTAGACTGTGGATGTGCCACATATGCTAGGTCAAGGCGTATTCCGTTGTGATGGCAATATTCTTCAACTTCTCCCTGAGACAAGTTTGTGCCATTATCGGTGATGATGCTGTGTGGGATGCCGAATCTGACCACAATGTCCTTGACAAACTTTAGGGCGGTTTTGCCATCAAGTTTTCTAATGGGCTTAGCTTCCACCCACTTCATGAATTTGTCTACTGCTACCAAAAGGTGCATAAATCCCGAAGGTGCTATTTTTAGCGGACCCACCATGTCCAGCCCCCAGACTGCAAAAGGCCAAGTTATAGGGATTGTATGCAGTGCTGTGGCGGGCATATGGGTTTGCTTGGAGTACATCTGGCAACCATGGCAAAGCTCCACAATGCGGTCTGCATCTGCCTTGGCTGTTGGCCAGTAGAACCCATGGCAGAATGCTTTAGCTACTAGGGATCTGGCGACGGCGTGATGCCCACATTCGCCTTCGTGGATCTCTCTTAGTATTTCGATTCCGTCCACTTGGGATATGCACTTCATGAAAACTCCCGAGGTGCTTCGTTTGTAGAGTTGGCCATCTATGATGGTGTACGCTTTGACTCTACGCTCGATCTGTCTTTTCTGGACTTCGTCTTTGGGAAGCTTCTTGTTCGTCAGATATTCCAGGTAGGGCTCCGCCCATGGCGGATTGCTTGGCAAAACCGCCATAACAGGGGAGCTCGCTATCTCCGGATTTTTTGGATCCACCATCTTAACTGATGGTACGCGCAGATGCTCGAGGAATACGCCTGGCGGAACTGCCTTACGGCTAGATCCCAGTTTGGACAAGGTATCGGCCACCATGTTATCTTCTCGCCGTACATGCTTTATGTCGTAGCCGAGAAAACTCTTGGCCATCTCGTCCACTTCATCCCTGTATGCCGCCATTACTTCATTCCGAGCTTTGTATGTGCCAGCCACCTGCTGAGCCACAAGGTTAGAGTCTCCACAGCACATGATGTGTTGTACGCCGATCTCCTTTGCGACACGTAGCCCGTGTAGCAGCGCTTCATATTCCGTGATGTTGTTGGTGGTGGGGAAGTGAGTCTGGAGAACGTAGCTTAGCTCATCTCCCTTAGGAGATTTGAGCGTCACTCCAGCCCCCGAGCCATGTAGCAACTTTGAGCCATCAAAGTGCATCACCCAATGCTCTGGTTCTGGGACGGGCGTAGTCTCCTGTGCTTCCTTCCAATCCGCCATAAACTCCGCCAAAGCCTGAGACTTGATGGCGGTGCGAGGCTTGTAGTCGATGTCGAAAGAGGCCAATTCAATGCCCCACTTCGCGACTCGTCCCGTTGCGTCGCTGTTGTTAATGATGTCCTTCAGTGGGGCTTTGCTCACCACTGTGATCTTATGGTCATAGAAGTAATGCCTTAACTTACGAGAAGCTAGGAAAACTCCGTATGCCAATTTTTGGTAGTGAGGGTAGCGCTGCTTGGATTCCGTCAGGACTTCGCTGACATAGTAGACTGGTCGTTGTACGCCATACTCCTGCGCTTCTTCCTTACGCTCTACCGCCATGACGATGCTGACCACCCTATTGGTTGCCGCCATGTATAGTAACATGGGTTCCTGGTCTTCGGGTGTCGCTAGGACTGGTGCAGTGGATAACACTCTCTTCAGATCCTTGAGTGCAGCATCTACCTCGTCGGTCCAGACGAATTCGTCTGATTTCTTCATCAGCTTGTAGAGTGGCAAAGCCTTCTCGCCAAGACGACTGAGGAATCTGCTCACTGCTGCCACGCAGCCTGTGAGTCGCTGCACGTCTTTTAGGTCGATGGGCCGGGAGATGTCGAGGATTGCCTTGATCTTCTCCGGGTTAACCTCAATTCCGTGGTGGGAGACGATGAATCCTAGGAGTTGTCCAGCTGGGACCCCGAAGACGCACTTCGTTGGGTTAAGCATCATGTTGTATTTCCTGAGATTGTCAAATGTCTCTTTCAAATCCGCTATAAGGCCATCTTGCTTCTTGGACATGACTGCGATGTCGTCCACGTATGCGTGGATATTTCATCCGATTTGATCCGCCGGGCACTTTTGCATGGTGCGCTGATACGTTGCTCCTGCGTTTTTCAGACCGAATGGCATTGTGATATAGCAATATGTGCCATAAGGTGTTACGAACGACATAGCGAGCTGATCGGACTTTTTCATCTTGATCTGGTGGTATCCGGAGTAGGCATCTAAGAAACACAGTAGCTCCGATCCCGCCGTCGAGTCAATGACTTGGTCAATGCGAGGCAAGGGAAAAGGGTCTTTTGGACATGCTTTGTTCAAGCCAGTGTAATCTACACACATGCGCAGAACTTTTATGTTTTTCTTAGGAACTAGCACCGGATTCGCCACCCACTTAGTATGTATCACTTCTTTGATGAAGCCTGCTTTCAACAGCTTGGAAATCTCCTTTTCTATGGCGCGGCGCTTTTCATCGCCGAAGCGTCTCATGGCTTGTCTTACTGGCTTTGAGCCAGGAATTATCTGCAGAGCGTGCTCAGCGAGTTCCCTGGGTACACCCGTCATGTCAGATGGCTGCCATGCGAAGATGTCCCAGTTCTCACGGAGGAACTCGACGAGCGCGCTTTCCTATGTGGGGGACAAATTCGTCCCAATGGCGGTGGTCTTGGCGGCATCGCCAGCGACAAGTTCCACCTGTTTCATATCGACTGTAGGCTTGAAGGTGGGCGGAGAGGCGGAAACCTCCTGCTTGGATGCCGGCATCTCCACGGGGTCCGTAGCGGCGTGGATTTCTTTGAACTCCTCGCCGAAGAACACTGCTTCCGCGAAGGTGGCTTCTCCCTCCTCGCACTCCTTTGCCTTTCTGAAGCTGCCATAAACGGTGATTATGCCATCCGGTCCTGGCATCTTCAGCTGATTGTAGATATAGCATGGCCTCGCGTGAAAGCTGTGGAAGGCGGGGCGCCCGAAGATCACGTGGTAAGTGCTTTTGAATGGGACAACCTCAAAGGTTATGGGCTCTTCTCTGTAGTTTTCCTCACTACCGAAGGCAACCTTGAGCGTGATGGACCCGAGGGACTTGGTTTGGCGACCAGGAACCACCCCGTAAAAGGTGACCGCGCTATGGCGGAGTTGTGTCTTGGTGAGGCCGAGCTTTGTCAAAGTTTCCGCGTACATGATGTTCAAGCTGCTGCCGCCATCCATTAAGCATTTGGAGAATTCATAGCCATGGATTACAGGGCATACCACCATGGCGTAATAGCCATCTGGGATGTGCTCTGGATGATCATCGCGGCTCCAGTGCACCAGTACTTCGGACCATCTGACGTACTGGCGGATTTTTGGCACGGTGGCATTAAGTGAGCGCATAGCAGCTCTCTGTGCCTTAGCCGTGGGGGGTCCAAGGAATGTGTGAAATGCACCTTTTTTGTCCTTGATTGGGTTACCCTTGCCAGCACCACCCTCTGCCTTTTCGGCGGGTTTGGGCGCAGGGTCTTCATCCATATCACTGCCATCCCTAGACTCCTTATCTTTATCCGCTTTTCCTTTGCCACGAGGCCGTTGTCGCCGGCTGCGCTTGAAGCCAGCTTCTTGATCCGCCTTGAGGTCGTTGACAAACTTGCAGTTCCGGTTGGTGTGGTTGCACTTTCCCGAGGCGTCACGATGAGCAAAACACGGCATATCGCGGTACTCGTCGTAAGACACGGGGGCGGATGGCGCCGAAGCGGGAGTTGCGGAACTCCGCGGCTGGCCACCGCCACCTCCGCGTCCCCTGCCGCGCTGGCTGCTTTGACCCTTGTCAGCGAAGGTTGTGGCAACCATGTCCGGAGCCTGCGGCTCTTCTGGCGGATTCTTCCGTTTATTGCTGCTATTCCGCTTTCCAGTGTTCTGGATGGCGGAAGCCTTCAGAGATTCGCGGGCGTCGTCGTCGGCAGCCGCATAGTTGCTTGCGATGGTGATCATGGAATTTAGGGTCAGTTTCCCTTCGTTCCTTTCCCGCAACAGGCGATGGCGGAGCAGTTGGCCTCTCTCCAAACTGTCAATAAACGCGAGGATGGCGGATTCGTCAGTAACCCCCTCACAGGAGTTCTTCATATCCAGCCATCGCGCGAGGAAAGTTCGGGAGGTCTCGTCGTCGGCTCGTCGGCACCGTTGGAGGTCACCAATGTTGTGGGGTCTCTTGTAAGTCCCCTCGAAATTTTCGGTGAACGCAGTTTGCATATCAAACCAGGTTTGGATGGAGTTTTCTGCCAAGTCATTGATCCACTGCCTCGCAGTGCCGGATAGCATCAGGGGCAAATAGCGGACAGCAACATTGGGAGATCCCCCGGCGAATTGTACGCGGACTGCTTATGGCGGATTTAAAAGAGACGCAAGTGCAAAGCACAATTGCGCAAAAGGTTCTATACGATCTAAATGAACAATAAAGGAGGTAAAAGACTCAGAAAAAAAATCAAGAGTGAACCAAATGCTTTATTTCATTGATCATATAGAGGTGCCTATTACATAGCTAGAAAAGTGCTAAGTGTAGAAAGGACGTAGCTGTGCGATGTTCCATGGACGATCTGTCTCGTCGTAGATATCGTCAGGGTCTCTTCGTTTGCGCTTCTTACTTGGTCGCTTATCTAGCTCGCGAATATCAACGAGGTAGTAGGAACCATTCAGTAGAGCTTTGCTGATGACGAAGGGTCCTTCCCAAGGCGGGGATAGCTTGTGGGACTTCTGCTGTTTCAGACGTAGCACCAGGTCACCTTCTTTGAACGAGCGTTGGCGAACTCGCCTGCTGTGATAGCGGCGGAGATTCTGCTGGTAGATGGCGGATCTCTGGGCTGCTAGGTCACGTTCTTCTTCCAGCAGGTCCACAGATAGTTGTCTGGACTCTTCTGCATCTTCTTCCTTGTAGGCCTTGACTCTTGGAGAATCATACTGAACATCACTTGGCAAGATTGCCTCTGCTCCGTAGACTAAGAAGAAAGGGGTACGGCCGGTTGATCTGTTTGGCGTGGTCCGTAGACTCCACAGTACAGATGGCAACTCTTCTGCCCAGGCTCCAGCTGCTCTATGTAGCGGTGCTTCTAGGCGTGGCTTGATCCCTGACATAATTAGTCCGTTGGTCCGCTCAACTTGGCCATTAGACTGTGGATGTGCCACATATGCTAGGTCAAGGCGTATTCCGTTGTGATGGCAATATTCTTCAACTTCTCCCTGAGACAAGTTTGTGCCATTATCGGTGATGATGCTGTGTGGGATGCCGAATCTGACCACAATGTCCTTGACAAACTTTAGGGCGGTTTTGCCATCAAGTTTTCTAATGGGCTTAGCTTCCACCCACTTCATGAATTTGTCTACTGCTACCAAAAGGTGCATAAATCCCGAAGGTGCTATTTTTAGCGGACCCACCATGTCCAGCCCCCAGACTGCAAAAGGCCAAGTTATAGGGATTGTATGCAGTGCTGTGGCGGGCATATGGGTTTGCTTGGAGTACATCTGGCAACCATGGCAAAGCTCCACAATGCGGTCTGCATCTGCCTTGGCTGTTGGCCAGTAGAACCCATGGCAGAATGCTTTAGCTACTAGGGATCTGGCGACGGCGTGATGCCCACATTCGCCTTCGTGGATCTCTCTTAGTATTTCGATTCCGTCCACTTGGGATATGCACTTCATGAAAACTCCCGAGGTGCTTCGTTTGTAGAGTTGGCCATCTATGATGGTGTACGCTTTGACTCTACGCTCGATCTGTCTTTTCTGGACTTCGTCTTTGGGAAGCTTCTTGTTCGTCAGATATTCCAGGTAGGGCTCCGCCCATGGCGGATTGCTTGGCAAAACCGCCATAACAGGGGAGCTCGCTATCTCCGGATTTTTTGGATCCACCATCTTAACTGATGGTACGCGCAGATGCTCGAGGAATACGCCTGGCGGAACTGCCTTACGGCTAGATCCCAGTTTGGACAAGGTATCGGCCACCATGTTATCTTCTCGCCGTACATGCTTTATGTCGTAGCCGAGAAAACTCTTGGCCATCTCGTCCACTTCATCCCTGTATGCCGCCATTACTTCATTCCGAGCTTTGTATGTGCCAGCCACCTGCTGAGCCACAAGGTTAGAGTCTCCACAGCACATGATGTGTTGTACGCCGATCTCCTTTGCGACACGTAGCCCGTGTAGCAGCGCTTCATATTCCGTGATGTTGTTGGTGGTGGGGAAGTGAGTCTGGAGAACGTAGCTTAGCTCATCTCCCTTAGGAGATTTGAGCGTCACTCCAGCCCCCGAGCCATGTAGCAACTTTGAGCCATCAAAGTGCATCACCCAATGCTCTGGTTCTGGGACGGGCGTAGTCTCCTGTGCTTCCTTCCAATCCGCCATAAACTCCGCCAAAGCCTGAGACTTGATGGCGGTGCGAGGCTTGTAGTCGATGTCGAAAGAGGCCAATTCAATGCCCCACTTCGCGACTCGTCCCGTTGCGTCGCTGTTGTTAATGATGTCCTTCAGTGGGGCTTTGCTCACCACTGTGATCTTATGGTCATAGAAGTAATGCCTTAACTTACGAGAAGCTAGGAAAACTCCGTATGCCAATTTTTGGTAGTGAGGGTAGCGCTGCTTGGATTCCGTCAGGACTTCGCTGACATAGTAGACTGGTCGTTGTACGCCATACTCCTGCGCTTCTTCCTTACGCTCTACCGCCATGACGATGCTGACCACCCTATTGGTTGCCGCCATGTATAGTAACATGGGTTCCTGGTCTTCGGGTGTCGCTAGGACTGGTGCAGTGGATAACACTCTCTTCAGATCCTTGAGTGCAGCATCTACCTCGTCGGTCCAGACGAATTCGTCTGATTTCTTCATCAGCTTGTAGAGTGGCAAAGCCTTCTCGCCAAGACGACTGAGGAATCTGCTCACTGCTGCCACGCAGCCTGTGAGTCGCTGCACGTCTTTTAGGTCGATGGGCCGGGAGATGTCGAGGATTGCCTTGATCTTCTCCGGGTTAACCTCAATTCCGTGGTGGGAGACGATGAATCCTAGGAGTTGTCCAGCTGGGACCCCGAAGACGCACTTCGTTGGGTTAAGCATCATGTTGTATTTCCTGAGATTGTCAAATGTCTCTTTCAAATCCGCTATAAGGCCATCTTGCTTCTTGGACATGACTGCGATGTCGTCCACGTATGCGTGGATATTTCATCCGATTTGATCCGCCGGGCACTTTTGCATGGTGCGCTGATACGTTGCTCCTGCGTTTTTCAGACCGAATGGCATTGTGATATAGCAATATGTGCCATAAGGTGTTACGAACGACATAGCGAGCTGATCGGACTTTTTCATCTTGATCTGGTGGTATCCGGAGTAGGCATCTAAGAAACACAGTAGCTCCGATCCCGCCGTCGAGTCAATGACTTGGTCAATGCGAGGCAAGGGAAAAGGGTCTTTTGGACATGCTTTGTTCAAGCCAGTGTAATCTACACACATGCGCAGAACTTTTATGTTTTTCTTAGGAACTAGCACCGGATTCGCCACCCACTTAGTATGTATCACTTCTTTGATGAAGCCTGCTTTCAACAGCTTGGAAATCTCCTTTTCTATGGCGCGGCGCTTTTCATCGCCGAAGCGTCTCATGGCTTGTCTTACTGGCTTTGAGCCAGGAATTATCTGCAGAGCGTGCTCAGCGAGTTCCCTGGGTACACCCGTCATGTCAGATGGCTGCCATGCGAAGATGTCCCAGTTCTCACGGAGGAACTCGACGAGCGCGCTTTCCTATGTGGGGGACAAATTCGTCCCAATGGCGGTGGTCTTGGCGGCATCGCCAGCGACAAGTTCCACCTGTTTCATATCGACTGTAGGCTTGAAGGTGGGCGGAGAGGCGGAAACCTCCTGCTTGGATGCCGGCATCTCCACGGGGTCCGTAGCGGCGTGGATTTCTTTGAACTCCTCGCCGAAGAACACTGCTTCCGCGAAGGTGGCTTCTCCCTCCTCGCACTCCTTTGCCTTTCTGAAGCTGCCATAAACGGTGATTATGCCATCCGGTCCTGGCATCTTCAGCTGATTGTAGATATAGCATGGCCTCGCGTGAAAGCTGTGGAAGGCGGGGCGCCCGAAGATCACGTGGTAAGTGCTTTTGAATGGGACAACCTCAAAGGTTATGGGCTCTTCTCTGTAGTTTTCCTCACTACCGAAGGCAACCTTGAGCGTGATGGACCCGAGGGACTTGGTTTGGCGACCAGGAACCACCCCGTAAAAGGTGACCGCGCTATGGCGGAGTTGTGTCTTGGTGAGGCCGAGCTTTGTCAAAGTTTCCGCGTACATGATGTTCAAGCTGCTGCCGCCATCCATTAAGCATTTGGAGAATTCATAGCCATGGATTACAGGGCATACCACCATGGCGTAATAGCCATCTGGGATGTGCTCTGGATGATCATCGCGGCTCCAGTGCACCAGTACTTCGGACCATCTGACGTACTGGCGGATTTTTGGCACGGTGGCATTAAGTGAGCGCATAGCAGCTCTCTGTGCCTTAGCCGTGGGGGGTCCAAGGAATGTGTGAAATGCACCTTTTTTGTCCTTGATTGGGTTACCCTTGCCAGCACCACCCTCTGCCTTTTCGGCGGGTTTGGGCGCAGGGTCTTCATCCATATCACTGCCATCCCTAGACTCCTTATCTTTATCCGCTTTTCCTTTGCCACGAGGCCGTTGTCGCCGGCTGCGCTTGAAGCCAGCTTCTTGATCCGCCTTGAGGTCGTTGACAAACTTGCAGTTCCGGTTGGTGTGGTTGCACTTTCCCGAGGCGTCACGATGAGCAAAACACGGCATATCGCGGTACTCGTCGTAAGACACGGGGGCGGATGGCGCCGAAGCGGGAGTTGCGGAACTCCGCGGCTGGCCACCGCCACCTCCGCGTCCCCTGCCGCGCTGGCTGCTTTGACCCTTGTCAGCGAAGGTTGTGGCAACCATGTCCGGAGCCTGCGGCTCTTCTGGCGGATTCTTCCGTTTATTGCTGCTATTCCGCTTTCCAGTGTTCTGGATGGCGGAAGCCTTCAGAGATTCGCGGGCGTCGTCGTCGGCAGCCGCATAGTTGCTTGCGATGGTGATCATGGAATTTAGGGTCAGTTTCCCTTCGTTCCTTTCCCGCAACAGGCGATGGCGGAGCAGTTGGCCTCTCTCCAAACTGTCAATAAACGCGAGGATGGCGGATTCGTCAGTAACCCCCTCACAGGAGTTCTTCATATCCAGCCATCGCGCGAGGAAAGTTCGGGAGGTCTCGTCGTCGGCTCGTCGGCACCGTTGGAGGTCACCAATGTTGTGGGGTCTCTTGTAAGTCCCCTCGAAATTTTCGGTGAACGCAGTTTGCATATCAAACCAGGTTTGGATGGAGTTTTCTGCCAAGTCATTGATCCACTGCCTCGCAGTGCCGGATAGCATCAGGGGCAAATAGCGGACAGCAACATTGGGAGATCCCCCGGCGAATTGTACTGCGTTGAAGTAGTCTTGTAGCCAAGTCAAAGGCCTATCGACTCCATTGTACTGGCGGATATTTTTCTCGATTTTGAACCCATACGGGATGGGCTCATCACGAATCTGTGGTCCAAAGCACTTTGGGCCGAGGAAGAAGGCCGTTTGAGACTTGGCAATCTCATTTAGATGGGTACGGGCGTCGTAGGGCTTCTGGTCTGGCGGATCCTTGCGAGAGTTGCGCGATCTTGCTGGCCCGCCGCCACCGCCACCGCCGCCATGGGGGCTCCCTGGTGGGGATGGCGAAGGGTCGCGTCTGCGCTTACTCTCGCCGTCCTGCGACTGCTCTTTGCAGCTACGACGACTTCCTTCCATTCTTCGTGGAGATGGATCATCGTTATGGCGGCGGGAGCCTTGCCCTTTGTCATCGTGGCGGCGAGTGGAGCGATGCTTGTCCTTGTCACCGTCACGGTGCGCACCGTCGTCATGGCGAGATCGGTCCCTTCTCTTGGATCCGCCATCCCTGCTGTTTTCCCGTCGTGGCGGATCGTCTCTGCGTCCAGCGTCACGGCTTCGTCCTCGTTTGCCATCATTGTCGCGTATGACGATTCCTCCCTTGGGGACTTTGAACGTCTTATGCTTTGGTGGCGGCATGTTGGTCTTATGGCGAGGAGCAGCAGTGGTTTGTTGGCATCCGTAAGCCAGGTAATTCTTGCGGGGTGGCGATGGATTTCTCTGTGGGCCTTTGCCATTTGGTTTGTCATCGGAGGATATTGGGATGGCGTGTCTGTGATTGCGAGCTTCTCTTCTTCGGATTTCTGAGGATCCGGTATGAGATTCGTTGTCAGGACGTCCACCATAATTGCCAGCCCCCTGAGCTTTAGAGGCAGTACTGGACCTGCATAGCGCAGGGTCAGATTCGAGCCGCCGTGATGACGTAGCATTCTCCTGCTGCACTAATGCTTTGGTCATCAGTTTAACTGCCGTCTCTAGGGCTGCTGGGCTTTTGTTATGCTCCAATAGCTCCTTTGCAGCCATGATGTTCTCGATGGGCGTAGCCCTAACTTCATCGTGGTTTTTGTCCACGTATGGCGGATTCTTGATGTACATCTTGGCCAGAGTTTCTGCTGTTGGTACGGTGAACTCAAGGTTCCGTACCAGCTGCGGGTCGCCCCTCTCGTTGATCTGGTTCTGGATGAGAGTAGCGTACTTCTCTTCCATGTTCCTTGCGCGCTTCAGCGTGTCTTGAGCTTTGGCAATGTCGTCATCAACCTGCTTGCCCATCTTCTCGACTCGCTTTGCTTCCTTGAGGAGTGCTCGCCTTTTCTTCTCGAGATCGTTCACGTCTCTGACATAGTCAGGGGTGATTGGATCTGCTAGAGTTCCGTAGATGACCTTATCCAGCGGGGTCGTGAAGTCTTCTTGGTGCTGGTCCTCCGGGATGGCGGGTAGCGGCCTGGGACCGCCATGAATCTCGGGAAGTTGCTCTGCGGCGGGATCAGCGGCTGGTGGCAGGTTACCCTGCTCATTGCCGGCATCTCCGTCGTGGACTGCCTGAGATGGCGGATCGCCAGTTGTCTACCCAGTGTCATCTCCTTTGTTGGTGACAAACACCTGCTTGGCCGCTGCTTGTTGCTCTTCAAGTGCCTGTTGCGCCAATTCCGCCTCGAGTTTCCTCATGGCGGCATCGTAATGGTCGGAATCATAGCCTTTGCTGTCCCAGTCATCCGATTCACCACTTTCGTTAAGTGCCTCTAGGATGGATTCACCTGGGCTATCTTCTCCATTGGAGGTAGATCTCGAAGTGATACCTGCGAACGCAACAAGGCAGTACCACGGTGTCTCTAACGCCAGATTGCTCATGGCGGATTTACTGCGGTCTTCCACCACTTCCTCTACCTCTAGGGCGGGCTGGGTGGGATTATTTTTCAAATCTGATCTGGGTATCTTAGAAAGTTCCAGATCAGATGAGTCCTTCTCCGTATCCAGCTCGAAAGCGGTCCGTTTGGGGAATTCAGCCATACCAATCCGCCAGAAATTGGTTTCCATAGCGGGGGTAGGGTTTGTCTCTCCAATGAAGATATGGATATCTCCAATCGGGATGATGGTGAATAGAGCAGGGTGTTCTCTAGCCGGCACCCAGAGGTTATCCGCTGGGATGATGGGGAAGCCGGAATCGTAGAGGACGCGCCCGATGGCGACGGTGTCACCGATGCCTGCAAAGGCGGATCCCGCCTGGATCCGCGCTCCAGACGCGCAATGCCCCACGGTGGGCGCCAACTGTCGTGGTTTCGTCAACAGATCTGCCATAGAGGTAGGGGTATGGCGGTTTGTGGAAGGGGTGAACATGGAGGAGCGATCCGGGACGGTGGTAGCACGAGTTTACCCAGCTTCAGATCCCGCAACGGTGGCGAGACCCTACGTGCTGCTATAATTCACTATATGGCAACAAGTGCTCGATTACAATGATGAGGTTGGCTGTTTCGCTATGCGATTGGCCGTAAGATTAGTCTGATGCCTCAAGGGCTGCTCCACGCCGGGCTTATAAAGGCGCCTGGTGTGGGCTACACGTTGGTACCGGAGCGGATACAACTTGGAGTCCTAGACTAAGTCCTACGTGTGCGCTACAAGGTCACCCGCCATGGGCCGTCACCAAACCCGCCATGGGCCCGTCATTAGCAATCTGCCATGGGCCTGTCTTCGGATCCGCCATAAGCGCCTGCATCCAGTACCGCCGTGGCAACTTCAGCAACTGGGCCGCCCGGTATGGCGAATCCGCCATACCACCCCTGATGGGCCACCCTGGCTTGCTGAATTAGGACTACGTCGTTGGTATACCTATTTGGTATATCCCCAACACTATGACTGCTACCAAATTCTGGTAGCAAACCAAATGGTGGCCAAATTCTACTACTCCCTTTGTCCATGAATAGACGTCGGACCCGCAGGTCATTTTTGTTTTTGCAAAAAAACCCGAATACCTGTAAAACATTTGAAATTAGCCTCAAATTTTGATTTCGAAAATTTTAGTCTTCCGATCGTCTTCCTCGCCGTCCTCCCCGCCGTCCGCCATCGACGGGGGGTGAGGAAGGAGCTCGTCGCGGCCCTCCGCGCCCTCCCCGCCCTCCGCTCCTTCCGCTCTCCTCTTCAAGGTCTGGGCTCTCCGTGTCTCCGTCTTCCTCTTCACGGATGCGCTCGAGGTCGAGCCCAACCAAGGCCACACGCAGCAGTTCGACGGAGGAAGCGAGCTCTATGGTGGCCCTTTGAAGGATATTCTTCACCTGCATGTGACCAGTAGCTCCGTTGAGGCGTGAATCGACCGAATTGACCCATCTTCTCCAACTCTGGCCCGCTCAATCTCGTCGCTGTCGCGCATCCTCGGGCTTTGACGAGCCGTCAAGAGCTTCAGGCTGATATTCCGGACATCCACGAGCCTTTTCCCCTTGTGATTTGTTGTTGTTTTGCTGGGCCGTCGTTGTTCTCCGCTCGCTGCCGCTGGAGGTCGTCACCGGAGCTCCTCCGGTACCAAAAACTAGCGGCGCCGCCACAAAACTATCTCAGGCTTGTGTTGGCTCGTGTTGCTTCTCCCCTGCGCCGGTGTAGCCCGCTGATGCTGCTCCATCCCTGCCAAAAATTCAGAGAAGTTCAACTCAATATTCAGAGAAAGGCAATCAAGATTCAGAGAAACAAGATTCAGAGAAAGTGACTAAGCTGAACAATCTGGTACAGTGCAATCAAGATTCAGAGAAACAAGATTCAGAGAAAGGGACTAAGCTGAACAATCTGGTATAGTGCAATCAAGATTTAGAGAAAGGGACTAAGCTGAACAATCTGGTACAGTACTAGCTAGTACTCCTGCAACATCAGGTACTGTTGTAAATTTGCAATTCAGTGAACCAAAGCAGTTGTGGGATGTGCCCTTATAGAAGGAGAGATGGAGAAGGAAAACAAGCAAAGCACTAGCAAGCAGAAACAAGCAAAGCAGCCACTTAAAGGAGGTCAATACTTGATATCCACATTTATCTCCTTTCTTATGATATGTACTGATGCTACTGAAAGGAGGTCAATAAGAGTATATATTCATATATAGTCTGATGATGAACAACCTCATTATTTAACAGGACATGACCAAACTGATAGTACTAATAATAGAGCAAGCTTTATCTGTACTTGATCAAGCATACACTTATCAAATTGACACTACTAATAACAGAGCAAGTTTTTAGTTTCAGGTAATGCACAACAGAACAATCTGCATTCATGAAACAACGTACATGCTCAACCGTATCTCTGAATTCATGAAACAACATGTGCATTATTCTTAAACAGAACTATTGATCTGATGTTTTGCTTGTAAGACTTTCCCTGCTGCTCCCTAATAAAAATCAGTAGCTTGCTGTGTTTTTTCATTTTTCCAAGTGCAAGTTACTCGGTTTGGGTAGAGGTACAGGAATGAAGCTTAGTTTCTTTAATCTTATTTGAGGTAGCAATGTTATGATAAAATTGTGCCCTTCTTATCTGAACCTGCATTTGATCTTATTTATGCACTCTTTGATCTCATAATAGAAAAATAATTTTTCAAATCATAGATCATGCCACAATGTTATGATAAAATTGTGCCCTTCTTCTCTTGTTTAATATTTGTGTGTTTAATCTTTAATGTGACAGGTAATAACAAGAGAATGAGAATGTTGGAAGTACTAGAGAATAAAAGCCTCAAAATTGATCAGCAAATAGTGCTTTCCAATAAGTATTTGAGTGAGCAAATTGGTGGCGGCCAACTATATAAGATTGTATCCAAGAGGAAGAAACTACCTCTTGGAGCATTGGATGTGTGGAAATATAATCAGATGCGCCAAAAGGATATCTTCTCTCAAACTTTGATACATGGTAAGATAGTATGCTTGTTTCAGTTTGTGTATACTTGCATCCAAGAAAGAAACCATGTCATGCCCCCACTCTCATTTTGTTACAGGCATGTGTACTGACCTACTCAATATGGCTGAATTCCCTCGGACGAGAGCACATGGTGAGACTGATGAAGCTCAAGATGGTGTCCCTGATCCAACACAACAACAGAGAGGCATGGATGGTGTACTTGATCTCAACTTGAGTCTAGCATAGCTGAGCAGAATGGATGGTGATCGCAACTTGAGTCCAGCACAACCGAGAGGCATGGATGGTGTCCCTGATCTCAACTTGAGTCCAGCACATCCAAGAGGGATGGATGGTGTTCACAACTTGAGTTCAGCACAACCAAGAGGGATGTATGGTGTACTTGATCTCAACTTGAGTCCAGCACATCAGAGAGGCTTTGATGGTGTCCCTGATGAAGAGATGCTAGAGCAGCAGACAGGCTTGGATGGTGTCCCTGATGAAGAGATGCTAGAGCAGCAGATAGGCTTGGATGGTGTCCCTGATGAAGAGATGCTAGAGCAGCAGACATGCTTGGATGGTGTCCCTGATGAAGAGATGCTAGAGCAACAGACAGGCTTGGATGGTGTCCCTGATGGTGAGCATCCAAGAAAGGAATTGACAAATGAGGAAAGATATGGTGCATATTTTGCCTTGGAAGTGATCAAAAGAAGAGATGGAGGCTTTCAAACAAAGGATAAGCTACTCATAGCAAGCATGCTGAACACAAGTATATGAACAATTGAAAGGATTTGGAAAATAGCTCAGGACCAGATTGAAAAAGGGAAATAAGTTGATGTGTCGACCCAAAGGAAGGGACATGTTGGCCGTAAGAGAAAAGATTTGGAACTCTCAAGGGTAACAACAATCCCACTGAATAAAAGGAGAACGCTTCGATCTCTAGGAAAGTCTTTGGGTGTTAAGCGCTCAACCTTACACTTAAGGTTTAAGTGGGGTGAGTTGAAGCGCCACACTAGCAGCCTGAAGCCATTGCTGACAGAAGCAAACAAGATCAAAAGACTAAAATTCTGCCTCTCTATGCTCAACAAGAACTCCTTGTCATCTCCTCGGCCAGCATTCAAGGATATGGACGACATGGTCCACATAGATGAGAAATGGTTCATTATGACAAGGGAGAGGAACATGTACTATCTACACCCTCAAGAACCTAAACCCTTGCGCACTGTGAAGAATAAGAATAGCATTGGAAAAGTGATGTTCTTAACTGCGGTTGCCAAGCCAAGGTATCGTCAAAATGGCAAACTCGCATTTGATGGCAAGATTGGCATGTGGGCCTTTGTTAAGGAAACTCCAGCTGTTAAAAAGAGTAAGAATAGAGAAAAAGGGACACTTGAGGTAAAACCAGTGAAAGTTACTCGAGATATCATGAGGAACTACCTCTGCGACCTAGTGATTCTAGCCATCCAGGAAAAGTGGCCTGATGAGGATATAGGAAGAACAATCTTCATCCAGCAAGATAATGCCAAACCTCACATCCTCCCTGATGATGATGGTTTTCAACAGGCCGTAAAACAGACTGATCTGGACATTAGATTGCTGCAACAACCTCTAAATAGTCCAGACATGAATGTGCTTAATTTATGTTTCTTCAGGTCTCTACAGTCCCTCACTGATACCAGAGCACCAAACAATATCAGGGAGTTGATATGTGGTGTGGAGGAAGAATACAATGACTACGAGGTCGACAAACTATCTCGAAGCTTCTTGACACTCCAA
This sequence comes from Dactylis glomerata, assembly GCA_007115705.1. NCBI lineage: Eukaryota > Viridiplantae > Streptophyta > Magnoliopsida > Poales > Poaceae > Dactylis > Dactylis glomerata. Next base: position 882,939 of record QXEO01000306.1, read on the forward strand.
TCATGCATGATTGAGGTAATGAAGGATGGAGGAGGGATAGGCTATGATATCCCCCACATGAATAAAGACCAGCTCCTAGCAAAAGGAAGTCTTGGAATCGCTCTAACTATCTCGGCAGACCTACTTGTAACAACCAGAGACCTTGTACGAGTAGCAGAGGTGGAAACAAAGAAGCCCCTTCCTAACAGTAAGCAGAGAGGCAAGAATGATAAGGGAAATAAGAAATTTTCCATTTCATCCAGGAAACCCCATTCAGTGGTATGTAATACTCCCTTTGTGCAGTATATCTTTGCCAAGTTTCAATTTAATAAGTACTCTCTTTGTGTAGGGAGCTGGTCTTCAGAATATGGGTAACACATGCTTTCTAAATGCAACTCTTCAGTGCATCACTCATACTGTCCCACTTTTTAAGAAGCTATGTTGCACTGACCACTCCATTCCATGCTCATGTATGTATTGTTTCAATTTATGCTCACCGAAATCCTTTTTTATTGCTTTGCTTTGCATGATTAGTTCAATTGTTACATATAGATGATCAAGATGGGTTCTGTTCCTTCTGTGCCCTTAAAGAACACATGGAAGAATCGATTCAAAGGTCTGGATCTGTTTTAGTGCCAGCAAGGTTCAAAGATAATTTAAGCAGTATCCTTGACATTCGTGTTCCTTGACAAGATTCTCTATAATTGTGTATTGCCATTCGTGTTCCTTGACAAGATTCTCTAGAATTATCTTCAGATTTTATTCCAGGACAACAAGAGGATGCACATGAGTTCCTTCGTTGCTTGTTGGAAAATTTGCATCAGTGCACCTCATCTTTGAATGATGACAGTATTGTCAAGCAGGTTTGGAGGTTGACTAAAAAGCCAGGTATAATTATGTATTGCCATTCGACTAAAAAGATTTTTTTTAGTGCACATGTGTTCTAACTAATGCAATTCTTTTCATATACTCCGTAGTTGACATGTCGTGATTGTGGGCACTGCTCTGATACAGTTGAGCCCTTCCTTGATCTCAGCTTGGAGATTGATCAAGTTGATGACCTTATTGCTGCATTGGAATGTTTTACTAAGGTGGAGAAAATTGGTGATGTTGAGAACAAGCTAACCCGTGAAAGGTGCAAGGTTCAAGTTTGTAAGGACAAGAGGCTTGTGATTGATGAAGCACCTAATGTTCTTGCATTTCAACTCAAGCGCTTCACCACACTTGGCAATTCAGTTCAAAAGATTGACAAGCATGTGGCATACCCATCAGAACTTGATTTGAAGCCGTTCCACAGTAGTCCAGAGAAGGAGGTTAGTTTTTGTGCTCTTGTATGGTTGTATCAGAAACTAAAAATACTGTATGACCTTTTTTGATGTTTTGTTTGTATTTTCAACTGCATCAGGACCTTAAATATGACCTCTATGGAGTCACTGAACATTCTGGCTTACCTAACTATGGCCATTATGTGTCTGTCATTCGTTCTTCACCAAGCAGTTGGCACTTGATGAATGACTCACTTGTAGGTTTCACAAGTCACTTGCCATTTCCTTTCATCACACGGATGTTTTCACCTTGTAATAGTCTCATGCTTTTGTTGCAGGTTGATTCCATTAGTGAGACAAGTGCACTACGACATGAAGCATATGTTCTCTTGTATGTTAGGCAGGGCATGTTTCCGTGGTTCTCAAGCTTGCTAAATGAAGCTAATGAGACAAGTCCACATAGAACATCTGTCCAACATGAGCATGATGTGTTTGACTTTGAGAAATTATGTAAGGATTTCTTTCCACAATGTATAATTTGGAGTACTAGGGAATATGTAAGGAGTGTTTCTAAATGTCTCCTTTACAGGTGAGGAGGCTACTTTGTTGATGCATGTGACTGAACATCAAACGAAAGTGAATAAACCAAAGACTACTTTGTTGATGGGCATGACGTCCTGCAGTGGCCCTCGAATTAACCACACAGTGGCACAAGAAACAATAGGCGAAAATTTGACATGTATGCAACACTAGTTATAGCAAGGTTGTTCTCTTCTATGTATGCACAGGAAACAAATAGACATAATTTTTTTAAGAAACAAAGCATTTGAGGAGTACCTTTTTTTGCTTAATCTCATACTACGACAAGAGACCTCATTATACAGAGAAAATTCCTACTTTGTCTATATATGCAAGGTTGTTATATACTGCCCTACTTACATCTCTATCTACCAAGTAAGGGAAACTGAAAGAGAAACTCTAGCTGAACAAGTGCTAATATTAACTAAAGACTAACTTGTATGGGTATCAAAATTGTTCAGTTGACATTAGGAATTTGGAAATGCATATGTAAATAAGCGACATATGTACCAGGTACGTACATGTAGTTGTCATGGCCTCAGGACATGAGCATGTTGTCCAGCCCACACCCCTCGGAGTAGGCCCCCAACTTGGTGTTGAATGCTGGGTTGTGGTAGTCAGGGTTCTCCTTCATTAGAGATACAGAGAGCAATCAGGCTTCAGTCTTTGATTATCATCTATTGCCTGTACATCTATTGGTAGAACCACCACAGTCTTGTTTCCTGATTTTCCTGCAAACAGATGTCATCAACATAGCATAGTAACCACTCATCATATTCTGAAGAAAATGATGCTAGTAGCCATTTGATCAACATTCAAGAGGTCCAAGTCGAGCCCAGCTCCAAAGGCGTACCTCCTCCCCAACAACTCCACCTCCTCCCTCACATCTTATCAACATTCAGCACATGACCAGCAAGAAGCATCAGGTAATCACAATGCATATACTGCAGCTCCAAAGGAGTATGCTCAGATTAGATTGATGCTCAGCCAGCCGCAATGTAGAGATACAGAAAAATGTGAAAGTAGAGCTGCATCGGCAATTCAGCACCGGCTGTGCACGGTCTCGTAGCGCTCCTCCAGCCAGAGTAGCAGGGAGACGCAGCGGTGGCTGGGCACGGCCTTGACCCCGAACTCGTTGCAGGCACGGGAGATGCAGTTCTACATCTGCGACCTGAAGAAGCGGCCGTGGTCAGGGAGCGGCACGCCGAGGGAGGAGGCGACGGAGGCGAGCGCGTCGTGGATACTGACGCTGTTGATGGAGGTGTTGGGGAAGAAGCGGGTTAACTGGAGGGAGAGCGTGGCGTCGCACACCACCAGCTCCCACACCTTCTTCCCCCTGGCATCCAGGATCCCCTCCGCGTCCACCTCCTCCGGGTCCAGGTAGCGCACCTCTGCATCGGCAATTCAGCACCGGCATGGCCTCAGCGAAGGCGGCGTGGCCGGAACGGCTGCAGGGACGCTGACGACTGGGGGAATCGATGCGGCTGCCAGTGTCTGGCCCATCCGGCCGAGGAGGATGCGGTGCCGGCGGCCAAGGCAAGAGCTTTGCAAGAAAAGGGGATCCTTTCCCCTTGATCTCCACGATAGCGACGGTCGGTGGGGACGAAGGTGAAGAGGAACAGCAGATCAAGCAGCGTCGGCGACGGATCAGCGGCGACATGCGCGACGGAGCTGCGGCGGCACGGGCGACGGTGCAGGCTGTGCGGCCGACAGAGCACAGGCGAGCGGAAATGAGAGAGGGCGGAGGTAGGAGGGTGTTTTTCTCCAGGTGAAATAACGTAGGGGGTTTTCTACAAAATAACGTGTCCGACGTCTATTCCCGGACGGAGGGAGTAGTATTAATGTGGTTCAAAAATCTAGCATGAAACCAAACTTAGTGCATTCTGGTCAGTGAATATAAGGATGGCTTAAGAAACACATTATATCAGGTTGAAATTCTCAACTAACATTTTGCAAATAGAAGTATATTAGTAGTACTTTCTTTTTGAAGAACCAAACCTTAGCCCTCAGTATAGGTGCAAAACGAGAGAGATAGGCAACAGTGCACAATGTATTCATCAATATGCTGGTGTATATATACACCTTACAAACGAAGGAAAAGAATCCTAACCATTAAATCCTAGCGCTACACCAAATCACAATACATGAAATGAATTTACGACAATGTGCTATATCTGAAATTACAGTGAACCTACAGATTAGTCGAAGCACCACAACACTAATTTATTAGTAATGTTACGTTCAAATACCGTCCCTCTCAGATCTCACCTACCATTCGATCCCCACTCCTTGACTAGTTCGATACAGAACAATGACAGAAGAAACAGAGTAAATTCAGGCGCTGATTTCTTCCAAAAAAAAGGCACAATTGATACCGGGAATTCCGTGTTCATCTTTTGAAGTGCAAAAAAGCGAACTTACAGGCCTACGACCCGCCCATCCTCCGAGCACGCCACGCCGAACCAAGAACATGGGCTAGCGTCCCCTGCGTCCCAGTCCAGCAGAGCGCTGCGCGGATCGGCCTCCACCGTCTCCCTAAACCTCAAAAGAGCGAGACCTGCAGAATCCAGCACACAAACAAACCCCTAAGCAGAGTCAGATTGAGACATCGGACACCAAGTAACCGCCGCCATAGGAAGGAAGGAAGCGGCGGAAATAGCAATCCGGTGGTGGTACCTTGCTGGTTCAGAGCCGCGCACAGCTCGAACCCAAGCGGACCCAGAGCAGGAGGCACGCCGCGGGAACGGGGCTGGCAATGTTCCTCCCCCTCCAAGTACTGGAACCAATATCTTCGCTACACGCTCAGGCGACTGGAGATGAGAACGCGGGCTGACTGGGGCTCGGGGAAGAGGCGATGGTGAGAGGGAGGAGCGGTGTGAATGGTGGTGGCGGTGACGGTGGGACGTCGAAAGGAGCGGCCTGGGCGGAGGGGAAGGAAGGTGGCGGCGGATCTGGATCTGGGCGAAGGGGAAGGTGGAGGCGAGATGGGGCTCGGGTGCCCGGCTAGGGTTTCGGGATTTGGTTTTGTTTGGTGGGTTGGCGAGCTCGGGCAAGGGGGGAAATATGGGCCGTTGGATGGAGATCATCTGACGGTTCAGGAGCGCTCAGTGGGGTGATCCGCGGGTTGTCCGTATCTGTCCTTTGATTGGCTGACAATAAGTTTCCAGATTGAGATTTTACTATATTTTTATAAACGGCAAAAAATACGTAAAAATTAGGGTGTTCATAGCTGATAAAAGTATCATATATTGTGCAAACGTGTTCGACTTGGAATGACAAACAATATTGTTGAAGGAAGTTTTCATTTTTGTTGCACGAAAAAAGGCATTTTTATTTTCTAAGTGCCATAAATCGATATTTTTGTGAAGGAGCTACCAAAATTCAATTTGACAATTAGACCAAAAAAATCTCCAAAAATAGTAGATCACTTAGGGTTTACAATTCAGCACTTGGTTGAGCAATAACCTATTTATAGGTATTTTTATTTTTCTGATACTTTCTACCGATTCAGCTGGAAGCGAACCCAATTTGAACTACAAGTGCTTCATAGTTTGTTCATGATTTTTTGAAAAAATTATTTTTAGGTGCACAAGTTGCTATTTCATCATAGATCTACAAAAAGTTTCAAAAGATTCCACAGTGATCTATGAACGACCACGCCCGCTGTTTTGACCGCCTTTTAAAATTGATATAAGAAATTCAAAACAAATAAAAAAATAAAAATCTTTCGCATTGCATCATGTTATGTGACCTAATTGCAAGGAAAAATAATAAACTTAGAATATTATAATTTTTTAGAAAAAGTGTTTCCAAAACAGAGCTATCATGTATGAAGATTCTGGGAATGATGTTTTGGCATATGGGAGCATATGCTCCCGATTTTTAAATTTTGATTTAAATACATTTCAAAACGTTAAAAAATTTGGACACAAAATTTGACGCGTATGTCTCGACATTCTATATGCTTACAAAGTCGTTCCACGAAAAACCGACATTTTATGTGTCGTGTGTAAAAAGACAAAATTTAGTCTTAAAAAATGGCATTGTATGAGACATTTCTTTGTCTTTTTAACACAAGCTACAAAAAATGTTGGTTTTTGGTGAAACTTGGCGTGCACACTTAAAATGTTGAAACGTACATGCGAAATTTTTGTTTAGAATTTTTTGACATTTCAAAATAGTTTTTCCCGGCGCGGGAGCATATGCTCCCATGTTCCGAATTGGATTTCCGGAAGATTCTTAGCTTTTAAGCCAAGCTACCAAAGATATGGCTATAATCATGACATAGTTTGTTCAAATGATCCTATATTGTGCAAAAGTGTTCGACTCGGAATGACAAACAATATTGCTGCAGGAAGTTTTCATTTTTTTGCATAAAAAGTCATTTTTCATTTTCCGATTGCCACAAATCAATATTTTTGTGAAGGAGCTACCAAAATTCAATTTTATAATTGGACCAAAACAATCTCCAAATATACTAGACCACTCAGGGTTTAAAAAAATTAGCACTTGGTTAAACAATAAACAATATGTAGGTATTTTCTAAATTTTGGATAACTTTTTGCCGATTCAGCTGGAAGCGGGTCCAATTTGAACTACAAGTGCTTCATAGTTTGCTTGTGATTTTTTGCAAAAAATATTTTTAGATTCACAAGTTACTATTTTATCATAGATCTACAAAAAAAATCATAAGATTCCACCCATATCTTCAAAAGAGCTACCATGTACGAAGATTCTTAACTTTTAAGCTAAACGACCGATGCCATGGCCACAATCATGGCATAGTTTGTTCAAATGATCCTATATTGTGCAAAAGTGTTTGACTCAGAATGATAAACAATGTTGTAGAAGGAAGTTTTCATTTTCTTTGCATGAAAAACTCATTTTTTTTATTTTCTAAGTGGCGCAAATCGATGTTTTAGTGAAGGAGCTACCAAAATTCAATTTGAAAATTGGGCCAAAACAATCTCAAAAAATATTAGAACACTTAGGGTTTAAAATTCAGAACTTGGTTTAATAATAAACCATTTATAGGTATTTTTAATTTTCTGACAACTTTCTGCCGATTCAGCAGGAAGCGGGCCCAATTTGAACTACAAAGTGCTTAATAGTTTTCACTTAATTTTTTTTAAAATTGATTTTTAGATGCACAAGTTGCTATTTCAATAGAAATCCATAAATATTTTTGCAAGATTAAACCCCTAGCTAAGTGTGATCATGCCCACCATTTTAAAGATATTTCGAAACAACATAAGAGAATTAATAAAGATAAAAGGAATGCTCACATATATGAATAACTCACCAACATGAAAATTATGAGTCTAAGCGAGTTGAACAAAGTTGCTTTTTGAATCATTTCAATCTGAGCTTATATGCAAATTTTGTGGTCCAATTACTCAAGTAGTTCCTAAATTATTCATAACAAATTGTTTTTAGGAAGCTATTTGGGCCGAAATCATTTGGCAGCCCGTATTATTCATGGAGGATAGTTGATGGGCCGGCCAAGTTTGGTATAGTCCCAGACCCAACAGATTCCGATTAGGCATATAATGGACCGAATGCATTATTTGATACAAGTGATTTGGTGGTGTAGTGGTAAGGGATGGTGGAACATGGAGGTCTTGAGTTCGAGTCCACCCGAACAGATATTTTGCGAGAAATATTTTCCTTGTCCACATGACATGTGGGACCCACATGAGAACGGGTGGGATCCACCTAGCAGGTGGGGTAGGGGGTGGTGGCGAGTGGGACCCACCTGATAGGTGGGGTAGGGCGGGTGGGACCCACCTGATAGGTGGGGTAGGGCGGGTGGGACCCACCTAGCAGGTGGGGTAGGGGTGGGACCCACCTATTGGGTGGGGTAGGGGTGGGGGACCCACCCGTCATATTAGTCAAAGAGTCAATATTACAATGGGTCCCAGTCATCAGAGCATTGACACGTAGGCATCAATGTCACCTAGACATTGACACGTATGCATGAATGACACCTAGACGTTGACCATTTAATGCTGAGGTGGACGCCTAGTCACGCTGGTTATAGTGGTATGACCATTTAAATTGGTCATAAGCGGCAGAAAATCAATTAAAAATAATGTGGTAAATTTGATTATATAGGTTATGACCATTTCGCGTCTGAGCATTATGACCTTTTGCACTAAATTGGTCATAAGGATTAAGACCTTGAACCCTCTGAAATGGCTTACGACCATTTGATACGAGTTGGTCATAAATCCATGACAAATTTTTCTGTGGTCACTATGAGTTGGTCACTAGTCAACACATTTTTTGTAGTGGTTTTGGAGGTTGAGTCAGAGGAAAGTTGGACTTGGTTTCTGCAAAATTTGCGCGACCTTATAGATTATCCACCAGGACTTGCTATCCATACAGACACTTGTAAAGGTTTGGAGAGTGCAGTAGAAGCAGTATTCCCTGGAGTGGAGCATAGGGAATGTATGCGACACTTGGTACATAATTTTACAAAGAAATTCAAGGGTAAAGTTTATACTGACAACCTATGGCCAGCTGCATACACATGCAGTATTAGGAAGCATCTGTTTCATTTGGAAGTATCGTATAAACAAAAACCTGGGGTGAAGGAGTACTTGAATGAACATCATGGTAGGGTATGGTCAAGAAGCCAATTCAATAAAATTTGCAAGGTAGACTATGTAACAAGTAACCTTGCTGAGAGTTTCAATGCAAAGGTCAAGTCATTGAAAGGGCTTATGCTGTGGCAAATATTTGATAAGATTAGGCAGATGATCATGATAAAGATCAATCTGCGTCAAAGAATTACAGCCACAAAATATGTTGTCCATCTCATGCTCCCATCTTTGATTAAGTCTTTGCATGCCAGGGCAAAACAATTAAAGATGAAATGCATCAGAAAAGGAATGGAGGCTGAGGTAACCTACACTGACAGTAAAAATAGGCAATGGAGGTATCCAATGAGTTTGGTTGATAGGACATACCATTGTAGGCGATGGCAGATCCGTGGAATACCCTGCATACACGCATTGTTTTTCATGAGTGTTATAGCGGGTGCAGAAGGGGAAGTTGATCAGTATGTGTCAGAGTATTTCTCTGTTGCCAAATTTAGGGCTGCATATGCTATGAATGTTCCTACCTTGTTGGGAAAAGACCAATGGATGAAAGTCGATCCAGGCTTCAAACTGTATTCTCTAGTTTTGATTAGACCGGCAGGTAGGCCGAGGAAGAATAGGATCAGAGCTAGTGCAGAGGGTGGTGCACCGATTTGACAACGTAAGTGCAAACATTGTGGAACCCCTGGACATATTGCTAGGCTTTGTAAAAATCTAGTTGACCCAGCTTTTGGAATGGAAGATCAGGCGGGAGCAGCAAATGCAGAGGAGAATGAAGCAGCAATTCAACATGAGGAGATTGAAGCAATGAATTGAGAGCTGCTTGAACTGATGAATCGAGAGCTGCTTGAACCGATGGATTGAGAGCTGCTTGAACAGATGAATCGAGAGCTGCTTGAACCGATGGATCAAGAACAAAGGGAACAGATGGATCTAGAGGCTGTTGAAGCAATGCATAGATAGGTGAGTAAAGGAATTGATCGAGAGCTAGGTAAACCGATGGATCAAGAGCAGATTGTAGAAGCAAGGGAAGAAAATGCATTAGAAGAAAGAGCACAAGCTTCGTATAATATGGTTGTCTCGGTCTTGGCACAACCTGAAGAGAAGAAGAAGAAGAACAAGAAAGAGGGCAAAAGGAACTTAGACACCGGTAATATCCCTGATAGGGTTACCCGGAGTAAGGTGGTGGACCCAGTGAGTCACACCAGGAGCAAGAGAAAGATTTTATTTTGAACAATTAATTTGAATGTATGTGTTATTGCAAGTTTTCTATGGTCATGCACCTCGAATAAGTTCATCGCTTAAGCCACATTTATCATTTTCTAAGTGACTAAACTCAAAAAATATAGTTTTGGGTTTAGTTTAGTTCAAAAAAAATCAAAATAATTCAAAACATGGTGGAACCTTCCCATGGAGTCTTGTTATGTTACCTACAACCTAGAGAAATAATAATGGAAAAGGAATTTTATCATTTTCTAAGTGAATAAACTCAAAAAATATAGTTTTGGGTTTAGTTTAATTAAAAAATCAAAATAATTCAAAACATGGTGGAACCTTCCCATGGAGTCTTGTTATGTTACCTACAACCTAGAGAAATAATAATGGAAAAGGAAATTTATTATTTTCTAAGTGACTAAACTCAAAAAATATAGTTTTGGGTTTAGTTTAATTCAAAATAATTCAAAACATGGTGGAACCTTCCCATGGAGTCTTGTTATGTTACCTACAACCTAGAGAAATAATAATGGAAAAGGAAATTTATTATTTTCTAAGTGACTAAACTCAAAAAATATAGTTTTGGGTTTAGTTTAATTCAAAATAATTCAAAACATGGTGGAACCTTCCCATGGAGTCTTGTTATGTTACCTACAACCTAGACAAATAATAATGGAAAAGGAAATATAGAGATATGAAGTTTTTCCCAAAACCACGTCCTAGTCCATGAGCTCCTAGCTATGAAGATGCAGGGCTTTCTACTCAACACACCTCCCAAATACCCACTATGCTTACAAACTTTGTCCAAATGAGTCCAAATTCATCACACTTGTGTATCTTTGAATTGCAAATAATATCACGTCGGCCAAAATATACTATATTGTTCAAATAACACAATCTAACAATTTTTATGCCAAAAGCTTCAATTTCCCTTACTCCCTTTATTATTTGGGTGCCCCTGTTTTACTTAGTTTTACTCAGTTTTCCCCCTCAGGGTCCACTTGTTTTACTCAGTCCTACTCAGTTTTGCCCTTCCGATAAACACTTCCTCACTTTTCCCCCTCTTAGTTCTACTCAGTTTTCCTTACTTGTACTCACTGGCTGATCTCTGATTGGTCGAGATGTATGTCACACGGATCTTGGTTGGTTGATAGCTCAACGTACGCTTGCACCATGGGATCATTTATGATCGGACAGCCTATATATCTCTCTCTACCTTGATGGACGCATATGGAGAGAAGAGCAGAGCACATGCCTACCAACCCTAGCAGTCACATCTTTCTCTCTTACTCTGGCGGTCTCTGCGGCGCGGATCTGCAGCGTGCATGCGTGCGTGCGGCGACGCAGATCTAACCGTGCGGCGGCGTGGATCTAAGAGTGCCGGTGAGGATCTAAGAGTGCCGATGAGGATCTAACCCTTAGAAATAGTTGAAATGTCTCTCTCTATCTCACTTTCGTTTATCTTCTCAGATCTGTTGATGATGAAGAACACCAAGACGGTGGCCATGCTGACAGTGCTCACCGATGCCCAGAGAATTGAAGCCATCGCCTACAACATCGCTGCGACCTACAACATCGCTACGCCGTCGCAGATCCAGCCTTCAATGTCGGAGCCTGCCGATGTCTCACTTCCGTTACCCTCCTCGGATCTGTTGCTGATGGACACCAAGACGGCAGCCGTGTTGACAGTGCTCACCGATGCCAAGATGATTGAAGCCATCGCCTACAACATCACTATGACCTACAACATCGCTGCGATGGCGCAGATCCAGCCTTCAGTGTCGGAGCCTGCCGATGTATCACTTCCGTTGCCCTCCTCAGATCTGTTGCTGATGGACACCAAGATGGCGGCCGTGCCGACAGTGCTCACCGATGCCTAGAGGATTGAAGCCATCGCCTACAACATCACTGCGACCTACAACATCGCTGCACCGTCACAGATCTAGCCTTCAATGTCGGAGCCTGCCGATGTCTCACTTTCATTGCCCTCCTCAGATCTGTTGCTGATGGACACCAAGACGGCGGCCGTGTCGACAGTGGTCATCGATGCCAAGACGATTGAAGCCATCGCCTACAACATCGCCGCGATGGTGCAGATCCAGCCTTCCTCCATGTCTAAGTTTGCGGATGGCGCAGATCCAGCCACCAAGACGGCGGCGTTGCCAAGAGTGGTTGCGAAGCCGCAGATCCAGCCCTCCTCCATGTCTGAGTTTGCGGATGGCATAGATGACCACCCCTCAGTCGCCCGTCGTCCAGGCCCTTCTAGCCCATCGGTGCGCGGTCGTGTTCAATGCCGCAAATTGGGATAAATTATGATAAATTTGTATTTTTCAATTTCAATTTAGGATAAAATTGTTCAAACTACTACCTCCGTCTCAAAAAAAGCTTCTCCACTTTCTCGATGTGTCCCTGTACATCTGAATGTATAATTTAAATTCTATCCCAACTTGATTGGGAAGATTAATATGTATTTGATCCGAGAGGCTGGTACATGCTTTCACTTTTGGGATCCCTTCACTTTTGGAACTCATCCAAATTCACTTTTGGGATTCCTTCTCTTTTATAAGATGTTCATGTATGCTAAAATTATCGCGCGCATTACTTAGCACAACTAGGAATTTGTACGCCAAAATACAGTGGTATGAGCCACACCAAAATACAGTGGTTAGAGCCATCTACTGAATAACAATTCTATACTATCTAAATCATCTACCACAACCACATAACTGCTAGGACAGGGATGACACCTAATAAAACTGCCCAGATGAATCTACTTTTCGCCTCTCCCATCACTTAAAGTTCATGTTCTAGATTTTCTACCACTTGATCAGATACGGCAAGATATGTCTCAAGTATCAACTTCTCCTTGCGAATAAGCTCTGAATTCTTCTTTTCTTCCTCCATAGTATGCTTCAGCTCGAATATCATCAGGTTTTTACGGGCCAATTCATCAGCTAAATTGGCCACCTGCTCCTCCAAATCCATCCTCTGGCTACACCACTGGGTCGATTCATCTTGGTATGCAATGTACCGTGGATCATCGGCATCGGCACTTAAATTCACTCCAACAGCTTGCCTGGCACACTGTAACAATAATGGAAAAAAGAACAACTGAAATCACTCCAACAGGCCATAGTGGCACTTAAATTCAATAGTAGTACAGAGAGCAGAAGCTAGATACCTACACTTCCGATGAGGTAGGAGAAGTAGAACGTGGCCACGACATGATCGAATCCCCACCCTTGCTGGTGTACCCGCTATGACCAGACATTGAGGACTATTTCGCACCTGCAAACTCTAATAAATTATGGGAACCGAATTGATTAGGGGGCGGGGGAGGTGGAAGCGGAGGTCTTACCAAGCTATACTACCAACTGGTGCGCGGAACAAATCCCGATCGCCATGGGCGGCAGATCTGCTTGTGGCGGACTTTCCTGCGGTGGGTACAATATGTGGGGACGAAACAAGTGCTGGAGCCATGGTTGACGTGCAGCGCCGCAGTCCGTCTGATGCCGCCGGGGGAGCCGACGGCGCGACGGGGCGCCGGCGATGGCTGCTCTGTCCGAGGGTGGGGAACGAGCTGCCAGCGGTTCTCCAATTGAACGGATCGTATGGGCACCTAGAGGGGGGGTGAATAGGTGCTACTCAAAATTTAATTCTTTTTCAATTTAGGCTTGACACAAAAGGTAAATTCTCTAGATATGCAACTAAGGTGAATTTACCTATATGACAACAAGCAAGCTAAGCAAGATACAAGTAGTAAAGGCAATAAAGGATAGAGGTAACCGAGAGTGGAGCACACGGAGACACGGATGTAATTCCCGTAGTTCCTTCCTTTTTAGGGGAAGTACGTCTACGTTGGAGGGGTGTGGTTACCACAAAGGCCTAACCAACGCCACAAAGGCTCACCCTATTCTCCGGTGCAAGCTTCCGCCACAAAGGCCTAGCTTACTTTCCACTAAGGGATTCCTCAAGGTGGAATCGGCCTTTACAAAACTTGGGGCACAACTCCACAACTGAATTGGAGGCTCCCAAGCACCACAAAGAACTCAATCAGCAAGTATCAAGATTTCAATCACACAAATCAAGGTCAAGGGACACAAGGGAACCCAAGACCAAAGGGCCCTCAAGCAAATGAGAGGGGAAATCAAATCGCTTTGGTGAGGATGTAGATCAAGGCCTTCTCCTTCGATTCTCCAAAGATCAAGAGCTTTGGTGGGTTGAGGGAGGAGATCTTGCAAATTTGGTGGCTCCAAATGGGTGTTCTTCTTGCACAGCTCAAGCAGCTTGAGGTGGAAGAAGGGGAGGGGTATTTATAGCCCCTCCCAAAATGTAGCCGTTGCTGACTTGGAGGGGCGGATTATCTGGCTGGCCGGATTATTCGGCCCCCTGGCCGGATTATCCGCCCCCCACATCTGGATGACGCCGACTCTGGTCCTTAGCCGAAATTCTGAGGTCATCGAAGGGGGGCGGAATATCCGGCCCCCTGGCCAGAATATCCGGCCCCTATACTGGGTGACGCCGATGCAGGTCCTTAGCCATTTTCGAGCACTCGCCGGGGGGGGCGGATTATCTGGCCCCCTGGCCAGAATATCCGGCCCCTATACTGGGTGACGCCGAGCCAGGGACTTAGTCATTTTTCGGCCACACACCAGAGGGGGCGGATTATCCGGACCCTGGCCGGATTATCCGGCCTGGAACATTCTTGAGCTGTAAAATCTACATCACTTAACACACATAAAATTCCTAATGTTGTTATCTAACACACAAAATCTGAGGGATACAAAGTTTGCACTTTCAATCTCCCCCTTTTTGGTGTTAGATGACAACACTAGGATTTGCAAGAGAGATCGAATATTTCAAACAACAAATATTTGAGCGAGGAATAAAGCTCCCCCTAAATGTGTGCATCTACACAAATGAGTTTAGAGGAGACATACCTTTGCATAGATAACTCAATCATTATGGAATTCCGAATATGATAATAACGAGATATCGGACAATAATTCCATAGCCATCTCACACATATACCAAGTGCTCACAAAACATAAGTGAATAAACATAAGGTTCCACATGGCACATATAAACCATATAACATAGTCTCATGCACACGGTAGAAGCAAATAAACCACACGACACGAAGTTTCAAACTTTAAGACAAGTAAACTAAGAAGAAACACAAGCGTCAACTGAATGATAAATGCGCAAGCTTGTGTTTCCACCCATGCAAATCCCGTGAGACTCCTAATAGAACTACTTCACCCCCTTTGGCATCAAGACACCAAAAAGAGAGAAGAGCGATGCTACATGCCCCGAGGAATCAATCCTCCCAATCACCGATGTGGTTGGAGTCCTCAGCATACTCAGCTCCATCATCATCATCTCCGCCATCATCCTCATCGGCTCCAGCATCTTCATCCTCATTCTCCACGTCCTCCTCAGCCTCTGCATGAGCACCTCCTGCGGGAGCATCTGGAGCAGCAAAGAGATGCTTCTACATCTCAACCCAGTTGTAGCAGTCGGTGTTCCAAGCTTCATAGGACGTAGGTGCAGTAGGAGTGGGATCGGCGGTCTGAGCACCACTGAGACGGTGAAGGATCAGCTGCTGGGTGTCCTGAATGTTCTTCCTCTCAACATAGGCCTGGTAGTTCTCATGGTGGATCTCTACCTTCATGCACAGAACATTCCGCTCAAACCAACTGAGCTTCCTCACCTCCCTGGACATAGCAGACGCAGCAGCCCTCTGATCATGTGTAGAAGCACTCGACCTTGCATCTGCCATGAATGTGCTAGGATAGGCAGCTGATGGAGCAGTAGACCTCTTCTTCTTGACATACATCTTCTTGACAAGGTGCTCCACACAATCATCATGGATATCATAATCTCCAAGGGCATGCTTGATGAGGAGCATGATGTAAGGAGCATATGGCACAGTGTTCCTCTGAATGATAGCATCCTTGATCTCATAGAAGATGAAATCCATCACATCAAGGGTAAAGTCCTCAGCAGGGTCAGTCGAAGTGGAACACTCATGAGCAAAAGCGAGGAGGTCAACAAGAGATGTGCAAATGGCATCATTGTTACCACCACTAGGAGCAATGTTCTCTCTGAAAATGCGAACAAGCTGATCATAGAGGGGATGCAGGCCATTGATGAAGCCCACAATGCCTGTGGAGTCATAGAGGTCATACAGCTTATCCTTGTCAGGCTTGGTCCCCGAATTGTGAATACGGCGACCCACAGGAGTGTCTCCATTATACGCATACCCCAAGAGAGAGGCAAACATAGAGAAGTCCGATGTACACTCATGCTCTCCGGTCATCCACTTCATAGACTTCTGAGCATTGGGCAAGATCACAAGAGTAGCATAGAACTGCTTGATGAGACCCGGATTAAAGTTGCACTGAATGCTAGCCAACCCCATCAACCCCATCTTCTCAACCACAGAGATAGCTTCAGCAAAATAGGTCTTGCTGCGAAGATGATCAAAATCAATCGGATGCATCGGGCGACAAGGATTCTTCAAAGGCTCATAGACATCATGGAAAATCCCCCACTGCTCTTCATTCCAGAAACCACGGTCCTCAATATCTTCATCTCTTGCTGTGGTGTACCAATTGTTGCGCCGCAAAAGAATGTAGTCGGCCTCTGGCATGCTCTTGTATTTAGGACGTGCCGCTTTGCCTTTGCGACGATGGGCTTGAGCCTTGGCAGCCTTCTCTTTCTCAGCTTTCCTAGCAGCTTCTCTCTAACGCTGACGGATTACAACCTCATCAACTAGGACTCCTTCCTCATTCCGAATCAACCGGCGCTTGCGCTTCAGCATACTCGAACCACCTGTGAAAGAGAGGTGCAAGGATAGCATGGGGATAAGCATATGCACATGAGTTACGGAAAGGATCAAAGAACCATGTAGTATGAACAAACAACCTTTACTAAAACATCAATTTGAGGGCAGCAACAATCAAAAAAAAATTGACAGTGAACTCCCAGGCCGGATTATCCGGCCAGGTCTGCCCCCCTCAAAAAAAATTCTAAGTGTTGCTGCAGCCTACAATTTGATAGATCGGGGAGGAAGAGCCATACAACATGATTCATGTGTGTCAAAAACAACAACTAGAGGGCCAAAACACCAAGAATATGCAAGGGCAAAATCACATCCTAGGGATAGAACAATACCCGCATCCATTGCGAAATTGGCTTGGTGAAGGCCCTCCAAAGGTGGAGGAGGTCAAATCCTGGCAAAATCCGTCCAAGGGGATGGCTGGAACTCTGGCGGCGGCGGCGGAGAGGCGGCAGCGGTAGGAGAGAGTAGGGAGGGTTAGGGTTGGAACTGCCCAGAGGCAGCCCAGCCCGCCCCCTTACATACTCGGCCATCACTTAGGCCGGATTATCCGGCCCTGGGGGCAGATAATCCGCCCCCCGGATATTCCGCCCAGGGGGCGGATATTCCGGCCTAGGAGCCAGAAATAGACCAACTCGAAATTTTCAAAAATAGATGTTGTTTTGATGGAAAATTTGAACTCGTGTGCATAGATTAGATGTCTTGAGGTAGGATGGCTTAGGTGAGAGAGCAAACATGGAGTGGTTCTCAGCACTTAACATTGCAAGAGCAAATCAATGAAAGATCCAGTGCAAGTGCCTTCCCATATCAAAAAAAGAAACAAAACCGAGAGAGAACACCAAGACCTCAAATAAGATATGCAAGGAATCAACTCTTCACAAAGAAGAGGTCGGTGGCCGAAGCCACCATGTTTGAGTGTTATGGCATTGGACCGCGAAGATGTATCTTGGATCCATAACCACTACTCGTCATTGAAGCTCATATATCACAAAAATGATATTAAGAGAATGATATGATTACTATTGGTATTATGGGGGAAGGGATAGCCCAATTAATTAGGACCGCACTCCCCCTATCTCCATGCCCACACCTAAACCAAACAAGCATTGAAATATAGGTGTATTTGCAAGATGTTCAAGCCACACTCCTTGAATCGATGATATTTAGCTCATTCCTCAAATATCCAAATCTCGATGAAGAGGCTTCGTGAATATATCGGCAAGTTGATCCTTGGTGCTAACATAAGCAAGCTCAATATCACCACGGGCAACATGATCTCTAATGAAATGATTCCGGATCTCAATATGCTTGGTTCTTGAATGTTGCACCAGATTATAGGCGATCTTGATAGCACTCTCATTGTCACATAAAAGAGGCACTTTGTCACAATTGACACCGTATTCCTTTAAAGTTTGCCTCATCCATAACAATTGAGTGCATCCACTTGCGGCGGCAATGTTTCGGCTTCAGCGGTGGAGAGAGATATACAATTTTGCTTCTTAGAAGACCAACACACCAAAGACCTACCAAGAAATTGGCAAGCTCTGGAGGTTGATTTCCTATCATCCTTGTCACTAGCCCAATCCGAATCCGTGAAGCCACAAAGAGAGAAATCCAAGCCTTTGGGATACCAAAACCCATAAGTTGGGGTATGAACCAAATATCGAAAGATCCTCTTAACCGCCATAAGGTGGCTTTCTTTAGGAGCGGCTTGATACCTTGCACACACACCTACACTCAACACAATATCGGGTCTAGATGCACAAAGGTAAAGCAATGAACCGATCATAGAACAGTATACCTTTTGATCCACGTTTTTACCATTGGGATCTAGATCAAGATGACATTTAGTGGCCATTGGTGTGGCGGCCCCATTTATTTCCTTCATCTTGAACCTCTTGAGCATGTCTTGGACATATTTGGCTTGATTGATGAAGGTCCCTTCTTTCAATTGCTTGATTTCAAAACCAAGAAAGAACTTCATTTCGCCCATCATAGACATCTCGAACCTATCGGTCATAATTCATTATTAAAAGCTTTGTTAGTAGAGCCAAAGATGATATCATCAACATATAGTTGGCATACGAAAAGCTCCCCATTGACCCTCTTAGTAAAAAGAGTGGGATCGATTTGCCCAACTTCAAACCCACGGTCTAACAACAACTCCCTAAGGTGCTCGTACCACGCACGTGGGGCTTGTTTAAGGCCATAGAGTGCCTTATGGAGTTTGTAGACATGGTTCGGGAAGTTGAGATCCTCAAACCCCGGGGGTTGCTTCACATACACTTACTCTTTCAATGGACCATTTAGAAAAGCACTTTTAATATCCATTTGTTGCAACTTAAAGTTATGATGAGTGGCATATGCAAGAAGGATACGGATGGACTCAAGACAAGCCACGGGAGCCTAAGTTTCTCCAAAGTCAATCCCTTCAACTTGAGAGAAACCTGTAGCAACCAATCTTGCCTTGTTCCTCACCACAATTCCATGCTCATCTTGCTTGTTCTTGAATATCCACTATGTGCCAATTACATTGCGGCACTCCTTTGGCTTCTCCACTAACACCCATACATTATTGCGCTTGAAGTTATTGAGTTCTTCATGCATAGCATCCAACCAATCCGGATCTTCAAGAGCTTCAAATACTTTATTGGGTTCAATCATGGAGATATAGGCATGATGTTTGCTAAATTGTGCCAATTGCCTCCGGGTTGACACTTTGCTCCTTAAATCTCCAATAACCCTCTCAAGGGTATGACCTTTAAGTTCCAAATCCCTTTCAACTCTTCTCTTGCGATGGGCTTCGATCTCCTCATTTGACCTTGGAGGAATCACTTGATCATCTTGATTGTTTCGGTCCCCGTCTTGACCATTAACTTGACCTTGATCATCATTGTCTTCATGAGTAGGTTGATCTTGGTCTTGTGAAGAATTAGGGGCGGTTGAGATAACCGGAGAGGATGGTGGTGCCCCTTGTTCTTCATGAAGGTCCTTGTCTTGTTCTTCTGTTGGTGCATTAGTTGCTTCCTTGGGAGAGGCTTGTTGAGCTTGTGAAGATGAAGGCTCTACTTGAGTAGAGCATAGTCCTTCTCGGTCCGCCACAAGGTGTCCCTCAATGGGGCGGAAAAATCCCACGCCCATTCTTCCTATGGCTTCTCGAGGTATTTCATCATCTACATCACAAGAGACAACATCTCGCCCCCCTTGGGAGCCATCATTCTCTTCGAATACCACACTACAAGATTCTTCAACACGTCCGGTGGACTTGTTGAAGACTCTATAAGTGTGGGATTCGGCACCGTAACCAACAAAAATACCTTCTATTGCTTTCGGATCAAATTTGCCTAAATGAACTCCTTTTCTTTGAAAGAAACACTTACACCCGAAAACTCGGTAGTAGGAGATGTTGGGCTTGCTTCCGGTGAGTATTTCACATGGAGTCTTGTTTAGGCCTTTGCGGAGGAAGAGCCGGTTTGAAGAGTGACAAGCCGTAGAGATAGCTTCGGCCCAAAAGTTGTATGGAGACTTAAACTCCGCCAACATGGACCTAGCCATATCCATAAGAGTCCAGTTCTTCCTTTTGGCTACACCATTTTGTTGAGGGGTGTATGCAGCGGAATATTGATGACGTATCCCCTCATCACTGAGAAACCCATTTAAGGTGTAGTTCTTGAATTCCGAGCCATTGTCTCTTCTAATTGCCAAAATAGTTTGCCCATGTTGATGTTCAACTTCCTTGGCAAAGTCAATGACGGTTTGTTGAGTCTCACTCTTATGCTTGAAGAAGTAGACCCAAGTATATCTTGAATAGTCATCAACAATCACCAAACAATATTTCTTCCCACCAAGACTTGCATGAGAGGGAGGACCAAAGAGATCCACATGAAGGAGCTCCAAGATCCTCTTGGAAGAAATGATAGTCTTGCTTGGGTGGGGAGAATCATGCATTTTTCCTAGAACGTAAACCCTGCAAACATGATCTTTGGCAAAATAAACATTCTCTTTTAGTCCGAGTATGTGGCCACCCTTGTGAAGGCTTTGCAAAGTTCTCATATTGACATGGGCTAGTCGGCGATGCCAAAGCCAACCCACATCAGCCTTTCCAAATAAACACATTGCACTTGTAGTGGTTTTCCCAGAGAAGTCCACCACATACAAGTTGTTTTCAATGTGCCCAACGAAAGCGACCTTTAGAGACTTGCTCCACAAGAGTACCACAATTTCATTATCAATGAAGATGGCAAAGCCCATCTTACCAAGTGCACGAACTGAAAGTAAATTGTAACCTAGGGTCTCAACAAGCATGACATCCACAAGGGAAATATCTGGTGCGACCACCACCTTGCCAAGACCCAATACCTCGGATTGTGACATGTCTCCATAAGTGACGGTTATGTTGTTGTCATTAGGCCTCATCTCCGTCATAATCTCCTTGCTTCCGGTCATATGACTTGTGCATCCACTATCAAGCAACCATTTTGATCCACCGGAAGCATAGTCCTACAAGAGATTATTGCTTGGTTTTAGGTCCCCATTTCTCAATGGTTCCTCTTTTGTTAGCAACAAGGGTCTTTGGAACCCAAATAGACCAAGCAACATAACCATCATTTGGACCAACATATTTTGCATAAACATCACCATAATAATCACGAAATAAAATATAGTGAGGGTTAGCAATTCCTGCATGATCATCATGAGTGTCTTTGTCACCCACAATAGGATCCTTCTTTGCTTGTGCGGGCTTGGCCTTCTTTTTCTTGTTGTTGCTCTTCTTCTTCTTTGAGACAAAGCCAATCCCCGTTTTATCACCAAATGCCTTTTGCTTACTCAAAAGGTCATTCAAGTTTTTCTCACCTATGGGAATGGAGGACTTGGCAAGCTCATCTTTCAACCTAGCATTTTCTTCAATAACATTTGCATGATCACAAGTAGAAGTAGAAGAACTAGGCACATTATTCTTAGTCAATTGAATTTGAAGTTGTTCATGTGACTTGGTAAGAATAGAGTGTTCACTTTTCAAGGCCTTGTGAGCCTTGTCAAGATCTTCTAAATCCTTAACAAGTATATCATGACCAACACCAAATTCAACCTTTTCCTTTTTAAGCATTTTTACTTTAGCACGAGCATGGTCTCGCTCTTTAATGAGTTTGGAAACAACTTCATTATTAGCTTCCTCAATGGAATTGAGCTTCTCTTCGAGAGTTGCTCGTTCCTCTTGCTCTTCTTCAAGAGACTCGGTTAGTGAGGCAATATCTTGAGCATATTCTTTTTCAAGCCTCATTTGTTCATCTAGTTTTTCAAGAGTTTTACCATATTGGCTCAATAGACGTTCAAAGTGAAGCTTGTGAATACCATCTACACTAGACACATAATCATCAAAAGCAACAATTTCTTCCTTTACTCTAAGACTAGCAAGATCATTCAAGGGAGTATCATTTCTCTTAGAGGAGGAGAAAGGTGTGGGTGATACCTCGGAAGACTTGGCCATAAGGCACTTGACGTTCTTGACGAGAGAGTCCTCATTGGGGGATTCAAAGAGTGATGAGGAGGAAGTGGAGGTGGTTGCCATTGTGGCCATCTCACTAGTTGTGGTTTCTTCTGCATCACTCTCACTTGCGGAGTACTCTTCTTGAGTCAAGAACACAAACTTTGGTTGTTTCTTCTTTGGTCCACCCTTCTTCACGAATGGCTTCTTTGATGGTGACTTGGTCTTGCTTTTGAGGATGAGCTTTCCACCATGGTCTTCTCTCTTCTCATAAGGGCACTCGACAATAAAGTGGAATCTATCATTGCAATTGTAGCATGTCCTCACCCTTTGACCATTGTTGTCATTCCTTTGATAGCCACTTGACTTGCTTCTTCTTTGATTGTCTTCTTTAGCCTTGTGTGGATCAACCCAAAAGGTTTTTCCATAGAAGGCCATGTGCTCATTGTACTCATGTCTTATGTCCTCGGGACACATATCTATCCTTGCTTCAATGCTTGCTTGAAGAGGAATCTCTTTCTCAACCACACTAGCCTTTAATGCAAGATTGGAGCTTCTTTGCATTCCTATGGCACGAGCACGAGCATCTTCCGCATTTTGTGTGGCAACCTTGTAGGCTTGAATCTCTTGCATCACTTGATTGGAGGTCATCTCATTGAAGTTGTGCTTGCCTTGAACACTCTTCACATCCGCGGGCTCATATGGAGTAAGAGCAAGAATGTACTTCATCTTGATCCACTCATCATCAATATGGTGAGCACCGAGATTCTTGAAGGTGGTAGCGATAGCCTTGAGTCTTCTATACATCTCTTGATGATCCTCACCATCCAACATGAAGAACCCCTCCGCTTGATTTGAGAAGGCCACATATCTCATTTTCTTCATGCTCTCATTGCCAACAAAGACATCGGAGAGTCCTTGCCAAGCTTCTTTAGCAGTGGAGAAGTGTTGAATGTGAGGCAAGTCCTTGGACCCAACGGCGACTTGAATCATGTGAAGGGCGGTAGCATTGAGTTGACTATCGACCGTCTCTCTTCTTGTCATGTTGTTGGGATCCACGGCCTTGAATCCTTCCTCAACGATCCTCTGAAGTTCGATGCAAGAACTGCGCATATGAGAGATCATTTGATATTGCCATTGACCAAAGTTTAATGCTTCAAGCTTAGGTGGATCTCCTCGATTGTTAATATGAGGATGAGGAACCGGCGGGTCGGGTGAATACCAATGTGGGAATTCACCTTTCCCGTCGCCCTTGGTGGAAGACTTAGCATCGCCATTTTTGTCGGCACCCTCCTCATCTATCCCCACATTCTCCACTTGTGGAGTAGCGGGTTTTTCCGGAGGTGGAGGGTCATTAGCAGTTTTAGCTTACATGAGTTGCGCTATCATTTCACGCAACTCGCTTATTTGAGATGTCATGGAAGTCATGGATGATTCCAAAGATTTGAACTCACCCATGGAAACTTGACCCGAGCCCTGATACGTCTCAAACGTATCTATAATTTTTGATGCTCCATGCTTTGTTTTACACCATTTGCCTATTGTTTCGTTACACTTAGTGGCATTTTTATACACTTTCCGGAACTAACCTATTAACGAAGTGCCACAGTGCCAGTTCCCTGTTTTCTGCTGTTTTTGGTTTCAGAAGTGATACACAGGAAATATTCTCAGAATTGGACGAAACAAGTTCCTGAAGTCATATTTCACCGGGGAGCTCCCAAAGATCAGAAGACCTGAAGGAGGGGGGCCACGTGGCCCCCACACACAGGGGTGGCGCGGCCAGGCCCCTGGCCGCGCCGGGCCCGTGTGAGGGGCCGTGGTCCCTCCTCTGACAGTCCCCCTTCGCCTACATATACCCCCTGACGAGAAAAACCTAAGGCCCCGATCAGATTTCCAGAAAGAGTTCCGTAGCTCCGCCGCCGCCACCGACGAATTTCGGGGGACAGAAGTCTCTGTTCCGGCACCCTGCCAGGACGGGGAAGTGCCCCCGGAGCCATCTCCATCGGTCTCCATCGCCGTCTCCGCCGTCTCCATCGACCTCACCGCCATCTCCATCAACCTTGCTGTCTCCTATGATGAGGAGGGAGTAGTTCATCCCCGGGGCTGAGGGCTCTACCGGTAGCTATGTGGTTCACCTCTCTCTCCCATGATGTGATCTTTATGTGATCGTGAGCTTTGTATCATGTTGAACAAGTACATGTTATTATTCAGATATTTTGTGTACTCTAGTGATATTATTAAAGTAATCTATTCCTCCTGTTATGGTGTAAGGGTGACAGTGCGTGCATCATGGTGGTACTTGGTTTAGGCTACGATTGTGATCCCTTGTGGATTATGAGAATAATTATTGCTATGATAGTTTGAGTGATTTATTCCTCCTTTCATGGTGTAAAGGTGTGAGTGTGTGCACCGTGTTAGTACTTGGTCTAAGTTGCAATGATTTCTATCTTGAATTGTGATCTGATTTGGATATCTCTATGAGTGGTGTTTGTCAAGTACTTGATAAACTTTAAGGGGTGCTTTTGTAGCCACTACACAGTGATTAGTGTTATTCAATAGGAGAGTAATTTAGAGTACCTTAGCAAGAGAAGTTACTTGTTCATTCATGTTATATTGTTGGGAGTGTGTCCACTAGTGAAAGTATGATCCCTAGGCCTTGTTTCCAAGCTTTGCATACCGTTTACTTGCTATTTTGTTACTTGTTTGTTCGCAGCGATATTTATTTCACATCACGTTTGCTACTTATAATCATACATACCACTTGTATTTCACTATCTCTTCGCCGAACTAGTGCACCTATACGTCTGACAAGCGTATTGGGTGTGTTGGGGACACAAGAGACTTTCTGTATCGTAATTGCAGGGTTGCTTGAGAGGGATAGCTTTGACCTCTAACCTCCCTGAGTTCGATAAACCTTGGGTGATCCACTTAAGGGAAACTTGCTGCTGTTCTACAAACCTCTGCACTTGGAGGCCCAACAAGTGTCTACAAGAATAGAAGTGCGTAGACATCAAGCTCTTTTCTGGCGCCGTTGCCGGGGAGGTAAGGTAAAAGGTACTCGCATCCTCCTGTGTGAGTGCTCGGAGTTATTTCCTTTAGATTCTGCAATTATATCTTTTTGTTTCTTGTTTTTATTTTCACTAGTTAGGCTTAATGGAAAATAAAGAGTTCTTTAGTCTTTTTCCTGATTTTAGATTTGAAGAGAAAATTGAAAATCCTTTGGAGCTTATTTCGCATAGCAATGTTATTAGTACGAATGCTTTGAATACTGTTAATGCTAATGCTATAGAAAAGTCTAAGCTTGGGGAAGCTGGTTTTGTTGAGTATGATATTTTTAGTCCCCTAGCTTTAGAGGAGAAAGTTTGCTCTGATGATATTTTATCTCCCATATGTGATGTTTCTAATGATGCTTGTGCTCCTCATCCTTTTAAAATACCTACGAAGATTGTTGAACGTGTTAGGGATAACTGCTATTTAGGTGATGGAACTGTCCATCCTGGTGATCATTTGCTTTTTATACATGAATTATGCGAGTTGTTCCAGTGTGCAGGTATTTCAATGAACCAAGTTAAGAAGAAGTTATTCTCTTTGTCTCTGAAAGGCAGAGCTGAGGAATGGTATCGGCTGCTTGAAGATGGTCCCTCTATTGACTGGGAGGAAATTGTGCATCTCTTTTATTCTAAATTCTATCCTTCTAGTCAGGTTTATAAAGATAGAAATTACATTTATAATTTTCATCCGCATGAGGGAGAAAGCATTGCCCAAGCTTCGGGAAGATTGAAGTTACTAATGCATAAATGTCCTATTCATGATCTTCCCCGTAATATTGTTATTGATAATTTTTATGCACGGCTTACTCTTCCTGATAAGGATTATTTGGATGCTTCTTGCTTTGGATCATTCACTCATATGAAGGAAGATGCTAAGTGGAAACTTCTTGACCGTATACAAGAGAATGCTGAAGGATGGGAAAATGACAAAGGTAAAGGATCAGGTATGAATTACGAGTTTGATTGCATTAAGTCTTTCGCTGAAACTGCTAATTTTCAAGAGCTTAGTACTAAATATGGTCTTGATCCTCAAATTATGGTTGATTGCTTTAAAGCCTTTGCTTCCCATATGAATGTCCCTAAAGGAAATGGGGACGTGTATCATGAACCTTTTAAGGACACTTGTATAGAAAGTGATATTGTTGTTGATGATTGCAATAAACATGCTCAAACTTCTAAAAGTACTATTTCTTATAAGCATGTTAATTTTTGCGGAGTACATAGACCTTGTGAACAGAGTTACAACAAGGAAGATTATTGCATCACCCACGCAAATGAAGAAACTACTATGTGGTACAAGGATATAGGTGAGATCGGTAAAAAGGTTTGTGAGCTTTATCCTTTTCTTTGTAAACATTGCGATGACATAGGTCATTTTAATTTCCAATGCTCAAACCCTAATAGTTACTATTCTAGTACCTTAAGTTTGTATTGTGATGACAAGATTACTCCTAATCAGCATGATGAGCTCACTTTGTTCTTGGCGTGTGAAGAGATATCTAGAAAGATTGCTTTGATAGATATGAATGATGTTGATATTAATAGCACTCTTCGTGGTTGTCGTCTCTATTGTGCTAAAGATTGCCTTGCAAATACTTACATTCAAAATCTTATAAAACTTGATATTTTGCCAAGCTATGATAGGACTGATAGATGTTTTTATCTTATTAATAGAGAGGAGGAATCCTCCAAAGTTTCTTCTGTTGTTTCTGTCAGCAAACCAGATTATGTGGAGAAGATGCCTTTCCCTCCTAGAGAATATGTGGAGAAGATGCCCTTCAAGTCTCTCCCTCCTAAAGGAGAGAGTAAGAAGAGTAAGAAGAAGAAGAAGAAGAAGAAGAAGAAGAAGAGGAGTAAGAGGCGAGAGGACACGGTATCTTCCCCTAAGCGTTATGATCCTGCTATAGATTATGATAATTCTGATTGGGATGATGTTCCTATGCCTATTACTTATGTTAGTGATCATGATTGGGAAAAGCACTCTACTTTTGATATTGAAAATCTTTTTGGTACCAATTCTAAAGTTAATAATTGTTGTACCATTAGTGCTATCCATGTTCCTTCTTATGATGATATGTTTGATGAGTATACTTTGCGACATAGTAGTTCTCTAGCTTGTGATGATGGGTATAATATTTTCAGTTCACCTACTTTTGAGGAAAAAATTAGTTATGATTACAATATGCCTCCTATTTTTGATGATTATGGTGATGAGAATAATTATTCTGTTGAATCTGCTCCTACTACTATTGTTCATGTGGGGAGTATTAATTCTTTTATGCATATGGCTCATGATAGGGATGCTTTATGTGATAGTTATATTGTTAGTTCTATTCATGATGCTACTGAAAGTTACTATGAGAGAGGGAAACATGGTTTGATGGATCTCAACAATATTGAGTTTCCCCTCTTTATGTTGCAATTTTTGAAGCTATACTTGTTTTGCCTTCCTATGCTTTTTGCTTTGCGCTTTCATGACTTGTCTCTCTACAAGACTATTTTTCATAGGAAGTGGTTTAGATTTAAATGTGTTTCATATATTCTTTTTGATGCTCTCTATTGCTTCAAGTTCTTATATGGCGCATTTGCCTCAAGCTTTTATATGGCGCCCACATGAGCATCTTTGCAAATTACTGCGCCTAGCTCAAAGGCGTTAAAGAAAAGCACTCTTGGGAGATAACCCATTGTTTTATTTTCAGTACTTTTTCTTTTATTTGAGTCTTGGAAGTCATTACTACTGTAATGACCGCTCCTTATCCTGTTTATTTCGTTTTGTGCCAAGAGAAGCCTCTAATTTGAGTGAGGTAAAGATTTGGGGACGTTGCTGTCCTGAAACTGTTTTCGGTGTTGCACCGTAAAAATTCGTGAAAATTCTCTGTTTATCTTTTGGACATGCGATTTCTTGCGCATATGCCCCAGGTTATATCCAAACTTTCATTAGTTGAACACTTTTTGATTTGAGCAACAGAAAACCCCTAAAAAATTCGACCTTTGTCAGCTGTTCAGTTTTGACAGATTTCTGCCAATATTTGTGTTTGCCACTTTATCGCTTTCTTTTGAGTTCTTTTGATCATGGAACTCTTGTGGAAGTTGCTACAGTAGTATATACTTTATATGTGGTGGTTTTGGGTTGAAACCTGAAGCTAAAAGAGGTTGAATATATTTTATGCTTGCACTAATGTTGCTAATACAATTGTGTTTAGTTTTGTATGAAGGAAGTTTTCAAGTGTAGGGATTGGAGAATGATGAGATGAGTTGAAGAATGGACAAAAGCTCAAGCTTGGGGATGCCCATGCATCACCCCAAGAAATATCCAAGAAGTACAAGTGTCAAAGCTTGGGGATGCCCCCGAGGCACCCCTTCTTCATCGGCAAAAATCAGGTCACCTTTCAAAACACTATATTTTTATTGCTTCATGCACTATGTGTTTTTCTTGGAGCGTCAGTTGTTTTAGTTTTCTTAGTTGGTTAGGTTTGTTTGTATGCTGCAATAAATGGTTAGATCACATCATGTTTCTTTTGGAGGAGATGAACTCATTTTCATTTGCCAAGAACACTCCGTTTTTCACTCTTATCGTTTCAACGAGTGTTCTCTTTTTCTGCTACTGCGTTTGGCTTGCATTTTTCGCCTTGATTTGTATTCAGGTCTTGTTATATCTTTTCATCAAGGTGTATTTTTGCCTCTGGTCTTTATTGGTTTTTATCAAAAGAGGTGTCTTTAAAAATTTCAAATGGTGTTGGAAAAGAGAAAAAGCTTTGTGCAAAATAGTGGTACAAGAAGGAGCTTGTGTAGACTGCGGCTTAGGCTTTTTCATGTCATGCTTGATGTCTTTTTGATAGTATGCTTAGTGGTTTTGCTGTAGCATGACTTGTCTCAAATAACTGAGATTGCTTAATGAGCCTTTGAAAAAATCATGCGTTGTTTTTATTGTATGGAAGCATTATTTTGGTTTTCTCCTTGATGCTTTATTTGGGTTGACTTGGCGCATGCTCACACATGTTAGACTCTTACAAAGTCGCCAATAGCCTTCATGATATTTAGTTTTTGACTTTTGATGCCATCGTATGCTTCTTTTAATGTCGCTTTGTCGCTTTGCATGATTATGGCCATTATTGCTCTCTTAGTTGGTCGCTCCCAGTCTTTTGCTAGCCCTCACCTTGTACTGAGTATGAGCTCTACTCGTGCATCCAACTCCTAAAAGCCAAAGTTTTCCATTGTGTCCACCATACATACCTACTAGCAATTTGCTATTCCAAGTAAATTTGACTTGCTTTTATATTCTCTTCAAATTAAACTCTTACCAGTGTTATGCGAAATTCGGTCAGTAAAGCTCTCACGAACCGGAAGGCACACTTTACTTTTTCCTGTTCTTAAAATTTTGACATTGTGGTCTTTTATGTTGAGTTGTTATGCTTGCAAGTTGTAAGTTGGATTCTAGCCCAGCCATGCCGTCATGGGGCAAGCTTTCAACATTGCACTTCCTATTTGAGTTGATATTGTGATCTTTTGTTTATGGATGCTCGCTGTGTGAAATGAATTGGGAAACTTGTGAGTATCATGGAGTTTTTATATGTGTTAGGGAAACGCCGGGCCGCCAATCTAAGCCATGCATAATTCATGGTGGAAATTTGCAGCATACCCATGGTGAACATTCGACGACGCATCTCACAATAAAAAGCTAAACAATATAGCAAATAAAAGAGATGTCGAGGTGTTCATTGTCTGCTTGTCCTGTCATTTTGGTGTGGGCTTGTTCCATGTCATCGGGCACGGAGGTACCCCATTGGCGGTTCTCAATGATATGCATATACTTACAATGACAAGAGCCTTGCTTGGGACTCTAAGTAAACTAGCATGGTTTGGGTACTCGTATTCACGGGACACGAGGTTTTCAACTTATGATTTGTCAAGCATATGCATCATAATTGTTCTCGCATTAACTTTAACCATTCAAGATGCTTATGATGGGGGCAATGAGAGCTCAAAGCCGGTAAGTACCATAATTTTTGAAGGTTATAAAACTTGCAATCACTGCTTCCCTCTGCAAAGGGCCTTTCTTTTACTTTTATGTTGAGTCACCACCTTCTATCTTTATGCACCATTAAGAGAGCATAGTTGTCATTCTTAGTGTGATATGCATTGTCCCAAGGTTCATTGATTGACTCATATTGTTGGTTTCACTTGTTCTCAAATTATTTGTATCTAGTCGCCCTCTTAAACTTGAAGGTGTCCTATGCATTTATGTTTTGCTCTCCATGAAGGACAAGCTGAAAACCATTTATATGTTTTTCCTTATGATTTGAACACACGTTTGACTTTCATTGTTTCATTTTCATGATCTTTTGTTTGTGTTCATTTGCATGTTTACGACATGGTTGCTAAGTTCTTATTGTCAAGATTATATCTTTCATGCCCATGTTTTAAGTTCTATTGATCCCAGCTCACCAATGCTTACATATATGATCAAGATTGTGTAGGTGCATGTCACCTCAAAAATTATTCTTTTGTTATCACTTACCTACTCGAGGACGAGCAGGAGTTAAGCTTGGGGATGCTTGATACCTCTCAAACGTATCTATAATTTTTGATGCTCCATGCTTTGTTTTACACCATTTGCCTATTGTTTCGTTACACTTAGTGGCATTTTTATACACTTTCCGGAACTAACCTATTAACGAAATGCCATAGTGCCAGTTCCCTGTTTTCTGCTGTTTTTGGTTTCAGAAGTGATACACAGGAAATATTCTCGGAATTGGACGAAACAAGTTCCTGAAGTCATATTTCACCGGGGAGCTCCCAAAGATCAGAAGACCTGACGGAGGGGGGCCACGTGGCCCCCACACACAGGGGTGGCGCGGCCAGGCCCCTGGCCGCGCCGGGCCCGTGTGAGGGGCCGTGGTCCCTCCTCTGACAGTCCCCCTTCGCCTACATATACCCCCTGACGAGAAAAACCTAAGGCCCCGATCAGATTTCCAGAAAGAGTTCCGTAGCTCCGCCGCCGCCACCGACGAATTTCGGGGGACAGAAGTCTCTGTTCCGGCACCCTGCCGGGACGGGGAAGTGCCCCCGGAGCCATCTCCATCGGTCTCCATCGCCGTCTCCGCCGTCTCCATCGACCTCACCGCCATCTCCATCAACCTTGCTGTCTCCTATGATGAGGAGGGAGTAGTTCATCCCCGGGGCTGAGGGCTCTACCGGTAGCTATGTGGTTCACCTCTCTCTCCCATGATGTGATCTTTATGTGATCGTGAGCTTTGTATCATGTTGAACAAGTACATGTTATTATTCAGATATTTTGTGTACTCTAGTGATATTATTAAAGTAATCTATTCCTCCTGTTATGGTGTAAGGGTGACAGTGCGTGCATCATGGTGGTACTTGGTTTAGGCTACGATTGTGATCCCTTGTGGATTATGAGAATAATTATTGCTATGATAGTTTGAGTGATTTATTCCTCCTTTCATGGTGTAAAGGTGTGAGTGTGTGCACCGTGTTAGTACTTGGTCTAAGTTGCAATGATTTCTATCTTGAATTGTGATCTGATTTGGATATCTCTATGAGTGGTGTTTGTCAAGTACTTGATAAACTTTAAGGGGTGCTTTTGTAGCCACTACACAGTGATTAGTGTTATTCAATAGGAGAGTAATTTAGAGTACCTTAGCAAGAGAAGTTACTTGTTCATTCATGTTATATTGTTGGGAGTGTGTCCACTAGTGAAAGTATGATCCCTAGGCCTTGTTTCCAAGCTTTGCATACCGTTTACTTGCTATTTTGTTACTTGTTTGTTCGCAGCGATATTTATTTCACATCACGTTTGCTACTTATAATCATACATACCACTTGTATTTCACTATCTCTTCGCCGAACTAGTGCACCTATACGTCTGACAAGCGTATTGGGTGTGTTGGGGACACAAGAGACTTTCTTTATCGTAATTGCAGGGTTGCTTGAGAGGGATAGCTTTGACCTCTAACCTCCCTGAGTTCGATAAACCTTGGGTGATCCACTTAAGGGAAACTTGTTGCTGTTCTACAAACCTCTGCACTTGGAGGCCCAACAAGTGTCTACAAGAATAGAAGTGCGTAGACATCACGCCCTCTTTAGGTGGTGGATCCATACTCTTAGGCGGTTAAGCCCGAATTAAGAGCCGAGGCTCTGATACCAATTGAACGGATCGTATGGGCACCTAGAGGGGGGGGGGGTGAATAGGTGCTACTCAAAATTTAATTCTTTTTCAATTTAGGCTTGACACAAAAGGTAAATTCTCTAGATATGCAACTAAGGTGAATTTACCTATATGACAACAAGCAAGCTAAGCAAGATACAAGTAGTAAAGGCAATAAAGGATAGAGGTAACCGAGAATGGAGCACACGGAGACACAGATGTAATTCCCATAGTACCTTCCTTTTTAGGGGAAGTACGTCTACATTGGAGGGGTGTGGTTGCCACAAAGGCCTAACCAACGCCACAAAGGCTCACCCTATTCTCTGGTGCAAGCTTTCGCCACAAAGGCCTAGCTCACTTTCCACTAAGGGATTCCTCAAGGCGGAATCGGCCTTTACAAAACTTGGGGCACAACTCCACAACTGAATTGGAGGCTCCCAAGCACCACAAAGAACTCAATCAGCAAGTATCAAGATTTCAATCACACAAATCAAGGTCAAGGGACACAAGAAAACCCAAGACCAAAGGGCCCTCAAGCAAATGAGAGGGGAAATCAAATCGCTTCGGTGAGGATGTAGATCAAGGCCTTCTCCTTTGATTCTCCAAAGATCAAGAGCTTTGGTGGGTTGAGGGAGGAGATCTTGCAAATTTGGTGGCTCCAAATGGGTGTTCTTCTTGCACAGCTCGAGCAGCTTGAGGTGGAAGAAGGGGAGGGGTATTTATAGCCCCTCCCAAAATGTAGCCATTGCTGACTTGGAGGGGTGGATTATCTGGCCAAAGTATGGCCAGATTATCCAGCTGGCCGGATTATCCAGCCCCCTGGCCGGATTATCCGCCCCCCGCATCTGGATGACACCAACTCTGGTCCTTAGCTGAAATTCTGAGGTCATCGAAGGGGGGTGGAATATCCGGCCCCATGGCCGAAATATCCGGCCCCTATACTGGGTGACACCGATGCAGGTCCTTAGCCGTTTTTGAGCACTCGCCGTGGGGGGGGGGGGATTATCTGGCCCCCTAGCCGGAATATCCGGCCCCTATACTAGATGACGCCGAGCCAGGGACTTAGTTATTTTTCGGCCACACACCAGAGGGGGCGGATTATCTGGCCCCTGGCCGGATTATCCGGCCTGGAACATTCTTGAGCTGTAAAATTTGCATCACTTAACACACATAAAATTCCTAATATTGTTATCTAACACACAAAATCTGAGGGATACAAAGTTTGCACTTTCACCAATGACTAATGAGATATACAACACTAGGTTCCAGCCATGTTTAGCATAAGTATCACTTTAGATTAAGCTGCGAAAATAGTCACCTGCTGGGTCTAGCTTAAGAAAAATTAATTAGCGAACTTGTTGCTTCTCTCTAGTGAAAATAGTCACCTGCTGGGTCTAGCTTAAGAAAAAGGGCGACCCCATCGGTCATTGGCTGAGGCGGCCCCACAGAGCGGCTCTATATGATTTTCTTTAAATAAATAGACGACCCCAGCGGTCATTGGCTATGGAGGCCCCACAGAGCGGCAATATATGATTTTCTCTAAATAAATAGATGACCCCACTGGTCATTGGTTGCGGTAGCCCCACAGAGCGGCCCCATTGGTCATTGGCTAAGGCGGCCCTACAGAGCGGCAATATATGATTTTCTTTAAATAAATATACGACCCCAGTGGTCATTGGCTGCGGAGGCCCCATAGAGCGGTAATATATGATTTTCTCTAAATAAATAGACGACCCCACTGGTCATTGGCTGCGGCAGCCCCACAGAGCGGCCCCATTGGTCATTGGCTAAGTCGGCCCAACAGAGCGGCAATATATGATTTTCTTTAAATAAATAGATGACTGCTACTCGTGTGAATGCGCCAGAAAAGAGCTGTGGCGTTTAGTTGACGTGGGAGCAGTATGTCCTTGTGCGTGGTGATGACCAGCCCATTGGGAACCCCAAGAGGAAGGTATGATGAGTGTAGCAGCAAGTTTTCCCTCAGTTAAGAAACCAAGGTATATCGAACAGGAGAAGAGAGACGATGACGACTGAAGGTGTTTGTGGAACCTGCACACACACAGACAAATACTTTGTCCCCAACTTGCGATGAGGTTGTCAATCTCACCGGTTTGCTTGAAACAAAGGTTATGAGTGTATCGAGTGGAAAACAGTAGTAATATGCGAGTAAAGTAAACAGTGCGAGAAAAGTAAACAGGTGATTGCAATATGATTAAAATAGGACCGGGGTCCACAGTTCACTAGTGGTGTCTCTCCATAGATAAAATAACATGCTGGGTAAACAAATTACAGTTGGGCAATTGATAGAATAAAGATAACGTGATATGTCAAGAAGATCACTATGAGATTTACTCTGGGCATTACAACAAAATACATAGACCGCCATCCAACTGCATCTATGACTAATAATCCACCCTCGGGGATATCATCCGAACACCCCAAAAGTATTAAGTTGCGAACAACAGATAATTGCATTAAGCAAAGTGTGTAATGTAAACAAAGCATATGCCCTTGAGCATATGAATGTTGTTTTCTCCCTAGTAGCAACAGCACATCTACCACCTTAGAGGTTTCTGTCACTCCCCCAGGTGAAATAGAGGCATGAACCCACTATCGAGCATAAATACCCCCTCTTGGAGTCACTAGCAACTACTCGGCCAAGATAGCTACTAACAACGGAGAGCATGCAAGATCATAAACAACATAGAGATAACAAAAGATATAATTCAGTACAGCAACTTAATCATAAACACCAATATTCATCGGATCCCAACAAACCAACATCATAGAATTACATAACGGTGATCTCAATCATGTAGGGCAGCTCATGAGATCTAAACATGAAGCACATGGTGGAGAAGACAACCATCTAGCTACTGCTATGGACCCATAGTCCAAGGTAGACTACTCACTCATCGCTCCGGAGGCAAGCATGGCGATGAAGAAGACCTCCGGTGGCGATTCCCCTCTCCGGCAGGGTGCCGGGACGAGCTTCTGGACCCTCCCGATCTTCGGGTCGACGGCGGCGGCGGATCGCGATGTATTCTGGAAAACTGATCGGGCACTTAGGTTTTTCTCGTCAGGGGGTACTTATAGGCGAAAGGACGATGTCAGAGGAGGGACCACGGTCCCTCACACGGGGCTGGCGCGGCCAGGGGGTGGCCGCGCCGCCCCTGTGTGTGGGGGCCACGTGGCCCCCCTCCGTCAGGTCTTCGGATGTTTGGGAGCTTCCCCGTGAAATATGACTTCAGGAACTTGTTTCGTCCAATTCCGAGAATATTTCCTGTGTATCACTTCTGAAACACAAAAACATCAGAAAATAGGAAACTGGCACTGTGGCACTTCGTTAATAGGTTAGTTCCAGAAAATGTATAAAAATGCCACTAAGTGTAATGAAACAATAGGCAAATGGTGTAAAACAAGCATGGAGCATCAAAAATTATAGATACGTTTGAGACGTATCAATGACCCCAGTGGTCATTGGCTACGGAAGCCCCATAGAGCGACAATATATGATTTTCTCTAATAAATAGATGACCCCACTGATCATTGGCTGCGGCAGCCCCACAGAGCGGCCCCATTGGTCATTGGCTGCGGAGGCCCCACCGAGCGGCAATATATGTCTTTTCCTGAAAAATACATGACCCCACTTGTCATTGGCTGCGGCAGCCCTATAGAGCGGCCCCATTTGTCATTGGCAGCACCGCATATACAATCAGGAAATAAAACAGCCCACACGTCAGATGGATGGCTGCTCTGACGTGTCTACTGAGTCCTGACCCTACCCGTCTGTCGTGGTTTCGTCAACAGATCTGCCATAGAGGTAGGGGTATGGCGGTTTGTGGAAGGGGGTGAACACGGAGGAGCGATCCGGGACGGTGGTAGCACGAGTTTACCCAGCTTCAGATCCCGCAACGGTGGCGAGACCCTACGTGCTGCTATAATTCACTATATGGCAACAAGTGCTCGGTTAGAATGATGAGGTTGGCTGTTTCGCTATGCGATCGGCCGTAAGATTGGTCTGATGCCTCAAGGGCTGCTCCATGCCGGGCTTATAAAGGCGCCTGGCGTGGGCTATACGTTGGTACCGGAGCGGATACAACTTGGAATCCTAGACTAAGTCCTATGCGTGCGCTACAAGGTCACCCGCCATGGGCCGTCACCGAACCCGCCATGAGCCTGTCATTAGCAATCCGCCATGGGCCTGTCTTCGGATCCGCCATAAGCGCCTGCATCCAGTACCGCCGTGGCAACTTCAGCAACTGGGCCGCCCGGTATGGCGAATCCGCCATACCACCCTTGATGGGCCACCCTGGCTTGCTGATTTAGGACTACGTCGCTGGTATACCTATTTGGTATATCCCCAACAGTAGCCCCCAGGGAACTTCAAGATCACCATCTACATCTGCCATGTTTGTCCTTGATAAGTCATTTCCGCCATAACTCTTCTTTGCTGGGATGACGGTCATCTTGATGTTCCTTCTTCCATCTATCAATCCGCCGTAAATAACGGATCAAGCGACGTAGTTATCTCTAGCGAGATTTTCGGGATCCAGTGGATCATACCATTGAAATCCGCCGTAAATTTCGGCACACAGTTCCTTCTAGGGCAAGATTCACAGTGCACGCACTGTTTTCACCAAGTTACCTTTTTTACCCTTGGAC
Organism: Dactylis glomerata; assembly: GCA_007115705.1. NCBI lineage: Eukaryota > Viridiplantae > Streptophyta > Magnoliopsida > Poales > Poaceae > Dactylis > Dactylis glomerata. Next base: position 919,788 of record QXEO01000306.1, read on the forward strand.
ACGTGTCACCAGATTAGGGTTTTCGCGATCAGGATGAGCGGTGGTGATGGCGGGCACGAATCTCGAGGCCCGGGGTCTATATATACCCCGGCCTCTCACCCCCGGCCGGTCACCCCTTCATTCACCCCCGTCGCACTCTCTCTCTTCAGCGCCACCACGAGAGCTTCGTGATCTCCGACGAGCCACCGCGGAAGACCTCGCCGCCAGTAGCATTTTTCGCCGGACCATTTCGCTCAAGTCATGAATTCCGGATCACCAGCCCGCCACTATTCCGATGCTGAGGAGGAAGATTCCCCTCTGCAACAGTCAGTCCAAGGAGAACATCCTGGGATGGCAGATTTGGATCCAGAGGACAACATGTCCGAAGCTGAGGAGGAGATGGCGGGTGCAAACCTAGATGACCCCGCAGCGGATGGCGAAGCTGAGGAGGAGGAAGCAGAGGACGCAGAAGAACAAATCCCCCAGAATCTCCATGGGTACTGGCAGAAATCCCATGTTAAGGATTCTGACGTCAAAGCCATGGAAAGCGAGGGCACCGTGGCTCCTCAAGCTGAATCCAGATGGCGGACTGACTTCAAGGCCCCAGTGCCTCTTCCTAACCCCTCCGAGATCGTGATGCTCAAATTCCACGTGGAGAGGGGTCTCAGTATGCCTCCATCTCTTTTCTTCACGAATCTTCTGAAGTACTATGGACTACAGCTCCATCACATATCACCAAACAGCTTGGTGTCTGTGGCGGGCTATGCAGCTTTGTGCGAGGGATACCTCAGGATCCGCCCCAGGGTAGACCTCTTCCAACTCTTTTTCTCCGTGCGTGCCAACTATGAAGACGACGGATCTCTTCAAACCTGTGGAACTGTTTGCTTCCTTCCACGCAGGTCGAAAGAATACCCTTTCATCATGCCACTAGACTCCGCCATCGGATGGAGAGGGTCCTGGTTCTACATGGCGGACAAGCCTGCGCCATCTCAAACCCGCGGCCTTCCTCCATTCAAGAACGTAGCTGCTGAGTCCCGTGACTCCTGGACGGCTATCAACGACAAATCCGCCACCCCCTATGTCAAGCTCTTGGCTCGGCGGACTGCCAAGCTATCTGTAGATGGCTTGAAGGGGATCGACACCATCAACTGCTGGATATCCCGGCGGATTCAGCCGCTGCAACACCGCGATCGCCTGATGCACGAGTATACTGGTGCAAATGATGGCATGCGTTGTTCAGACCAGGAGCTGGACCCCAAAATTGTCGAGAAGCGCATTCGTTCCTTGATGAAGTCTCCTAGGAAGAAGCCCTTGAAGTTTGGCATGGCTATGTTTGAGAATGGCAGCTGCCCTTCGGTAAGTTCCCATTTCGCCATCATATATTTTGATACTTTGACATTTCATAATATTTTTCTTCTTATCAGCTCAAATCGCTTGGTCCTGCTCACTTTGCCCATCCCCTTCGCCGTTCCAACCTCAAATCTGCCGCTAAAGAAGAAGTTGTTCATTCTAGTGGAAACAAAGAGGAGATGGCGGGAAATGTGGAGGATACAGCCCATACGACCCAAGAGAAGGCGGTTTCCAAGAAACGGGGCGGTAGCGGGAAAACTCGCGGAGGTGGCGGGAAATCTGCTGATTCCCGTCGTTTCGAAGCTCAACGCAGGGCGGAGCTTGAAACGCCATCTGAGAGTACCGCTACCATCAATCTGCCCAAGTCAAGGTAACCTTTTGGACACCCTTTTTCATTGTTTTGCTGCTTTCCATTTCTAATCCCTTTTCTCTTAGAATAAAGAAGCCTACTGTCAAGGAACCGTCATCCAAGCGAGCCAAGCCCTCCCCTGCCGCTATCCCGCTCACCCCTGATGCACCAGCCCCCTCCTCTATTCGTATCGATATTGATATGGAGGATGCTGGTGGTCAGTTTGACCCAATGCCAGAAATCAACCCAACGACTAAAGCTGCGGCTAATGATGTCGTCCAAAGCGAAAAGGTTTCTGGCTCTCAGGGTCAAGTGGCGGATACTCCGTCTGGGGGTAGCTCATACTGGAGACAGAAGCAACTTGAGGTCGTCAACCTTATTTCTAGCCAAGAAGATGCCAGCAACCAGCTGTCCAGCGGTATTGCCGCTTTTGTTGAAAAAACATCAACCATGAAGAAGGTATGTACTCCCAGTAGCCCCCGAGCGCTATGGCGGATTCGCAAATTTAATCCGCTATGGGGCTCGAAGGGTGACTTCTGTAAGTTTTTAGAATAACTTAGCCCCCGAGCGCTGGTAGTTCATACAGTGCTCTATAGAGAACTTAGTTTTCATACTGAGTAGCCCCCGAGCGTTATGGCAGATAATTATTCGGCATAAAGCTCTTAGGAAAAAATCAGCATAAATAGCCCCCGAGCATCATGGTGGATAATCCTTCATTAGGATGCTCTAAGAGTGACTAAAAAATCAACATGAGTAGCCCCCGAGCGTTATGGCGGATTAGCATCCGGCATAAAGCTCTAAGAGTGACTAACACTTCAGTTTTGCCAGAATTACAAGAAGGTGGTGGAGGACCTGGTCCAGGTCGTCAGCTCGCAAGAGAAGGAGCTGGCGGAGAAAAGCGCTCTTGTGGCGGATTTGCGGCAGTAGCTTGAGAATAGCGGTAATCTACCTTAAGTTTTCTTTCCTTGTGCTTATTCAATCAAATGCTGGGCTGACAAAATTCCGCCATGCAGACGCTGCCAAGCTCAAGTCCACACTTGAGGGAGTGGAGAAGGGCCATGCCATTGCGATGGACGGGCTGAATCAACAGCTCCGAAAATCACTGGCCGAAAATGCCACCCTCGAGAGGCAGCTGAAGGACCAGGAGAACCAGGGCAAGAAGAAGGACAGGAGATAGCGGATCTCCGCAAAGCCGCCGCTGACTTTGAGAAGCGGCGTGAAGGCTTTAATGAGCTCCTACATCACTTCCAGGACAACTTGCTAGGTACCATTTCTTCTTATAGCGTAAAGTTTTAAATTTCTGCTATGCAGTTCGTGACACATCTTCTTCTTTCCGCCATGCAGCTTCCTTGGGGCAAAGCGAGGTGGACACCGCTGAGGGCTTGCGCATGGCCACCGACGCAGTGAGGAAGGAACTTGATGGCCTTCTCAGCGCTGGTCGCCAAGCGTGAGGGAGCCTGCAGATAGCGGGTTCTTCCAACCTTTCCGCCATCGTGCTCACACAGAAGCTGCTGCTGGTGCCAGGGCTGGTGGCGGACTGGAAGCTGTCCTCCGCTCGGGGTGGTGCCAGAACGGCGCTGACCTTGGCGAAGGCCCACTATCCCGAGATGGACCTGGACCAGCTCACCTCCGGCATCCCTGAGAGCGGCGAGGATGGCGCGCCGGTGGACGAGGCCGCCATCCGGCAAAGCGTGCTTGGGTACGATCAACTGTGTGCCCTTGGCACTCAGCTGAACGTATACTATGAAGCATACGAGCTGCCAGGGTCGCCAAGCCAAGCTTCGGCATCCGCCTCCGCGGCAACTGCAGGTGGTGATGGCGGTGACGAGGTGTCCTCCAAGGTTCCGCCATCTTCTTGAGATGTGCCCTACAATATGGCAGGAAAAAATACTTTGCATCAATTCGGCCCCTGAGTGGGTCTGTAATTTAAACTTAAACTCCGTGTGATGTATCTGCACTGTGACTGATCTGCTTGTGGCGGATCAGTGGAATGCTATTACACTTCTTGCAGTTTGTTTTTTATGAAGTGGTTTAATTGCGCGAAGAAACTGCCAGGCCTAGTTTTATGCAACTTGCAGTTTTTGCCATGCCCAAAAAACAACACTTTGAAAAAATTTCACGCGTAGGATTATGCGATCCGCCATCCGGCTCTCTGTGCTTGACTTTTCATGAGATGGCGAAATCTTCGCACGAACAATCCGCTAGGGCGACGATACTTAATAGCAACCGTCCAGAACCCTGAGCAGATGGCGGCTAAGATCGTCAAAAGGTCACTACTCTGGAATCCACACAGAGAACATCGAGTGAAGATCAAAACATAAAAAAGCTACGCGGACTGCTTATGGCGGATTTAAAAGAGACGCAAGTGCAAAGCACAATTGCGCAAAAGGTTCTATACGATCTAAATGAACAATAAAGGAGGTAAAAGACTCAGAAAAAATCAAGAGTGAACCAAATGCTTTATTTCATTGATCATATAGAGGTGCCTATTACATAGCTAGAAAAGTGCTAAGTGTAGAAAGGACGTAGCTGTGCGATGTTCCATGGATGATCTGTCTCGTCGTAGATATCGTCAGGGTCTCTTCGTTTGCGCTTCTTACTTGGTCGCTTAAAGCTAAACAATATAAGCAATAAAAGAGATGTCGAGGTGTTCATTGTCTGCTTGTCCTGTCATTTTGGTGTGGGCTTGTTCCATGTCATCGGGCACGGAGGTACCCCATTGGCGGTTCTCAAGATATGCATATACTTACAATGACAAGAGCCTTGCTTGGGACTCTAAGTAAACTAGCATGGTTTGGGTACTCGTATTCACGGGACACGAGGTTTTCAACTTATGATTTGTCAAGCATATGCATCATAATTGTTCTCGCATTAAACTTTAACCATTCAAGATGCTTATGATGGGGGCAATGAGAGCTCAAAGCCGGTAAGTACCATAATTTTTGAAGGTTATAAAACTTGCAATCACTGCTTCCCTCTGCAAAGGGCCTTTCTTTTACTTTTATGTTGAGTCACCACCTTCTATCTTTATGCACCATTAAGAGAGCATAGTTGTCATTCTTAGTGTGATATGCATTGTCCCAAGGTTCATTGATTGACTCATATTGTTGGTTTCACTTGTTCTCAAATTTTGTATCTAGTCGCCCTCTTAAACTTGAAGGTGTCCTATGCATTTATGTTTTGCTCTCCATGAAGGACAAGCTGAAAACCATTTATATGTTTTTCCTTATGATTTGAACACACGTTTGACTTTCATTGTTATTTTCAGATCTTTGTTTGTGTTCATTTGCATGTTTACGACATGGTTGCTAAGTTCTTATTGTCAAGATTATATCTTTCATGCCCATGTTTTAAGTTCTATTGATCCCAGCTCACCAATGCTTACATATATGATCAAGATTGTGTAGGTGCATGTCACCTCAAAAATTATTCTTTTGTTATCACTTACCTACTCGAGGACGAGCAGGAGTTAAGCTTGGGGATGCTTGATACCTCTCAAACGTATCTATAATTTTTGATGCTCCATGCTTTGTTTTTAACCATTTGCCTATTGTTTCGTTACACTTAGTGGCATTTTTATACACTTTCCGGAACTAACCTATTAACGAAATGCCATAGTGCCAGTTCCCTGTTTCTGCTGTTTTTGGTTTCAGAAGTGATCACAGGAAATATTCTCGAATTGGACGAAACAAGTTCCTGTAAGTCATATTTCACCGGGGAGCTCCCAAAGATCAGAAGACCTGACGGAGGGGGGCCACGTGGCCCCCACACACAGGGGTGGCGCGGCCAGGCCCTGGCCGCGCCGGGCCCGTGTGAGGGGCCGTGGTCCCTCCTCTGACAGTCCCCCTTCGCCTACATATACCCCCTGACGAGAAAAACCTAAGGCCCGATCAGATTTCCAGAAAGAGTTCCGTAGCTCCGCGCCGCCACCGACGAATTTCGGGGGACAGAAGTCTCTGTTCCGGCACCCTGCCGGGACGGGGAAGTGCCCCCGGAGCCATCTCCATCGGTCTCCATCGCCGTCTCCGCCGTCTCCATCGACCTCACCGCCATCTCCATCAACCTTGCTGTCTCCTATGATGAGGAGGGAGTAGTTCATCCCCGGGGCTGAGGGCTCTACCGGTAGCTATGTGGTTCACCTCTCTCCCATGATGTGATCTTTATGTGATCGTGAGCTTTGTATCATGTTGAACAAGTACATGTTATTATTCAGATATTTTGTGTACTCTAGTGATATTATTAAAGTAATCTATTCCTCCTGTTATGGTGTAAGGGTGACAGTGCGTGCATCATGGTGGTACTTGGTTTAGGCTACGATTGTGATCCCTTGTGGATTATGAGAATAATTATTGCTATGATAGTTTGAGTGATTTATTCCTCCTTTCATGGTGAAAGGTGTGAGTGTGTGCACCGTGTTAGTACTTGGTCTAAGTTGCAATGATTTCTATCTTGAATTGTGATCTGATTTGGATATCTCTATGAGTGGTGTTTGTCAAGTACTTGATAAACTTTAAGGGGTGCTTTTGTAGCCACTACACAGTGATTAGTGTTATTCAATAGGAGAGTAATTTAGAGTCCTTAGCAAGAGAAGTTACTTGTTCATTCATGTTATATTGTTGGGAGTGTGTCCACTAGTGAAAGTATGATCCCTAGGCCTTGTTTCCAAGCTTTGCATACCGTTTACTTGCTATTTTGTTACTTGTTTGTTTGTCGCAGCGATATTTATTTCACATCACGTTTGCTACTTATAATCATACATACCACTTGTATTTCACTATCTCTTCGCCGAACTAGTGCACCTATACGTCTGACAAGCGTATTGGGTGTGTTGGGGACACAAGAGACTTTCTTTATCGTAATTGCAGGGTTGCTTGAGAGGGATAGCTTTGACCTCTAACCTCCCTGAGTTCGATAAACCTTGGGTGATCCACTTAAGGGAAACTTGTTGCTGTTCTACAAACCTCTGCACTTGGAGGCCCAACAAGTGTCTACAAGAATAGAAGTGCGTAGACATCACGCCCTCTTTAGGTGGTGGATCCATACTCTTAGGCGGTTAAGCCCGAATTAAGAGCCGAGGCTCTGATACCAATTGAACGGATCGTATGGGCACCTAGAGGGGGGGGGGGTGAATAGGTGCTACTCAAATTTAATTCTTTTTCAATTTAGGCTTGACACAAAAGGTAAATTCTCTAGATATGCAACTAAGGTGAATTTACCTATATGACAACAAGCAAGCTAAGCAAGATACAAGTAGTAAAGGCAATAAAGGATAGAGGTAACCGAGAATGGAGCACACGGAGACACAGATGTAATTCCCATAGTACCTTCCTTTTTAGGGGAAGTACGTCTACATTGGAGGGGTGTGGTTGCCACAAAGGCCTAACCAACGCCACAAAGGCTCACCCTATTCTCTGGTGCAAGCTTTCGCCACAAAGGCCTAGCTCCTTTCCACTAAGGGATTCCTCAAGGCGGAATCGGCCTTTACAAAACTTGGGGCACAACTCCACAACTGAATTGGAGGCTCCCAAGCACCACAAAGAACTCAATCAGCAAGTATCAAGATTTCAATCACACAATCAAGGTCAAGGGACACAAGAAAACCCAAGACCAAAGGGCCCTCAAGCAATGAGAGGGGAAATCAAATCGCTTCGGTGAGGATGTAGATCAAGGCCTTCCTTTGATTCTCCAAAGATCAAGAGCTTTGGTGGGTTGAGGGAGGAGATCTTGCAAATTTGGTGGCTCCAATGGGTGTTCTTCTTGCACAGCTCGAGCAGCTTGAGGTGGAAGAAGGGGAGGGGTATTTATAGCCCCTCCAAATGTAGCCATTGCTGACTTGGAGGGGTGGATTATCTGGCCAAAGTATGGCCAGATTATCCAGCTGGCCGGATTATCCAGCCCCCTGGCCGGATTATCCGCCCCCCGCATCTGGATGACACCAACTCTGGTCCTTAGCTGAAATTCTGAGGTCATCGAAGGGGGGTGGAATATCCGGCCCCATGGCCGAAATATCCGGCCCCTATACTGGGTGACACCGATGCAGGTCCTTAGCCGTTTTTGAGCACTCGCCGTGGGGGGGGGGGATTATCTGGCCCCCTAGCCGGAATATCCGGCCCCTATACTAGATGACGCCGAGCCAGGGACTTAGTTATTTTTCGGCCACACACCAGAGGGGGCGGATTATCTGGCCCCTGGCCGGATTATCCGGCCTGGAACATTCTTGAGCTGTAAAATTTGCATCACTTAACACACATAAAATTCCTAATATTGTTATCTAACACACAAAATCTGAGGGATACAAAGTTTGCACTTTCACCAATGACTAATGAGATATACAACACTAGGTTCCAGCCATGTTTAGCATAAGTATCACTTTAGATTAAGCTGCGAAAATAGTCACCTGCTGGGTCTAGCTTAAGAAAAATTAATTAGCGAACTTGTTGCTTCTCTCTAGTGAAAATAGTCACCTGCTGGGTCTAGCTTAAGAAAAAGGGCGACCCCATCGGTCATTGGCTGAGGCGGCCCCACAGAGCGGCTCTATATGATTTTCTTTAATAAATAGACGACCCCAGCGGTCATTGGCTATGGAGGCCCCACAGAGCGGCAATATATGATTTTCTCTAAATAAATAGATGACCCCACTGGTCATTGGTTGCGGTAGCCCACAGAGCGGCCCCATTGGTCATTGGCTAAGGCGGCCCTACAGAGCGGCAATATATGATTTTCTTTAAATAAATATACGACCCCAGTGGTCATTGGCTGCGGAGGCCCCATAGAGCGGTAATATATGATTTTCTCTAAATAAATAGACGACCCCACTGGTCATTGGCTGCGGCAGCCCCACAGAGCGGCCCCATTGGTCATTGGCTAAGTCGGCCCAACAGAGCGGCAATATATGATTTTCTTTAAATAAATAGATGACTGCTACTCGTGTGAATGCGCCAGAAAAAGAGCTGTGGCGTTTAGTTGACGTGGGAGCAGTATGTCCTTGTGCGTGGTGATGACCAGCCCATTGGGAACCCCAAGAGGAAGGTATGATGAGTGTAGCAGCAAGTTTTCCCTCAGTTAAGAAACCAAGGTATATCGAACAGGAGAAGAGAGACGATGACGACTGAAGGTGTTTGTGGAACCTGCACACACACAGACAAATACTTTGTCCCCAACTTGCGATGAGGTTGTCAATCTCACCGGTTTGCTTGAAACAAAGGTTATGAGTGTATCGAGTGGAAAACAGTAGTAATATGCGAGTAAAGTAAACAGTGCGAGAAAAGTAAACAGGTGATTGCAATATGATTAAAATAGGACCGGGGTCCACAGTTCACTAGTGGTGTCTCTCCATAGATAAAATAACATGCTGGGTAAACAAATTACAGTTGGGCAATTGATAGAATAAAGATAACGTGATATGTCAAGAAGATCACTATGAGATTTACTCTGGGCATTACAACAAAATACATAGACCGCCATCCAACTGCATCTATGACTAATAATCCACCCTCGGGATATCATCCGAACACCCCAAAAGTATTAAGTTGCGAACAACAGATAATTGCATTAAGCAAAGTGTGTAATGTAAACAAAGCATATGCCCTTGAGCATATGAATGTTGTTTTCTCCCTAGTAGCAACAGCACATCTACCACCTTAGAGGTTTCTGTCACTCCCCCAGGTGAAATAGAGGCATGAACCCACTATCGAGCATAAATACCCCCTCTTGGAGTCACTAGCAACTACTCGGCCAAGATAGCTACTAACAACGGAGAGCATGCAAGATCATAAACAACATAGAGATAACAAAAGATATAATTCAGTACAGCAACTTAATCATAAACACCAATATTCATCGGATCCCAACAAACCAACATCATAGAATTACATAACGGTGATCTCAATCATGTAGGGCAGCTCATGAGATCTAAACATGAAGCACATGGTGGAGAAGACAACCATCTAGCTACTGCTATGGACCCATAGTCCAAGGTAGACTACTCACTCATCGCTCCGGAGGCAAGCATGGCGATGAAGAAGACCTCCGGTGGCGATTCCCCTCTCCGGCAGGGTGCCGGGACGAGCTTCTGGACCCTCCCGATCTTCGGGTCGACGGCGGCGGCGGATCGCGATGTATTCTGGAAAACTGATCGGGCACTTAGGTTTTTCTCGTCAGGGGTACTTATAGGCGAAAGGACGATGTCAGAGGAGGGACCACGGTCCCTCACACGGGGCTGGCGCGGCCAGGGGGTGGCCGCGCCGCCCCTGTGTGTGGGGGCCACGTGGCCCCCCTCCGTCAGGTCTTCGGATGTTTGGGAGCTTCCCCGTGAAATATGACTTCAGGAACTTGTTTCGTCCAATTCCGAGAATATTTCCTGTGTATCACTTCTGAAACACAAAAACATCAGAAAATAGGAAACTGGCACTGTGGCACTTCGTTAATAGGTTAGTTCCAGAAAATGTATAAAAATGCCACTAAGTGTAATGAAACAATAGGCAAATGGTGTAAAACAAGCATGGAGCATCAAAAATTATAGATACGTTTGAGACGTATCAATGACCCCAGTGGTCATTGGCTACGGAAGCCCCATAGAGCGACAATATATGATTTTCTCTAATAAATAGATGACCCCACTGATCATTGGCTGCGGCAGCCCCACAGAGCGGCCCCATTGGTCATTGGCTGCGGAGGCCCCACCGAGCGGCAATATATGTCTTTTCCTGAAAAATACATGACCCCACTTGTCATTGGCTGCGGCAGCCCTATAGAGCGGCCCCATTTGTCATTGGCAGCACCGCATATACAATCAGGAAATAAAACAGCCCACACGTCAGATGGATGGCTGCTCTGACGTGTCTACTGAGTCCTGACCCTACCCGTCTGTCGTGGTTTCGTCAACAGATCTGCCATAGAGGTAGGGGTATGGCGGTTTGTGGAAGGGGGTGAACACGGAGGAGCGATCCGGGACGGTGGTAGCACGAGTTTACCCAGCTTCAGATCCCGCAACGGTGGCGAGACCCTACGTGCTGCTATAATTCACTATATGGCAACAAGTGCTCGGTTAGAATGATGAGGTTGGCTGTTTCGCTATGCGATCGGCCGTAAGATTGGTCTGATGCCTCAAGGGCTGCTCCATGCCGGGCTTATAAAGGCGCCTGGCGTGGGCTATACGTTGGTACCGGAGCGGATACAACTTGGAATCCTAGACTAAGTCCTATGCGTGCGCTACAAGGTCACCCGCCATGGGCCGTCACCGAACCCGCCATGAGCCTGTCATTAGCAATCCGCCATGGGCCTGTCTTCGGATCCGCCATAAGCGCCTGCATCCAGTACCGCCGTGGCAACTTCAGCAACTGGGCCGCCCGGTATGGCGAATCCGCCATACCACCCTTGATGGGCCACCCTGGCTTGCTGATTTAGGACTACGTCGCTGGTATACCTATTTGGTATATCCCCAACAGTAGCCCCCAGGGAACTTCAAGATCACCATCTACATCTGCCATGTTTGTCCTTGATAAGTCATTTCCGCCATAACTCTTCTTTGCTGGGATGACGGTCATCTTGATGTTCCTTCTTCCATCTATCAATCCGCCGTAAATAACGGATCAAGCGACGTAGTTATCTCTAGCGAGATTTTCGGGATCCAGTGGATCATACCATTGAAATCCGCCGTAAATTTCGGCACACAGTTCCTTCTAGGGCAAGATTCACAGTGCACGCACTGTTTTCACCAAGTTACCTTTTTTACCCTTGGACACGTGTCACCAGATTAGGGTTTTCGCGATCAGGATGAGCGGTGGTGATGGCGGGCACGAATCTCGAGGCCCGGGGTCTATATATACCCCGGCCTCTCACCCCCGGCCGGTCACCCCTTCATTCACCCCCGTCGCACTCTCTCTCTTCAGCGCCACCACGAGAGCTTCGTGATCTCCGACGAGCCACCGCGGAAGACCTCGCCGCCAGTAGCATTTTTCGCCGGACCATTTCGCTCAAGTCATGAATTCCGGATCACCAGCCCGCCACTATTCCGATGCTGAGGAGGAAGATTCCCCTCTGCAACAGTCAGTCCAAGGAGAACATCCTGGGATGGCAGATTTGGATCCAGAGGACAACATGTCCGAAGCTGAGGAGGAGATGGCGGGTGCAAACCTAGATGACCCCGCAGCGGATGGCGAAGCTGAGGAGGAGGAAGCAGAGGACGCAGAAGAACAAATCCCCCAGAATCTCCATGGGTACTGGCAGAAATCCCATGTTAAGGATTCTGACGTCAAAGCCATGGAAAGCGAGGGCACCGTGGCTCCTCAAGCTGAATCCAGATGGCGGACTGACTTCAAGGCCCCAGTGCCTCTTCCTAACCCCTCCGAGATCGTGATGCTCAAATTCCACGTGGAGAGGGGTCTCAGTATGCCTCCATCTCTTTTCTTCACGAATCTTCTGAAGTACTATGGACTACAGCTCCATCACATATCACCAAACAGCTTGGTGTCTGTGGCGGGCTATGCAGCTTTGTGCGAGGGATACCTCAGGATCCGCCCCAGGGTAGACCTCTTCCAACTCTTTTTCTCCGTGCGTGCCAACTATGAAGACGACGGATCTCTTCAAACCTGTGGAACTGTTTGCTTCCTTCCACGCAGGTCGAAAGAATACCCTTTCATCATGCCACTAGACTCCGCCATCGGATGGAGAGGGTCCTGGTTCTACATGGCGGACAAGCCTGCGCCATCTCAAACCCGCGGCCTTCCTCCATTCAAGAACGTAGCTGCTGAGTCCCGTGACTCCTGGACGGCTATCAACGACAAATCCGCCACCCCCTATGTCAAGCTCTTGGCTCGGCGGACTGCCAAGCTATCTGTAGATGGCTTGAAGGGGATCGACACCATCAACTGCTGGATATCCCGGCGGATTCAGCCGCTGCAACACCGCGATCGCCTGATGCACGAGTATACTGGTGCAAATGATGGCATGCGTTGTTCAGACCAGGAGCTGGACCCCAAAATTGTCGAGAAGCGCATTCGTTCCTTGATGAAGTCTCCTAGGAAGAAGCCCTTGAAGTTTGGCATGGCTATGTTTGAGAATGGCAGCTGCCCTTCGGTAAGTTCCCATTTCGCCATCATATATTTTGATACTTTGACATTTCATAATATTTTTCTTCTTATCAGCTCAAATCGCTTGGTCCTGCTCACTTTGCCCATCCCCTTCGCCGTTCCAACCTCAAATCTGCCGCTAAAGAAGAAGTTGTTCATTCTAGTGGAAACAAAGAGGAGATGGCGGGAAATGTGGAGGATACAGCCCATACGACCCAAGAGAAGGCGGTTTCCAAGAAACGGGGCGGTAGCGGGAAAACTCGCGGAGGTGGCGGGAAATCTGCTGATTCCCGTCGTTTCGAAGCTCAACGCAGGGCGGAGCTTGAAACGCCATCTGAGAGTACCGCTACCATCAATCTGCCCAAGTCAAGGTAACCTTTTGGACACCCTTTTTCATTGTTTTGCTGCTTTCCATTTCTAATCCCTTTTCTCTTAGAATAAAGAAGCCTACTGTCAAGGAACCGTCATCCAAGCGAGCCAAGCCCTCCCCTGCCGCTATCCCGCTCACCCCTGATGCACCAGCCCCCTCCTCTATTCGTATCGATATTGATATGGAGGATGCTGGTGGTCAGTTTGACCCAATGCCAGAAATCAACCCAACGACTAAAGCTGCGGCTAATGATGTCGTCCAAAGCGAAAAGGTTTCTGGCTCTCAGGGTCAAGTGGCGGATACTCCGTCTGGGGGTAGCTCATACTGGAGACAGAAGCAACTTGAGGTCGTCAACCTTATTTCTAGCCAAGAAGATGCCAGCAACCAGCTGTCCAGCGGTATTGCCGCTTTTGTTGAAAAAACATCAACCATGAAGAAGGTATGTACTCCCAGTAGCCCCCGAGCGCTATGGCGGATTCGCAAATTTAATCCGCTATGGGGCTCGAAGGGTGACTTCTGTAAGTTTTTAGAATAACTTAGCCCCCGAGCGCTGGTAGTTCATACAGTGCTCTATAGAGAACTTAGTTTTCATACTGAGTAGCCCCCGAGCGTTATGGCAGATAATTATTCGGCATAAAGCTCTTAGGAAAAAAATCAGCATAAATAGCCCCCGAGCATCATGGTGGATAATCCTTCATTAGGATGCTCTAAGAGTGACTAAAAAATCAACATGAGTAGCCCCCGAGCGTTATGGCGGATTAGCATCCGGCATAAAGCTCTAAGAGTGACTAACACTTCAGTTTTGCCAGAATTACAAGAAGGTGGTGGAGGACCTGGTCCAGGTCGTCAGCTCGCAAGAGAAGGAGCTGGCGGAGAAAAGCGCTCTTGTGGCGGATTTGCGGCAGTAGCTTGAGAATAGCGGTAATCTACCTTAAGTTTTCTTTCCTTGTGCTTATTCAATCAAATGCTGGGCTGACAAAATTCCGCCATGCAGACGCTGCCAAGCTCAAGTCCACACTTGAGGGAGTGGAGAAGGGCCATGCCATTGCGATGGACGGGCTGAATCAACAGCTCCGAAAATCACTGGCCGAAAATGCCACCCTCGAGAGGCAGCTGAAGGACCAGGAGAACCAGGGCAAGAAGAAGGACAAGGAGATAGCGGATCTCCGCAAAGCCGCCGCTGACTTTGAGAAGCGGCGTGAAGGCTTTAATGAGCTCCTACATCACTTCCAGGACAACTTGCTAGGTACCATTTCTTCTTATAGCGTAAAGTTTTAAATTTCTGCTATGCAGTTCGTGACACATCTTCTTCTTTCCGCCATGCAGCTTCCTTGGGGCAAAGCGAGGTGGACACCGCTGAGGGCTTGCGCATGGCCACCGACGCAGTGAGGAAGGAACTTGATGGCCTTCTCAGCGCTGGTCGCCAAGCGTGAGGGAGCCTGCAGATAGCGGGTTCTTCCAACCTTTCCGCCATCGTGCTCACACAGAAGCTGCTGCTGGTGCCAGGGCTGGTGGCGGACTGGAAGCTGTCCTCCGCTCGGGGTGGTGCCAGAACGGCGCTGACCTTGGCGAAGGCCCACTATCCCGAGATGGACCTGGACCAGCTCACCTCCGGCATCCCTGAGAGCGGCGAGGATGGCGCGCCGGTGGACGAGGCCGCCATCCGGCAAAGCGTGCTTGGGTACGATCAACTGTGTGCCCTTGGCACTCAGCTGAACGTATACTATGAAGCATACGAGCTGCCAGGGTCGCCAAGCCAAGCTTCGGCATCCGCCTCCGCGGCAACTGCAGGTGGTGATGGCGGTGACGAGGTGTCCTCCAAGGTTCCGCCATCTTCTTGAGATGTGCCCTACAATATGGCAGGAAAAAATACTTTGCATCAATTCGGCCCCTGAGTGGGTCTGTAATTTAAACTTAAACTCCGTGTGATGTATCTGCACTGTGACTGATCTGCTTGTGGCGGATCAGTGGAATGCTATTACACTTCTTGCAGTTTGTTTTTTATGAAGTGGTTTAATTGCGCGAAGAAACTGCCAGGCCTAGTTTTATGCAACTTGCAGTTTTTGCCATGCCCAAAAAACAACACTTTGAAAAAATTTCACGCGTAGGATTATGCGATCCGCCATCCGGCTCTCTGTGCTTGACTTTTCATGAGATGGCGAAATCTTCGCACGAACAATCCGCTAGGGCGACGATACTTAATAGCAACCGTCCAGAACCCTGAGCAGATGGCGGCTAAGATCGTCAAAAGGTCACTACTCTGGAATCCACACAGAGAACATCGAGTGAAGATCAAAACATAAAAAAGCTACGCGGACTGCTTATGGCGGATTTAAAAGAGACGCAAGTGCAAAGCACAATTGCGCAAAAGGTTCTATACGATCTAAATGAACAATAAAGGAGGTAAAAGACTCAGAAAAAATCAAGAGTGAACCAAATGCTTTATTTCATTGATCATATAGAGGTGCCTATTACATAGCTAGAAAAGTGCTAAGTGTAGAAAGGACGTAGCTGTGCGATGTTCCATGGATGATCTGTCTCGTCGTAGATATCGTCAGGGTCTCTTCGTTTGCGCTTCTTACTTGGTCGCTTATCTAGCTCGCGAATATCAACGAGGTAGTAGGAACCATTCAGTAGAGCTTTGTTGATAACGAAGGGTCCTTCCCAAGGCGGGGATAGCTTGTGGGACTTCTGCTGTTTGAGGCGTAGCACCAGGTCACCTTCCTTAAACGAGCGTTGGCGAACTCGCCTGCTGTGATAGCGACGGAGATTCTGCTGGTAGATGGCGGATCTCTGGGCTGCTAGGTCACGCTCTTCTTCCAGCAGGTCCACAGATAGTTGTCTGGACGCTTCTGCATCTTCTTCCTTGTAGGCCTCGACTCTTGGAGAATCATACTGAACATCACTTGGCAAGATTGCCTCTGCTCCGTAGACTAAGAAGAAAGGGGTAAGGCCGGTTGATCTGTTTGGCGTGGTCCGTAGACTCCACAGTACAGATGGCAACTCCTCTGCCCAGGCTCCAGCTGCTCTATTTAGCGGTGCTTCCAGGCGTGGCTTGATCCCTGACATGATTAGTCCGTTGGTCCGCTCAACTTGGCCATTAGACTGTGGATGTGCCACAGATGCTAGGTCAAGGCGGATTCCGTTGTGATGGCAGTATTCTTCAACTTCTCCCTGAGATAAGTTTGTGCCATTATTGGTGATGATGCTGTGTGGGATGCCGAATCTGACCACAATGTCCTTGACAAACTTTAAGGCGGTTTTGCCATCAAGTTTTCTGATGGGCTTAGCTTCCACCCACTTCGTGAATTTGTCTACCGCTACCAAAAGGTGCGTAAATCCCGAAGGTGCTGTTTTTAGTGGACCCACCATGTCCAGCCCCCAGACTGCGAAAGGCCAAGTTATAGGGATCGTATGCAGTGCTGTGGCGGGCATATGGGTTTGCTTGGAGTACATCTGGCAACCATGGCAGAGCTCCACAATGCGGTCTGCATCTGCCTTGGTTGTTGGCCAGTAGAACCCATGGCGGAATGCTTTGGCTACTAGGGATCTGGCGGCGGCGTGATGCCCACATTCGCCTTCGTGGATCTCTCTTAGTATTTCGATTCCGTCCACTTGGGATATGCACTTCATGAAAACTCCCGAGGTGCTTCGTTTGTAGAGTTGGCCATCTATGATGGTGTACGCTTTGACTCTACGCTCGATCTGTCTTTTCTGGACTTCGTCTTCGGGAAGCTTCTTGTTCGTCAGATATTCCAGGTAGGGCTCTGCCCATGGCGGATTGCTTGGCAAAACCGCCATAATAGGGGAGCTCGCTATCTCCGGATTTTCTGGATCCGCCATCTTAACTGATGGTACGTGCAGATGCTCGAGGAATACGCCTGGCGGAACTGCCTTACGGCTGGATCCCAGTTTGGACAAGGTATCGGCCGCCATGTTATCTTCTCGCCGTACATGTTTTATGTCGTAGCCGAGGAAACTTTTGGCCATCTCGTCCACTTCATCTCTGTATGCCGCCATTACTTCGTTCTGAGCTTTATATGTGCCCGCCACCTGCTGAGCCACAAGGTCAGAGTCTCCACAGCACATGATGTGTTGTACGCCGATCTCCTTTGCGACATGCAGTCCGTGCAGTAGCGCTTCATATTCCGCAATGTTGTTGGTGGTGGGGAAGTGAATCTGGAGAACGTAGCTTAGCTCATCTCCCTTGGGAGATTTGAGCATCACTCCAGCCCCCGAGCCGTGTAGCAACTTTGAGCCATCAAAGTGCATCACCCAATGCTCTGGTTCTGGGACGGGCGTAGTTTCCTGC
Source organism: Dactylis glomerata (assembly GCA_007115705.1). NCBI lineage: Eukaryota > Viridiplantae > Streptophyta > Magnoliopsida > Poales > Poaceae > Dactylis > Dactylis glomerata. The sequence goes on from QXEO01000306.1 coordinate 937,217, forward strand.
GCTTCCTTCCAATCCGCCATAAACTCCGCCAAAGCCTGAGACTTGATGGCGGTGCGAGGCTTGTAGTCGATGTCGAAAGAGGCCAGTTCAATGCCCCACTTCGCAACTCGCCCTGTTGCGTCGCTGTTGTTGATGATGTCCTTCAGTGGGGCTTTGCTCACCACTGTGATCTTATGGTCATAGAAGTAATGCCTTAACTTTCGAGAAGCTAGGAAAACTCCGTATGCCAATTTTTGGTAGTGGGGGTAGCGCTGCTTGGATTCCGTCAGGACCTCACTGACATAGTAGACTGGTCGATGTACGCCATACTCCTGCGCTTCTTCCTTACGCTCTACCGCCATGACGATGCTGACCACCCTATTGGTTGGCGCCATGTATAGTAACATGGGTTCCTGGTCTTCGGGTGCCGCTAGGACTGGTGCAGTGGATAACACTCTCTTCAGATCCTTAAGTGCAGCGTCTGCCTCGTCGGTCCAGGCGAATTCGTCTGATTTCTTCATCAGCTTGTAGAGTGGCAAAGCCTTCTCGCCAAGACGACTGATGAATCTGCTCACTGCTGCCACGCAGCCTGTGAGTCGCTGTACGTCTTTTAGGTCGATGGGCCGGGAGATGTCGAGGATTGCCTTGATCTTCTCCGGGTTAACCTCAATTCTGCGGTGGGAGACGATGAATCCTAGGAGTTGTCCAGCTGGGACCCCGAAGACGCACTTCGTTGGGTTAAGCATCATGTTGTACTTCCTGAGGTTATCAAAGGTCTCTTGCAAATCCGCTATAAGGCCATCTTGCTTCTTGGACATAACTGCGATGTCGTCCACGTATGCGTGGATGTTTTGTCCAATTTGATCCGCCAGACACTTTTGCATAGTGCGCTGATACGTTGCTCCTGCGTTTTTCAGACCGAATGGCATTGTGACATAGCAATATTTGCCATAAGGTGTTACGAACGACGTAGCGAGCTGATCGGACTTTTTCATTTTGATCTGGTGGTATCCGGAGTAGGCATCTAGGAAACACAGTAGCTCCGATCCCGCCGTTGAGTCAATGACTTGGTCAATGCGAGGCAAGGGAAAAGGGTCTTTTGGACATGCTTTGTTCAGGCCAGTGTAATCTACACACATGCGCAGAACTTTTGTGTTTTTCTTAGGAACTAGTACCGGATTTGCCACCCACTTGGTATGTATCACTTCCTTGATGAAGCCTGCTTTCAACAGCTTGGAAATCTCCTTTGCTATGGCGCGGCGCTTTTCATCTCCGAAGCGTCGCATGGCTTGTCTTACTGGCTTTGAGCCAGGAATTATCTGCAGAGCGTGCTCGGCGAGTTCCCTGGGTACACCCGTCATGTCAGATGGCTGCCATGCGAAGATGTCCCGGTTCTCACGGAGGAACTCGACGAGCGCGCTTTCCTATGTGGGGGACAAATTCGTCCCAATGGCGGTGGTCTTGGCGGCATCGCCAGCGACAAGTTCCATCTGTTTTGTATCGACTGTAGGCTTGAAGGTGGGCGGGGAGGCGGAAACCTCCTGCTTGGATGCCGGCATCTCCGCGGGGTCCGTAGCGGCGTGGATTTCTTTGAACTCATCGCCGAAGAACACTGCTTCCGCGAAGGCGGCTTCTCCCTCCTCGCACTCCTTTGCCTTTCTGAAGCTGCCATAAACGGTGATTATGCCATCCGGTCCTGGCATCTTCAGTTGGTTGTAGATGTAGCATGGCCTTGCATGGAAGCTGTGGAAGGCGGGGCGCCCGAAGATCACGTGGTAAGTGCTTTTGAACGGGACCACCTCAAAGGTTATGGGCTCTTCTCTGTAGTTTTCCTCACTACCGAAGGCAACCTTGAGTGTGATGGACCCGAGGGACTTAGCTTGGCGACCAGGAACCACCCCATAAAAGGTGACCGCGCTATGGCAGAGTTGGGTCTTGGTAAGGCCGAGCTTCGTCAGAGTTTCCACGTACATGATGTTGAGGCTGCTGCCACCATCCATTAAGCATTTGGAGAACTCATAGCCATGGATTACAGGGCATACCACCATGGCATAATAGCCATCTGGGATGTGCTCTGGATGATCATCGCGGCTCCAGCGCACCGGTACTTCGGACCATCGGACGTACTGGCGGATTTTTGGCACGGTGGCATTAAGGGAGCGCATAGCAGCTCTCTGTGCCTTAGCCGTGGGGGGTCCAAGGAATGTGTGAAAGGCACCTTTTTTGTCCTTGATTGGGTTACCCTTGCCAGCTCCACCCTCTGCCTTTTCGGCGGGTTTGGGAGTAGGGTCTTCATCCATATCACTGCCATCCCTAGACTCCTTGTCTTTGTCCGCTTTTCCTTTGCCACGAGGCCGTTGTCGCCGGCTGCGCTTGAAACCAGCTTCTTGATCCGCCTTAAGGTCGTTGACAAACTTGCAGTTCCGGTTGGTGTGGTTGCACTTTCCCGATGCGTCACGATGGGCAAAACACGGCATATCGCGGTATTCGTCGTAAGACACGGGGGCGGATGGCGCCGAAGCGGGAGTTGCGGAACTCCGCGGCTGGCCACCGCCACCTCCGTGTCCCCTGCCGCGCTGGCTGCTTTGACCCTTGTCAGCGAAGGTTGTGGCCACCATATCCGGAGCCTGCTGCTCTTCTGGCGGATTCTTCCGTTTGTTACTGCTATTCCGCTTTCCAGTGTTCTGGATGGCGGAAGCCTTCAGAGATTCGCGGGCGTTGTCGTCGGCGGCCGCGTAGTTGCTTGCGATGGTGATCATGGAATTTAGGGTCAATTTCCCTTCGTTCCTTTCCCGCAACAGGCGATGGCGGAGCAGTTGGCCTCTCTCCAAACTGTCAATAAACAAGAGGATGGCAGATTCGTCAGTAACCCCTTCACAGGAGTTCTTCATATCCAGCCATCGCGCGAGGAAAGTTCGGGAGGTCTCGTCGTCGGCTCGTCGGCACCGTTGGAGGTCACCAATGTTGTGGGGTTTCTTGTAAGTCCCCTCGAAATTTTTGGTGAACGCAGTTTGCATATCGAACCAGGTTTGAATGGAGTTTTCTGCCAAGTCGTTGATCCATTGCCTCGTAGTGCCGGATAGCATCAGGGGCAAATAGCGGACAGCAACATTGGGAGATCCCCCGGCGAATTGTACCGCGTTGAAGTAGTCTTGTAGCCAAGTCAAAGGCCTATCGACTCCATTGTACTGGCGGATATTTTTCTCGATTTTGAACCCATACGGGATAGGCTCATCACGAATCCGTGGTCCAAAGCACTTTGGGCCGAGGAAGAAGGCCGTTTGAGACTTGGCAATCTCATTTAGATGGGTACGGGCGTCGTTGGGCTTCTGGCCTGGCGGATCCTTGCGAGAGTTGCGCGATCTTGCTGGCCCGCCGCCACCGCCACCGCCACCATGGGGGCTTCCTGGTGGGGATGGCGAAGGGTCGCGTCTGCGCCTACTTTCGCCGTCCTGCGATTGCTCTTTGCAGCTACGACGACTTCCTTCCGTTCTTCGTGGAGATGGATCATCGTTATGGCGGCGGGAGCCTTGCCCTTTGTCATCGTGGCGGCGAGTGGAGCGATGCTTGTCCTTGTCACCATCACGGTGCGCGCCGTCGTCATGGCGAGATCTGTCCCTTCTCTTGGATCCGCCATCCCTGCTGTTTTCCCGTCGTGGCGGATCGTCTCTGCGTCCAGCGTCACGGCTTCGTCCTCGTTTGCCATCATTGTCGCGTATGACGATTCCTCCCTTGGGGACTTCGAACGTCTTATGCTTTGGTGGCGGCATGTTGGTCTTATGGCGAGGAGCAGCAGTGATTTGTTGGTATCCGTAAGCTGGGTAATTCTTGCGGGGTGGCGATGGATTCCTCTGTGGGCCTTTGCCATTTGGTTTGTCATCGGAGGATATTGGGATGGCGTGTCTCTGATTGCAAGCTTCTCTTCTTCGGATTTCAGAGGATCCGGTATGAGATTCGTTGTCAGGACGTCCACCATAATTGCCAGCCCCTTGAGCTTTAGAGGCAGTACTGGACCTGCATAGCGCAGGATCAGATTCGAGCCGTCGTGACAACGTAGCCTTCTCCTGCTGCACTAATGCTTTGGTCATCAGTTTAACTGCCGTCTCTTGGGCTGCTGGGCTTTTGTTATGCTCCAATAGCTCCTTTGCAGCCATGATGTTCTCGATGGGCATAGCCCTAACTTCATCGTGGTTTTTGTCCACGTATGGTGGATTCTTGATGTACATCTTGGCCAGAGTTTCAGCTGTTGGTACGGTGAACTCAAGGTTTCGTACCAGCTGCGGGTCGCCCCCCTTGTTGATCTGGTTCTGGATGAGAGTAGCATACTTCTCTTCCATGTTCCTTGCGCGCTTCAGCGTGTCTTGAGCCTTAGCAATGTCGTCATCAACCTGCTGGCCCATCTTCTCGACTCGCTTTGCTTCCTTGAGGAGTGCTCGCCTCTTCTTCTCGAGATCGTTCACGTCTCTGACATAGTCAGGGGTGATTGGATCTGCTAGAGTTCCGTAGACGACCTTATCCAGCGGGGTCGTGAAGTCTTCTTGGTGCTGGTCTTCCGGGATGGCGGGTAGCGGCCTGGGACCGCCATGAATCTCGGGAAGTTGCTCCGCGGCGGGATCGGCGGCTGGTGGCGGGTTACCCTGCTCATTGCCGGCATCTCCGTCGTGGACTGCCTGAGACGGCGGATCGCCAGTTGTTTGCCCAGCATCATCTCCTTTGTTGGTGACAAACACCTGCTTGGCCGCTGCTTGTTGCTCTTCAAGTGCCTGCTGCGCCAATTCCGCCTCGAGCTTTCTCATGGCGGCATCGTAATGGTCATAATCATAGCCTTTGCTGTCCCAGTCATCCGATTCACCACTTTCGTTAAGTGCCTCTAGGATGGATTCACCTGGGCTATCTTCTCCATTGGAGGTAGATCCCGAAGTGATACCTGCGAACGCAACAAGGCAGTACCGCGGTGTCTCTAACGCCAGATTGCTCATGGCGGATTCACTGCGGTCTTCCACCACTTCCTCTACCTCTAGGGCGGGCTGGGTGGGATTATTTTTCAGATCCGATCTGGGAATCTTGGAAAGTTCCCGATCAGATGAGTCCTCCTCCGTATCCAGCTCGAAAGCGGTCCGTTTGGGGATTTCAGCCATACCAATCCGCCGGAAATTGGTTTTCGTAGCGGGGGTAGGGTTTGTCTCTCCAATGAAGATATGAATATCTCCAATTGGGATGACGGTGAATCGAGCAGGGTCTTCTCTAGCCGGCACCCAGAGGTTATCCGCTGGGACGATGGGGAAGCCGGAATCATAGAGGACGCGCCCGATGGCGACGGTGTCGCCGATGCCTGCAAAGGCGGATCCCGCCTGGATCCGCGCTCCAGACGCGCTAAGCCCCACGGTGGGCGCCAACTGTCGTGGTTTCGTCAATAGATCTGCCATAGAGGTAGGGGTATGGCGGTTTGTGGAAGGGGGTGAACACAGAGGAGCGATCCGGGATGGTGGTAGCACGAGTTTACCCAGCTTCAGATCCCGCAACGGTGGCGAGACCCTACGTGCTGCTATAATTCACTATATGGCAAAAAGTGCTCGGTTACAATGATGAGGTTGGCTGTTTCGCTATGCGATCGGCCGTAAGATTGGTCTGATGCCTCAAGGGCTGCTCCACGCCGGGCTTATAAAGGCGCCTGGCGTGGGCTACACGTTGGTACCGGAGCGGATACAACTTGGAATCCTAGACTAAGTCCTATGCGTGCGCTACAAGGTCACCCGCCATGGGCCGTCACCGAACCCGCCATGAGCCTGTCATTAGCAATCCGCCATGGGCCTGTCTTCGGATCCGCCATAAGCGCCTGCATCCAGTACCGCCGTGGCAACTTCAGCAACTGGGCCGCCCGGTATGGCGAATCCGCCATACCACCCTTGATGGGCCACCCTGGCTTGCTGATTTAGGACTACGTCGCTGGTATACCTATTTGGTATATCCCCAACACCGTCAGCACCATTCAAAAGCATCGGTCAATTCACAACCACCGCGGCTCCCTAGCCGTCACTGGTAACGGTCTAAGGTCTCTGACTAGACGGCAACCCACCTGTCCGAGCGTCTGTGAGGGGTTTCAAACTAGAGCGAGGGGAAAACTGAGGAAAAGTTAAGCGGCTGGGGAAAAATGAGTACAACTAACGACCCAGGGGCACGAGAATAGAAATCCCTAGTTATATTTGATTTTTCTGTTGCAGTTTCTATTGATCATATGTTCGCTTAATAATTAAGTGTCGGTTGGCATGGTGGCACGCTGCGTCCGTGAGAGGAAACGGGCGGGAAGAAGAGGGCGGGAGGAAAAGGGCGGAAAGAAAAGGGCGGGAGGAAAAGGGCAGGAGGAAAAGGGCGGGAAGAAAAGGATGGAAGGAAAAGGGCAGGAGGAAAAGGGTGGGAAGAAAAGGGTGGGAAGAAAAAGGCGGGAGGAAAAGGGTGGGAAGAAAAGGGCGGGAAAATGATTGAACTGGAATTAAAGTAAATATCTCAACTAAAAATTAAGATACATGGCCAGATTAAGTCACAATCGGCTGAACTTGTTTTCGAATGTTGGAGTGATTCAGTCATAGTCGTGCCTAGCCCTATAAATGTCGCCACTGTAGTCATCGTAGTCGCCAATGTCGTCGTTGCTGGCATCGGGGTCGCGGTAGTTGAACCTCGGCGGGTGAGCACGCGTGGGCTGAGACTGAGGGTAGCGCAGGCGGGGGCCACGGTAGACCATGACGCTCTAGAGAGTCCCGCCGCGCCACCATAGCCGACGGCCGGCCTTGTTGAAGTTTGAACGAGGTGGGCCATCCTTCTCGTGCCTGGCAAGCGCACTCTTACGCCGATTGATGAAGAAGCCGTCCCAAGTCGGGCTGTAGTCGGGATGCCACTGAGGATTCCTCCGCTGCTCTGGCGTGAGCTCAAAGTAGTAGTGGTTCGTGATGGCCATCTGGTGCACCACACCTACAGGGACAGGAGGGACCGGTAGGCCTTCGACGCTCAGCATCCAGCCGATGGGGATGCGGTAGCCCGGCGGGCAGGGGTAGTTTGAGGCGCAAAGCGCCTCCGCCTCCTGGGGGGTTAGAGATATGATGGAAGCCATGGGAGAGAGTGATGAGGTTTGCAGATATGAGTCTAGATGTGATATGTAAATGGAGGCCAAGCCTTCATATATATAGTGAAAAAATGGAGGGAAGACAGAGGCGGGAAGCGGTGGAAAGCGTGGGAAAAAAATAGCCAGGAACGTAGTGGCGCGGGAAACCATCGAACCTTTAGTCCCAGCTGGTGGGTACAACCGGGACTAAAGGTGGTTTTTGTGTCATCTAACAAAACTGTCAGTGGGATAAGGACGTGTGGGTAACCTTTAGTCCCGGCTGGTGGGTGCAACCGAGACTAAAGCTGTCGGCAGGATAAGGACGCGTGGGTGGATGCACTGCTCGATGAGATAAGGACGCGTGGGTGGACGCACGACGCCCCTGTCGGAGGAACAAGACAAAGTGGAAGCGGCACCGTGCCTATAAAAGCTGCATCGATACGCCATGGCAAGCAGCTCAACAAGCCAACCTAGAAGGTAGGAAGAGTTTCATCCCCATGGATGGAGGACAGGGTTGGGAAATCTCCCATGGCGGAGCTTCTCGAAGATGTCGTTGGTGCTCACGCCCTACGGCATCTTCGGAAGCTCTGCCTTGGAAAATTTTCCCTACAAGCCCGTGAAAGACCCTATCTCCTCTAACAGTGTTGGGTAAAGGGTTGGGAAATCTCCCGTGGTGGAGCTTCTCGAAGATGTTGTTGGTGCTCACGCCCTACGGCATCTTCAGAAGCTCCGCCTCGGAAAAATTTCCCTGCAAGCCCGTGAAAGACTACATCTCCTCTAACAGTGTTGGGAAATCTCCCGTGGTGGAGCTTCTAAAGCTCCGCCTCGAAAAAATTTCTTACATACAGTAACATCATTACACAAAAATAAATGGGAAAGTGATTTCCATATTGAGATACACAAGTTATGATCCCTATCTAGTCTTCTGAGTTTTCTTCTTGTGTTTCCCTTTCTTCTGATTGCAACGCAACCATGGACAATCTTCATTATTTAAAATGATGCTTGGGTCAGTTTTCACCTTGAAGGGTGGAATATCATCAAACTTATTATAATCTTCTGACATGTCTGTCTTGTCCTCTACTCCCATGATGTTTCTTTTTCCTGAAAAAACTATGTGGCGCTTTGGCTCATCATATGATGTGTCCTCTTGCCTTTCTTTTCTTTTTTTCAGTTTGGTAGACATGTCCTTCACATAAAAAACCTGAGCCACTTCACTGCCTAGGATGAATGGTTCGGTGTCGTACCCTAGATTCTTGAGATCCACTGTAGTCATTCCGTACTGCGGGTCTACCTGTACCCCATTTTTCAGGTTGAACCATTTGCACCGGAACAAAGAGACCTTGAAATTAGGTCCATAGTCAAGTTCCCATATCTCCTCTATGTACCCATAATATGTGACCTTCTTCCCATTGTCCTCTGCTGCATCAAAGAGGACACCACTATTTTGGTTGGTGCTCTTTTTATCTTGGGCGAATGTGTAAAATGTATTCTCATTTATCTCGTACCCTTGAAACATCGATATAGTCGAAGATGGTTGCTTGGCCAACAAGTATAGCTATTCTTCATCAGTGACATTCATGAGATGTTTTTGTAACCAACCGCCGAAAGTCTTTATGTGTTCTCCATCAATCCAATCTTCACATTGCTCTGGGTATTCAGAGCGTAAAATATTCTTGTGTTCCACTTTGTACGGAGCCACCAAGCTGGAATTATGTAGAACTGTATAGTGTGCTTGAGTGAAAGAATGTCCGTCCATACACATTGTTGCTTTCTTTCCTAGCGTGCCTTTTCCATGTAGTCTCCCCTCATAGCGCGATTCAGGAACACCGATCGGCTTAAGGTCAGGAATAAAGTCAACACAAAACTCAATGACCTCCTCTGTTCCATAGCCCTTGGAGATGCTTCCTTCTGGCCTAGCATAGTTATGAATGTATTTCTTTAAGACTCCCATGAATCTCTCAAAGGTGAACATGTTGTGTAAAAATACAGGACCGACAACACTAATCTCTTCGACCAGGTGAATGAGGAGATGCATCATAATATTGAAGAAGGATGGTGGGAACACCAACTCGAAGCTGACTAGACATTGCACCATATCCTTCTGTAAATTTTGTAGAGTTAGTGGATTGATCACCTTCTGAGAAATTGCATTGAGGAATGCACATAGCTTCACAATGGGTACTCGAACATTTTCCGATAGAAGCCCCCTCAATGCAACCAGAAGTAATTGTGTCATAATCACATGGCAGTCATGAGACTTTAGGTTTTAAAACTTTTTCTCTGACATGTTTGTTATTCCCTTTAGATTTGACGAGAAGCCAGACGGGACCTTGATGCTACTCAGGACTTCAAAAAAGATCTCCTTCTCTTCTTTGGTAAGAGCGTAGCTGGCAGTACCTTGATACTTCTCTGGATTCAGGTTGTTTCCTTTGTGGATACATTGCTGGTCCTGCCGTGCATCCGGTGTATCTTTTGTCTTCCCATACACGCCCAAGAAGTTTAGCAGGTTCACACAAAGATTTTTCATCATGTGCATCACTTCGATTGCAGAGTGAACCTCTAGGATTTTCCAGTAGGGTAGCTCCCAAAATATAGACATCTTCTTCCACATGGGTACATGTCCGTCAACATCATGCGAAACAGATTGTCCGCCAGGACCCTTTCCAAAGATCACTTTTAAATCCTTGACCATATCATATATAACATCCCCAGTAGGGCGGGTAGGATTCGTTCGGTCTTCTGCCTCACCTCTGAAATGCTTTTCTCTCTTTCTTACTTGATGTTGTTTTGGAAGAAATTGACGATGCCCCATGTACACATTCTTGTTTTCCAAATATATACTGTCAGTCTCACCTAAACAGTGTGTGCATGCATTGTATCCCTTGTTTGACTGTCCTGAAATGTTACTAAGAGTAGGCCAATTATTGATGGTTACAAACAACAATGCTCATAGGTTAAATTCCTTTTGTTCATGCTCATCCCAAACAGGTACACCTTCTTCACGCCACAACTGTAAAAGTTCTTCAACCAATGGCCTCAGATACACATCAATATCATTGCCGGGTTGCCTCGGGCCTTGGATGAGCACTGGCATCATAATAAACTTCCGCTTCATGCACAACGAAGGAGGAAGGTTATAGATACATAGAGTCACTGGCCAGGTGCTATGACTGGAGCTCTGCTCCCCGAAAGGATTAAAGCCATCTGTACTTAGACCAAATCTTAAGTTCCTTGCATCATCTGAAAATGACTTGTACTTTCTGTCGATTTTTCTCAACTGCGACCCGTTAGCGGGGTGTCTCAACATCACATCTTTCTTATGGTCCTCTTTGTGCCATCGCAACAACTTGGCATGCTCTTTGTTTTGGAACAAACATTTCAACCATGGTATTATAGGAGCATACCACATCACCTTCGCAGGAACCCTCTTCCTGGGGGTGGACTCACCCTCAATATCACCAGGGTCATCTCGCCTGATCTTATACCTCAATGCACCACATACCGGACATGCATTCAAATTCTCATACTCCCCGTGGTAGAGGATGCAGTCATTGATACATGCATGTATCTTCTGCACCTCTAATCCTAGAGGGTAGACAACCTTCTTTGCTTTGTACGTACTAGAGGGCAATATGTTCTCCCCTGGAAGCATCTTATTTATTATTTTTAGCAACTTTTCATATCCCTTGTCAGAAGTACCATTCTCTGCCTTCCATTGCAGCAATTCCAGTGTGGTACCCAATTTTTTCTGGCCATCTTCGCAATTTGGGTACAACAGTTTGTTGTGATCCTCTAACATTTTCTCCAACTTCAACCTCTCCTTTTCACTTCCGCAGTTTATCTTCGCATCAAGAATGGCCCGACCCAAATCGTCATCGGGGTCATCAAAAATGGGCTCATCAAAAATGGGCTCTTCTTCAGCTTCGTCTTCCCCCATTCTACTATCACCGTCTTCAGTGAACATAGGATAGTTGTCACTATGCTCTTCTTCTTTGTTGCCTTCCATTATAACCCCTCTTTCTCTGTGCTTGGTCCAACAATTATAGCCGAGCATGAAACCGTTCTCAAGCAGGTGGAAGTGAAGGGTCTTTGAGGTAGAGTAATCCTTCATATTCTTACAGGAACTACATGGACAATAAATGAAACCATTCGATCACCTGTTTGCCTCCGCCATGTTGAGAAAATAATGCATGCCAGTAATGAAGTCAGGATGGCATCGGTCACCATACATCCATTGCCGATTCATCTGCATTATATAAGTATATCAAAAATCATTAATTACACAACATCATGGATATATGAGTGACCAACTTAATTAATATTCAAGTTCGTCACATAAAACTAAGTTTTTTTATTAAAAAAGAGGCTCACCGAGGTGGTACAGTGCCGGCTAGGGGAAGACGCTGGCGATCGATGGCAGGGAGGACGGGGACGATACTAAAACCTACAAATCATACTTTAATTTGAGCTCAATTGCATACAAAAAGAATGAAATCCCTAACTTAGGCATTTCATCAAACACCTTGCTAGCACTAGAAAAATAATATGATTTAAACTAGCAAAGAAATGAGCTAAATTAGGAATGTCGAAAGAAAGGATGATATTGCTAACCCTTAGATAGATGGGTGCCATCAATCTTGATAAAAATGGTGGAGAAAAATGGAGATTTATTGGAGTGTGAGAGGTGCAAAATAGAGATTTGGAAATGTGAGAGAGGAGAATGAGAAGGGAAAGAGAGGTCGGGCTATAGAAATAGGCTATAGGCCCTTTAGTACCAGTTCTTCAGATGAACCAGTACTAAAGGTTCAGCTTTGGCCCCACCTCTGCCTCAAATTTGGACTGAAACCCTTTTGTACCAGTTCATAAGATGAACCAGTACAAAAGGCCCTCAACAAACCGGTATTGATGTTCCTCGGCCGACTGGGCAAGGCTTAGACGGATGCCCATTTTTCTACTAGTGTCATTATCCTTTGTAAGTTGAGAAAACCGAACTATACATTTGAAATATTCATATAACCATTAAACCTTAAAAGATGCCGGTAACTAACATGATGTTATATACCATAGTCCTCCAGGAAGCTGCTCAATTTATATTTGGCGTCTTCAAGTGCTAAGCACTTCCTTATAGACTATGTTTTTCGTGGCTATTACCAAGTTCTCAGATCTCTTTCGCTTCTTTGAATTACTGGCATGGTCCCTGCTCTTGGAATTGCCTTTGCCTAATGGGCCCTCGACGATCTCCTTGCCCTTCTATTTTTCCTTGATGGTGAGGATCTTGATGTTAACCTTTGCGGTTGCTCTAGACAACGCGAAATACAGCTCACCATGGGAGAACACGGGTTCTGGTAGGTAAACACCGACAGTAAGGATGGTCTGCCCTTGCGCCTTGTTGATTGTCATGGCAAAGCTGAGCCTGATCGGGAATTGCTTCCTTTTAAATCTGAACGGGAACATGTCATCATCAGAGGGGCAGAGAGGTATCAGAGGAAGGAATATCCTCTCCCCAGCATGTTGTCCTAGGATGATCTCTGCGTCGATAGCATTCCTCTGGAAGCCCCGAACAACAAGCCTTGTCCCATTACATAGTCCGTTAGCTAGGTCAATGTTCCTAAGAAGTATGATAGGACAATTTATCTTTAGTTTAAGCTCATGGGGGGCAGCCCATTAGGAGTTAGTGAGTTTAGGAACTCCTGAGCGTAGTAGCCGTGCGAATCATCCTCTGCACTGTCAAAGCTGTGGTAGATTTTCTCCTCACTGCTAAAACGTTCTATCATGCTCTTATTTATCTTTTCGACGTAGTCATTTTTGGTTGAGAGGATCGCCCGAGAAGTTATGTAATTTGGATCGGCCATGTTGTTGGGTACAAAAGGAAATATATGTTCAATCAACTTCTGTAGGTCCTCATCCTCATCGTCTGTCGATGATACACATATATCTTTGGGGAGACATATGTTACCTTCCCCATCAGCTTCCTCGGTGCCATTCCCTACCCTCAACAAATAATCCGTGAACCACTTGTTGTTGTGCGCCCTCATGTTTGTGACGAGCTTTAGTTGGCGCATGCCATTCCATAGGTATGAACTCCAAAGGGCCACGTCTATTATCTCTGCCCGTGACCCCTTCCTGACGACCAGAAGTACCTGCCTAAAATCTCCACCGAAAACGATAGTCTTTCCTCCGAAAGGTCTGTCCCATGGCCCATGATGTCATGCATGCTTTTGTCTAACCCTCAATTGCCTGCCGCTTCGTCATGGTGGACTCATACCATAAGATGAGCGAGGCCATCCTCAGGAGCTTGGCTATCCCACTTTGCTTTGTGAAGTTAAATGATGAACCATCTTCAATATTCAGTGGAATTTTGAATCTTGAGTGGGCGGTTTGGCCTCCAGGCATGATGGAAGCGACGATGCCCAATGTTGCCATTGCAATAGCAATCTTTCTCTCACATCGGACCTTGGCAAGGAGTGCCTTGTACAGAAAGGTCTTCCTTGTGCCTCCTGGGCCATCAACAAAGAATACACCTCCTTCACCACTATCAACTGCTGCCAATATATCTTCATAGGGACGCCTTTGCTTGGGATTTAGTGAGGATGCAAGATTTTCATCGTTAGGGTCAACTTCAATGGTGCTCTCTTCAGTGACCTCTCTGGCCTCGCCTCCTGTGGTGTCATACGTCTTGTCCATATCAGGCAGATCAAATGCCCTTATGTCTTTGCCCATGGATTGCAACATACCACTAATGTCGCGCAACACCATTTTCTCTACTACGTGTGGTGATGTGTGATGTCTGCGGAATTCATCAGACATTGCCTCTAGATGCCTATCCCACAAACCTCGCATGTCACCAGGCTCGCAAAACACCAATATTGTTGTGAAGAGCCTCCTGAGCGAAACTGGCATCGCATACTGCACTGACTCCATAAGTGACTGATCAAGTGTGTTGTCTGCCTCGATGAGACCCCTCCTCTCTGCAGCCTCACGGAAGCTACCACATAACACACCTTCGACTGTTTTTAGATCTTCAAAGGACGTTGAACCTGGGACATGGTTTAATAGCACCCTTAGAAAGTACCAATCGCCCTCGGCTGGGTTAGCTATCATGATTCGACCTACTTGATGATGTTCTTTCATTGGTTTCCAGTACTTTGATGCTTGCCATGTGAAGCTTCTCGAAAAATCCCTGTACAAAATATCTCTCGCCCAAGGATGCATTTTGTTAGCCACAAAATACTCTGTCAGCATGGAACTCTTGACACCATCTTGGGCGAGGACATCATTTAGGTCCTCTCCTGGTTTGAATGTGACCCTTTGCTCATCTGGGAGATGAAGCAGCAGCTCTAGGACCGATGGGGAGTTCTCACGGAGCTTGAAGCCAAATATCCTCCACATCGCCTCAGGTGGAGTAACCCACCTCGCGTCAGTGTATCTCCTGATCTCGTCTATGTTACCATCTTTGTCAGGCTAATCGATGTTGAACGATGCCCGATCATGACCCTTGTATATGTACTTATAAAGGTATTTGACGGCCTTGATGCTTGAGCAGACCTCAACATTTATATGGCAGTTGAACATCTGCATAAGGTACGGGTTGTAAGGCATAACCCATCTGTTGTCCAGAATCTGCCCACAGACCTTAGCCTGACACCCATCTTTCCTTCTATGATACACAGGGTAAGAGTCCTTCCCTTGTACACTAGTCTCATTGAACGCTCTAGGGTATCTGCATTTGCACACCCCTGATACGTCTCCAACGTATCCAAATTTTTTGATGCTCCATGCTTGTTTTTACACCATTTGCTTAGTGTTTTGTTACACTTCGTGGCATTTTTATGCATTTTCTAGAACTAACCTATTAACGAGATGCCACAGTGCCAGTTCTCTGTTTTCTACTATTTTTGTGTTTCAGAAAAGTTACACAGGAAATATTCTCAGAATTGGACGAAACAAAAGCCAGAAGTCCAGATATTCACAGAAGCTTCCAGAAGACCGAAGAGGAGACAGAGAGGGGCCACAGGGCGCCCACACCATAGGGCGGTGCGGCCTAGGGCTAGCCCATGCCCCTGGTGGTGAGGCCACCCTGGTCCACCTCTGACGCCGCCCCTTCGCCTATAAAGACCCCCCGATGGGAAAAACCTAAACACCCGATCACTTTTCCAGAAACACATCGTGATCCACCGCTGTCATCGACCCGAGATCGAGAGGGTCCAGAAGCTCTTCCCGGCACCCTGCCGGAGAGGGGAATCGCTACCGAAGGTCTTCTTCATCGCCATGCTTGCTTCCGGCGTGATGAGTGAGTAGTCTACCTTGGACTATGGGTCCATAGCAGTAGCTAGATGGTTGTCTTCTCCACCATGTGCTTCATGTTTAGATCTCGTGAGTTGCCTTACATGATCGAGATCACCGTTATGTAATTCTACATGTTGTGTTTATTGGGATCCAATGAATATTGTTGTTATGATTGAGTTGATGTACTAAATTTTATCTTATGTTATCTCTATGTTGTTTATGATCTTGCATGCTCTCCGTTGTTAGTAGCTATCTTGGCCGAGTAGTTGCTAGTGACTCCAAGAGGGGGTATTTATGCTCGATAGTGGGTTCATGCCTCTATTTAATCTGGAGGAGTGACAGAAACATCTAAGGTTGTAGATGTGCTATTGCTACTAGGGGGAAAACAACATTCATATGCTCGAGGGCATATGCTTTGTTTACATTAGACACTTTGCTTAATACAGTTATCTGTTGTTCGCAACTTAATACCTGTGGAGTTCTCGGATTGATTCACCACAAGTGGATTATTATTCATAGATGCAGTTGGATGGCGGTCTATGTATCTTGTTGTAATGCCCAGAGTAAATCTCATAGTGATCCTCTTGACATATCACCTGTTTACTTTACTTGCACTGTTTACTTTACTCACATACTATTACTACTATTTTCCACTCGATACGCTCATCCTTTGTTTACAGCAAACCAGTGAGATTGACAGCCTCATCGTAAGTTGGGAGCAAAGTATTTGATTGTGTTATGTGCAGGTTCCGCGTTGCAGCTGGCAAAGCAAAGCACTAGATGAGGCGCCTTATAAATTGTCTAGAGCTGTCGCAAGCTAGCAAGCATCACCTTCAGTCGTTTGGCTTCTTCCCCTTCAGATCGATAAACCTTGGTTTCTTACAGAGGGAAAACCTTGCTGTTGTACTCATCATACCTTCCTCTTAGGGTTCCCAACTGGACGGTGCTTTATATCATCAACATCGTTTCGCATCAAGCTCTTTTCTAGCGCTGTTGCCGGGGAGGAAAAAGAAGACTTCTGCAAGGGGAGTTTCGCATGCACATCCTTTACTTTGTTTGAAGTTTTGCTTTACTTTATTTTTACTTGCATTGTTTTATCAAAAACACAAAAAAATTAGTATCCTTTATAGTTGTTTTTACTTGTCTGCTTTTAGTTTTGCTAGAATGGCTACTCCTAAGAACACCAAGTTGTGTGATTTTACTAGCACTAATAATAGTGATTTTATCTGCACTCCTATTGCGCCACCTACTCCTGCTGCAATTTTTTATGAGATTAAGCCTGCTTTGTTGAACCTTGTTATGAAAGAACAATTTTCTGGTGCTAGTACTGATGATGCTGTAGCTCATCTCAACAATTTTGTTGAGCTATGTGAGATGCAGAAATATAAGGATGTAGAAAGTGATATTATTAAGCTTAAGTTGTTTCCTTTTTCTTTGAGAGGAAAAGCTAAAGATTGGTTGCTGTCTTTGCCTAAAAATAGTATTGATTCATGGGCTAAGTGTAAGGATGCTTTTATTGGTAGATACTATCCTCCTGCTAAGATTATAGCTTTGAGTAGCAATATTATGAAGTTTAGTCAGTTTGATAATGAACATGATGCTCAAGCTTGGGAAAGAATGAAATCTATGATAAAGAATTGTCCCACTTATGGACTGACTACTTGGATGATTGTCCAAACTTTTTATGCAGGACTGAATTTTTCTTCAAGGAACCTACTGGATCAGCTGCTGGAGGCACTTTTATGTCCCTTACCTTGGGCACCACAACAAAGCTTCTCGACAATATGATGGTAAATTACTCTGAATGGCACACCGAGAGAGCTCCACAAGATAAGAAGGTAAATTCTGTTGAGGAAACCTCTTCCTTGAGTGATAAGATTGATGCTATTATGCTTTCTAATGATAGGACTCATGTTGATCCTAATAATGTTCCGTTAGCCTCTTTCGTTGCCCAAGAAGAGCATGTTGATGTAAACTTCATTAGAAATAATAATTTTAACAACAATGCTTATAGGAACAATTTTGCTAGTAACAATTATAGGCCGTATCCTTATACCAATGGTAATGGTTATGGTAATTCTGATGGTAATTCCTCCAACAACACTAGGGTCACGCCCTTCGATCTTGAGGTAATGCTCAAGGACTTCATCGGTAAGCAAACTGCTTTTAACAGGTCTATTGAGGAAAAGTTAGGAAAAAAAATGATATTCTTGCTTCTAAAGTTGATAGCCTTGCTCATGATGTTGAACTTCTAAAATTAAAAGTGTTGCCTAATGATGTGAAAGAACAATACTTTTGCCATTGCTAATGCTATCCAAGTTAGAATTGATGAAAATGTTAGGATGCTAGCAGAATTGCATGTCAGGTGGGAAAGAGAAGATGAGATGGCTAGAAAGATGAAGGTATGTACCATTACTACCTCTAATGATGTTGCTCCTAATGCTAGCAATCCTCTTACTTTGATTGGTGTAGAGAAAACTCCCACTCCTTGTGTTAAAAAGCCTAAAACTGCCAAAACTTTTTCTCAAAAGAGTGCTGAAATTTTTCGGAGTGTGGGAGATGATAGCTCTATTTTCTTTAATGATTTTGATGTTGATGGCTGCAATATATCTGAAGTTATTTTGTTCTTGCAAAATCTTGCTTTGACTCCCAATGCTAGTTCTTTAAATGTTGCTTTTACTAAGCATATTACCAATGCTCTTATGAAAATTAGGGATGAAAAGTTGAAGCAAAAAGCTTCTGTTCCCAAGAAGTTAGAAGATGGTTGGGAATCCATCATTGATATGCATGTTAATGGTTTTGATTGCCATGCTTTATGTGATCTAGGTGCTAGTATTTCTATCATGCCTAGAAAGATTTATGACATGCTTGATTTACCACTGCTTGAAAAGTGTTATTATGATGTTCCTATTGCTGATGTTGCTAAGAAGAAACCTTTGAGAAGGATTAATGATGTTCTTATATGGTTAACAATAACCTTGTTCCCATTGATTTTCTTGTCATGGATTTTGAATGCAATGCTTCATGTCCTATTATTTTGGGAAGACCCTTTCTTTGAACTGTAGGTGCCATCATTGATATGAGGGAAGGCACCATCAAATATTAATTCCCACTCAAGAAAGGTATAGAACACTTCCCTAGAAAGAGGAAGAAATTACTTTTTGACTCTATTCTTAGAGCAAATTATGAGCTTGATGCTTCATCACTTGATATTACTTGATTCGCATTTTCTGCGCCTAGCTCAAAGGCGTTAAAGAAAAGCACTCTTGGGAGATAACCCAATGTTTTTACATTCAGTTCTTTTTCTTTTATTTGAGCCTTGGAAGTTATTACTACTGTAATGACCTCTCCTTATCTTTTTTATTTCGTTTTTGTGCCAAGAGAAGCCTCTAATTTGAGCGAGGTAAGATTTGGGGATGTTGCTGTCCTGAAATAGTTTTCGGTGCTGCACCGTAAAGATTCGTGAAAATTCTATGTATATATTTTGGACCTGCAATTTCTTGTGCATATGCCCTAGGTTATATCCAAACTTTCATTAGTTGGACACTTTTTGATTTGAGCAACAGAAAACCCTTTAAAAATTCGACCTTTGTCAGTCGTTCTGTTTTGACAGATTTCTGCCAATATTTGTGTTTGCCGCTTTATCGCTTTCTTTTTGAGTTCTTTTGATCACGGAACTTTTTGGGAAGTTGCTACAGTATTATATGCTTTATATGTGGTGGTTTTGAGTTGAAACCTGAAGCAAAAAAAGGGTTGATTCAATATTATGCTTACACTAATGTTGCTAATAGATTTGTGTTTAGTTTTGTATGAAGGAAGTTTTCAAGTGTAGGGATTCGAGAATGATGAGATGAGTTGAAGAATGGAAAAAAGCTCAAGCTTGGGGATGCCCAGCACCCCAAGAAATATCAAAGAGGTACAAGCATCAAAGCTTGGGGATGTCCCTGAGGCACCCCTTCTTCATCGGCAAAAATCAGGTCACCTTTCAACGCACTATATTTTTATTGCTTCATGCATTATGCGTTTTTCTTGGAGCGTCAATTGTTTTAGTTTTCAGTTTTGTTTTGTTTTGTTTGCTGCAATAAATGGTTGGACCCCAACAAATTTCTTTTGGAGAAGTTGCCTTGCTTTTCATTTGCCAAGAACACTCCGTTTTTCACTCTATTCGTTTCAACGAGTGTTCTCTTTTTCTAGAACTGCATTTAGCTTTCGAATTTCACCTTGATTTGTGTTCAGATCTTGTTATATCTTTTTATCCAGGTGTATTTTTGCCTCTGGTCCATATTGGTTTTCATCAAAAGAGTTGTTTATAAATCAAATGGTGTTGGAAAAGAGAAAAAGCTTTATGCAAAAAAGTGGTACAAGAAGGAGCTTGTGTAGACTGCGGCCTAGGCTTTTGCATGTCATGCTTGATGTCTTTTTGATAGTATGCTTAGTGGTTTTGCTGTAGCATGACTTGTCTCAAATAACTGAGATTGCTTAATGAGCCTTTGAAAAAATCATGCGTTGTTTTAATTATTTGGAAGCATTATTTTGGTTTTCTCCTTGATGCTTTATTTGGGTTGACTTGGTGCATGCTCACATATGTTAGACTCATACAAAGTTTCTATTGCCTCTATGATCATTTAGTTTTTGACTTTTGATGCCATCTTATGCTTCTTTTAATGTCGCTTTGTCGCTTTGCATGATTATGGCCATTATTGCTCTCTTAGTTGGTCGCTCCCAGTCTTTTGCTAGCCCTCATTTTGTACTGAGTATGAGCTCTACATGTGCATCCAACTCCTAAAAATCAAGTTTGCCATTGTGTCCAATATAAATTCCTATGCCTGGTATTTGTAAGCCATTCCAAGTAAATTTTCATGTGCTACCTTTGAAAAACCTTCAAAATACTTCTCGTTTTGTGACACTGTTTTCAGCTCATGGGGACATAGTGGTCGGAATTGCTATCTTCCATATTAAATTAAGTACCCCTCGACTAGGCAGCTTCATCTGCTCATCATTAATTTTGCATGAGAGCTGGTCAGACCATTGCAATCTAATTCTAAAAAGAAAAAAAGGCACTCCTCCATGGTATGTGAATGTTGGTGGGCACCCGATGGAATCGGTTAGCCATGGTTTGAGAAAGTAAAAAAGGTGGGGAGGAGTGCCAAAGTTTTATAAAAGAGCACCAATGTGCCAAATTTTCAAAGAACTCGGAACCGCTCTCACTTGTTTATTATGAAAGATAGTAAGACCCCATTGCTAGTCATTGACCAAAAACAACCACCTCTCAAAACCCAAGTTTTATCTCTCTATTTTACAAATGAAAAGCTTTAGCACATGTTTAATCACTGCTTCCCTCCGCGAAGGGTCTTTCTTTTACTTTTATGTTGAGTCACCACCTTCTATCTTTATGCACCGTCTAAGAGAGCATAGTTGTCATTCTGAGTATAATGTGCATTGTCCCAAAGTTTTCATTGATTGATTCATGATGTTGGTTTCACTTGTTCTCAAATTATTTGTATCTAGTCGCCCTCTTAAACTTGAAGGTGTCCTATGCATTTATGTTTTGCTCTCTCATGAAGGACAAGCTGAAAACCATCTGCTATGTTTTTCCTTATGATTTGAACACATGTTTGACTTTCAGTGTTTCATTTTCATGATCTTTTGTTTGTGTTCTTTTTCATGTTTTAACATGGTTGCTAAGTTTCTTCTATCAAGATTATATCGTTCATGCCCATGTTTTAAGTTCTTTGATCCCAGCGCACAACGCTTACATATATGATCAAGATTGTGTAGGTGCATGTCACCTCAAAAATTATTTCTTTTGTTATCACTTACCTACTCGAGGACGAGAAGGAGTTAAGCTTGGGGATGCTGATACGTCTCCAATGTATCCATAATTTTTGATGCTCCATGCTTGTTTTTACACCATTTGCTTAGTGTTTCATTACACTTCGTGGCATTTTTATGCATTTTCTAGAACTAACCTATTAACGAGATGCCACAGTGCCAGTTCCCTGTTTTCTACTATTTTTGTGTTTTAGAAAAGTTACACAGGAAATATTCTCGGAATTGGATGAAACAAAAGCCAGATGTCCATATATTCATAGGAGCTTCCAGAAGACCGAAGAGGAGACAGAGAGGGGCCACAGGGCAGCACGACCTAGGGCTGGCCCACGCCCCCTGGTGGTGAGGCCGCTCTGGTCCACCTCTGACGCTGCCCCTTCGCCTATAAAGACCCCCCAACGGGAAAAACCTAAATACCCGATCACTTTCCTAGAAACACATCGCGATCCGCTGCCGTCATCGACCCAAGATCGGGAGGGTCCAGAAGCTCTTCCCGGCACCCTGTCGGAGAGGGAAATCACCACTGGAGGTCTTCTTCATTGCCATGCTTGCCTCCGGCACGATGAGTGAGTAGTCTACCTTGGACTATGGGTCCATAACAGTAGCTAGATGGTTGTCTTCTCCACCATGTGCTTCATGTTTAGATCTCGTGAGCTGCCTTACATGATCGAGATCACCGTTATGTAATTCTACATGTTGTGTTTGTTGGGATCCGATGAATATTTGTGTTATGATTGAGTTGATGTACTGAATTTTATCTTATGTTATCTCTATATTGTTTATGATCTTGCATGCTCTCCGTTGTTAGTAGCTATCTTGGCCGAGTAGTTGCTAGTGACTCCAACAGGGGGTATTTATGCTCGATAGTGGGTTCATGCCTCTATTTAATCTGGGGGAGTGTCAGAAACCTCTAAGGTTGTAGATGTGTTGTTGCTACTAGGGGGAAAACAACATTCATATGCTCGAGGGCATATGCTTTGTTTACATTACACACTTTGCTTAATGCAGTTATCTATTGTTCGCAACTTAATACTTGTGGAGTTCTCGGATTGATTCGCCACAAGTGGATTATTAGTCATTGATGCAGTTGGATGGCGGTCTATGTATCTTGTTGTAATGCCCAGAGTAAATCTCATAGTGATCCTCTTGACATATCATGTTGTCTTTATTCTATCAATTGCCCAACTGTAATTGGTTTACCCAGCATGTGTTATTTTATCTTATAGAGAGACACCACTAGTGAACTATGGACCCCGGTCCTATTTCCTTTATATTGCTATCACCTGTTTACTTTACTTGCACTGTTTACTTTACTCGCATACTATTACTACTGTTTTCCACTTGATACGCTCATTCCTTTGTTTACAGCAAACCCGTGAGATTGACAATCTCATCGTAAGTTGGGAGCAAAGTATTTGGTTGTGTTGTGTGCAGGTTCTGCGTTGCAGCTGGCAAAGCAAAGCACTGGATGAGGCGCCTTATAAATTGTCTGGAGCTGTTGCAAGCTAGCAAGCATCACCTTCAGTCATTTGGCTTCTTCCCCTTCAGATCGATAAACCTTGGTTTTTTACTGAGGGAAAACCTTGCTGCTGTACTCATCATACCTTCCTCTTGGGGTTCCCAACTAGACGGTGCTTTATATCATCAACACAGTGCCGCATCAACCCCCTCTTGCATGCAGACATTGTTGGGCATGAGGAATCCGCATGGGTCGTGCATCATGTGTTTTACAACCATGTCATAGAGCTCGGGGTACTTTTGCTTATCTGGGAGCTTAGCAGATATTAGCCGATCATACTGCTCAGGCACAACAAGCTTATATGTCGAATCCATGATCAACAGAAAGTGGGCATGGGGGAGGCCTCTCTTCTGGAATTCCACAACATAAACATGTGCTGCTACAACACCAAGGATGTGATGCTTAAGCATCATCTCTTTCATCATCTCCAGCTTGGCCCTAAACACACGAGCAATTAGATCTGGTCGGTCTTGCAGTGTCTGTCCAGGCGATAAATTGTCAAGTATCTCCGGCCAGTTCGGGTTGCAAGTCATTGTCAGGAAGATGTCAGGCTTGCCGTATGCCTGCACCAATGCCATGGTGTCCATATGTCTCTTCTTCATGTCTCGATAACACCCTTGGAACTTAGCTGGCAGCACCGTCCTTTTCCCAACAGTGCTCCCTCGAGATTCTCCTGCAGTGATGCTATCAACAATTCCTTTATACAGGTCAGCGTGAATCTCCAACTGGTGATCCCTGTAACAGTTCAACCTGCAGCCCTCAATCTTTATGTACATGTTGACTGCAAACTGCTAGAATAATCGCCCTCCATGCAATATGGGGTTGAATATCATAGGACGCGTCTATAGCCTGTAGCAGTAGTAGTCCCTGTCAAAAACGCACAACCTGCTACTTCCCTCTGTGGAAATGGGAGAAATGTAAAGTTGTGATTGAATATAGGAATGATAGCAAGAAAAATTAGAAGCTAGCACGAAATAGCTGACCTGCATCGGTATCCCTGTCTGATCTTGACAACTGTGCAACCGCATATGGCACATTATGTTTAGGTATATTAGGATGCCAACCGAGCTCACCCTTTGGGAAGAAGAGCGGGTATGAAAGCGGGTCGTATAAGCCTTGTGTGGCATGTACACCATATCTCTCATTGTTGTTACCATATAGGTAATGCTGCACTCGAACCTTCTTGCTAGGTTGCTACCCTTGACCCAAGTAGCAGCCACCTCAGATGACACCAATTTATTATATCTCCTTTGGTCCAGCTTTTGGTCTGTTTTGAGGTCTATCCGGTATTCGTCAAGGTTTTCCTTGTGTTCTCCTAGTCTCCTAAATTGTTGGGAGTAGGGGTTATCTTTGAGGATGTCCACTAACGTCTTGACGACAGCTTGGTCTAAATTATCGGTGGATCTGGCATGATGGTTTAGGCTTG
This sequence comes from Dactylis glomerata, assembly GCA_007115705.1. Classification (NCBI taxonomy): domain Eukaryota; kingdom Viridiplantae; phylum Streptophyta; class Magnoliopsida; order Poales; family Poaceae; genus Dactylis; species Dactylis glomerata. The sequence continues at coordinate 961,352 of QXEO01000306.1, forward strand.
GGTCATCATCATAGAAGTACAACTGTAGATGCTCTGGGCAAGAACCTAGGCCAAACGAATGCAAGTTGGGATACATTGTTCCCTGTGCCCGGAATGTGTACACCCCGGACCACATGTTTGTGCAGTTATTGTCGAGGGTGACGCCAAGATTTGTGAAGGAGAAGTGTCCATTAAAGAAGCAGATGCTATCTCTGAAATGCTTAGAGTCTGACCAGAGCCTCATCAGTTCCGGAACAGGTTCCGTTTCAAGCAACTCGGTTTGCCCATTCCGGCAGTAGAACCCGTCAGTCTCATACTGGAATTTCTTGGCCTTGCAAATCAAACAGTTGTTGGCATGCTTCAGGATGTGTGTGCTATCTGGTAGGTTATTGTACAGAAAGTCAAAAGGATCTTGGTGTATCGAGTCTGTTGTAGATGAATCAAAATCCATGTCAATAGTGTTGTTACCTACAAGAGAGTGTTGAGTTAAATAATGGAAAGCCAGGATAAGCAACAAGGATACAATTGTGTAATGGGAGGTGTACCTTCATTGGCAAATAGGTAATACTCATCATCCATGAGGTCGCCACTGGCGGGATTACCTTCCATGAGCATGGCAAGGTATGCCTCCATCTCATCTACAACATTAGCGAGTCGGTAAGTATTTTAATAATGCGTATGGACACGAGGCGATGATAAAGATGGAATTGTTACCTTCAGTACCAATGGTGTAAGCTGGTGTGCTAGCTGAAGTTGATGCTGGAGGTGCTGTCAGTGGGATGGGTTCTACAACATTAGCAAGTCGATAAGTATTAATAATAATGCGGATGGACATGGGGCGATGATAAAGATAGAACGGTTACCTTCAGTACCAATGGTGTAAGCTGGTGTGCTAGCTGAAGCTGATGCTGGAGGTGCTATGATTGTGTTCGACGCAGGGCTGGGTTCAGATGAGGTAGCTGCATCGGACAAATTGGCTCGTGGGGTGGTCTTCTTAGCTGAGAATTTGGCATTAGACCGTTGTTGTTGTGCATGTCTTTCCCTGTTTGGTATGTTTTTCCTGATTGCTCTTTGGTGTGCAACTTGCTATTGCATATCGTGAGAAGCCGTACTATGTTTATGAGCTCGCTCCCGAGCTCTTCGTTGAGCTCTACTCTCTTGCGTCATTTCGTGTGCACCATTACTGTTATCAGATGTAACTTGATCAGCGGATTATTGTAGGATGTTAATGTTTTTGCTGGTAATAAGTTCATCGCTCATAGTTCTAGTAATGTACTCCCCTGCAATGTGGTGGAATTTTTTTGGTGAGTAATTGTCTTGTTGTTAGAACATATCATAATAATGGCAAGCAAAAACATGAGATAATTACCGTCGGTTTCGTTGGTATAGTCAGGCGCGCCATCTGAAGGGGATTCATTGGGTATGGCTATTGCTGATGCGCTTGCCCCTAATTCAGTCATTTGTGATGCGCTAATAGATAAGTGAGCTATAGATGAAGATACTTCATATGGGCACCTCATTGCGATGGAGTCAGCGCATGGGGTGTTACGCCTGACCATGGCCTGTTCATTGCACTTCGATAATAGAGTCTGCCTCTCGTCGGGTTTGAGTCTACTTCGACGTGCTCGTTGGTTTGCAATCTGACATTCCTGTCTTGGTTTTTTATTGTCAACAGATTGTGATGTACTTGCATTAAAACATTTCTGATTATGTATCTGTGTTGATCCAACACTGAAATCACCTATGATTCCTTGACATAAATAAAAGAGTTAAGTAATATTGGGTCAGCATGTTTACAGGAGGCATAAAAGAGAATGGATATTTTTTTATATGGAGACAAATCAGGAGTTCACCTTGGTCTGAAATATCAATTGCAACACTTCTATTTATATGGAGACAACTTGGAGTACTCTGGTTTCGTAATTCCATCATTTCATTTCCAGGTAAGTTGGTTTGGTCCATGAATGGGGTGTGCTCCCCTGATGGAATTTACCGTTAGCATGTTAGCTCCGAAAATATAAAGATGTCCGCCAACTGAAATCAGAAATATCTGATAAGAGTGTGCACTACCTTGAGAAATACCATCTGATAGTCCTGATGGAAATATTGTGTGCATATGAGTAAACTCATGTGATGCTTGCTCTCCCGATTGAACCACTGTTTGCATATCTTGAAAGTTAGGTTATCAAATCAACTGAATGCTCTTAATGAAAGAATATATTATAGAAAGTAGTATTGTTTACCTTGATCATCAAGCTGTTTTGGTTCATATAAATTTTCAAGATTTACAGCAGCAATCCTTTTCAGTTTGCGGGCTGCCCGCTGCTTATCTAGGTATTGTGCTTTTTTTCCAGGAGATAATCGGCTATACCAACTGGAACCCGAATGTTTATGTTTTTCACGATTTTCATGTATCGGTAAGTTGGTTAGATCATCGAGTGAGCTTTGCTCTCCTGCAGCTAGTATGTTAAGTAATCAGTTTAAAACTAAATTTTTTATTCCACAATACATAAATTTAGGTTGAAGATAATATGACAGAAGGGTGGCACCTTGTGGTTCATCCTTTTTCTTTTGTCATGATTTGCCTTGCTTATCTAGCTATTCTAACTTTTTTTCATCAGACAATCGGCCATACCAGCTTGTACTTTTTGGTACGCTTGTTAGGCCGCTGACAGGGGTGTGATCTCCTGTTCAATTTTGAGCATAAAAATTATGGGTTTGTCATCTTTAAACTGAAACAGTTAAGACGAAATACCAACATGGTTTGGTTATGATGGAATGTTGGTTAGGTCTTTAAACTGTGTACACTCCGGCGAAGCAAATCCAGTTGCAATCAAATTTTTTTCATCCTTTGATCTGCATAGGCATTAGAGGATTGAAAATGTAAGACAGAGTGCAAGGTTAAACACATAAGGTTACTCAGATTTGTAGATAGCAGAAGATTACTCAGATTTGTTTGGTAAGCATGTACATTTGCCCCCTGATTCCTTTCCTGCCTAGGCCCTTCTATTTGAGGAAGCAAAGTTGAAGGCGTTTGATCTGGCATCGAAACCAGAAGGCGTTAGGAAGACAAGAGCATTCTGGCTATCAGGTTAGTTTGGGATCATGAGCTTCGGACTGCATTACATTTATTTTGCTTAACTTGTGCTGCAGTTTTTCTGGCTATCAGAAGTGTTTTTTGCTCCTGCAGTAGAAACTGACATAAACACTAAAATCTGAATACTGATGGTTGCAAATCTGTGAATGCTAAATTGCTAATTGAGTAGTACTGAACATATCGATGACTGCATGCTAATTGAGGAAACGACATGGTCGGTGAATGCTAAATTGCTTTGATGTGTACTGGTTGAGGTTTCATGTGTACTGGTTCAGGTTTGATGTGCTTAGAAGAGGAACTCCAGGAACTCCAGGAGAAACGGATTGGAAGGCAAACGTGGACTTACGACGGCGACCGCTGATGACGACGTCGAGACGACGGCGTCGAGATGATGTCTTGGAGACGACGACGGCGAGATGACAACATCGTCGAGATGACGACGGCGTCCAGCTTGAAGACGACAACGACGGCGATCGCTGATGACGGCGATCGCTGATGACGGCATCGAGACAGCAGCGTCGAGATGAGGACGGCGACCAGCTCGGAGACGACGACGGCGAGACCCTTGCTATTGCCATGGATTGCTAGTGCTATTTTGGGCATAATTACTGTGATTGCTATTGCTATTGCCATGATTGCTATTGATATTTTGGGCGTGATTGGCATGATTGACGTGAATGAATTGACGTGAATGAATTGATGCGAGAGGTATGAGAGGGGTATTGATGCAAAGGGTATTTTGGTCAATCAAATGATATAGAGCCAAAGTGGCTTCACCAACTGAGAACCAAAAGAGGGTTGTTCCAGTAAAGTATCTGATTCTTGGATGGGTATTCCACCAGAATTTATAATGAACGTGTTGGTACTGGACGCTGATGCGTAATGGAATGCAGCCCGTTTAACCTAAAGAAAAGTTATAAAAGAGTAAACTTAAATTTTTCTAAAACCACACCAATTAAAGAGCAGTCGATTCTATAACTGTAAAAGCTTTAAAAGGGTAACAATACATGCACAGCCTGCACGTACCGTGCACCCGTACCATGTGTCACTGATGCCGCTTCGTCAAAATCTTCCACCGCCACTATAAGAAATATGTCAACTTATGACTTTCTCGTAGTGACCATGAATGAAAGCGTCACAGATTTGTGATGATTCCGCAGCAAATGGTCGTAAGCCGATTGGAAGGGTCAATGACCTTGTAAATTAAGATGATTTGGCTAAAAAAATGTCATAGTTTTAATTGATGAAATCATCATAATCCAAGAGAAACTGCTTACAACCTTATTTGAAGTCGATTACGACTAATTTAGATTGTCACGCCTTTTCTTATATATATATTTTTTATTTCAAAGTGGTGACTGGACTGACACCTAAGCAATTTGCTTACATGTCATGTCTATGTGGCTATTTCAATTGTCAAATTTCTAAATTGACATGTGGGGCCTACATGTCAATCAGATATTTTAGTAGGATATCACTTACGGTCGGGGCCTACATGTCAATCTGGAGCACTAACATGTGGGGCCTACGTGTCAATCTGGAACACCATGGACCTGACCTGGACCCCACCAGCCAACCTAGATGCGGATCCCACATGACCCCATCGAGAATCTATGTTGGCGTAGTTAGACCATTCTTTGGCTTAGACATAAGGTAAATTCTTTCTCTACGTGCATAACCAGCCAGAGAATCTATGTTGGATATCCACTAAGGTGGGTATACATCTAATTTCTTCGTAAGACCATTAGTAAACCCTAAAGGGCAGGGTACGTAGCAAGATACAAGTACCAAGATTCTAAATTTAAAGTAGAAGTAAGTAGACCAAGAAGGTAGCCTAGAACATTGAGGACCAATAGGAAACCTATGAAGATAGACCCAAAAACCTTAGTTTGTATGAACTAAGTGAGTCTAAGCCATTCTTCAGAACTAAACTTTTAGGAATATCTATGCGTTAGTAAACCTCTCCAATACTATTAGGAGGTCCGTGAAACCTTATTTTATAGATAGTAACTAGGCCATAGATAGAAAGTTGATACCTTAGTCCGGAGACCTAATCAAAATAGTTTGTAAGACTTAGTAGGATAAGATACCAAAAATATTAGACTCTCTAGAGTATTAAAAGGAAACATAGTATAGATTTAAGCATCCCCAAGCTTAACCCCAAAAGGAAGGTATGATGAGAACAGCAACAAGTCTTCCCTCAGTATGAAACCAAGGTTTATCAAACCAGTAGGAGAAAAAACCAACTTCCGAAGGTTGATGCTCGCTGGCTTTGCGACAACTCCAAACAATTTATATATGGCGCCTTATCTAGGGCGTAGCTTTGCACTAGAAGCAACGTGGAACCTGCACATAACACAACCAAAGTACTTTGGCCCAACTTTCAGTGAGGTTGTCAATCTCACCGGTTTGCTGTAAACAAAGGATTAAACATATCGTGTGGTAAAATATAGTAGTTTGCGAGAATGTAAATAATGCGAGTAAATAGTAAATGGCAATAAGAATTTAAAAGAATGGACTGGGGTCCACAGTTCACTAGAGGTGTCTCTCCATAAGATAACATACTGGGTAAACAAATTACAGTTGGGCAATTAACAGAATAATGAAAGCATACAAATGTCATGAGGATCACTATGAGATTCACTTGGGCATTACAATAAAATACATAGACCATAATCCAACTGCATCTATGACTAATAATCCACCCGCTGGATGTCATCCGAGCAACTATTGGGTATTAAGTTGCAAGCAACAGATTATCGCCTTAAGCAAAGTGTGTAATGTAAACAATACAAATGTCCTTGAACACAAGATTGTTGTTTTCTCTCTAGTAGCAACAGAACATCTATAACATTAGAGGTTATTGTCACTCTCCCAGATTACTAGAGGCATGAACCCACTATCGAGCATAAATACTCCCTCTTGGAGTCACTAGCATCTACTCAGCCAAGATATCTACTAGCAACAGAGAGCATGAAAGATCATAAACAACATAGAGATGATAAATCAATAAATCAACTTTACAAAGTACTCAATATTCATCGGATCTCAATAAACACAACATGTAGAATTACATAACGATGATCTTGATCATGATAGGCATCTCACAAGATCTAAACATGAAGCACATGGAGGAGAAGACAACCATCTAGCTACTGCTATGGACCCGTAGTCCAAGGTAGACTACTCATACATCACTCCGGAGGCAGGCATGGTGATGAAGAAGGCCTCTGGTGGTGATTCCCCTCTCCGGCAGGGTGCCGAGAAGAGCTTCTGGACCCTCCCGATCTCACATTGATGATGGTAGCGGCTTGCATTATGTTTTCTAGAAAATTGATCGGGTGTTTAGGATTTTCCCATCAAGGAGAATATATAGGCGGAAGGGCGGCATCAGGAGGTGGGCCAGGTGGCCCCACCACCTGGTGGCGTGAGTTAGGGGCTAGTCGCGCCGCCCTATGGTGTGGCTGGCCCTTGGCTCCCCTCCGTCTCTGCTTTGGACTCCGTCTCGTGTCGGAAAAAATAGGAACTTTGGCTTTTGTTTTGTCCAATTCCAAGAATATTTCCTGTGTAGCTTTTTTGAAACACAAAAATAGCAGAAAACAGGGAACTGGCACTGTGGCATATCGTTAATAGGTTAGTTTCGGAAAATGCATAAAAACACTACAAAGTGTAACAAAACACAAAACAATGGTGCATTAACAAGAATGGAGCATAAAAATTATAGATACGTTTGAGACATATCAAGCATCCCCAAGCTTAACTCCTGCTCGTCCTCGAGTAGGTAAGTGATAACAAAACAATAATTTTTGAGGTGACATGCACCAACACAGTCTTGATCAAATGATGTAAAGCATTGAGCGCTGAGATCAAAGTACTCTAAACATGGGCATAAAAGACATAATCTTGACAATAAAACTTAGCAACCATGTTATAACATGAAAAGTAACACAAGCAAAAGATCATGAGTAATAATGCATTGAAAGTCAAGTGTGTGTTTCGAGCATATAGAAAAACATAGCAAAGTGGTTTTCAGCTTGTCCTTCATGGAGTAGCAAAACATAAATGCATAGGACACCTTCAAGTTTAAGAGGGTGACTAGATACAAATAATTTAAGAACAAGCAAAACTATAATCATGAATCAATCAATAATAAATTTTGGGACTATGCACATTATACTTAGAATGACAACTATGCTCTCTTAGATGGTGCATAAAGGTAGAAGGTTAAGACTCAACATAAAAGTAAAATTAAGGCCCTTCGCAGAGGGAAGCAGTGATTAAACATGTGCTAGCGCTTTTCATTTGTAAAACAGAGATATTTTTATTTGAGAGGTGGTTGTTCTTGTCAATGACTAGCAATGGGGTTCTTACTATCTTCCATACTAAGAAAGTTTTGAGAGAGATATTGGCACATTTGTGCTCTTTTATAAAACTTGGCACTCCTCCCCACTTTTCCTTTCACAAACCATGGCTAACCGATTCCATCGGGTGCCCACCAACTTTCACATACCATGGACGAGTGCATTTTTTCTTTTCTTTTTTCCCTTTTTTTTATTTTTTGGAATAAAACAATATGGAAGATAGCTAATCCGACCACTACGTCCCCATGAGCTAAAAATAGTGTCACAAAATGAGAAGTATTTTGAAGGTTTTTTGAAAGGTAGCACATGAAAATTTAATTGGAATGGCTTGAAAATACCATGCATAGGAATTTATAGTGGACTCTTTGGAACAAACTTCGTTTTTGGTAGTTGGATGCACGAGAAGTATTCCCTCTCAGTACAAAATGAAGGCTAATAAAAGACTGGGAGCGACCAACTAAGAGAGCAATAACGGCCATAATCATGCATAGCGACAAAACATTATTAACCCAAGCATAAAGTGGTATCACAAGTCAAAAACCAAATGATCATAAAGGCTTATGGTGACTTGTTAAAGTCAAACATGGTGTAAGCGCTCGCCAAGTCAACCCAAATAAAGCATCAAAGGAGAAAACCATAATAATATGCTCCCATATAATAAAAACAACGCATGATTCTTTCAAAGGCATATTAAGCAATCTCAGTCATTTGAGACAAGTCATGCTACAACAAAAACTACTAAGCATACTATCAAAATAACAAGCATGACATGCAAAAGTGTATGCCATAGTCTAAACAAGCTCTCATTTGTACCACTATAGGCATGAAACTTTTTTCTCTTTTCCAACACCATTCAACCTTTTTGAATCAACTCTTAACGTTGAAAACTAACATAGACCCGAGATCTAAATACACCTTGATACAAAGATATAACAAGATCTGAACAAAAATCAAGGCGAAAAACAAAAGCTAAATGCAGTACTAGAAAAAGAGAACACTCGTTGAACGATAAGAGTGAAAACTAGAGTGTTCTTGGCAATGAAAAATAGAGTGCCTCTTCTCCAAAACATACATGTTGGGGTCCAACCATTTATTTCAGCAAACAAAACGAAAGAAAACTGAAAGCGAAAGTAAAGACGCTCCAAGAAAAATGCATAGAATAAGAAGCAATAAAAATATAGTGTCTTGAAAGATGACATGATTTTTGCCGATGAAGAAGGGGTTCCTCGGGGCATCCCCAAGCTTTGATGCTTGTACCTCTTGGATATTTATTGGAGTGACATAGGTATCCCCAAGCTTGAGCTTTTGTCCATACTTCATCTCATCTCACCATTCTCCTTTCCCTACATTTGAAAACTTCCTTCATACGAAACTTCAGACAATTCTATTAGCAACATTAGTGTAAGCACAATACTAAATCTACTATTCTGGTTCAGTTTTAAACTCAAGTATAACACCCATTAAAGAATAAGCTATTGTAGCAACTTCCTCAAAAGCTCCGTGATCAAAAGAACTAAAAAAGAAAGCGACTGAGAGGCAAACACAAATAGTGGTAGAAATTTGTCAAAACAGAACAGCTGGCAAAGATCGATTTTTCTGAGGATCTTTTGTTGCTCAAATTGAAAAGTGAAAAACTAATTAAAGTTTGGAAATAACCTGGGGCATGTGCACAAGAAATCGAAGATCAAAAAGACGTTCTGAGAATTTTCACGAATTTTTATGGTGCAGCGCAGAAATCTATTTCAGGACAGCAACTTCTCCAAATCTTACCTTCCTCCAATTAGAGGTTCTTCTTGGCACAGAAACAAAATAAAAATGGTAAGGAGAGGGCATTACAGTAGTAATAACTTCTAAGACTCAACAAAAATAAAAGGTACTGAAAAGAAAACATTGGGTTATCTCCCAAGAGTGCTTGTCTTTAACGCCTTTGAGCTAGGCGCAGAAAGTGGAAATCAAGTAATATCAAGCGATGAAGCATCAAGATCAATTGCAGAAGTCTTTTCAACAAGGAATTGTACTGTATACAAATGAGTTTTTGAAGATCCTTTATGAACACTCTTGGGTTCACTACTTTCATCAAAAGGGTTTTTAGGAACAATCCAATCAAAATTCTTTTCCAAAGCTTCATGCAATCCTAAAAGTTTGAAAGGTATTGGTACTTCAATTTCCTCCTTATTTGTACCAACAACCTCTACATGTGAGCCAAGCATATTAAAATGCTCAAAAACTTTCCTAGCTTCTATAACAACATCTCTAAATTCTCTATGCAAAGTCTCCAAAATAAAATCTTTCTTTTCGGAGTCTTTGATATCATGAAGCTTAAGAAACATTTGCTGCATAAAAGGACTAAGGTTAACAAACCTAGCCTCCAACATGTGAACTAAATAAGCAGCTGCAACTTCATAACTACAAGCAAGTTCGGCTAAAGATCTATCCTCAACATCTTTTGGCTTACTAACATGATTAAAGAACTCCTCGATGTTACCTTTCCCAATTATAGAACCACTACCTATTGATAGGTCCTCTAGAGCGCACTTAGGGAACAACATAATGAACTAAAAGTAAAAGTAACAGAATACCAATTATCAAAGGAACTAATTTTTTTGTATTTTCGATAAAAAGATGCAAGCAAAAATAAAGTAAAGCAAAACAATAACAAAGTAAAAGATTGGAGCTTCATGCAATCCTAGAAGTTTGAAAGGTATTGGTACTTCAATTTCCTCCTTATTTGTACCAACAACCTCTACACGTGAGCCAAGCATATTAAAACGCTCAAAAACTTTCTTAGCTTCTATAACAACATCTCTAAATTCTCTACGCAAAGTCTCCAAAATAAAATCTTTCTTTTCGGAATCTTTGATATCATGAAGCTTAAGAAACATTTGCTGCATAAAAGGATTAAGGTTAACAAACCTAGCCTCCAACATGTGAACTAAATAAGCAGCTGCAACTTCATAACTACGAGCAAGTTCGGCTAAAGATCTATCCTCAACATCTTTTGGCTTACTAACATGATTAAAGAACTCCTCGATGTTACCTTTCCCAATTATAGAACCACTACCTATTGATAGGTCCTCTAGAGCGTACTTAGGGAACAACATAATGAACTAAAAGTAAAAGTAACGGAATACCAATTATCAAAGGAACTAATTTTTTATATTTTCGATAAAAAGATGCAAGCAAAAATAAAGTAAAGCAAAACAATACCCTTGTAGAAATCTTCTTTCTCCCCGACAACGGCACTAGAAAAATTCTTTGATGGCGTGTTGTTGACATGGGAGCTTCTTCTTCTTCAATCCCCGGCAACGGCGCCAGAAAAATTTCATGATGGCGTCTAGTTGACCACCCAGTTGGGAACCCCAAGAGGAAGGTATGATGAGCATAGCAGCAAGTCTTCCCTCAGTATGAAACCAAGGTTTATCGAACCAGTAGGAGAAAGAACCAACTTCCGAAGGTTGATGCTCGCTGGCTTCGCGATAGCTCCAGACAATTTATATATGGCGCCTTATTTGGGGCGTAGCTTTGCACCAGAAGCAACGTGGAACCTGCACACAACACAACCAAAGTACTTTCCCCCAACTTATACAGAGGTTGTCAATCTCACTGGTTTGTTGTAAACAAAGGATTAAACGTATCATGTGGTAAAAGATAGTAGTTTGCGAGAATGTAAATAATGCGAGTAAATAGTAAACAGCAATAAAAATGTAAAAGAATGAACCGGGTCCATAGTTCACTAGAGGTGTCTCTCCATAAGATAAATAACATGCTGGATAAACAAATTATAGTTGAGCAATTGACAAAATAAACAAAGCATACAAATGTCATGAGGATCACTATGAGATTCACTTGGGCATTACAACATAATACATAGATCGTAATCCAACTGCATCTATGACTAATAATCCACCCGCTGGATGTCATCCGAGCAACCGTTGGGTATTAAGTTGCAAGCAACAGATTATCGCCTTAAGCAAAGTGTGTAATGTAAGCAATACAAATTTCCTTGAACACAAGATTTTTGTTTTCTCCCTAGTATCATCAACACATCTACAACCTTAGAGGTTATTTTCACTCTCCCAGATTACTAGAGGCATGAACCCACTATCGAGCATAAATACTCCCTCTTAGAGTCACTAGCATCTACTCCACCAAGATATCTACTAGCAACGGAGAGCATGCAAGATCATAAACAACATAGAGATGATAAATCAATAAATCAACTTGACAAAGTACTCAATATTTATCGAAAACCAACGAACACAACATGTAGAATTACATAACAATGATCTTGATCATGATAGGTAGCTCACAAGATCTAACACATGAAGCACATGGAGGAGAAGACAACCGTCTAGCACTGGTGGAAAAAAGGCCATTGGTCCCGGTTTGTAACGCCCATTAGTCCCGATTGTAGCAATCGGGACTACCAAAGCAGGACTAAAGGCTCCAGCCTTTAGTCCTGGTCGCTTACGAACCGGGACCAATGGTCCTCCACGTGGCCCGGGGCATGTGATGCGGTTGGAGGACCTTTGGTCCCAGTTCGTAACACGGACCGGGACTAAAGGTCCATTCAGAATAAAATTTGTATTTTCTGTTTTGGAATTTTTGTATTTTCTTTATTTCTCTATTTTTCTTTATTTCTCTATTATCTAATCATCTCTATTATCTAATCATCTCTATTCCTTCCCTCTACTAGCTTCCAAGAGTATGGTCCTCACTCTATTGTCATGTCAAATTATAAGTACTTGTGGTCCTTACTTCCCGGTCGGTCACCCATCCTCACACTACTCCACCCTTAGCACGCTTAACTTCTTTATTCCTTCCCTACTAGCTTCCAAGACTGTGCTCGTGACTTATTGATAATAGTATGCTACCAATTCTATTAACCTATACACTTAGGAAACATATAATATTATTTTTTTAAATTCCAAATAAATTCACAAATTAAGCAACATTGATTAAGTAATAATAAGCATGAATGAATTCCAAATAATTTTTATACATAATTTAATTATTATTTTTTAATAATTAAAATATTCAAAAAAGACCAAAAAACTTGAAAAATCCAAAATAATAGCAATATAATAGACTTGTTAACCAAATAAGAGGGAGTACATTTTTTCATATATATATGCACTCGACTCGCATACCACACCACACACACATCTAGCTAGCTAGTAGCCTTCTAGCTTCCAATAACTCCTAGCAATCTCAAAGCTCAAGCGAGCATCTAGAGCGGCATACAACACTTGCTTGTCGCTTAATGGAACTTTGGCCCAACCATATATAAGTTCATGTTCTTCTTCTTCCTCGTCGCCGCCCTTCTTCTTGTTCTTCTTGATCTTCTTCTTCTTCTCAAGCTTTGTCCCAATAGTAGCATTCGACAGATCATATAGACTCGGAATTGGTTTCATGGTGGGGTTCGGTATGATCACTTGGAGGTCGTGCACCGACAAAATTTGAATTCCGTATGGAGACAGCATGCACACATCATTGCCGATAGCCACGCCGCAGAATTTAATGGTGGGGTCCCCTAAGAAATCCCTAAGCAGCTGCGGCACATGATCAGCCCGACATAGTTGGAAGAGCAAAACCTCGGACGCCACCGAGAGTTGAAGGAGGGTGGCACGCTGATGAGGCTTATCCTTAGGGGTGGTGAACTCACAGTCCAAGCCCACACATTTGACCGGTGCGGCATCGAGGAACCGCTCCTTGACAGTGTGGAGCCACTTCTCCATCATTGATGCACGGACGGTTTCCGTGATGGTGAATTCCATCACTTCGGTGGTGAGATTATGCACCCATGTTGCCGGCTCCATTGAAATGAGATGGAGAGAGAGCTTGCTGCCAGTGAGAGTGCTTGATTGGCGGTGAGAGAGCTTGCCGCCGGTGAGAGCTTGATTACCACCAGCCGGTGAGAGAGCTAGAGCTTTGGTGCTATGGTGGTTTTGAGGAGAGATTAGGAGGAAGATGATGATCAAGAAAGCTAAATGAAGGTTTCTTATATACTAGAGATGGAGAGGAAGAAGAAGATCAAGAGAGGGGCGCCGGTGTTAATTACCAAAACTCTCCCGATGCGTTCATCGTTCCATATTATCGAAATGATCGCGTAACGGCGCAGCGATTTTGTAACGCCCCACCTTTGGATTAATATGGAACACCTGTGTTAAGTGCCATTCCCTGGATCAGTAGACAGCACCACAGTACAAAATAAGTAATCATTACAATAGCATCAATATTACAATGTAAATCCAGTTACACAGGTATTCAACCTTACGAGTACACAGCATAAAGCATAGTTGCAGTGAGCTTCCATCTTCATCAAGTGCCACATGCAGACATGTTGGAATATAAGCTCAAGATCCTACTCCTGGTTCCTTACCCGAATAAAAAAACCTGCACATTTGAATATGCAGCCCTAGAGGGGTCAGTACAATGATGTACTGGCAAATGACACATATTTGGTGGCTGTTGTGAAAGAACTAACTACATGACATTTAGCTGGTGGATCTCATAGGCTGATTTGCATAAAGCCAATTTTATCCTAAAAATCATTTTTAATACTTTCATTCAAAATTTTATTTTTCAAGGGCCAAGACAACCCCCATACATTACATACTGGCCAATATGTAGTTTCTGGGCGAAACTCAACATAGTTTTGAAGTACAGAAACCACCACCCCTCGGAGTGTATGGCCCTGAGCCTTCTCCTGATTGTTGCTAGTCAAGTTTTAAGGCATTCCGAAATGGTGATGAGATTCTTCCGTACATTCCATGTCTAGAGACTCAAATTGTCCATAACCGGGGACACGGCTAATCGATTAGTTTTGACACCCTGCAGGGGTTGTGCACTTTCACCTTAAGACTCATTTTATGCCCATACATAAAATGAGACGAGACCTTTTAGAGGAGAGAGCAACTAACTGGCAAGATTCGTTCCCAACCTACAATTCAACTACCTCCACTTCTTGCACACAAGTTGCACCCTCACATCTAATCAGTCAAGACAGAGCCCATATTGTCATAAGGCTGCACTGGAAGCACTCTAAGCATAGAAGACATGGTAACCTCTTTGTTCCTAGGTGGCAAACCACAAGTGAACGCCCAGGCAGCAACTACACAATGTGTAGCCCCGGGTAGCCACTCAACATCGCCTCTATCATTAAACCAATCCACCCAGGTATTTTATTTTAGTTCAAGTTCTTAATTTGTTCATAAAACACTTTTAACAAGTGATCATAGCATGGCATCAATATTTTTCAAAGTATTTAGCATCCTAACAGGTAGGGTTTAAGGAATAGCTAACCACTACTAGGATCTAGCAAGCAACTCTTTTCTTTGAAAACACCACCTATCATGCATACTACAAGTAGTGAATACACTAATGCATATAGTAAGAAAATGGGTAAAGGGACATGTGTGTCACTTGCCTTTTTGAAGTTCACAATGTTTCACTTCTCTCAACTAAGCACGTAGTTCGTCGCACAAACTATATCACATAAATAACATAACATAAACATACCATACCAACACAATCAAACAATTCAAAAGTATTTGTTTAACAATTTAGATTTATTGATATGTTATGATAGAAAGATATGGCAAAGGAAATATGAATTGTGAGATATGGGTTTGAGAGCTTAGCTGGGGAAGATCAATATGATTTGAGAGAGAATTAGACTAGGAATAATATAATTGATGAAGTTTTTATGCTTTATTAAAGCATATATGAGTTTTAGGAATAGCTCATGTGAAATAAATTACACAAGAGTCAATTTGTGCAACTACAACACTATTGAGTAAATGTGACAACAATTACTCTTAAATAGCATCTATTGCACTTAGGAACTAGGCTAGGTTTTAAGAATGCTTGAACTACTCAATTAGCATATTTGCAAGTTGAATCGTTCAATACATGTGAACAAACTAAGTAGGCATTGGATTGGGTAGGTCAAGTGATTGGAAAAGATTGATCCTCCAAGATTACAATGTAATGATAAGAATCCTGGGCTTGGCATAGGCATGAATAGAGTTTAGAATGACTCATGTGAATTGATTCACATAGGTATAGAATAGTACAACAAAACACTACTGAATAAAGTGTGACAACACTTATTCAAAATAGTACATGTTACACATAGGCTTGGGTAGGGGTTTGTGATATATTGATTTACTCAATTAACCCTTTTGTAAATTGAATAATTCAATGTAGGCCACTTGGATTAAGTTGGCTTGGGGTTGAATATGATTGGATGTTATTTAGAATGATGGTGGCTTCTTGGTTGCAAGATTGGCTTGGACAAAAGGATTAACTTGATCTAGGTTTGACTTTTGAAGATATGGCTTAGTCAGAGTTTAAATTCCTCTTTGAAGAACTCAAACTAGTTTTGATTATAGTTCAAGAATAGTGTTTGATTGGGAATGGTTTATGATATATGTGGCATGGAGTGGAGTGTATCACCACAACTAGCAAAGGAGAACTTAATTGAGATATACCACTATTTACTCAAATTACTCAGGTGTAATTTGAATACTATGAACTTAAGCCCACAAGAATCAGATAGGCATGATATTGGGTGATGATTAGGATTAAATATGATGGTGATGGATAGGTATGATCATAAGATTAAATTTTGTAGAAGGAATTATATTGAAAAGAATTATAGAATTAATTCTATAATGAAAATACTCAAATTCTCATGGCTGAACTTGAATATTTACAAATGATTTCAAATAAATAGGACAGTGATGCTACTGGATAGAGGACAGTAACACAAAGCTACTGCAATTGGTTTCACTCCAAGATCATATTCATAATTCAAATGATGATCAAAATAGTGATTTGGTTAAATTTAACAGTAGCAAGTGTGTGCACATTTCAAGTTTGAATTCTTTTGATTCTAGAGTGTTGCACATGTTCTGAGGAATCCATAGACTACAAATTTGTTATTTTTGGATGAACAGAGCAAAAGATATGAATTATTTGGTGATAAGGTGCTATTTAAATCATTTGAATTTCACTTCTATAATTTGTACAGTAACAATGTGAATTTCTTACATAGTTCGATTCTACTCTTTCTCAGGATTCCAGTGATATGCAATTTGTAATTTTTGGACCTACAGAACATTTTATATGGATTTTACAAGTTGCAGTCTATTTGAAAGGATTTGAATCTATTTGTTTCCAGACAGGCCACGTGGCTTGTTTTGATAGGGCGATACCGGTTCGGGTGGATAGGCAATGAGGAGTGTCAGATTTTAAGAGGATTGGATGCCCGAGATCAACTGATACCCTTTCACTTAAGTGATTTGATCTGAGCCACAAGATCCAGATCAGATGGTCAAAGACAGAGGAGAGGGGCGCTCACCGGATGAGGTTAGGGTTCCGGCAAGATTTCTTCGATGAGGCGCACTGGTGGTTGGCTCCGGCAATGCTCCGGTGGTGTTCTGAGGCAAGGGAGAGGACGATGACATTCTACGCGATGAGGTAAACCCGATGGTGACCATGGTGTAGTCGCTCGCGTCCTTGGTCGACGTGGAGGTGTGGCCGAAGATGTGGGCACGTCGGGTGATGGCCAGGAGCTCAATTTGCTGCGAATTAAATCAAAAGAAAATCTCTAAGGGGGCACCGGAGAGAGAAAGGGAGAAGATAGGGGAAGGGAGGAGGCGCGGGGTTCACCATCGATGTCGGAATCATCCGGGGAAGCCTGCAGACCTAGGGATCTCCGTCGATGAATTTCATCATCCTCGGTTTGTCCCGAGCAGAGAGACGAAAGGGAGAGAAGAGAGGGGAGTGCGGGCTTCTTATAGGCGTGGCTCGATGACGAAACGGGCGGGCATTAATCAGGATTGAAGGGGACAGTAACGGCGTGGTCTCCCGGCGTGATTATCGGCCAGAGGTAGGGGACGACCGGGTCTGCTGATAGGTGGGGCCAAGTTGTCGGCGGGAGAGGGAGGAGAGATTGGTACCGGTTTGGGTGCGGTGAGGATGGGCCATGGGCCAGGAATCCGGCTGGGCTGGAACGTTTCCCTCGGGCCCGTTTCTATGTTTTTTTCTTCTTTTCCTCCTTTTCTTTTTCTATTTTCTTATTTCTTTTAGATCTTTTGCATTTGTTATTCAAATTGATTCAAACTAGTTTCTGAAATTTTCTAATATTCCAATTAACATTTTAAGACAATAGCAAACCTGTTTTTATAAATAAAACAAACCTTCTACAAAAACTATATGAATTGGCCAAGGGTTTTTATTTGCATAATAATAAAATAGAACTTGGGTTTGTAAATAATTCCCTTTAAAATCAGAGAATAAGCTTTATAGAAATAGTGTTTGTAATTTTATTTAAAACATGCTTTTGGCATAGCAACTTTATTTGATATAATTTCTCTTTTGTAAATGGTTTCCTTTGCAATTATTGCTTGCATAGGATAAAAGAAAAAATGGTAATAGAGATTTTATTTTCTCAAAGTAATTTCTCAAGATGAAAATAACCTTTCAAAATAGAGGGTTGATGGAAAATAGTTTCGAAAAAGGGATTTGATAAATAATTTTTGAAGTAGATGAGATATGGGAATAACTTTGAATTTTTAGTGTTAGGGTTTTGGGGTTTTTGATTTGATCTTAAATTGTTTAAGGTAACCTTTAGTTATAGTTCAAAAAAGTTTTAATTTCTTGTGATTTTTCAATCAAGTCAAACAATTACAAGCACTTATTTTAGATTTTTGATTTTCCAAAAATTGGAAAAATCAAGGATGTTACAGACTACCACCCTTAAAAGAAATCTCGTCCCCAAGATTTGAAGAGGCTAGAAGGGTAGAAGGGTTTGGGGTACTTAGGTGGCTACCACCCTTAAAAGAGACTTCTGTGGGTAGTCTAGGTCTTTGTTTCCAAGGTAAGCACACCTAGGTTTTGACTTGGCAATATTTCCAGCACTTTGCATTTTGTTCCTAGCTTGCATTCGCTGTTGTGTCATTTTCCCATGAACCTCCCTTCTCAATGAACTTGATGTTCATGACATTGTTCAAAAGTGGGCATACCAAGGGTTCCATCCAATTCTGGTGATAAGCAGATATCATCCATTGCGTTGGCACCAATAAGGTAGTCCACATCTTCCAAGAATGTGTATCTAGCCTTTTCTTGGTTGGTCATTACCAAGGCCAAGACAGCATGCAGGATATCATCATACTCCTTGTTGCTTTTTAGCTAATTTTCATTATAGAATCTCAAAAGATGATCCAGTGCCAAGTACTGCATGCTTGCCCCACGAACATGATGAGACCACACATCCCAAAGGATTAGGATGGCATCAGTCTGCAGTCTTCTCATGCATTTCATAGGGGTAAACAAGGTGGACTCTGTAAGAGGTACTTGCACCTTTAAGGGATGGAAGGTCGCCTTATAACTAGCATTGTTGAATCTTTTCTTGATACCGGTGCTCATCATGCTATCTGCCACTAGTACCAGATGGTCCTTAAGAATTCCTTTCGCAACCATCTTCATAGTCATTGGAAGACGCTGGACAACTTGATTATATCTCGAAGATGAACTCCTTTGCAAGAAAAAGGGATCTAACAAAGCTCTCATGGGCAGGAAAGTAGTTTCAAGGATTTGGAGAGTCGCCTCATAACGTCGTAGGTCGGGATGGGGTAGACTTCAGTGGTGCAAAGCTCTGGAACTAGGAGGAAATCTCATAGGTAGTGGTGGTTGTCTCTGTTGTGACTCTCTGGAGAGGAGTGACCTCTCTTTTATAGGCACAGGGAGGTAGCCGAACAGACCACGTAGGGAGTCAAAACGAAGGGTCGGGAAAGGGAACCGAACAGGCAGGAGCCGAAGCTGAACAGTCTTCGTATTCAAAGCCCACTGAGCAAAACATTTCTAATTCATGTAGCCGTTCAAATACCAAAACATCCTCACCGTTGTCCTACGTTTTGGCCACACTGGCTCACTATAAGGGATGTAATATATTATCCTGCTAAGGTTATGGTTTAACGATGTCGTCTCTCATGTGGGTATGTCTCTCTAGGTGTGTAAAACCAACATTATGAGAGCGAATAATAAGAGTAGTAGGAATGGTGATCAATCCATCCTGCACCCAAATCATTACTTCATACATGGTTTGCAAACCTCGTATTCTAACTCTTGGTCAGACTCACTAGCTTTTAAACAAAAGTTTTGTTGCAATTGGAACCAAGTTCCCTAATCTTTTTTTTGAATTTTAAAAACAAAATCTATCGTTCCTAGCTAGGGGTTTGCTACGCAACTCATGGCAACAATCCTTAAGTTGTAGATCCTTAAGTTTGCCATTTAAGGTGAATTAAAATCCTTTATGTTGCTCTATTTGTCCTTTCCATTGCTCTGTTTGCTCTTTCCATTGTTCTGTTTGTCCTTTCCATTGCTCTGTTTGCTCTTTCCACCTTTCTTGCATGAGGTGGTTGAATAGAATTACTTCCACATTAGCTACACCTTGGGGTGTCTTCTTATTATTTGCGTGGTATCTTTTAGCCAGCCTAGCTTACTGGAGTCTTGGGGTATCATCCTTTGTGTAGCCTCTTGCGTAATGTTCTAGTCTCTTGTACTTGAAACACTACCTCTTGTTGTAGTACTCTGTATCCTTATTTCCAACTGAGGGTCATTGTAGTTGTTCTGTCATTAAGAATACTTTGGTTTCATTTTTAGGACAAGTTTAGGTCTTAGTATAGATGAGAATTAGATAGAAGAGGTCTAAAGAAGATTCCTACCCAAAACACAGCAGATCAAGAGAATTCATCTTACAAACAACATCTAACAAACATTCATCACATCTAGCAAACTATGTCAAACACAAATAATCTAGTATGGTCATACCCCAATTTGGTATGATCATTAGATTATCACAACATCGTTGGTTCTATAAACTAGAATTATTGGTGGTCTTGTCTATTACTTGCTTGTGTACTTCAAGTTTCTTCTCTACTTCCTTGATTCATCTTCTAGAGTTGTGCAAGCTACATTTGAGTCTTTCTCCAAGTTCTTCATTTGGCCTTCAATGTAGTTCTTCATGTTGAGTCGAGGAAAATATATGGAGTACCAGTCTCGCACTTCTGGCACATTGTGATCTTCTATCCTTTGTTGATGATTTCAGGGTAGGGTCATCTATAGTATTAGGAAACATTTGAAGAGGAAGTAGGAGAGAATACAAGGAGTTTCAAGATGCAAATATTTTTTATAAAAAAAATTTAAACAGAAGCAAGATGAGATAGATTTTTTTTATATCCTAGGGTTTTCCTATTTCTAATCCAAACCTAGGGTCTCGATCCTACAGGCAACACTATGCTCTGATACCATTCTGTAATGCCCCACCTTTGGATTAAGGTGGAACACCTATGTTAAGTGCCATTTCCTGGATCAGTAGACAGCACCACAGTACAAAATAAGTAATCATTGCAATAGCATCAATATTACAATGTAAATCCACTTACATAGGTATTCAACCTTACGAGTACATAGCATAAAGCATAGTTGCAGTGAGCTTCCATCTTCATCAAGTGCCATAGGCAGACATGTTGGAATGTAAGCTCAAGATCCTACTCCTGGTTCCTTACCCGAATAAAAAAACCTGCACGTTTGAATATGCAGCCCCAGAGGGGTCAGTACAATGATGTACTGGCAAATGACACATATTTGGTGGCTATTATGAAAGAACTAACTACATGACATTTGGCTGGTGGATCTCATAGGCTGATTTGCATAAAGCCAATTTTATCCTAAAAATTCTTTTTAATACTTTCTTTCAAAATTTTATTTTTCAAGGGTCAAGACAACCCCCATACATTACATACTGGCCGGTATGTAGTTTCTGGGCGAAACTCAATATAGTTTTGAAGTACAGAAACCACCACCCCTCGAAGTGTATGGCCCTGAGCCTTCTCCTGATTATTGCTAGTCAAGTTTTAAGGCATTCCAAAATGGTGATGAGATTCTTCCTTACATTCCATGTCTAGAGACTCAAATTGTTCATAACAGGGGACACGGCTAATCGATTAGTTTTGACACCCTGCAGGGGTTGTGCACTTTCACCTTAAGACTCATTTTACGCCCATACATAAAATGAGACAAGACCTTTTAGAGGAGAGAGCAACTAACTGGCAAGATTCGTTCCCAACCTACAATTCAACTACCTCCACTTCTTGCACACAAGTTGCACCCTCATATCTAATCAGTCAAGACAGAGCCCATATTGTCATAAGGCTGCACTAGAAGCACTCTAAGCATGGAAGACATGGTAACCTCTTTGTTCCTGGGTGGCAAACCACAAGTGAACGCCCAGGCAGCAACTACACAATGTGTAGCCCCGGGTAGCCACTCAACATCACCTCCATCATCAAACCAATCCACCCAGGTGTTTCATTTTAGTTGAAGT
Source organism: Dactylis glomerata (assembly GCA_007115705.1). Classification (NCBI taxonomy): domain Eukaryota; kingdom Viridiplantae; phylum Streptophyta; class Magnoliopsida; order Poales; family Poaceae; genus Dactylis; species Dactylis glomerata. The sequence continues at coordinate 983,184 of QXEO01000306.1, forward strand.
TCTTAATTTGTTCACCAAACACTTTTAACAAGTGATCATAGCATATATTTTTCAAAGTATTTAGCATCCTAACAGGTAGGGTTTAAGGGATAGCTAACCACTACTAGGATCTAGCAAGCAACTCTTTTCTTTGAAAACACCACCTATCATGCATACTACAAGTAGTGAATACACTAATGCATATAGTAAGAAAATGGGTAAAGGGACATGTGTGTCACTTGCCTTTTTGAAGTTCACGATGTTTCACTTCTCTCAACTAAGCACGTAGTTCATTGCACAAACTATATCACAGAAATAACATAACATAAACATACCATACCAACACAATCAAACAAATCAAACAATTCAAAAGTATTTGTTTAACAATTTAGATTTATTGATATGTTATGATAGAAAGATATGGCAAAGGAAATATGAATTGTGAGATATGGGTTTGAGAGCTTAGCTGGGGAAGATCAATATGATTTGAGAGAGAATTGGACTAGGCATAATATAATTGATAAAGTTTTTATGCTTTATTAAAGCATATATGAGTTTTAGGAATAGCTCAAGTGAAATAAATTACACAAGAGTCAATTTGTGCAACTACAACACTATTGAGTAAATGTGACAACAATTACTCTTAAATAGCATCTATTGCACTTAGGAACTAGGCTAGGTTTTAAGAATGCTTGAACTACTCAATTAGCACATTTGCAAGTTGAATAGTTCAATACATGTGAACAAAACTAAGTAGGCATTGGATTAGGTAGGTCAAGTGATTGGAAAAGATTGATCCTCCAAGATTACAATGTAATGATAAGAATCCTGGGCTTGGCATAGGCATGAATAGAGTTTAGAATGACTCATGTGAATTGATTCACATAGGTATAGAATAGTACAACAAAACACTACTGAATAAAGTGTGACAACACTTATTCAAAATAGTACATGTTACACATAGGCTTGGGTAGGGGTTTGTGATATATTGATTTACTCAATTAACCCTTTTGTAAATTGAATAATTCAATGTAGGCCACTTGGATTAAGTTGGCTTGGGGTTGAATATGATTGGATGTTATTTAGAATGATGGTGGCTTCTTGGTCGCAAGATTGGCTTGGACAAAAGGATTAACTTGATCTAGGTTTTACCGCATATCTCAGTGGTTCTTAGGGTACCCAGTGCATCCACCAGGATTTTTCTTCGCGTCGTAGAAATGGATACATACCAGCAGAGCGCATCCATGTGCGTATACTGGGCCACACAGGACGGATCCTGGGGTCTTACCTTCGTAATATATTTCAATCATGGCATTTGAGTCTTGTCATGATGACACAACTCGAGGATCATATGTCGCAGCCTTGTTTGACTGATCTAATGTGTCAGATATTTGGGTTATTCAACCTTAATTAATAAAACTCTCTCCCGATGGGAGTAATGATATCCTACAAGTCTCTTTGCATCCTTTCCTCCATTGTTCATCATAGAACATCGTCGGGTGCGCGCCCAGCGCTCCCGATAGGAGTAGCCCCCGAGGCTATAGTCGAAAAACTTATTTTGGTATAGGCTCAAAGACAATATGCTTTCCTTCATGTCATAAAATCATATTGTAACTCAATAATATCATCGCGTGCGCGCTCAGCGCTCCCGATGGGAGTATCCCCCGAGGCTATAGCTGAATATTTTCGGGTATAGACTCAAAGAATGATTTCTCCTTCACCGGACTCAATTTTTTGTCGACTTCCATGATCTTCCTTTATACAAATTCGCCATATCGAACCATCTTTGGAATGTTCATCTTTACCAGTATCCATTGCCACCATAGTCTTCACTCCAGTTTACTCTCACATGTGTGATGTCGTTAATACAAGGAGTCTATTTGTAATCATCTCTTGATTTTTGACCGTTACCCATGGGTAAAACGGTAATTCCAAAATTTATCTGCCCATTAGTGGGCTACCGTTTCCGCTCCTTATGCCACGTCTTAGCCCATGTTCCGTTACCAGGAATCTATATAAGGGAAGAGTGGGGGAAATCACTGTTTACCAGTTTATTGCTTCCGCCGCCGCCATTGTTGCAACCTCTGCGCACTTCTGACCTCCTACACAGCCCCCGTGCGCAAATCTTAGATGCGCGTGAAGCATCTGGCGTAGAAGAACAAGATGACCAAGGGGAAGACTAGGAACGCTGCGACCAGCTAGGTGCCCTCGGAGTTCAAGTAGAAGGATCTGGAGAAGGCCCAAGCTGATGGCCTCATCTCCAACGATGATCAGGTTACCTTCCCTATCACTGATTGCATCCCCAAGCCCCCGAGTGGCTTTCGGGTGATGTTCTTTGATTTTCTTCTCGCGGACTTTCTCTCCCTGCCCACGAATTCCTTCGTGGACTTCTTTTTGTCTACAGTGTGCAGCTTCACAAGCTCACACCAAATTCGATTCTCCACATTGCCTATTTCATAACTCTTTGCGAATCCTTTCTAGGGATTGAGCCCCATTTTCTCCTCTAGAAGCACCTTTTTTGGCTCTGCCCCAGTGTTTCTTTAAAAAAAAGGCCTGAACTGGGCGGGGCCATAATTTCTGTTCGTACTGAATCCTAGTATTTGGAATTTTCCATGGCTGCTTTAGTACAAGGCTGGAAAAAGAAATGGTTCTACATAAAGGATCAAAAATCTTCTCTTTCTGATTTATTTGGCATTGCCCCTTTCGATGCCACAAAAAATCTGGAAAAATTGGCCTCGTGGGATTCGCCTCCCACAGAGGCTGAGATGGAGGATGTTAAGCCGCTGCTAGCGCGCATCCAAGCTCTCAAGAGCGATGATGGTGGTGCTTTAACTGGAACTCAACTCATGGTGTTTTTCCTTCAACGTCGAGTTCAACCTCTTCAGCACCGTCCTTCAAAGTTGTGGTCTTTTTCTGGTTTGGATGATTCTTCGCAAGTTTCTGATGATCTCTTTGAAAAGAAGGATCTCGACAAGCGAGTGAGGGCTTTGACCATCCTCATGAAAGAAGATGAAATCCCAGACTTGACTGCTAGTTATTTCGACACCTAGCACCCTTTGCCTACGGTATGTTTTACTGTCTTTTATTCGCCTTGTTTTCTCTTATCATCATTTGCCTTGTGATGCTTGGGTTATTTTCTTTCCAGGATCATCGACTTCTCATTTCTCGCCCTCCTCTCCCAGAAGGGGGGGCATTCCAAATGTGCCTGTTTCTGTGGCCTCTGAAGCCCCCGAGGCTGAGGACAACCAAGATGGGGAGGAAGGCAGAGATTCGCTGGAGAGGACCAGCTTGACGACGTCGCCTCCTCCTGCGCTTTCTGAAGATATTGGCATTGGCAAGAAAAGGAAGCGTGCCGAAGAGTTCACTTCCTTGAGTGCCTCCACTCATAAAACTACGGCCAGGGAAACCCCCGCGCCAAAGGACAATGTAGAGCTCTCTGATCTCATGGAATCGTGAGTGTCATCCTGCTTATTTTCATATACGATCTTTTCCCTGTCGACTTTGATAAGTGACCTTGTCTGTTGCTCTTTTCCTTAGTGATGAGGAGGACCCGAAGAGATTTGCTGCTGCCGCCCCTATCATTGATACTCCTGTTGTCAATGAACCACCGCCGCAGGAGGTTGGTCCAGCAGTGAAATCTTCGAAAGCTTCGAGGAAGCCTATTAAGAAGGTAGTCGCTGTTCATAGTTCTTTGCGCGTGAAGAAATCGTCGGACGCCGGTGCTTCTCTTGAAGCCCATCAGTCCACAAGCTCCTCAGATGATGTGTGTGAGAATACTGGCATATTTACTTCTGTTTTTGCGTGTTGATACTCATGTGCTATTTTTGAACAGAATTTGATGAAGAAATTTGTCGCCTTGGGCAATGAATGCATTGAGTATCTGAAGGCTGCTAAGGCCTCCGAGGGTGAATACCTTTTCCTATCTTTGCTTATCTAGTATGCTTTTTCTTTGCTTTTTGCTTGACTTTTCCTTTCCTCCTTGTTGAACTGCAGATGCTTTAGCGACAGCCAATGCTCGCATTTCATCGCTGGAAGCTGAACTCAATGCTTCCCGGAAGGCTTTTGATGCTGCTACTGCTGCCAAGGTCAGTGCTGAGAAGTCGACTAAATCTGCACTAGCTAAGGCAAAGAAAGCATAAAAAGCCTTGACTGATGCTAACAAGGAGCACCTCCAGCGAGAACAGGCCGTGGCTGAGTGGCTGAATACGATGTCTACTGCTACTGGAGGTACATACTGTACCTTTCTTTTCCTTTTTGTTGATTTGCTTGCTTTCTTATACTTGCTGATATATTCCTCTTCTGTTGTTTTCTATTTCCTTAGTTTTGCAGAATTCACTGAGGTGTCCTCGTCGACTTTGCAACCAGACAACGATCCTCTCATTGCCGCAGTTAGCTTACTGGAAGCAAACTAGATATCCGTCCGGGAAATCTTTGAGTTGGTTAACCGCATTCTTACGCAGATTTTGTCGGGTTGTGGCCCAAGCAAAAGGTGGAGGTGCCAAATAATGATGTGAAGAAACTCGCCCAGGCTTTCCACACCACTGACGATCCCATCCTTCATATGAAGGGCCTCTCTTTGAAGCGAGGTGCCGAGGGGGCCATTGCGCTTTCATATGCACACGGCGAGGAGATTGACTGGGAAAAAGTTAACTCTTCCCATGGCCACTCCCGTTCGGAGCTGAAGGCTTTCTTTGAGAAGGCAAAGAGGTTTGCGCCAGGCATCGTGGCAATGATTTCTCCTTCAGCGGCTTCTGTGGCTTCTCCTACGCCGATTTCTTTGACTCCGGCGACGAGTGGATCCGTGCCTCCTCCAAATGCTGGTGCTGCTTCTGCCACGCCTTCTTCTGCTGCGGATCGTGAGGCTGAGGTGGCATAGACTTGGCCTCCTTTTGTAATTTTTTAGTTTTTGCTTCTGATGTAGTGAACTCTTAGTCGTATGTAGCCCGAGAACTTTAGTCAGACGGCTTGTACTTATGTAAATATTTCTTATTTTGTGAAATATCGCATTCTGCTTGGCTTCTGAGATGCTTCTCTTTTTTTCTTTTGGCTTCTAGCCTGTTCATGCTGGTGGATTGTCAAGCCGCAATCAGGCTCCATCTCCTACCGATGCTTTCAACTCCAGAGTTTCGTCGACTTCTCGTCGTTCTTGTCAATGCGCTGAATATTCCTTGAGGATTTCAGATCTTGAGAGCCGCTTGTCTTTGGCGAAACGTCAAGCGCAGATGGCTATGGATAAAGCCAGCAAAGCTTGTAGCTTTATGAAATAGATATCCATTCATGAGGATAAGGTGTCGGGTCTGATGGCAAAAATCATGCATCTCGAAGAATGTGACTCCTTCCTTATTGGTATTGTCGAGTCTGCTTGTGAGATGTTGCGATGTGAGATTTCTTGTGGCTTCTCTTGTTTCCTTTTATTCCACTACTGCCATCTAATATCTTCTGTTGTCTTAGGTACTTGTCTGGACTTTGCAGCTGAGGCACATCGGGTCGCTGAGCGAAATGCAGCTCTGGAGAAGGCATCAGAGGGGATCGATAGTTTGTGGTTCGATCCTCGACGCCGTCGTGCTGTTGTGTTGCTTCAAGATTGTGCTCAGCATATCGGAGAGGCAGTTGATGGTTGTCGAAGATCTCTCATAACCATGCATTCTGTCATGCTTCCTCAGAATCCTCTGCCTAGAAGCTTTCCATTGCTACTCGATACTTTCAGATCCAGTCAACGAATTCATCGTCTGATAGAGCTGAACTTGGTGGCTGGAGCCAATTTTGCTCTTGGGTGGATGCGTAAGTGGCATCCAAGACTTAATTATAGTTTCTATCACTGAGTTATCCTTCAGGTGGAGCTAGTTTGTGAGTTCATCTGGAGAATACCCTGCAGCCTACCAGAAGGATTATAGCTAGGCTGTTGCGAGAGGATGCCGCATTTTTCCGTGAGCATCATTACTTGGATCCCCTGGGGATGGACGATTCTGATAACCTAATGTTATGATGTACTACTTTTTGTGTGTGTATAATGCGAGAGTTTTTATACTCAGAGCATTTTTACTTTGTGGGTATATTGATGCGCTTGCCGCAGCTTTTGAAGACACGTAAACTCAAATAAGAGGAACTTTTGTCTTTTATTTATGCATGTAATGTAAGATACATGGGATGACCCAAGAGATCCGGCCAGTGACCTGTGTTTTGGATCTAGAGGGCATTGTCCTGGAATAACTTGTGGCTTTTACAGCCTTACTTTCCTACTCGACTAATTTGTATGCCTTTTCTTCTATATTGCTTGAGTCTTCTCTTCTTCTCCTGTAGTCTTCTCTTGTTCGGGTAGCTGTACCCAAGGTTTCTTTACTTCTGGCTCCTTGGGGTTTCTTTCAAGTTGTTGTGTCACTTCTCCAGTCGCGCTTTTTGCTTTGCAGTCAGGTTCTCCATAGCTTGACATCATGCTGAAATTTTGGGCCATCTTATGAAACTCCTTGTCACATAAATCTGATAACTCAAAACTTCCTTTTAATGTAATAATTCCTTTGGGTCCTGGCATTTTTAGTACCAGGTAAGTGTAGTGAGGTACTGCCATGAATCGTGAAAATGCGGGTCTCCCGAGGATCGCATGATATTATGATGGTCAGTCCATGACTTCAAACTCGAGTTTCTCCCTTCTGTAGTTTTGTCGATTTCCTAAAACAGACGTTGAGTGCTATTCGACCAAGTGGATAGTTGGCACTTCCTGGGACTATTCCATGAAAGGAGCAATCAGTTGGTTTTAGGAACTCCAATGAAATGTGCATTGCCCGTAAGGTCTTTGCGTATATCAGATTTATCCCACTTCCTGCATCCATGAATATTCTGTCGACATCATAGGTCCCAATTTGAGCTTTGAGTACCAAGGGCGCGTTTCCTGGCCGAGGTACTGTTATTGGGTGATCATCTCTGCTGAATTCTATGGGTTGCTCTAACCAATGCAGATATTCTGTTGTTGCTGGAGGTGAAGTTATTGCGAGGTTGACTTGTTGGGTCATGCTTTTCTCCTCTTTGTTCGACTTGGGCACTGGCTGTATCATTACTGTAATGTGCCCCTTAGATGGAACATTTCCTTCATCGTCGTCGCGTCCCTGGTTTAGTTGATCTTGGCTCTTTGGAGCTCCACTGTTTCCTTGTTGGGTTGCAGGTGCGTTGCTTGTGTTTCCTTTATACCCTTGCCGTTTTGCCTCGGCTTGCTTGTTGAGTGCTGCTTCCTGCAATTTCAAGAACATCGTGCAATCTTTCATTGCGTGTCTAGATACTCGTTTCCCATCGACAAACGCATAGTGAATATGACATGGTCCATCGAGCATATCTTCTGGTGATGGGTTGTATTCTCTGGACTCCCTTGGCTAAAACTTTTTGTAGTCTTCTTTGCCATAGCTACGGTATCCCAAAATTTTACGGTCGTTGCTTTGGTAGCTGTTATCTTTGTATCCTGCGGCTACTTGGCTGTGAGAGCCATAGTTGTCGTAATTGCAGGATCTTCTGCGTTGACCTCCATACCTGTTTCCTCTATCATCCTCTGGTGATCGCGTGCGCTTATTGTTGCATGCATCTTCTCCATCTGCAAATCTGTTTGCTACATCCATTAGATCTGATACTGTTTTTGGCTTGATCCTGCCCATCTCTTCGACTAGGTCTCCTCGCCGTAACCCGACTATGAATGCATCTATTGCTCTTTCATCCGAGACTTCGACTGCCGAGTTCTTGATTATACTCCACCTTTGGATATATGCCCTTAATGTTTCCCCGCGTTGCTGCACGTAGGCTTTGACTTCTTCTATAGATGCTGGCCGCTTGTATGTCGACTTGAAGTTGCTCGTAAATTGTTTTGTGAGCTCCTTCCAGCTTCCAATTGTTTTCTCTCCTAATTTGCTTAACCATGAACTTGCTGCACCGGTGAGGTGTAACTGCAAACTTTGCATTGCTGTTTCCCTGGTTCCTCCTAATATTTTTACTGCTTGAAGGTAGTCTGAAAGCCATGACTGTGGTTCCTGAGATCCGTCGTACTTTTGTTGGTCATGAGGTAATTTGAAACCTTTGGGTACTGGCGTGATGCGAACCCTATGGGTAAAGCATGGTGCCCCCATCTCATTTTCATCGTATTGATGGGGCTGAGTTGATGAAGTATAAATGACCGGCCAGTTGGAAAACCCCAAGAGAAGGTTTTGATGAATATAGCAGCAAGTTTTCCCTCAGTTATGACACCAAAAGTAATCAATCCAGTAGGAGGGAGACAAACTGAAGGTGATGCCCACTAGCTGCGTGATGCTCTAACAAGGGCGACGTTAACGATTACTTGTTAGCGCGTCTTCAACCAGTAGCAATGTGGAACCTGCACATGACACAACCAAATACTTTGTTCCCAACTTACGATGAAGTTGTCAATCTCACTGGTTTGCTTGAAACAAAGGGTATGAGCGTATCGAGTGGAAAGTAATAATAGTGTGCGAGTAAAGTAAACAGTGCAAGTAAAGTAAATAGGTGATAGCAATGTAAAGAAAATAGGACTGGGCTCCACAGTTCACTAGTGGTGTCTCTCCATAAGATAAAATAATACATGCTGGGTAAACAAATTACAGTTGGGTAATTGATAGAATAAAGATAACGTGCATATGTCGAGAGGATCACTATGAGATTTACTCTGGGCATTACAACAAGATACATAGACCGCCATCCAACTGCATCTATAACTAATAATCCACTTATGGCGAATCAATCCGAGAACTCCACAAGTATTAAGTTGCGAACAACAGATAATTGCATTAAGCAAAGTGTGCAATGTAAACAAAGCATATGCCCTCGAGCATATGAATGTTGTTTTCCCCCTAGTAGCAACAGCACATCTACAACCTTAGAGGTTTCTGTCACTCCTCCAGATTAAATAGAGGTATGAACCCACTATCGAGCATAAATACCCCCTCTTGGAGTCACTAGCAACTACTCGGCCAAGATAGCTACTAACAACGGAGAGCATGCAAGATCATAAACAACATAGAGATAACATAAGATAAATTTTAGTACTTCAACTCAATCATAACACCAATATTCATCGGATCCCAACAAACCAAGCATGTAGAATTACATAACAGTGATCTCAATCATGTAAGGCAGCTCATGAGATCTAAACACGAGGCACATGGTGGAGAAGACAACCATCTAGCTACTGCTATGGACCCATAGTCCAAGGTAGACTACTCACTCATCACTCCGGAGGCAAGCATGGCGACAAAGAAGACCTCCGGTGGTGATTCCCCTCTCCGGCAGGGTGCTGGGAAGAGCTTCTGGACCCTCCCGATCTTCGGGTCGATGGCGGCGGCGGATCGCGATGTGTTCTGGAAAAGTGATCCAGATATTTAGGTTTTTCCTGTCGGGGGGTCTTTATAGGCGAAGGGGCATCGTCAGGAGTGGACCGAGGTGACCTCACATGTAGGGGGCACGGCCTACCCCTAGGCCGCGCTGCCCTATTGTGTGGGGACCTTGTCGCCCCACTCTGTCTCCTCTTTGGATCTCTGGAAGCTTCGGTGAAATTCTGGGCGACTATCTTTGGTTTCGTCCAATTCTGAGAATATTTCCTGTGTAACTTTTCTGAAACACAAAAACAGCAGAAAACAGGGAACTGGCACTGTGGCGACTTGTTAATAGGTTAGTTCCGGAAAATGCATAAAAGTGCCACGAAGTGTAACGAAGCACTAAACAAATGGTGTAAAAACAAGCATGGAGCATCAAAAATTATGGAAACGTTGGAGACGTATCAGCATCCCCAAGCTTAACTCCTGCTCGTCCTCGAGTAGGTAAGTTTAACAAAAGAAATAATTTTTGAGGTGACATGCACCTACACAATCTTGATCATCTATGTAAGCATTGAGTGCTGGGATCAAAAGAACTTAAAACATGGGCATGAAAGACATAATCTTGATAGAAGAAACTTAGCAACCATGTTATAACATGAAAATGAACATAAACAAAAGATCATGAAAATGAAATAATTAAAGTCAAACATGTGTTCAAATCATAAGGAAAAACATACAAATGGTTTTCAACTTGTCCTTAATGAGAGAGCAAAACATAAATGCATAGGACACCTTCAAGTCTAAGAGGGCGACTAGATACGAATAATTTGAGAATAAGTGAAACCAACAATATGAATCAATCAATAAAAACTTTGGGACAATGCACATTATAATAAGAATGACAACTATGCTCTCTTAATGGTGCATAAAGATAGAAGGTGGTGACTCAACATAAAAGTAAAAGAAAGGCCCTTCGTGGAGGGAAGCAGTGACTAAACATGTGCTAGAGCTTTTCATTTGTAAAACAGAGAGATAAAACTTGGGTTTTGAGAGGTGGTTGCTTTTGTCAATGACTGGCAATGGGGTTCTTACTATCTTCCATACAAAAATGAAGCAAATTTTTGAGGGAGATTGGTACTTTTTGTGCTCTTTTATAAAGCTTGGCACTCCTCCCCACCTTTTTTCCCTTTCACAAACCATGGCTAACCGATTCCATCGGGTGCCCACCAATATTCACATACCGTGGAGGAGTGCCTTTTTTCTTTTCTTTTTTTCCTTTTTTTTTCTTATTGGAATAAGAAATATGGAAGATAGCAAATCCGACCACTACGTCCCGATGAGCTGAAAACAATGTCACAAAACGAGAAGTGTTTTGAAGGTATTTTCAAAGGTAGCACATGAAAATTTACTTTGGAATGGCTTGCAAATACCATGCATAGGAATTTATAGTGGACACTTTGGCAAACTTGGTTTTTAGGAGTTGGATGCACGAGTGGAGCTCATACTCAGTACAAGGCGAGGGCTAGCAAAAGACTGGGAGCGACCAACTAAGAGAGCAATAACGGCCATAATCATGCAAAGCGACAAAGCGACATTAAAAGAAGCATAAGATGGCATTAAAAGTCAAAAACTAAATGATCATAGAGGCTATTGGAGACTTTGTAAGAGTCTAACATGTGTGAGCATGCGCCAAGTCAACCCAAATAAAGCATCAAGGAGAAAACCAAAATAATGCTTCCAAACGATAAAAACAACGCATGATTTTTTCAAAGGCTCATTAAGCAATCTCAGTCATTTGAGATAAGTCATGCTATAGCAAAACCACTAAGAATACTATCAAAAAGACATCAAGCATGACATGCAAAAGCCTAGGCCGCAGTCTACACAAGCTCCTTCTTGTACCACTTTTTTTGCATAAAGCTTTTTCTCTTTTCCAACACCATTCAAACTTTTTATAAACACCTCTTTTGATGAAAACCAATATAGACCAGAGGCAAAAATACACCTTGATGAAAAGATATAACAAGATCTAAACACAAATCAAGGTGAAAATCGAAAGCTAAACGCAGTTCTAGAAAAAGAGAACAGTCATTGAAACGAATAGAGTGAAAAACTGAGTGTTCTTGGCAAATGAAAAGCAAGGAAACTTCTCCAAAAGAAATTTGTTGGGGTCCAACCATTTATTGCAGCAAACTAAACTAAACTAAACTAAACTGAAAACTAAAAATAACTGACACTCCAAGAAAAATGCATAATGCATGAAGCAATAAAAATATAGCGTATTGAAAGGTGACCTGATTTTTGCCGATGAAGAAGGGGTGCCTCGGGGGCATCCCCAAGCTTTGACACTTGTACTTCTTGGATATTTCTTGGGGTGATGCATGGGCATCCCTAAGCTTGAGCTTTTGTCCATTCTTCAACTCATCTCATCACTCTCGGATCCCTACACTTGAAAACTTCCTTCATACAAAACTAAACACAAATCTATTAGCAACATTAGTGTAAGTATAACATAGAATCAACCCTTTTTACTTCAGGTTTCAACCTAAAACTACCACATATAAAACATATACTACTGTAGCAACTTCCCCAAAAGTTCTGTGATCAAAAGAACTAAAAAAGAAAGCGATAAAATGGCAAACACAAATATTGGCAGAAATCTGTCAAAACAGAACAGCTGACAAAGGTCGAATTTTTAGAGGTTTTTCTATTGCTCAAATCAAAAAGTGTTCTACTAATGAAAGTTCGGATATAATCTGGGGCATATGCACAAGAAATATCAGGTCCAAAAGATATACAGAGAATTTTCACGAATTTTCACGGTGCAGCACCAAAAACAGTTTCAGGACAGCAACATCCCCAAATCTTACCTCGCTCAAATTAGAGGCTTCTCTTGGCACAAAAACGAAATAAAAAGGATAAGGAGAGGTTATTACAGTAGTAATAACTTCCAAGACTCAAATAAAAGAAAAAGAACTGAATGTAAAAACATTGGGTTATCTCCCAAGAGTGCTTTTCTTTAACGCATTTGAGCTAGGCGCAGAAAGTGTGAATCAAGTATTTTCAGAAGAAGCATTAAGATCAACTGCAGAAGTTTTGTCAATAAGGCATTGTATTTCATCCACATAAGTTTTTGAAGACCCTTTGTGATCATGCTTTGGTTCACTCAAATCACTAAAAAGATTTTTGGGACAAATCCAATCAAAATTATTTTCAAAAGCTTCATACAATCCCAAAAGCTTGCTAGGCATAGGTATTTTAGTTCCTTCATTATTTGTACTAATAACCTTTATAGGTGAACCGAGTTTATTAAAGTGCTTAAGAACTTTCCTAGCTTCAATGGCAACATCTCTAAATTCTAAGCGCAAAGTTTCCAAGATAAAGGCTTTCTTTTCAGGATCCTCAATTTTATGAAGCTTAAGAAACATGTGTTGCATAAAAGGATTAAGGCTAGCAAACCTAGCTTCCAACATGTGAATTAAATAAGCAGAAGCAACTTCAATACTAGGAGCAAGCTCAACCAAAGACTTTTCCTCAACTTCTTTATGCATACTAATATGATTAAAGAACTCCTCAATGTTATTTTTCCCAATAATTGAACCACTACCTACTGAGAGGTCCTCCAAAACATACATAGGGTACAACATAATGAACTAGAAGTAAAGAGATAACAACTACCAAGGATTCTAATTTTTTGGGGTTTTTGATAAAATGATGCAAGTAAAAATAAAGTAAAGCAAAACTTCAAACAAAGTAAAGGATGTGCGTGCGAAACTCCCCTCGCAGAAGTCTTCTTCCTCCCCAGCAACGGTGCCAGAAAACTTGATGGGGCCGAGTTGATGAAGTATAAATGACCGGCCAGTTGGAAAACCCCAAGAGAAGGTTTTGATGAATATAGCAGCAAGTTTTCCCTCAGTTATGAAACCAAGGTAATCAATCCAGTAGGAGAGAGACAAACGACTGAAGGTGATGCCCACTAGCTGCGTGATAGCGCGTCTTCAACCAGTAGCAACGTAGAACCTGCACACAACACAACCAAATACTTTGTTCCCAACTTATGATGAGGTTGTCAATCTCACCGGTTTGCTTGAAACAAAGGGTATGAGCATATCGAGTGGAAAGTAATAATAGTGTGCGAGTAAAGTAAATAGGTGATAGCAATGTAAAGAAAATAGGACCGGGGTCCACAGTTCACTAGTGGTGTCTCTCCATAAGATAAAATAATATATGCTGGGTAAACAAATTACAGTTGGGCAATTGATAGAATAAAGACAACATGCATATGTCGAGAGAATCACTATGAGATTTACTCTGGGCATTACAACAAGATACATAGACCGCCATCCAACTGCATCTATGACTAATAATCCACTTGTGGCGAATCAATCCGAGAACTCCACAAGTATTAAGTTGCGAACAACAGATAATTGCATTAAGCAAAGTGTCTAATGTAAATAAAGCATATGCCCTCGAGCATATGAATGTTGTTTTCCCCCTAGTAGCAACAGCACATCTACAACCTTAGAGGTTTCTATCACTCCTCCAGATTAAATAGAGGCATGAACCCACTATCGAGCATAAATACCCCCTCTTGGAGTCACTAGCAACTACTCGGCCAAGATAGCTACTAACAACGGAGAGCATGCAAGATCATAAACAACATAGAGATAACATAAGATAAATTTCAGTACTTCAACTCAATCATAACACCAATATTCATCGGATCCCAACAAACCAAACATGTAGAATTACATAACGGTGATCTCAATCATGTAAGACAGCTCATGAGATCTAAACATGAAGCACATGGTGGAGAATACAACCATCTAGCTACTGCTATGGACCCATAGTCCAAGGTAGACTACTCACTCATCACTCCGGAGGCAAGCATGGCGATGAAGAAGACCTCCGGTGGTGATTCCTCTCTCTGGCAGGGTGCCGGGAAGAGCTTCTGGACCCTCCTAATCTTTAGGTCGACGGCGATGGTGGATCGCGATGTTATCTGGAAAAGTGATCGGGTCTTTAGGTTTTTCCCGTCGGGGGGTCTTTATAGGCGAAGGGGCATTATCAGGAGTGGACCGAGGCAACCTCACACGTAGGGGGCGCAGCCAGGGGCCAGGCCACGCCGCCCTATTGTGTGGGGCCCTCGTGGCCCCACTCTATATCCTCTTCAGATCTCTGGAAGCTTCGGTGAAATTCTGGGCGACTGGCTTTGGTTTTGTCCAATTCTGAGAATATTTCCTGTGTAACTTTTCTAAAACACAAAAACAGCAGAAAACAGGGAACTGGCACTGTGGCGACTTGTTAATAGGTTAGTTTCAGAAAATGCATCAAAGTGCCATGAAGTGTAATGAAACACTAAACAAATGGTGTAAAAACAAGCATGGAGAATCATAAATTATGGATACGTTGGAGACGTGTCACGTCTTCATAGTCATGTGCTTTGTTAGGAGTTCTAGATCATCGGGTTCCTTTGTTCTTTGGACTGTTGTATCGTCCTGGTGACGGCGTCCTAGATCATCAACTTCCACTTCTATGCCGAGGACTGTTGTGACGGCGTGGTGATCTTGGTTTATGGGTTCCTTTGTTGCGATACGCTTCCTCCTCTTTTGCTGATAATTTGTTGCCTACCATCTTCAATCCGTTTAGTGCTGCGTGGTGCATATGTTCCCTCGGGTCTCCTGGATTTGGTCGTGTTGTATATAGGTATGCTTGAGCTGCCACCAGTGCTGCCTTAGGAGTTTTTGGTATAATGTTTCCTTGCTCGTCGACCGATAAGAAAGATGAGTCAAGGTTTTTGGAGATGCTTTGTCTATCTGAGTACTCGAGATTTTCATATCTTGATCCATGTCGATGATGCCTTCTGTTTGTGTATGACGCATCACTGCGTGCTCTGGGAGCAGCATCACTTGCTGCAATGGCTGAGTCCTTCCCTTTCTGTATTTTAGTTCTCTCCTATGCTAATTGCTTCGCCTACTGCCTTAGGACATAATGGTATCCCAAAAGCATGTTTTTTGCTAGAATTTGTTGGTATTGGCGTGCTGTGCTCTATGGCTATTTTGATTATTCTCCACTCATCGACTGATAGTTGAACTTTCTTCCTTGTTGTGAGGGAGTCTGCGGTTTCCCCTTCTGCTAAGTGGTTTGCTCCTCTATTTATGTTTGCTGGATTAAGCACTACATTGTTATTTTCATCGAGTTCTTCTGAATTGTCTTCTGTGATGGCGAGTATCTGACATCGATTGTCGAGTTTGTCATTGTAACTTGAGAAGATCGAATTGTCATCTTTAGAAAGTTTTAATCCTGTCTTCCAGGTGTCTTGTCGTGGGAATTTGGAGACAGTAGCCATGGGGAGGCTTATCGGAGGGGCTCGACGTTGGTGACGATGGGTCCGGCTCGGGATTGTGCCACGGAGACACCTCGGTTTACCCAGGTTCAGGGCCCTCCCGGCTGGAGGTAAACCCCTACTTCCTGCCTGCTTCGTATTGATTGGATTGTAGCGATTACAGTGCTCCTCGAGTTGTTCGGCTAGAGGAGGAAGAAGAAGATCGGATCTCCCCTATGCTAAGGGTCCAGGCCCCCTTATATAGACGGGGGCCTGGTTACAGGTTTCGGTAACGCTTCGGCCGGCTGCCGGCTCCTTGGCGGCGGCGTCTTTGGCTTGATCCCCTCTGGCCGCGCTCTGGCAAAGGCACTTTATAAAGTGCCTTTTCCCTCGGCCGGCATCTGGAGAGCATATCCCCTCTCCTTCGCCTTGGATCCTGTCGTGGGGAGGAGTCTTCGTCTCCTCATTGGTCGGTCGTGGTCGTGGCATTCGTCACGCCTGTCCCGCACCTCTGTCGCTCTTGTCGGGGCCATCCGGCTTTTGGCCAGACAACCGTTGAGGGGTTTCGTCTCCTTCGACCGGCTCCAGCTCTCCTCGGTGGAGTCGTCAGCCGGCAGCTGGCGCAGCCGGCCCTTCCGGCTGGAGCCGGTCTTCTTGTGCTGAGGCCGTGGGATTCCCCGGGACGCCAGCCGGCATACTGCCTGGCCCGTGGTACGCCCCCTAAGTCATCCCCACGACACTAGCCCCCGAAACTGGCGAAGTCTCATGGGCTAGCATGGGGCTTCGGCGGGTTCTTCTTTTCGCCGAAGTCTTGCTTGTCTTCATCGAAGTCCCAGGGCCTCTGGCTTGTCTTGGTCGATCTAGTCATCGAGGCTGGGCCCTGCGGAGTTTTCCCGGCCGTCTCGGGACAAACCGGCTCCGGTGGTGACCCAGCCGGCGACCGCGAACCGACGCGCTTCCTCTTGGGAAATGGTGCTGCCTCGGGGGCTGAATCGAGGCTCCACTTGTCCGCCCGTTATCGCGTCACGTCCAATCGACCCCGGCCCACGATCCTTTGCGGCTACCACGGCGGTTGCCCGATCTTTGCGCGATCATGCGTCGTGACGGGGGGAGTCAGTTGCCATCCCATCGTGGCTGAAATAAGCGGCTGACCCGTCCCTTTACTTTTAAACCAGGGACCGTTTCGGAGACAGAGCATCGGTTGCCCGCCCCTCTTCTTCCTTCCGCATTTGCCCCACTCAGAATCCTTGGCTCCTGAGCTTCGCCTTCAAGGGATTAGGGTTCCTCGCTTGCTCCGCCGCCATTCCGTTCATTCAGATCCGCACCCGGATAGCTCCCAAAGCTTCCCGGCAGAAGGGGAAGGGCTCGGCGGCGGGTAAGGGCGCCGCTCCACCCACCTTGCCAAAGGGATCCTGGGAAGGCTCCTGGGTTAAGGACAAGGAGATCGAGCTACTACGCCGGGGCCGAGTGCTTCCTCCCGCGGATCTTGTGAGCTGCCGCTCCGCCGGCGACGAACTGGTCCCTGCTCCCGCGCCTGGGGAGACGGTGGTCTTCTACGACCATTTCCCCTGGGGTTTCACGCTGCCCGTGAGCAGCTTCATGCGCCAATTCCTGGACTACTTCCACTTGCAACCGCATCACATCGGAGCGAATGCGATGATGGTGTTGTCCGCGTTCGCAACCCTTTGCGAAGCGTACTTGGGCATCTGGCCCAACATCGAGCTGTTCCGTCGGCTGATCTTCTTCAAGACCCAGACGGCAGACACTGTTCCGGTGATATGCGGCACAGCCTCCTTCTACGCCCGCAAGTCCGCAAGCTTCCCCGGCATAAAGGGGAAAGAGTCCTGCAAGAAGTGGCAGCTCTCCTTCTTCTATGTGAAGAACTTGAAGGGAGGTGAGGACCATGTCAACTTGCCGCCCTTTGAGGCAGGCAGGCCTGAGCGGGAGAACTGGAGCGCCGCTCCTCCTCGCCCGTCGCCGGACATGGAGAAGATCCTTCAGCGAGTTGCCACGCTGCAAACGGAGGGCGGCCTGGAGCCGACTGACCTTCTCCTCGCCTTCCTGGTCACCCGCGTGTCTCCGCTTCAACGCCGCCCACACAAGATGTGCTTCCTGGGATCTGCTAGAGATCCTACTCGCCATTCTTCCAAGGCACTGTCAGCACTGGAGGTGGCTCGGAAAGCGAACCGCATCGCCGACGTGAAGCTTCAAGCCTCGTGGACGTGGGGACTGGAACCTCACGACCGGGACAACCCAATTGCTGAGGTGAGCTTGTCGGTCCTAGTTTTAAGCCTCCTCCTCCTTTGCAATTCTGGTCTACTGACCTCGGGTTGCTTGGTTTGGGCAGAACTTGTTCGCTCTGCAGGCGGCAGAGAATTTGACTCAGCGCCAAGCCGGCTTTGCCGCTGATAGAGCCGAATCGGATGATAAAGTTGTCTGGGATGAAGCCGAGGAGGTGGAGGATGCTAGTTCTCAAGCCGTCGTCGAGAGCTCCAGCACCACCCAAGGTGATGAAGGAAACGATGAGCTCGAAGACTCGGGTGAACTCCTCGACCACTCCGGTAAGTTCCCCAGCCCCTCTCTCCTAAGGGATTGGTCCGATGATGACGATGGCGACGCAGGGTCGGCTACCACCCTCGGGGGCGTAGCTCTCCACGTAGCCGCCGCAGCCGCTGCTGGGGCCCAGGCTCCCCCGATCGTGGATCTGCCAAAGTCTCCCGGGCGACGCTCTGCCGCTCCGGAGCCGACAGACCTTGAAGAGGCTGGAGGTGATCTGGTCAGCATCAAGAGGAAAGCCCAGCCGGCCTTCTCCGAGCCGGCTGACAAACGCAAGAAAACGGAGCCGGCAGCGCGGGACCTGCGCCGTCCCCAGATGAAGAAGGTGGCCAAGCGGCGGGCTATTGCCATAGCTGGGTGAGCTCCCGCTTCCTCGCTCCTCATCCTTATTTTGCCGTCGCGGTCCCGATTGACTTGGTCATGGGATGCTTTCTTTGCAGGTCGCCTCTTTCTGTCGATCCGGCTACCCAACCTCCTCCCGCCGTTGCTTCCAATGAGATCGTGACCCCGGCTCCCGAGCCTTCCTGCCGCAAGAGGACGTGCGGGGAAGAAATGGGTCGCGCTGAGGACGTTCGTCGCTCTCCGCGGTTGAAGCTTGTGGCGGGCGACACCGGGGCAGAGGATTCTGCGCGTCCGGAGGTGCTCGTGGACGATGTTCCCCACCTAGTCGCGTCGCCCGAGGCTGGCCCCACGCCCGCCGAGGAAGCTGCTCCAGCTGGGGCTGACCTGTCCCCGCCTAATGCTACCGACGACGCCGCGGCGGGGAACGCCGCCGCCATCTGCATTTCCCCCGACTCACCCAGCCGGGGAGGCGCGCGCGAGGCTGCGGCGGGGGAAACGGACAGGGCCCCGGTACCGGCTGCCGAGGCTCTTTCCAATCTTGAGCTTGTACCGAGCATGCAAACTATGGTGCCTACGGCCGGGTCAAGGGTTGGCGCGATTGCTGATTCCCCGCTCCTTGGGCTGGCCTTCGGCTCTGGCGAGGCCTCGCCAGGGCTCCTCGCCACTCGGGTGGCAAGGAGCGAACGTGGTGACGGCTCGCCAGCTCCTGAGGTGGTGACCAAAAGCGCTTCTAGCGGGAAAACTCTTGTCGCTGCGGCTGAGTCCAGCATAGGCAGTCTGAGCTCCGCCAGTCGCCTTCAGCAGGAGTGGGCGGATACCGCTTCGAGTGCAGGTGTCGGAGAGAAGCTCAAGGTGCAGGGCAGCAAGCCAACTCTGGCGGAGTTGGATAAACAGTTCACAGCTGCCAGGGGATCGCTTCAGAACGCCGGCTTCCAACTCCTTGATGCTATACAGGCAACCAATGTGAGCGCTGCGTCTTTAGCCTCTGGTTCCTCCTGCTATACCTCCTAGCCCCCGAGTTTCGAGGTAGCTGTAGAGACAGCTGGCTTGAAAATGGATTTCGCTAAGAGTCGTCGCCTTTCCGTTTTTTCGCAGGAACTGAACGCGCTTTGCGCCAGTGTCTTTCAGAAGCTGCTGGCGAAGTATCATGCCGGCAAGGTCCAGTACCAGGACTTGAAGAAAGAACTGGAGAAATTGTCAGGTGCGCTCGGGACCCCCTATTCTGAAAACATTTCTGCTGTCCTTCCTGCGCTTACTCCTCCATTTTCAGATTCTGCCTCGCTCATAGCCTCGCTCGAGTCCCAGTTGGCCGACTCAGTGTCGGCCGCCGCTGTTGAGTCGCTCAAGCGAAAGCATGCCGAGGAGCTTCAGGGTCTGCAAGCCCAGGCCGCCCGGGCTCAGGAGCTGGAAGCTGACCTGGCGAAGGCTCGGGAGGCGGAGTCATCACTGCAGCTGGAGTTTGATCGTCGGCTGGCTGAAGAGAAGAAAATCCTCTCCGCGGAGTTTGACAGCAAGGTGAAAGAGCTTCACGCCACTTTGGGGAGCGAGGTCGAGAACCGCGACGCCCAGATCGCCGAGCTGCAGACTCTCCGGGGGCTCGACCGCGAGCGTTTTGACAAGGAGATCGGCGTTTGGCGCGCCCGCGACCGCAAGGTTCAATCCGGCCTGCTGGGACTGGAGGAAGCTCTTCGTGGTATGCTTCCTGTCCTCCTTCTCGCCTTTTTCCTTTTCCTGCCATCCTCTCGCCCTCTGACTGCCCTTGCAGGAGCCTTCCCTGACTCCGACGAGTCTGCCGCGGCGGCGCTGAAGGAATTTAGGGCGGAACAGGGGATCGTCCCTCGCAGCGACCCTAAGGCCAAGCTTTCCTCAGGGGAGTTGGTTGCGTTGGCCAAAGGCCGGCTCCACCCGGTTGCCAAGCTGGGTAAGGATCTGCGCGAAGCCCTCGTTTCCGTCTTTGAAGCCTTGTGGCCGGGGAGGGCGACGCCTGGCGGGATCCGGGCGCTCCTCCAATGGGTCCTTCACGCGTCCAACCGGCTTGAGATCTGGAAGGAGTCCACGGCTCGGGCCGGTGCTCAGCAGGCTCTGGAGTTCGTGCTCTCCTGGTATCTAGGCGTCAACCTGGACCAGCTGGAGAACCTTCGTGAAGGCGGACTGGCAGGCCTCGACGAAACTAAGCTTCGCCAGCGCGCCTGCGCCATTGCTGTGTGTGCCGAGACCGAAGCACTTTTCGATGCTGGGGATAGTGACGAACCCTTGGATGGCGTGGACTTCGAGGAGCCTGATTCGGCAGAAAGACCTCAGAGGGCCCCCGAGGATCCCGTTGGTCACTCCATTCCGCCGTCCCCCAGCGGCGATGACTTTGTCCTGGCATCTCGAGCTGGCGACATTTCTTTACTGGAGCCGGCTGGCTCGCCAAGCACCCCCTGAGCGTGTCAGGGTTTTCTTATTTGTTTTTACGTACACTGAACTCGTGTCATGCCTAGCAACATTTCGTTCATATGTACGCGTGTCGCTTCACCCTAAATTTCTTACGCATTGATCTCCAGTTGTTTGTGAACCGAACTTGACCTGACCCCTTTTAGCTTTTTCCTTTATCCCCCATCCTTCGGCCCTTCTACCCCCAGCCGGCAGCCTGGTGCCGGTTGGTCTCCCTTGGACCGACAGCCGAATGCCGGTCTAGGGTGGGAGCGTGCCGCGGGATGGGAAGTAGTACTTCGGCGTATAGGGGATCTGGCTTGGTCCAGTTTACGCATAACTTTTAACCAATGCGCATGGGTTAGGGGTGAGCGCTCGTTCTGTCCTCTTAGCGATTTTCCAGTGTGAATGACCTGCCGGCTCCATCGCCCTCGACTTAGGCTGAAGGTTAGGCTCGGGGTCTTGTTCGCACACGGTACTCGCTCGTCTGACAAGGGACTCGATTCGTCGGGTCGCGGGCGTTTCCTCTAAGCAGTTTTCCTAGGTGGGTGACCTGCCGGCTCCACCCCACGCGATGCAGGGCGGAGGTTAGGCTCGGGGTCCGGTCCGCACATAGTACTCATCCGGCTGACGGGAGGATCGTTTCGTTAGGTTGGGGCTGCCGACTCCCGACTGGAGGCGGCTTCCAGCCCCCGTGAATAACGCTTAGAAAGGTAAAAAGGTACTCCGGAGCACTTTTTCCAGGGATCGGCCGTATGCCGCCCAACTTTCTTTTATTCAACGATACTTGTTCGAAATACAAGATTTTTGCCTTGGCTTAGCCGAAGGTCTTAAGCGGTTTTGGACTTGTCTCAGGCGAAGCTGCGAAGCGCTTCCCCCTACCTCGAGGAGGAGCCAGCCCCCGAGACAAGAGCCTCTGTCTTCTTGCCCGCTTCGGGCGGGACTTCCTTGGACTCGCTCGCCGGCTTAAGGAGCGGAGCCGGCAGTCCCGTCGCCAGCTTGGCCGGCTGGACTGCCGCCACCCTTTGCAGCAGCTGTCGCTTCTCTTCAGCAATGACCAAGGCCTCCGCCAGTTTGGAGCTGGCTCTTGCGCACTCTATCGATTTCTTGTAGCACCCAGTGACGGTGATCACCCCGCGAGGGCCTGGGAGCTTCATCTTCAAGTAAGCGTAGTGTGGGACTGCCATGAACTTGGCCAAGGCTGGCCGACCAAGCAGCGCGTGGTAGGGGCTGTTGAGGTCTACCACCTCAAACCAGATCGGCTCGCGACGATGATTGTCCTTCTCGCCAAATAGCACCTCCAACTCAATCCTTCCCATCGGCGTGCACGAGTGCCCGGGCACGATCCCATGGAAGGTGAGCTTGGTTGGCTTCAGCTGGATCTCTGGGATTCCGAGCTTTTCCATCGAAGTGCGATAGAGAAGGTTGATGCTGCTTCCTCCATCAATGAGTACACGCGAGAACCGGCAGGTGCGCGTCTCAGAGAACACGATCGGGTTCAAGACTAGCGCGTAGCCCCCGGGCCTTGGTATGAGCAGCGGGTGGTCTTCACGCCCCCAGGTGATCGACGCATCAGACCAATGCATGTACTGTGGGCCAACTTGCATGATGGCATTCACTTCGACACCAAACCACGGTTCATCCTTTGGCTCCTCTTCCGGGGAAGTGAATACATGGTATTGCTCCACATTCGCTTCCTCGGGGTAGTCCCCCGCTGCTTTGGCCGGCTGCCGATTCTTGTTTCCATGTGCTTCAGCCGGCGGGCCCGGCGGTGGCCCGGGCAGTTGGTGATTTCCCTGCTCCAGATCCCTGGTGAAGCTGCATTGGCGAGTGGTGTGCGCTGCCGGCTTGCCTGAAACGCTATGGAATTTGCAGGGTTGGTCCAGCATCACCTCGATGGTGTACTTGTCCTTGCCGAATTTATCCCCTTTGCGCTTCTGGCTTCCACCCGTAGCCCCCGGGCTTCCTTGAACAGCGGCCACTTGCTGGGAGCCGTACTTGTTGTCACGGCGCTCGTCTTTCCTCTTGCCATGTCGATCACGGCTGTGATGTCCTCCTGAGCCGGCTGCCGGCTGAGGTTGGTTTCCGGCTGGCGCTGGCTCAACACATTGCACTCTTGCTGCAGAATCGGCGGAAGCGTACTTGTCTGCTATTGCCATGAAGTCCGCCATCGACTTTGGCTCGGCTCTGTGGAGCTTGTGCTTCAGCAGTGTCCCTTCTCTGCATCCGTCCGTGAAGTAGCCAATTGCTTGCTCCTCGCCCACTCCTTCGCACGAGTTGCGCAGCTCGGACCATCTCGTGAGGTAGTCACGGTCTGGCTCGTCGGGGCCTTGCTTGCAGAGGGCCAGCTGTCGTGGGCGAGGCGGTCGCTTGTAAGTTCCCGTGAAGTTCTTGATGAATGCCTCTTGGAAGTCATGCCAGGAGTTGATCTGTAGAGCCGGCAGGCTGTTGAGCCACGTCCGAGCCGATCCCGTCAGCATGAGCGGTGCGTAGCGCACCGCTGTCCTCTTGTTGCCGCCCGCAATGTCGACGGCGGTGACGTAGTCCGACAGCCAGTCCTCCGGCTTCACTGCCCCAGTGTACTTGGGCATGTCTCGCGAGAGCGCGAACTTGGCTGGGAAAGGTTCGTTGCGGATGCGAGGGCCGAAACAGACCGGTCCTGCTGAGGATTCCTCCTCGTCGAACTTGGAATCCGCCAGCAGGTTGAGCCGATGGCGCGCGTCGTCCTTCGGCGGATCAACGCGTTCTCCGATCCTCTGACTCACATGCGAGCGAGCCGGATGATGTCCCTGAGTGCCCTGGCCAGCTCCCTGAGCCGGCTGGGCTGGCGCCGCAGACTTGCCGCGCGCCGGGTCCACCACGTCCATCCGAGGAGGGTGGCGCGGCTTGCTGGTGACCGCGGCGGGATCTCGAGGTTGCCGGCAGTGGTGGCCAGAGTATTGGGTGCGGTGGTTTCCACCGCCTTTGCCTGGGGCTCGATTGCTCCGGCTGTGCTCTGCCGGGCCGTGGTTTGGCGACGAGGCTTCTCCATGCGACTTGTTCTGGCCGGCCACGACGATACGGTTCTCGCCTCGAGTGCCGCTTGCCTCTCCGCGGGGTTCCATCGCCTGCTGCTGCAGATCGGCGGCGTCCAGGAGTTCCTGGATCCGGGCTTGCTTCTCCCGCAAGTCCTCGCCTTGTAGTCCATCCAGCTCAGAGGTGATGTAGCGCGCCGCGCGGAGGTTCTTCGTAGGCGTGCTGTAGGTGGGCTTGTTGATGATCGGAGGCAGTTTTGCCAAGGGCGCCGCCTGGTTCAGCTCCGCGCCCAGCTCGCGGCCTCGCTGACGAACTTGTCCCGCCCGGCTTGGGCCATCTCCGGCTGGGGTGAAACCGTGGGCGACGTTGTACTCGTTGATCGTGGAGAGGACACGCCGGCGGGTGTCGTCGACGTCGACCGCTTCCTTGAGGAGGTTGAGGCGCGTCCGCTCCAGATCCTCGGAGGCCTTGACCGGATCCGCAGAAATGTCGAGCGGAGCGCGCAGGTCCGTGATGGCTGCGTCCAGCACGTCCCGCTCTGGAGGTGGAAGATCTTGTTCCGGTGGAGGTGGGCGTTCGAGCGGCGGGCGCGCGGAGCGCGGTAGGCCGCCGCCACCGTCCTCCTCCAGGGCTCGCACCTCGACCATGTTGCAAAAGTCGCCGCTTTCGCCGTCGTCGGAGTCTGCGTCACAGAGTGGGTCAAACACATCGGTTACCTCTTCCGGGAAGGGCTTGGCGACGTAGAAGCGGTGGCTGCCGACGTCGAGGAAGGAGCCGCCGTTGCTGAGGCCGTTCTTGAAGTGGGCCAAGTTGTCGTCGACGCAGTCGAAGGTGCCGAACCTCCAGACGAGGCCGGAGGCGACCTTCTCGGCGGAGGGTCCCGGCCAAAACTTGACTCCGCTCGCCACCGCGCTTTGCCCCACGGTGGGCGCCAACTGTCGTGGGAATTTGGAGATAGTAGCCATGGGGAGGCTTATCGGAGGGGCTCGACGTTGGTGACGATGGGTCCGGCTCGGGATTGTGCCACGGAGACACCTCGGTTTACCCAGGTTCAGGGCCCTCCCGGCTGGAGGTAAACCCCTACTTCCTGCCTGCTTTGTATTGATTGGATTGTAGCGATTACAGTGCTCCTCGAGCTGTTCGGCTAGAGGAGGAAGAAGAAGATCGGATCTCCCCTATGCTAAGGGTCCAGGCCCCCTTATATAGACGGGGGCCTGGTTACAGGTTTCGGTAACGCTTCGGCCGGCTGCCGGCTCCTTGGCGGCGGCGTCTTTGGCTTGATCCCCTCTGGCCGCGCTCTGGCAAAGGCACTTTATAAAGTGCATTTTCCCTCGGCCGGCATCTGGAGAGCATATCCCCTCTCCTTCGCCTTGGATCCTGCCGTGGGGAGGAGTCTTCGTCTCCTCATTGGTCGGTCGTGGTCGTGGCGTTCGTCACGCCTGTCCCGCACCTCTGTCGCTCTTGTCGGGGCCATCCGGCTTTTGGCCAGACAACCGTTGAGGGGTTTCGTCTCCTTCGACCGGCTCCAGCTCTCCTCGGTGGAGTCGTCAGCCGGCAGCTGGCGCAGCCGGCCCTTCCGGCTGGAGCCGGTCTTCTTGTGCTGAGGCCGTGGGATTCCCCGGGACGCCAGCCGGCATACTGCCTGGCCCGTGGTACGCCCCCTAAGTCATCCCCACGACATGTCTGTTTATTGATCTGAGGTGTCGTCGTGGTAGATCATGAGATCTTCGAGTTGCGCTTCTAAGTCGAGGTTCTCCATAGATTCATCGCCTCCTGTGACTTTTCCTTCTTCTGCTTCTGCCAAGCTGACCGGCGAGTTTACCTCACTGGAGAAGCCTTCTGATGATTCCGACATTGCTACTGTCTCGGGCTCACTTGCCGACGGATCCGGTTTTGTCAGATCTAAAAGGCGAATCGAACCTAGTGATCCATCGTAAAAGTTTAGACTTCCAATCGTCAAATCAATATCTTGATCCATACTCTCGAATACTTGCACAAAACTTGGCTGGTGAGGTTGAAAATCGACTGTTCCGAAGGGTATCTGAATTTTGTTGACTTGCGGATTGCTGTTGGCTGAAAGCGAAAAATCCATTGAATTCATGATTCCAATGCCCAGAGTCCCCACGGTCAGCGCCAATTGACGAGGTGTTAACTCGACAAATGTCCTAGATGAAGGACTTAGGATCGGGAAAATAGGGCGTCGGATGAACTCGAAGGTAAAATCAGTCAAACAAGGTGGCTATGAAAGTAAACATGGGTGTAAAACCGGCTTGCTTTCAATCTGTCCCACACCGTCCCCTCCTGGCCCCTATATATAGGTGGCCAGGTCTCGAGGATCGGGTAGGGTCCGATATAGATTATAATATTGACATACGGCAAGAACTCGTATTTCGACTAGTATTACAATTGGGCCTAGCTTAACGGGCCTCAGGAGTACTCAACTGACGGGCTCTATTATCTATACCCTTGTCAAACTGGTAGGATAAAAGATGTTGTGCAAGTTTCTCATTGTGAGCACGTACGACTACATACGGAACACATGCTTATGGTTATTTAGTACTAGGATGCTTTATCATTATTTATCTGCAATTGCCCAAGTCTTGATTATTATATAAATTATCTTATCCATGCAATGCCCATACATCCATCCCTATTCCTACAGTATTATAATCCTGCTATTTACTATAGTCACCACTACTATCTTTATTTTATTACTGCTGCTATTATTTTGCCACTTCTAATGCTATAAAACTGTTGCTGCTGATAAACTGTTGTGAGAAAGTCTATTTGCAGGTACAGATGAACTGACAACTCATCTGTTAAGGCTTATAAATATTCTTTGGCTCCCCTTATGTCGAATCAATAAATTTGGGTTTTACTTCCCTCAAAGACTGTTGCGATTGCCTATACTTGTGGGTCATCAAGACTATTTTTTGGCGCCGTTGCCGGGGAGCATAGCTTTATTTGTAAGTTCACTTGGAATTGATATTGTTCGCTGCAATCCATCCATCATGGGTAAACCTCGTGATGGGAAAGTTCCTATATTGCCATCCACTACAAGAAGAGGTACAACTCTGAACACCTCTGTTGCTCTTGATTCACCGTCTGTGATGAGTAAGCTTCTTACACCACCACATGCACATGCTACTGATACGTCTCCAACGTATCCATAATTTTTTATGCTCCATGCTTGTTTTTACACTATTTGCCCAATGTTTCATTACACATCGTGGCGTTTTTATGCGATTTCCAGAACTAACCTATTGACAAGATGTCACAGTGTCAGTTCCCTGTTTTCTGCTGTTTTTGTGTTTCAGAAGTGATACACAGGAAATATTCTCGGAATTGGATGAAACAAAAGCCAGAAGTCTTATTTTTCCCGGGAGCATCCAGACATCTGAAGAGAGGAAGGAGAGGGGCCACAGGCCGCCCTCACACAGGGCTGGCGCGGCCTAGGCCCTGGCCACGCCACCCTGGTGTGAGGAGGCCTGGGGCCGCCTCTGACATCGCCCCTTCGCCTATAAGAAGCCTCAGGACGGAAAACCCTAGGGGATTTTGGCAATTTTCCAGAAGCAGTTCCGTAGCTCTGCCGCCACCGTCGACGAATTTCGGGGGACAGAAGTCTCTGTTCTGGTACCCTGCCGGGACGGGGAAGTGCCCCCAGAGCCATCTCCATCGGTCTCCATCACCATCTCCGCCGTCTCCATCGACCTCACCGCCATCTCCATCAAACTTGTTGTCTCCTATGATGAGGAGGGAGTAGTTCATCCCCTGGGCTGAGGGCTCTACCGGTAGCTATGTGGTTCACCTCTCTCTCCCATGATGTGATCTTTATGTGATCGTGAGCTTTGTATCATGTTGAACAGGTAGATGTTATTATTCAGATATTATGAGTACTCTAGTGGTATTATTAAAGTAATCTATTCCTCCTGCCATGGTGTAACGGTGACAGTGCGTGCATCATGGTGGTACTTGGTTTAGGCTATGATTGTGATCTCTTGTGGATTATGAGAATAATTATTGCTATGATAGTATTGAAGTGATCTATTCCTCCTTTCATGGTGTAATGTTGACAGTGTGTGCACCGTGTTAGTACTTGGTCTAAGTTGCAATAATATCTATCTTGAATTGTGATTTGATTTGGATATCTCTATGAGTGGTGTTTGTCAAGTACTTGATGAACTTTAAGGGGTGCTTCTGTAGCCACTACACAATGATTAGTGTTATTCAATAGGAGAGTAATTCAGAGTACCATAGTGGAGAGAAGTTGTTTATTTGTTCAATCATGTTATATTGTTGGGAGTGTGTCCACTAGTGAAAGTATGATCCCTAGGCCTTGTTTCCAAGCATTGCACACCATTTACTTCCTATTTTGTTACATGTTTGCTTGTAGCGATACTTATTCCATACTACATTTACTACACATAATCATCACTACTACTTGTATTTCACTATCTCTTCGCCGAACTAGTGCACCTATACATCTGACAAGTGTATTGGGTGTGTTGGGGACACAAGAGACTTTCTGTATCGTAATTACAGGGTTGTTTGAGAGGGATAGCTTTGACCTCTTCCTCCCTAAGTTCGATAAACCTTGGGTGATACACTTAAGGGAAACTTGCTGTTATTCTACAAACCTCTACACTTGGAGGCCCAACACTGTCTACAAGAATAGACGCGTGCGTAGACATCAAGCTCTTTTCTGGCACCGTTGCCAGGGAGGTAAGGTAAGAGGTACTCGCATCCTCCTGTGTGATTGCTCGGAGTTATTTCCTTTAGATTCTGCAATTATATCTTTTTGTTTCTTGTTTTTATTTTCACTAGTTAGGCTTAATGGAAAACAAAGAGTTCTTTAGTCTTTTTCCTGATTTTAGATTTGAAGAGAAAATTGAAAATCCTTTGGAGCTTATTTCGCATAGCAATGTTATTAGTACGAATGCTTTGAATACCGTTAATGCTAATGCTATAGAAAATTCTAAGCTTGGGGAAGCTGGTTTTGTTAAGCATGATATTTTTAGTCCTCCAGCTTTAGTGGAGAAGGTCTGTTCTGATAATATTTTATCTCCCATATGTGATGTTTCTAGTGATGCTTGTGCTCCTCATCCTTTTAAAATACCTATGAAGATTGTTGAACATGTTAGGGATAACTGCTATTTAGGAGATGGAACTGTCCATCCTGGTGACCATTTGCTTTTTATACATGAATTATGCGAGTTGTTCCAGTGTGCAGGTATTTCAATGAACCAAGTTAAGAAGAAGCTATTCTCTTTTTCGCTGAAAGGCAGAGCTGAGGAATGGTATAAAACATTGAAGGATGGCCGATCTATTGATTGGGAGGAAATTAAACCTCTCTTTTATTCTAAATTCTATCATTCTAGTCAGGTTTATAAAGATAGGAATTACATTTATAATTTTCATCCGCATGAGGGAGAAAGCATTGCCCAAGCTTGGGGAAGATTGAAGTTACTAATGCATAAATGTCCTATTCATGATCTTCCCCGTAATATTGTTATTAATAATTTTTATGCAAGGCTTTCAGGAAATTACAAGGACTATCTAGATGCATGCTTTGATGGGTCTTTCACAAGCAAGGATGTTGACACCAAGTGGGATCTGCTTGAAACAATTCAAAGAAATATTGAAGATTGGGATAGCGATAAAGGTAAAGGATCAGGTATGAATTACGAGTTTGATTGCATTAAGTCTTTCGCTGAAACTGCTAATTTTCAAGAGCTTAGTGCTAAATATGGTCTTGATCCTCAAATTATGGTTGATTGCTTTAAAGCCTTTGCTTCCCATATGAACGTTCCTAAAAGAAATGGGGACGTGTATCATGAACCTTTTAAGGACACTTGCATAGAAAGTGATATTGTTATTGATGATTCTAATAAACATACTCAAACTTCTAAAAGTCCTATTTCTTATAAGCATGTTAATTTTTGTGGAGTACATAGACCTTATGAATAGAGTTACAACAAGGAAGATTATTGTGTCCATCATGCAAATGAAGAAACCCGAATGTGGTATAAGGATATAGGCGAGATCGGTAAAAAGGTTTGTGAGCTTTATCCTTTTCTTTGTGAACATTGCGATGACATAGGTCATTTTAATTTCCAATGCTCAAGCCCTAATAGTTACTCTTCTAGTACCTTTAGTTTGTATTGTGATGATAAGATTACTCCTAATCAGCATGATGAGCTCACTTTGTTCTTGGCATGTGAAGAGATATCTAGAAAGATTGCTTTGATAGATATCAATGATGTTGATATTAATAGCACCCTTCGTGGTTGTCATCTTTATTGTGCTAAAGATTGCCTTGCAAATACTTACATTCAAAATCTTATAAAACTTGATATTTTGCCAAGCTATGACACGACTGATAGATGTTTTTATCTTATTAATAGAGAGGAGGAATCCTCCAAAGTTTCTTCTGTTGTTTCTGTCAGCAAACCAGATTATGTGGAGAAGATGCCTTTCCCTCCTAGAGAATATGTGGAGAAGATGGCCTTCAAGTCTCTCCCTCCTAAAGGAGAGAGTAAGAAGAGTAAGAAGAAGAAGAAGAAGAAGAAGAGGAGTAAGAGGCGAGAGGACACGGTATCTTCCCCTAAGCGTTATGATCCTGCTATAGATTATGATAATTCTGATTGGGATGATGTTCCTATGCCTATTACTTATGTTAGTGATCATGATTGGGAAAAGCACTCTACTTTTGATATTGAAAATCTTTTTGGTACCAATTCTAAGGTTAATAATTGTTGTACCATTAGTGCTATCCATGTTCCTTCTTACGATGATATGTTTGATGAGTATTCTTTGCGACATAGTAGTTCTCTAGCTTGTGATGATGGGCATAATATTTTCAGTTTGCCTACTTTTGAGGAGAAAATTAGTTATGATTACAATATGCCTCCTGTCTTTAATGATTATGGTGATAAGAATAATTATTCTGTTGAATCTGCTCCTACTACTATTGTTCATGTGGGGAGTATTAATCCTTTTATGCATGTGGCTCATGATAGGGATGCTTTACGTGATAGTTATATTGTTAATTCTATTCATGATGCTATTGAAAGTTATTATGAGAGAGGGAAACATGGTTTTATGGATCTCAACAATATTGAGTTTCCCCTCTTTATGTTGCAATTCTTGAAGTTGTACTTGTTTTGCCTTCCTATGCTTTTTGCTTTGCGTTTTCATGACTTGTCTCTTTACAAGACTATTTTTTATAGGAAGTGGTTTAGATTTAAATGTGTTCCATACTTGCTTTTTGATGCTCTCTATTGCTTTAAGTTCCTATATGGCACTTTGCCTCAAACTCTTATATGGCGTCCACATGAGCATCTTTGCAAATTACAGCGCCTAGCTGAAAGGCGTTAAAGAAAAGCACTCTTGGGAGATAACCCATTATTTATTTTTTAGTACTTTTTCTTTTATTTGAGTCTTAGAAGTTATTACTACTGTAATGACCTCTCCTTATCCTTTTTATTTCGTTTTTGTGCCAAGAGAAGCCTCTAATTCGAGTGATGTAAGATTTGGGGATGTTGCTGTCCTGAAACTGTTTTCGGTGCTGCACCGTACAAATTCGTATAAATTTTCTGTATATCTTTTGGACCTAAAATTTCCTGTGCATATGCCCCAGGTTATATCCAAACTTTCGTTAGTTGAACACTTTTTGATTTGAGCAACAGAAAACCCCTCAAAAAATTTGGCCTTTGTCAGCTGTTCAGTTTTGACAGATTTCTGCCAATATTTGTGTTTGCCACTTTATCGCTTTCTTTTGAGTTCTTTTGATCATGGAACTTTTTGGGAGGTTGCTACAGTAATATTTGCTATATATGTTGTGGTTTTGAGTTGAAACCTGAAGCAAAAAGAGGTTGATTATATTTTATGCTTACACTAATTTTGCTAATAGAATTGTGTTTAGTTTTGTATGAAGGAAGTTTTCAAGTGTAGGGATTGGAGAATGATGAGATAAGATGAAGAATGGACAAAAGCTCAAGCTTTGGTATGCCCATGTATCACCCCAAGAAATATCCAAGAAGTACAAGCGTCAAAGCTTGGGGATGCCCCCGAGGCACCCCTTCTTCATCGGCAAAAATCAGGTCACCTTTGAAGACACTATATTTTTATTGCTTCATGCACTATGTGCTTTTCTTGGAGTGTCAGTTGTTTTAGTTTTCTTAGTTAGTTTAGTTTTGTTTTCTGCAATAAATGGTTAGATCACATCATGTTTCTTTTGGAGGAGATGAACTCGCTTTTCATTTGCCAAGAACACTCTAGTTTTCACTCTTATCGTTCAACGAGTGTTCTCTTTTTCTGCTACTGCGTTTAGCTTTTGATTTTCACCTTGATTTGCGTTCAGATCTTGTTATATCTTTTTATCAAGGTGTATTTTTGCCTCTGGTCTTTATTGGTTTTTATCAAAAGAGGTGTTTATAAAAAGTTTGAATGGTGTTGGAAAAGAGAAAAAGCTTTGTGCAAAATAGTGGTACAAGAAGGAGCTTGTGTAGACTACGGCTTAGGCTTTTTCATGTCATGCTTGATGTCTTTTTGATAGTATGCTTAGTGGTTTTTCTGTAGCATGACTTGTCTCAAATAACTAAGATTGCTTAATGAGCCTTTGAAAAAAAATCATGAGTTGTTTCTATTGTATGGAAGCATTATTTTGGTTTTCTCCTTGATGCTTTATTTGGGTTGACTTGGCGCATGCTCACACATGTTAGACTCTTACAAAGTTGCCAATAGCCTTCATGATCATTTAGTTTTTGACTTTTGATGCCATCTTATGCTTCTTTTAATGTCGCTTTGTCGCTTTGCATGATTATGGCCATTATTGCTCTCTTAGTTGGTCGCTCCCAGTCTTTTGCTAGCCCTCGCCTTGTACTGAGTATGAGCTCTACTCGTGCATCCAACTCCTAAAAGCCAAAGTTTTCCAAAGTGTCCACCATACATACCTACTAGCAATTTGCTATTCCAAGTAAATTTGACTTGCTTTTATTTTCTCTTCAAATTAAACTCTTACCAGTGTTATGCGAAATTTGGTCAGTAAAGCTCTCACGAACCGGAAAGCACACTTTACTTTTTCCTGTTCTTAAAAATTTGACATTGTGGTCTCTTATGTTGAGTTGTTATGCTTGCAAGTTGTAAGTTGGATGCTAGCCCAGCCATGCTGTCATGGGGCAAGCTTTCAACATTGCACTTCTTATTTGAGTTGATATCGTGATCTTTTGTTTATGGATGCCCGCGGTGTGAAATGAATTGGGAATCTTGTGGGGATCATGGAGTTTGTATATGTGTTAGGGAAACGCCGGGCCACCAATCTAAGCCATGCATAATTCATGGTGGAAATTTGCAGCATACCCATGGTGAACATACGACGAAGCATCTCACAATAAAAAGCTAAACAAAAGGCAAATAAAAGAGATGTCGAGGTGTTCATTGTCTGCTTGTCCTGTCATTTTGGTGTGGGCTTGTTCCATGTCATCGGGCACGGAGGTACCCCATTGGCGGTTCTCAATGATACGCATATACTTACAATGACAAGAGCCTTGCTTGGGACTCTAAGTAAAGTAGCATGAGGTTTGGGTACTCGTATTCATAGGGCATGAGGTTTTCAACTTATGATTTGTCAAGCATATGCATCATAATTGTTCTCGCATTAAATTTAACCATTCAAGATGCTTATGATGGGGGCAATGAGAGCTCAAAGCCGGTAAGTACCATAATTTTTGAAGGTTATAAAACTTGCAATCACTTCTTCCCTCTGCGAAGGGCCTTTCTTCTACTTTTATGTTGAGTCACCATCTTCTATCTTTATGCACCATTAATGTCACGACCCAGATTTTTCAAGATTTAAAACTTCATCATGCATTCATGGCATATTGCATTTCAAAGTCTTTTCCAAAGTTTTGAACCTTATCCTTCAAAGAATTTTGTTCAATGCCCTTTTTCCCCAAATTTTAGGTACAAAAGGTTCTCAGAAAGAAAGTATTTTTTTTAAAAATGAACTCCATTGTTATGGAGCTATCTTATATTTTCCTTTAGTAAATTTCTTTTGAAAACCAAATAGTGGGAAGAGAATAATCTTAACTTCCAAATTGTTTGGTTTCTATAATTCAAAGTTCTTATTCAAATTTCTCACAAATTATTTCTTCTTCCATCTTAATTGCAAAACCTTTGGTTTATAGTTTCTGAACACACCTCTTAAGGACCATAAGTGGTCAGTTTTAAATTTATTCAAATATGAATGGAAGAACTCTTTCAAAAACTCAAAACAGAAATCAGAATAAAAGAGAAAAGGAAAGCAGAAGAAAAAAATAAAAGAAGAGGCCTGAAGCCCAACTGGGCCGACCCCGGGAGACCAGCCGGCCCAACCTGCTCCGACCCAACCCAACTCCCCCTCTCTCTCTCCGACAGCCCGGACCCACCTGTCATCACCCCCGTCATCACTCCCCCTCTCTCTCCCTCCCAGTAACGCTCGCCGGTGTTACTCCCCGGCGTTACTGGCGCCATAACAGGCCACCAATGCCTGCCCCTATAAAGCCCCCGCACTCCCCCTCTCGCTCCTCCCTTCCCCCTCTGAAAAGACGCCGCAGGGCTGCTCAAATCGCTCGCCGGAGTCCGCCATTACTGCAGGCTCCTCCGGCTGAATTCGCTGCCACCGGTGACCTCGAGCGCCCCTCATTCTTCCAGACGTCTCCCCTCGACTTGGCGCATCCCCCTGACACCTTTTCGTGCCTTGTGCTGCAGCCAATCAAGCTCCCCGGAGCTCACCCGAAGCACATCGTCGCCTGAAGCCGCTCCAGCCGCGCCTACACCTCGCAGCAGGAAGCAATCGTCGACGACGACCAAACAATCGAGATCACCGTCCTCCTCCGTACGTCGTCTGCAGATCCCACGTCGATTTGGACCACCAGAGCCTCGCCGGAGGTCGACCTCTGCACGCCCTCGCCGGATTCCTCGTCGGAACCCTAGCTAGCCCGGTGAGCTTCTCCCCTCCATTCATCCTGTCCGTTAGATCAAGATCCAGTGGATCTGAGGGATCCACTTATCCGAAGGGGTATGGATCGATCGGATCCGTCCAGATTCATTTTAATCCAACGCACCACAGAGCTGATCCGCACGAACCGGTACCGACAAATCACAGACCGCCACGTGGCCAGCCTCAGATCAAAACAGATTTCAAATAGGTTTTTCGAATCAGATTTGATCCAAGTCTTTGAAAAATCATAACTTTTAATCTGTAGATCCAAAAATAACAAATAATATACCGTTGGAATCCTTAGGTTGTGTAGAATCCAATGATTCAATAAAACCTGTTATTTTATGGGTTTATTTTGAATCCATTGACAGATCTGAATCAAACCCTTGGATTCAAAATAAATTCATAACTTTTGTTCTGTAAGTCCAAATGCTACAAATTTGTAGTCTATGGAATCCTTGGAACATTTAGAACACACCAGAAGCAAAAGTTTTCAAAGTTAAGACGTGCACAAACTTGCTACTGTTAAATATGTTCAAATCACCTTTTTCTTTACCAATTGATTTCTAAAAACTATTTTTGAGTAAAACCACTTGCAGTAGCTTCCAGATACTGTCACCCAACCAGTGGTAGCTCAGACTTATTTTTACAGGACAGTACCAACCAGAACTAAATTTTCTAAAGTATTATCCTGATGCATCAAATACCCCTTTTGTAATACCTTGTTATTTAATTTTTAAAATCCTTTCTAAACATCACACTTGTTTTCAAAAACCTCTTGTTCCATACTTACAACCTTATCACACACTCTCATGGTGTGTGAAATTAAAATGTCATTTGCATACATGCACGCATGCATACATGTCTATGATTGTCATTAGAAATAGAATATTGATTGCTTGATTGTTTGGATTGAATAGATTGTGAAGAGGAGCAAGGCTATTATTGTAACTGTTGTGAGTGTGCAAGCTGCTACCAAGGCAAGTGACACACATGTCCCTCACCCATTTTATTATGCATTAGTATATTCACCTCTTGTAGTATGCATGATAGGTGTTTTACTCATCTGTTTTATCAAATGCTTAGATCCTAGTAGTGTGTAGTTAACCCTCATACCCCACCTGATAGGATGCTAAACACTTTGTTAACTTTGATGCCATGCTAAGACCACTTGAAAAGTGTTTTGTGAACAATTTAAGAACTTCAACTAAAATGAAACACCTGGGTGGATTGGTTTGATTATGGAGGTGATGTTGAGTGGCGACCTGGGGCTACACTTTGTGTAGTTGCTGCCTGGGCGTACACTTGTGGTTGGCCACCCAGGAACAAAGAGATGGCTATGTCTTCCATGCTTAGTGTACTTCCAGTGCAGCCTTATGACATTATGGGCTCTGTCTTGACTGATTAGAATGTGGGAGTGCAACTTGTCGGCAAGAAGTGGTGGTAGTCAAATTATAGGTTGGGAGCGGTGCTTGCCAAGTTAGTTGTCCTCTCCTTCTAAAAGGTCTCGTTTCATTTTATGTATGGGCATAAAATGAATCGTAAGGTGAAAGTGCACAACCCTTGCAAGGTGTATAAAACTAATCGATTAGCCGTGTCCTCGGTTATGGACAATTGAGTCTCTAGACATGGAATGTACGGAATAATCTCATCACCGATTCTGAATTATTAAAATCTTGTCTAGAAACCCCTAGGTAGGAACTAAGGACCATACACTCCGAGGGGTGGTGGTGCCAGAGGTTCCAACTTTGTTGAATTGCGCCCAGTGCTACATAACTTGCAACTATGTAGTATTTGGGGGTTATTTCAACCCTTCAAAATAAAATCTTTGAATTAAAATCTTGACTTAAGATAGGACAAAATTGGCTTTATGCAAATCTAGCCCAGAGATCCACCAGCCAAATAGCATGTAGCTAGATCTTTCACAATAGCCACCAAATAAGTGTCATTTGCCAGTACATCATTGTACTGACCCCCATACTTGGGGCTGCATAATCAAATGTGCAGGTTCTTCCGATGAGGAGTGAAGTGTTAGGATCTCGAGTCTACATACCAACATGACTGCCTGTGGCGCATGCTGAAGATGGAGGCTCGCTACTATTATAATTCCGTTGTGCTTAAGTTGAACTCTGTTTACCCTTGTCGGTCTATGTGACCAAGGAGCTTGTTTTAATCGTGAGACTTATGTATCTGGATCTGCGTGTAATCTCGATACTATGTGATGAATACTATATTTTGTTCTGTGGTGCTATCATTGATCCAGGGAATAGCACATAACACAGGTGTTCCGCCTTAATCCAAAGGTGGGGCGTCACAAAATGGTATCAGAGCATAGTGTTGCCTGTAGGATCGAGACCCTAGGATTGGAAAACCTTAAGACCCAAGTTTTATTTCAAATTGCTAAACAAAGAATACTAGTCTTATTGTCTTAACCATTTCATTCTTACTTGTATTTCTCTTCTTGTTCTGATCGTTCCCTTTTCTTTTCAAAATGTTGTAGATGGACACCTACGATGAGAGAGTGGTAGCTGGTGAAGGAGATTACCTTTTCTCAGAGGTGCTACTAGACCTCGCCACCCAGCTCCAGATACCGCCGCCAGTTTTCTGTGGGAAGATGCAGTACAAGGAGTATGGTATGGAGAAGTGGTTAATCCAAACTACTATCCAAGGAAGACTTGATGAAGAAGGAGAGTCCACGATGGAGTACACCGAAGCATATGTGGACTGGAGGTATTCGGTGGAGATTGCCATGCAGGGCGCCATCGCCCGCATTCGCCACAAGTACAGAGCTCACATCCCACGTCCCTCAGCTTATGGGATGATTGGAGAGCGATCTGTTGGAGGACATGTTGTGGATCGTCGAGGCCAGGAGTTCCACTCCCTTCTGAGAGGCTACCTCACTGAGAGGGAGCGCTGCACAGTCAATCTAGAAGACATGCTGAAGAAGCAAATTATCAACCAGGACCAGTTTAGAGATCTCATGGATCTCACCACCAAGAAGATCATGGAGACTGAATCAGCTCTCATAATGTTGGATGAGAAGAAGACTCAACTGGAGAACAAGCTCAAGATTGTTGAAGGACCCTTGCAGTTAGGCGGGAAAATTCTCCAAGATAACATCTGGTCCCATCTTCTGGAGAAGACATTACTGCTGCAGTATGACAACTTACAGAAATTGGGAGATGAGAAGAAGCAGATTGAGGAAGCTAACAATGAGCTGAAGTCTGAAAATGAGAAGCTAAAGATTAAGCTTGCAGAGTTAGAAGCAAGTAAGAAGGAAGAAGAATCCGAGGAAGAAGAGGATCCCGAGGAGAGACTCGTGTATTCCCCTAGTGATGGTCTATCCTATGAGGAATGGGAAGCCAAGGCACTGAGAGAACTCAAGAAGACAGAACGTCGAGACCCTCTACCCCTCTCATGCCTCAAGAGGGTTAAGAGAGGCTAGTTGACCACCATCATCATTTTGTATCGTTGGTGATAACACGTTTGTATTGTCTTACCGTGTCGGTATGACAGTACCCTCGATCGTTTACTATATCGAACTCTTAGTACTTACTTCTAAACTTGTCAAGCCGTACGCTTCAAAGTTTAAAGCTTTTAAAAATCAAAGGTCGTATGCTTGTTTATTGTTTGTGGTTGGCTTGTTGTATTGTGCATGGGTAGGATCTTACTCCTTTAGCTTTATCTGTCTAATACTTATCTATGCTATACCTTACCTCAGATGCCGCCACGACGTGCACCAAACAGCAATGACAACGATGGAAACAACAGCAATGACACCAATACGGCAATTCAGCAACTAGTGGCAGCTCAGGCCCAGCTGATGCAAATGATGACCCAGTTCTTCCAGACGAATGCAAACAACAATAATAACAACAATAATAATAACCCTCCACCACCACCACCGCCACCCCCACCCCAGGTGGATAGATTGGCAAGGTTTCTGAGACTGAGACCCAACAAGTTCTCATCTGCTACGGAGCCAATAGTAGCTGATGACTGGCTGCGTTCGGTCAACAAGGATCTGACCACCTGCGAGTGCACTGATGCTGAAAAGGTGCGCTTCACAGCTCACTTACTGGAAGGACCCGCAGCAATGTGGTGGGAGACATATCAGATTACCCATCCAATAGATGATCTGGACTGGAACACGTTCAGAGAAGGCTTTCGCACTGCTCACATATCCTCGGGCACTATAAGTGTGAAGAAGGAAGAATTCCGTGGTCTGCGTCAGGGTGGAAGAACTCTGAAAGAATACATGGATGACTTCTGTGCTCTATCCAGGTATGCGCCTGAAGATATTGATACTGATGCAAAGAGGAAGGAAAAGTTCCTCAGTGGGCTTAAGGGAGAACTCAAAATACCCCTGTCTGTGGCCTATGCTCCAAACTATCAGTCTCTACTTGATCAGGCCATCACTCTGGACAACAACATCAAGAAAGAGGAGAACCGTAAAAGGAAGTTCAGTAACAACAAGAACCATGTGGAACCATTCCACAAGAAGCACCACTCATCTGAGAGCAGTGGTCATGGCAACTTCCACAAGTATGGAAATCGTTTCAACAAAGGAAACGGTAATCACTTCAGTGGTCATAAGCACAACGGAGTATTCAAGGGAAATAGCTCCAGTGGACATCACAGCGGACACAATGGTCAGCATCGCCACAACATTGAACCCAAGAAGGACCTCTCTAACATCACTTGCTTCAAGTGCAAGAAGAATGGTCACTATTCCTCCAGCTGCCCAGAAAACAAGACCGTTGAACTTGCCAAGCCCAATCCATTCCAAAAGGGCCAAGCGAACCACCTCAATGTGGAGGAGGTGATGAATGAACCTGATGCAGTAATGGGTATGTTTCCTCTCAACTCATTTACGGCATTAGTATTATTTGATACTGGAGCATCGCATTCATTCATATCAAGGACTTTTGCAAACAAAAATGGGTTCCCTACTACAAACATAGGAAAAACCATTAATGTAAGTTCCCCTGGTGGGGAGTTGATAGCCAAAGCTGGTTGCAGGGATCTGATTATGGAAATTGGTGCATATAAGTTCCCGACACATTTAGTAATTCTAGACTCCCAGGGTTT
The DNA here is from genome assembly GCA_007115705.1 of Dactylis glomerata. Taxonomy (NCBI): domain Eukaryota; kingdom Viridiplantae; phylum Streptophyta; class Magnoliopsida; order Poales; family Poaceae; genus Dactylis; species Dactylis glomerata. The sequence goes on from QXEO01000306.1 coordinate 1,023,193, forward strand.
AGATGTAATCTTGGGCATGGACTGGATGACTACCTATGGAGGAGTCATAGACTGTGTGAACAGTGCAATTACACTTACCACCCCCGAAGGGAGGAGAATTAGATACAAATCCCAACTGGATTTTAATGATATTAGGCTAAACCATCTTAAGGGGGTTAGCCTAGATGAAGTGCACATAGTGAACGAGTACCCCGATGTGTTCCCGGAGGAGTTACCAGGAATGCCACCTGACAGAGATGTAGAGTTTCTCATTGATCTACTAACTGGCACAGGGCCAATAGCAAAGAGACCTTACCCTATGTCCACCGATGAGTTGAAAGAACTCAAGAAACAGCTAGCAGAGCAGTTAGGAAAAGGATTCATTAGAGAGAGTTCCTCGTCATGGGGAGCACCAGTTCTGTTTGTTGAGAAGAAAGATAAAAGTCAACGTTTAGTAATGGACTATCGTTCGTTGAACGAAGTGACCATCAAGAACAAATATCCGCTACCAAGAATCAATGATTTGTTTGATCAGTTGGAAGGAGCCAGTGTGTTTTCTAAGATCGACCTTAGATCTGGATACTTTCAGCTCAAGATTAGAGAACATGACATTCCCAAGACAGCCTTCGTCACTAGATATGGCTCGTATGAATATACGGTGATGCCCTTTGGTTTAACCAATGCACCGTCATACTTCATGAGCATGATGAATAAAGTGTTCATGGAATTCCTAGATAAGTTTGTCATAGTCTTCATTGACGACATACTGGTCTACTCAAAAAGCAAAGAGGATCATGAAAAGCACCTACGTACAATATTGGAGAAACTCAGAGAGCACAAGTTATATGCTAAATTCAACAAATGCGAGTTTTGGCTCAATGAAGTAGGATTTCTTGGACACATTATATCCAAGGAGGGAATTGCAGTCGACCCAGCCAAAGTGACCGCAGTAACTGAATGGGAACCACCCAAGAATGTTGGAGAAATTCGTAGTTTCTTAGGACTGGCCGGATACTACCGGAGATTCATTGAGAACTTTTCAAAGATAGCTAAGCCAATGACAGAGTTGTTGAAGAAAGAAAAGAAGTTCGAATGGACTGAAGCTTGTGAAAACAGTTTTCAAGAGTTGAAAAGAAGATTGGTGTCTGCACCTGTACTGTGCTTGCCAGATATAGAAAAGGAATTTCAGGTGTATTGCGACGCTTCTCGTCAAGGTTTAGGAAGTGTGTTGATGCAAGATGGCAGAGTAGCAGCCTATGCCTCTAGACAACTCAAGAAACATGAGCTCAACTATCCAACTCATGACCTTGAGTTAGCTTCAGTAGTTCATGCCCTGAAGATTTGGAGACATTATCTGCTGGGAAAGAGATGTGAAGTATTTACCGACCACAAAAGTTTGAAGTATATCTTTACTCAGAAGGACCTCAACATGAGACAAAGAAGATGGTTAGAACTCATCAAGGATTACGACTTGAGTTTGCAATACCATCCCGGTAAAGCAAACGTAGTAGCCGATGCCTTGAGCCGTAAGGCCTATGTGAACTGCCTATCAACAGAAGAGTTGCCAGAAGATCTGTGTAGGGATTTGAGAGACCTCAGCCTGGAGGTAGTGCCGCAAGGTCACGTAACATCGCTAGTAGTGCAACCAACCCTGATAGACAGAATACGCCAAGCACAGAAAGGAGATAAAGAGATTGAGAAGATCAAAGAAAACATGAGGAAAGACAAAGCTAAAGGCTTTAGCGAAGATGAGCAAGGAACTATCTGGTTTGAGAAACGTGTCTGTGTACCTGATGATCCTGATATTAGAAGATTGATATTCCAAGAAGCCCATGAAACCCCATACTCGATTCATCCTGGAAATACCAAGATGTACCTAGACTTGAAAGAAAGATTTTGGTGGAGCAATATGAAGGGAGACATAGCCGAATATACAGCCAAATGTGATGTGTGCAGTAGAGTGAAAGCTGAACATCAAAAACCAGCCGGACTACTTCAACCACTAAAGGTGCCGGATTGGAAATGGGATCAAATTGGTATGGACTTCATCACTGGGTTACCCCGCACGAAGTCGGGCTATGACTCGATTTGGGTTATAGTCGATCGTTTGACCAACGTAGCTCATTTCATACCTGTAAAGACCACTTACACAAGTGCAAAGTTAGCTGATATCTACATGAAAAGGATAGTAAGCCTCCATGGTGTTCCCAAAAGCATCGTGTCTGATAGAGGAACCCAATTTACCTCTCACTTTTGGAAACAACTTCATGAATCACTTGGAACTAGGCTAGAATTTAGCACAGCATTCCATCCGCAAACAGATGGACAAACGGAGAGAGTAAACCAGATTTTGGAAGATATGCTGAGAGCATGTGCACTGGACTATGGGTCTAGTTGGGACGACAACCTGCCTTACGCAGAGTTTTCCTACAACAACAGTTACCAAGCCAGTATTGAGATGGCACCATTTGAAGCCTTGTACGGCAAGAAATGTACTACACCCCTACTATGGAGTGGTGTAGGAGAGCGAAGTTTCTTCGGACCCGATATCATTCAAGAAGCTGAAGAAAAGGTTAAATTGATCAAGGATAGGCTGAAGATCGCCCAATCCCGTCAGAAGAGCTACTCGGATAGCAAGCGTAGAGAAATCATCTATGAAGCCGGAGACAGAGCTTATCTCAGAGTGTCACCCCTTCGTGGTGTTAAGAGATTTGGCATTAAGGGTAAATTAGCACCCCGATTTATAGGGCCATTCAAAGTCCTATCCCGCAAAGGAGAAGTAGCCTATGAATTGGAACTACCCGAAATTCTTTCGGCCGTACATAACGTGTTCCATGTGAGCCAGCTAAAGAAATGCCATCCAAAGATGTCAGAAACACCGTTGAACGATACGGTACCCCTCGAAGAAGTTCAACTAGAAAGTGACTTGACCTATGAGGAGAAACCCATCAAGATACTCGAGACAGCAGAAAGAACTACACGCACCAAAACCATCAAGTTCTGCAAAGTACAGTGGAGTCACCACACTGAAGAGGAAGCCACGTGGGAGCGTGAAGATACCCTTCGAGAAGAACACCCACACCTATTTGCTAGCCTTTCCGAAGCTCGAGGGCGAGCTTCATCTTAAGGGGGTTAGTCTGTCATGACCCAGATTTTTCAAGATTTAAAACTTCATCATGCATTCATGGCATATTGCATTTCAAAGTCTTTTCCAAAGTTTTGAACCTTATCCTTCAAAGAATTTTGTTCAATGCCCTTTTTCCCCAAATTTTAGGTACAAAAGGTTCTCAGAAAGAAAATATTTTTTAAAAAAATGAACTCCATTGTTATGGAGCTATCTTATATTTTCCTTTAGTAAATTTCTTTTGAAAACCAAATAGTGGGAAGAGAATAATCTTAACTTCCAAATTATTTGGTTTCTATAATTCAAAGTTCTTATTCAAATTTCTCACAAATTATTTCTTCTTCCATCTTAATTGCAAAACCTTTGGTTTATAGTTTCTGAACACACCTCTTAAGGACCATAAGTGGTCAGTTTTAAATTTATTCAAATCTGAATGGAAGAACTCTTTCAAAAACTCAAAACAGAAATCAGAATAAAAGAGAAAAGGAAAGCAGAAGAAAAAAAATAAAAGAAGAGGCCTGAAGCCCAACTGGGCCGACCCCGGGAGACCAGCCGGCCCAACCTTCTCCGACCCAACCCAACTCCCCCTCTCTCTCTCCGACAGCCCGGACCCACCTGTCATCACCCCCGTCATCACTCCCCCTCTCTCTCCCTCCCAGTAACGCTCGCCGGCGTTACTCCCCGGCGTTACTGGCGCCATAACAGGCCACCAATGCCTGCCCCTATAAAGCCCCCGCACTCCCCCTCTCGCTCCTCCCTCCCCCCTCTGAAAAGACGCCGCAGGGCTGCTCAAATCGCTCACCGGAGTCCTCCATTACTGCAGGCTCCTCCGGCTGAATTCGCTACCGCCGGTGACCTCGAGCGCCCCTCATTCTTCCAGACGTCTCCCCTCGACTTGGCGCATCCCCCTGACACCTTTTCGTGCCTTGTGCTGCAGCCAATCAAGCTCCCCGGAGCTCACCCGAAGCACATCGTCGCCTGAAGCCGCTCCAGCCGCGCCTACACCTCGCAGTAGGAAGCAATCGTCGACGACGACCAAACAATCGAGATCACCGTCCTCCTTCGTACGTCGTCTGCAGATCCCACGTCGATTTGGACCACCAGAGCCTCGCCGGAGGTCGACCTCTGCACGCCCTCGCCGGATTCCTCGTCGGAACCCTAGCTAGCCCGGTGAGCTTCTCCCCTCCATTCATCCTGTCCGTTAGATCAAGATCCAGTGGATCTGAGGGATCCACTTATCCGAAGGGGTATGGATCGATCGGATCCGTCTAGATTCATTTTAATCCAACGCACCACAGAGCTGATCCGCACGAACCGGTACCGACAAATCACAGACCGCCACGTGGCCAGCCTCAGATCAAAACAGATTTCAAATAGGTTTTTCGAATCAGATTTGATCCAAGTCTTTGAAAAATCATAACTTTTAATCTGTAGGTCCAAAAATAACAAATAATATACCGTTGGAATCCTTAGGTTGTGTAGAATCCAATGATTCAATAAAACCTGTTATTTTATGGGTTTATTTTGAATCCATTGATAGATCTGAATCAAACCCTTGGATTCAAAATAAATTCATAACTTTTGTTCTGTAAGTCCAAATAAGTGTCATTTGCCAGTACATCATTGTACTGACCCCCATACTTGGGGCTGCATAATCAAATGTGCAGGTTCTTCCGATGAGGAGTGAAGTGTTAGGATCTCGAGTCTACATACCAACATGACTGCCTGTGGCGCATGCTGAAGATGGAGGCTCGCTACTATTATAATTCCGTTGTGCTTAAGTTGAACTCTGTTTACCCTTGTCGGTCTATGTGACCAAGGAGCTTGTTTTAATCGTGAGACTTATGTATCTGGATCTGCGTGTAATCTCGATACTATGTGATGAATACTATATTTTGTTCTGTGGTGCTATCATTGATCCAGGGAATAGCACATAACACAGGTGTTCCGCCTTAATCCAAAGGTGGGGCGTCACAATTAAGAGAGCATAGTTGTCATTCTTAGTGTGATGTGCATTGTACCAAAGTTTTCATTGATTGACTCATGATCATGGTTTCACTTGTTCTTAAATTATTTGTATCTAGTCGCCCTCTTAAACTTGAAGGTGTCCTATGCATTTATGTTTTGCTCTCCATGAAGGACAAGCTGAAAACCATTTGTATGTTTTTCCATATGATTTGAACACACGCTTGACTTTCATTGTTTCATTTTCATGATCTTTTGTTTGTGTTCATTTGCATGTTTACAACATGGTTGCTAAGTTTTTATTGTCATGATTATATCTTCATGCCCATGTTTTAAGTTCTTATGATCCCAGCTCACAAATGCTTACATATATGATCAAGATTGTGATGGTGCATGTCACCTCAAAAATTATTTCTTTTGTTATCACTTACCTACTCGAGGACGAGCAGGAGTTAAGCTTGGGGATGCTGATACGTCTCCAACGTATCCATAATTTTTGATGCTCCATGCTTGTTTTTACACCATTTGCCCAATGTTTCGTTACACTTCGTGGTGTTTTTATACGATTTCCGGAACTAACCTATTGACAAGATGCCATAGTGCCAGTTCCCTGTTTTCTGCTGTTTTTGTGTTTTAGAAGTGATACACAGGAAATATTCTCTGAATTGGATAAAACAAAAGCCAAAAGTCTTATTTTTCCCGGGAGCATCCAGACATCCGAAGAGAGGAAGGAGAGGGGCCACAGGCCGCCCTCACATAGGGCTAGCGCGGCCCAGGCCTTGGCTGCACCACCCTGGTGTGAGGAGGCCTGGGGCCGCCTCTGACATCTCCCCTTCGCCTATAAGAAGCCTCGGGATGGAAAACCCTAGGGGATTTCGGCAATTTTCCAGAAGCAGTTCCGTAGCTCCGCCGCCACCGTCGATGAATTTTGGGGGACAGAAGTCTCTATTCCGGCACCCTACCGGGACAGGGAAGTGCCCCCGGAGCCATCTCCATCGGTCTCCATCGCTGTCTCTGCCATCTCCATCGACCTCACCGCCATCTCCATCAACCTTGTTGTCTCCTATGATGAGGAGGGAGTAGTTCATCCCCTGGGCTGAGGGCTCTACCGGTAGCTATGTGGTTCACCTCTCTCTCCCATGATATGATCTTTATGTGATCATGAGCTTTGTATCATGTTGAACAAGTAGATGTTATTATTCAGATATTATGAGTACTCTAGTGGTATTATTAAAGTAATCTATTCCTCCTGCCATGGTGTAACGGTGACAGTGCGTGCATCATGATGGTACTTGGTTTAGGCTATGATTGTGATCTCTTGTGGATTATGAGAATAATTATTGCTATGATAGTATTGAAGTGATCTATTCCTCCTTTCATGGTGTAATGTTGACAGTGTGTGCACCGTGTTAGTACTTGGTCTAAGTTGCAATAATATCTATCTTGAATTGTGATTTGATTTGGATATCTCTATGAGTGGTGTTTGTCAAGTACTTGATGAACTTTAAGGGGTGCTTCTGTAGCCACTACACAATGATTAGTGTTATTCAATAGGAGAGTAATTCAGAGTACCATAGTGGAGAGAAGTTGTTTATTTGTTCAATCATGTTATATTGTTGGGAGTGTGTCCACTAGTGAAAGTATGATCCCTAGGCCTTGTTTCCAAGCATTGCACACCGTTTACTTCCTATTTTGTTACATGTTTGCTTGCAGCGATACTTATTCCATACTACATTTACTACACATAATCATCACTACTACTTGTATTTCACTATCTCTTCGCCGAACTAGTGCACCTATACATCTGACAAGTGTATTGGGTGTGTTGGGGACACAAGAAACTTTCTGTATCGTAATTGCAGGGTTGTTTGAGAGGGATAGCTTTGACCTCTTCCTCCCTGAGTTCGATAAACCTTGGGTGATCCACTTAAGGGAAACTTGCTGTTGTTCTACAAACCTCTGCACTTGGAGGCCCAACACTGTCTACAAGAACAGACGCGTGCGTAGACATTAGCTACACATACTGTTACTTCTGAAAATGCTTCTGATAATTTTGATGATGCTTCTACTATGCTTGATGAGAATGGTTCATTAGGTTCTTTCCTAGATGCTACAATTGCTAGAACTAAACAATTGGGAAACACTAATACTGTTACACCTGTTAGTTCACCTGAGTCTAGAGAATGTCCTAGTGATGATCTTGAGGAAACTTATATTGAGCTTAATTATGAATTTATTGAAGAGTTTCATGCTACTAGCGATGCAAGTGCTATTAAAAATCTTCTTGCAAGACGTGCTGTTAGATATAAGTTGTCTCCTGATGCTAAGTTTGCTACATCTCCCATAGACATTAGAGATAAGGATTATGATTTCTCTTTGGATTTATCTTATATATCTATTGTTGAGAAAGAGCGTTTTTGTGGTACTGAAAATGAAAGTTCTATAGGACATATGAATGAGCTCTCTGCTTGGAGTAACTTATTTTCTGATGATATTAAGAAATGCACTTACTTTGTCACTAAAATTTTCCCTTTCTCATTGAAAGATGAAGCTAAAACTTGGTTTAATAATCTGTCTCCTGGATATATTGATAGTCCTATTGGTTTGGTTAATACTTTCTTTCAAAACTATTTCCCTGCTAGTGCTCAACATGCTGATTTGCAGATTTTTTTTGACTCTAAGCAGGCAGAAGGAGAGAAATTGCCTGAATCATGGGCAAGGTTTTGTTATTTAATTAGAGCACGGACTGGACTTCCATTAGCTAAAAATTGACTCCTTGATATATTCTATAATGGACTAACTATTGAATCTAGGACATACCTGGATAGTTGTGCTGGTTGTGTTTTTAGGAAAAGAACTCCCGCAGAAGCTGAGGAATTAATGGCTAAAATAAGAAAGAATTATGATGATTGGAATATACTTGAGCCAACCCCAACGCCAACACCAAAGAAGAGAGGAATAATTTAATTAAATAATGAATTGATAAGGGAAGCCAAGAAATCTCTTAAGGAGAAGGGTATTAAATCAGAAGATGTCAAGAATCTACCACATATAGAAGAATTATGTAAGCCAATCCCCCACTCATCCACTATCAATGTACACTCTCTCCAACACTTTGATAATAGAAATATTTCCTACTCCAAACCTCCTGATCAATGCTTAGATGAGTTTGATAATTATATTGTTAAGCAAGATAACTTTAATAAGAGGGTGCATAATCATCTGTTGGAAAATTCTAGAGCTATTAATAAGTTGCATGATATTATGGAGAGAACCTCCAATGATGTTAGAATGCTTGTTAAACATTTCCAAATGGTTCAGACTCAAATTGACAAGCTCACTAAGGTGCAAAATGACTTGCTAGTTAATGCTTCTAGAGAAAAACATGCTTGTGAAATAAGCACTAGAAGTGGTGCTTCTACTCAGGATCCTTTATATCCTGAAGGACATCCTAAGAGAATTGAACAAGATTCTAAACATGCTATAGATAATGATACTCTTTCTAGGAAGAAGAAGAAGAAACACAAAACAGTTGTAGAATCTTCTGAATCTGTTAAAGATCCTAATAGTGTATCTATCTCTGATGCTAAAACTAAAAGTGGTAATGATAAAAATGATTCTTCTGATAAAGAAGAAATTGAAGAGGAGCCTGAAAAGTGTGCTAAGAGTACCAAGTACACTAAGGAAGATTTCATTGCTAATAAACATGGCAGTGAGAGAGAACCTTGGGTGCAAAAACCAATGCCTTTTCCTAATAAGAAACACAAAATCAAGGGAAGAAAAACACTATAGCAAGTTTTGTGAATGGATGAAACCTTTGTTTTTGCAAATTCCTTTGATTGATGCTATTATATTGCCTCCTTATTCAAAATATATGAAGGATATTGTTTCTAATAAAAGGAAAATTCCTAATGAGGAAATTTCTACTTTGCTTGCTAATTATTATTTCAATGGCAAGGTTCCAGAGAAGCTTGGAGATCCAGGTATATCAACTATTCCTTGCTCCGTTAAAAATAATTATGTTAGAACTGCTTTGTGTGATTTGGGAGCAGGAGTTAGTGTCATGCCTTTTTCTCTCTATAAGAGACTTGATCTAGAAAACTTGATATCAATTGATATATCTTTGCAAATGGCTGATAAGTCTACTACTATTCCTATTGGTATATGTGAGGAAGTTTCAGTTTAAGTGGCTAATAATTGTTTGATATTAACTAATTTTGTTGTGCTAGAAATGCCTGAAGATGATAATATGTCTACTATTCTTGGGAGACCTTTTCTTAACACTGCATGAGCTGTTATTGATTGCAATCAAGGGAAAGTAACTTTTAATGTTAATGATAAGGAGCACATGGTTTATTTTCCCAAGTAGATTGATAGAAAGTATGGTCTAAATTCAGTCAAAAATATTGAGACCATTAAAGTTGGAGAAATCTATTGTTCTAGGCTAAAGCCACGGGAAGAATATAAAATTATTATGGTTGGGACTATACCTATCAAGGTTAAGGTAACATAATCATTTAGTGAAATGCAAAGTTTTGTTTCATAAAAGATTGTTTTGGTAACAAGACTTGATCAACCGTGTTAACAAAGTGGTTTTTGAATGAATGAAACTATGTTTTCACTGTATATACTTTAGTTTACTCATGTTTTCATCATATTTACTTTTGATTACTTTTGTTTCCACCATGTTCACCCACGTTTCCGCTGATTAGTTGCATATTTGAATGTCTTAGAACTTATGTAGATTTGGTTTGAATTTGTTTTCCATCATTCCATAATCGTTTTCCATGTTTTTAATCATTTATCAATTTCTAAAAATCATTCAAAATTAAAGTTTCTCGAAAAATTCTAGAAAATTTTAATTAATTTTTTACGTCTGAAATGGGCAGAGAGGAACCGTCGAGGACAGGGCCAAGGGTTTCGGGGGCTGGGAGGACCCAATTTTCACACGAAAGTAGGGCGCGCGAGAAGGAACCTATGCTTCTTCGTTCGACTAATCGAGGGTGGTTAGGGTGTCTTAAGAACAAGAAATGGGTGAGTTGCGTGGGCTTGGTTGCAGGACGAAGTGAGGGAACGGTTAGGACATACAACCACTCATCCCCGCTTTCGCTTTAATTGTAAAGAAAGATATATGGTAACTAGCACAGTACCCGTGTGTTGCTACGGGCTGATTTCATTTTTTAAAATAGCAAACAAAAAATTTGACTACTCAAAATTAGTTTTTCTTGGCAGGACGACACCCTCTTGACACGAAGCAACTACACTTCTAGAGTTAAGCTAAATTTTTTTAGTTGGTCATCTTACCATCAATTGTGGCAGACCTTTCTTAAAGGTTTTTGTTCCACCGTCAGGAGCACGCGTGCAATCATCTTCCCCTTTGCCATGTACCCGACCTTGGGCTCGTGAAGAGCACGCAATCATCTTCCCCTTGGAGACCTCGCCGCAACCCACCAAACAAATTGATCGTCGTCTACTCTTTCCCCCCTCCGCTTCCCGGTCGTCCATGCTAGAGTATCTCAAGTCTATGGAGAATAGAATAGTGCAAACCCTTTAGCATGTCAATGTCGCCATGGAGGAGCTGTAGCTTGTCTATGTTGTTCAGGTTGTAGAGCAACGATGAGTTACCGTCTTTGTTGACCTTGTCGACCATTGGCCGGTTCAACTCCAAGAGCTACACGATGAGGTTGTTATTATGAATGGTCTCATCGATAACAAGCCTGTTCGGCTACTTCTTCCTTTCAAGAGTCACTGCTGAGTAATCCTTCCTCTCACTTGGACGCTCTACGCGCTTCAGAAATAATTCGTAAAGTTCTGATACATATGTTCCAATCTGTAAGTTTAACATTTGTGTTTCAAGGTGTGTAAATCTAGATCATCAATGGGCAGTCACCTGTCAGGGACAGGACAGATCAAAGGACATAAAAAACTATCCTTTTGACAATTGCGCTGACTAATTTGTGTGCTACAGCTAGCATTAAGAAAACTATCCTTTTGACAGTTGCGCTGACTAATTTGTGTGCTACAGCTAGCATGAAATAACCATTGAAGTGTGCTTATCTGCTACTATATATACCTGACTTACTTAGTCCATTATTGACACACACGGTTATCTCTTTTGCTTGTTTACCTTGGACTCCATATCGAGCTGGTTATAGTGCAATTCTAATTGCATTAGGAAAATAGAATTCGTCAGACATGCTTACCTTGATAGCCAGATTCATGGAGCAACTTGCACAGGCTTGAAAGCACCGAAGCAACATCAATGGTGTCAGCCTGCCGGCTGTCCTGCACCTGATATTCAGCACGCTGCGTACCATGCCATGGTGAAAATTGCACGTCAGCTAGATGCGTCCTTCGTGTACCTCTGGCCCGGCAAGGTCCCAGATGTTGTCGGCGAACACCGCTCGTCTTTTTCTCTTTTTCTTCTGAGGATATCACCTCCGATCCGCCGCCGACAAAAACCCGGCGAACATACGTACGTCGCCCCAGATCAATTTCTCGCGGCCGCGGCTATCGCATGAGTCCCGGCCAAATTAGGCCGTGTCGTGAAACTCATTATTAGTTGATTCGTCGTCCTCCGGGATGGAGCCGGCCGCCGGCGAGGATCACCGTCTGTCTAGTCCATCGACCGATTAATTAGATCCATCTTGTCCACCGCCCGTGCGTATCAAAGCCAATCGATTCCCTACGGTCAGGGTTTGGCTCTTATTGACCCGGCGACCGGCGTAGCTGCGTGATCGAGTCCAGACCGGAGCAGAGTTTAGCTGGGGAAAAACTGATGGAGATTGAATCAAGCGCGACTACACCCGCGCGATGGCAGGTATCGAGGCGACGGATGATTTTTTTGACGTACCAAATCTTAGATCGTTTTTTTACCCCGTGCGTTACTACGATGCTATATTAAATTAAATAAACCTCCTTTAAAGAAGCAAGGCAAATTGTCGGTTATGTCGTACTTCAGCCCACTACTAACCTAGTACATATAGTTTGTGCAAGACCTTTATTTAACTAACAATTGGTTTATAATTGATCCTCATAATTTGGCCCCATGGGATATTTTAATCCATTTTGGGCAAACCAATTCTGACTGAACCGTGGAGTTGACGTTCATCACGGAGTTGACGTTCATCACCTGTTCCTTTTTTGCAGGTAGATCACCTGTTCCTTTTTGTAGTGAACAAATCTAAGATATGTATATTTTGCTATGTCAACTATTGTGCTGCCACAAGTTCTTTGTTGCGTTTATAGAGAATTACTAATCAAAGATGCACCAATGTGATTAACTTGATTTCACCCGTTGAAACATATCGGATTATCCCAATTCAGATGTCAAGATCAATAGGCCAATCATATGATTAGAGATCACCAATAAAATATGAGCATGCCCACCGTTGTTGAACATGGCATGGAGCCAGGGAGCATCACATCCAACTCCAGAGGCGAATAAACTTCACACCAAATCGCATCGCATACAGCATCATCAAGCTGAGCATGATCTGAATAGGAAAATACCCAACGTACTTATCTTCCCCATCATGTATTCATGTGCAGGTACAGCCTGAAACACCACACTCATCCTTTTGACCATCCGGTCTATTTCTACAGAAATGACTTCACTGTAGGCATGCGCGTGGGGGAATTTGGAACGCAGCGATTCCACAACGGGTTGGGGGTCTTGGTCTTATCCAAGGGCTGAGAGTGTGCTAAGATTCGTGCATGCATAATTTTCACAAACAACCTGTACACGGGACATCTTCGCACTCCTATAGGTAGGAAAGTGCACATGTACATTTAGTTTGGATTCTCCATCTTTCCCACCCTCTGTCCGCAGGAATGGATTAGGGACTTGAAGCTCGTCCATGGCGAATTGGCGATGAGGAGGTTCCTCCCGCCGGCCTTCCTCCACTGGTCTCCATCCAAATCCACCGGCCGGCCCCCTGCCTCCTGTTCTTCTCCTCCTCAGATCCATTGGTTCCACAAACTATGGGAAATTTGCTTCAATTGTTTGGTTCCGATCTGATTTGGTTCCGACCTGGTTCGTTCGATTGTTTTAGTTTGATTACTCTCAAAGTGGATTTGGTTCTGATCCAATTTTCCCATCATTATCCGATTTTATGTTGAAAAATCGAACGGGGTCTTCCTTTTTATGATTTTTTTTGAACAGAAATTGCTTGATTTCAGTGATATTTTTATTTTGAATGCTCCAGCAAACCTTCCTTTAAATGCTCCCGGGATTATCCTGAATTAGTGAAAAGAATTGGAGGAGACCTTCCTTTTAAATTAGGACGCGTCTACGCATCGCGCGTCCGACATACGACATCCTCCATCAGACGCAAAAAACGCCAAGTCCCGGTCGGGATGAGGGAAAACGGGAATTTTTGACAGAAGAGACCACCTGCACCAATGAAATGTCAAAAGAGACCACCTCTGAAAATATTTGTCAAAAAAGACCCCCTCGGAGTGGCGGCACCCCTGTGGCCGTTCCACGCAGTGGCAACGTGCCGCCAGTGTGATCGCCGGCACCCTGGGCAGCCCGACCGTTTCGTTGCATACGATGATAGATAGACAGCTTTGAAACACTGTTTGATACAGAAAATAAACCATTAAAAACCAGGGTGCCGCCACCACCGTTGCCGGCATGTGCCACGTGGACATGCCGGGCTTGCCATTGGCGGCAGGGGTGTTGGCACGACAACATGCCGGGTTTGGCATTGGCGGCAGGGTGGTGCCGGCTTTGGCATTGGCGGCACGTGCCACGTGTCGCGTCGGCAAGGGTGCCGCCATTCGCAGGTGGTCCTTTTTGACAAAATTTTTTAGAGATGGTCTTTTCTAGCATTTCAGTGGCGCAGGTGGTCTTATTTGTCAAAAATTCGGGAAAACGGACCTGCCCCATTCCTCGCTCCGGCCAGGAGCACCGCTCACGTACTCCCGTAGGCCACCGTGCCGCCCGGCCGACCATGTTCGCCGCTAGCCTCCCGTGCAGACGAGCGCCCCCGCCGGCTGCTTACCGTCCAGACAAGCGCTCCCGCTGCCGACCTCCCGTCCAGGCGAGCTCCCCCGCAGCCGGTCTGCCATCCAGACGAGCGTCACCCGCCATCGGCCTCCCGTCCAGGCGCGTGCGCCCGCCGCCAGCCTCCCTTTCAGATGCGCGCCCCCGCCACCGGCCTCCCCTCGGCTTCCATTGAGCACGTATAGGCTGCCGACCGCATGTCTAAGGAAGAAGATAAAGGAGAGAGGAGGCCGACATTGAACATTGGACGGCAAGACATTGGAGGCAACACGCACCCCTACTCATAGTTGTTGGCTTCTCAGCCACTGATACAAGGAAAAAAACAGATAGCCGGAGGGCAACTGGGGACGCCGCACGCCGGACGGGAGGGGCTGGGGCGAGGTGGAGTACGGCCGGACTACACCAACCATGGCGACAGGAGGGTGTACCTATGCCATCGTTGATGTGGTGCTTTGGTGCCTCTCCTCCTCACGGTGTCGGGGTCGGACGAGACTCGATTGGTGGCGGAATGACGTCTCGCCGGTGGGGAATTGCAGGAGAGGAAACCGACGGGGCCGCGTGGGTGAACAACAGCGAGAGATAAGGCCGGCGGTGGCCAAAATCGTCGGCAGGGGCAGCGTTGACCAGAATCCAGAGGACAAAAAGGGGAAGGAGAGATGGGAGGAAGAACATTAACAATAAGATCGTTAGATAGAAGGGGAGAGATAATGACTGGCGGGTCCCATGAGTAAAAAAGTTGCTCGATAATAACAATTTGTAGCCCCTAAATCACAACATTTGTTGGTATTATAGGCAACTTCATAATAGAGGATATGTAACTTTATAACACCGATAAACAATTTTACAATGATACATAAGGAACTTCATATTAGTAGTTGGAAAATTCACAAAGCAGGTAGCAACTTCACAGTTCACCAAATAGTGGTAGGCAACTTTATTACAACAGTAAGTAACTTTATAATATCGGTAGGCAGCTTCACTCCAAATAGGAGAACTTCGTTTTAGCAGTAAGAGACTTCACAACAACGATAGAAAACTTCACAACAATGGTATATACCTTTAGGAAAATCCATATCAGCTGTAAGCAACTTTCTTGCATCAGCATGCAACTTCACAATATCAGTAAGGAAATTCGCAAATTCATCACAGTGGTAGGCAACTTTGCCACATAGATGAGCAGCTGTGTCACCATGGTAGGCAACTTTGTCACATCGGTAGGGGACTTCACAACAGTGGTAGACAACTTTGTCACATCGGTAGGGGACTTTGCACATCGATGCACAGTGTGCCACAATGGTAGGCAACTTTATCACATCGGTAGGGGACTTCACAACAGCGGTAGACAACTTCGTCATAGTGATAAGCAACTTTGCCACATCGATGGGCAATTGTGCCATAATGGTAGTCAACTTTGTCACATCGGTAGAAGACTTCACAACTGCAGTAGACAACTTCATCACAGCGGTAGCCGGTAGGCAACCGGGATACAACGGTAGGCAACTTTGTCATAGCGATAGGAAACTTCACAGCAGCGATCGGCAACTTCACAATAATAGCGGTAAGAAAACTCACAATAACAATAACAAATTTACTCTAGGGGCTAGACAGCTTATCAACCAACTTCAAAGTAACTAAAAGCAACTTCACAAACAACTAAAAGCAACGTAAATTTCGTATCACCATTGTAAAATTGCCTATTAGAACAACAGTCAGCAAGCAACTTCACAAACAACTAAAAGTAAGCAAAATTTACAATAGTAATAGGCAATCACGACAACAGCGGACAACTTCATAACAACGATACACAATTTTGCGGTAGGTAACTTCGCAACAAGTAAAACCAGTTTTCCATTGTTGCTAAGACAAACTTATCATAAGCGGTAGGAAATTTCAGAACAACGAGTAGAGAAAACTTATCAACAACAATAGGTAATTTATTAGTAACCACAAATAGTAACTACAACTTTCGGATATCACTGGCCGACTTCAACACATCGATAGTCAATTTCACCACATTCATAGTAAGTTTAGCAACAAATAAAATTAACTTAGAAACTTCGCAGTTGCGGTAGGCGATTTCACATAGACAATAGGCAACTCTACAAATGACGCTAAGTAAAATTAGAAAAAAAAAATTAAATGAACTAATCAGCATAAGACTGTGACAAGCTCAGATATGGCGTGTGACGAGTTGAAGGAGAACATCTGAAGAGAAGCTTTGTGCATGACGACGGCCATGGAGGGAATCTGCGTATGTGAACGGTGCTACGAGCAACAAAATGTATGTAGATAACTAAATCGATCTCAGACAACATAATTATGCAACTCTATAAGTGTATGCAACTTCTTATTAACCTTGGACAAGTTAGCACCGCTATTAGGCAAAAATAGGATGCACAAGTGTATTATGCAGAGAAAATCAACCCACTCAACGTGGTAGCACTTAAAAAGACACTCGCTTTGTCCTTCTCACAGATCGATGGCAAGAGCCATCCATGCTTTAGCTAAGCTGGCATGGTCCGCCTCGATCCCTCGCTCGCAGCCTCACACGCACCACATAGCAAAGCAAGAATACAATCACAACAGTTAGCACTCATCGCCGACCCTCGTCACCGCGATGCTGTGAAGAATAACATCTGAAGCAGTCCTCCCGTGAACCTGCAATGAGTCGAGCCATGGAGACTCCCGTCACGAACCTATACCCCACGACGGTGTTGGCCACCATGGTCGGGAAGACGATAGTGTAGTTCACGCGCTTCCGGCAGACCGTGCGTGCCGCCTCCGCCCTGGTCCAACACCTAACAGGCTCACACGCACCGGTCGCCCCTCGGTGTCCGCCCGCCGCTGAAAGCTTTCTCCGTCCTCGAGAGCAGCACCGTAGAGGCGCAGAAGGTTAGGCAGCGCAGCGGCGGCTTTGGGTGCAGCTCGTGGTGGCGGCTGGTCACAGCGGCCAGCGGTGGGGGATAGGACGCGGGCGGCGGCGGGAGGACAGGACGCTGGCCTCTCGTCCAGTTCGTCCTTTCTACTCCGCCGCCGTCGGCATCATCACAGTGGTTTCCTAGCCGACGACCTGCGTCCCAGTACTCACAAGCGCCACCCTTGCCACAGCCACCAGCTAAGTGGGTATCACGAACAGTGGAAGAACGGCGTGCTGCCGAGGCCTCTCGCTCAGCCCAGGATGATAAGTGGGCGAATCTCAAGGCATATCGCAAATCCAAAGGGCTGTGTTTCACTTGTGGCGAACGCTGGGGACGTGAACATCAATGTAAACCTTCTATTCAGCTTCATGTGGTTCAGGAAATGATTGACTATTTGCAGTGTACTGAGGGAGACAGTGAAGATTCTGTGGAAGATCAACCTGTTTCTCCACCCCGGCCGCAGCATCTCCTCATGCTATCTGCTGCTGCAGTCAGTTCAGTGGTGACAGCTCCACGCACCATGCAATTACAAGTTCAGATTCAAGGCCATTCCTTCCTTTTCTTGGTGGATTCAGGCAGCTCTTCCTGCTTTATTGATCAGCATAAGGCCACTCTTCTGCACGGCCAAACTCAGTTGCCTATGCCCATTCCTGTGAAAGTGGCTGGAGGAGCCATACTTCAGTGTACCACCCATTTTCCATCATTACAGTGGAGTGCCGATGGAGCAGAATTCAGTGACCCATTCAAGGTTTTGGATTTGGCAAGTTATGATGGCATTATTGGATTGGATTGGTTGGGCAAATACAGTCCAATGACAACCCATTGGGAGCAAGGTTGGCTGTCCATTCAGCAGGGAGGTAGGCAGGTCGTTCTACATGGAGAACTGGAGCCCAACTGCACCCACGCTCTTGTGGAGATACAGATGGTACATGAGCAGCCGACAGCACCTGTTCCAGTTTCCCCGGCAGTGCAATCCATCCTGGAGAAGTATGCAGAAGTTTTTGAGGCACCCACGGGTCTTCCTCCCCGACGCCTGTATGACCATAAAATACCGCTGGTACCGGGAGCGCATCCCATTTCTGTTCGACCGTACCGTGTCGCTCCTGAACTTAAGGATGAATTGGAACGACAGGTGAAAGAACTCTTGGCACAGGGTGTTATCACACAGAGCAATAGCGCCTTCGGTTCACCAGTGATACTTGTTAAGAAGGAAGACACAGCTTGGCGACTTGTGGTAGATTACCGCCAACTGAACTCGCTTACTGTCAAGGGCAACTATCCGCTTCCTGTTATTGATGAACTTTTGGACGAGCTCGCGGGCTCCAGGTGGTTTTCCAAACTCGACTTAAAATCTGGCTACCACCAGATTCGTCTGGCGCCTGGTGAGGAGCACAAGACTGTGTTCCAAACACATAATGGTCACTTCGAGTTCAAGGTGATGGCATTTGGACTTACAGGAGCGCCTGCTACCTTTCATTATGCCATGAATGCCACTCTTGCACCAGTGTTGCGCAAGTTTGCAGTCGTGTTTTTTGACGATATCCTTGTTTACAGCCCTAGTTATGAAGCTCATTTGGTACACCTTGATACAGTTTTGTCCATTCTTCAGCGTGATCACTGGCGAGTGAAGCGTAGCAAGTGTGTTTTCGCCGAGCAATCTGTCGCCTATTTAGGACATGTGGTTTCAGCAAAAGGAGTTGCCACCGACAGCACTAAGATCGATTCTGTCAGAACTTGGCCAACGCCAACTAATCAGAAGGAACTGCGTGGATTTCTGGGTTTAACAGGATATTACAGGAAGTTCATACAACACTATGCTATTATCTGCCAGCCATTGACTGCATTATTGAAGAAGGGTGTCATATTTGCTTGGTCTAGTGCAGCTGAAACTGCCTTTCAGGTTCTCAAGCAGGCCTTGATTTCTGCTCCAGTTTTGGCTCTTCCGGACTTCGGCCTGCCATTCACAGTTGATACAGATGCATGTGACATCGGCATTGGAGCAGTGCTGTCCCAGAAAGGGCACCCCTTGGCATATGTCAGCAGAGCTTTAGGACCTCGCAACCAGGGCCTTTCGGTTTATGAGAAGGAGTACCTTGCCATTCTCCTAGCTGTTCAGCAATGGCGTCCATACCTTCAACTGGGAGCATTCGTTATTCGCACGGATCATCAGAGCTTGACGCATTTAACAGACCAAAGGTTGCACACAGATTGGCAGAAGAAAGCCTTGACCAAGCTTATGGGATTCCAATACACCATCCAGTACAAGAAGGGCATTAACAATGCAGCAGCCGATTCCCTTTCACGTAAGCCTCCTCACAGTTCTCATATGCTGTCTATTTCCGTTGTGCAGCCGGCCTGGCTTGCTTCAGTAGCAGCAAGCTATGTGGATGACGACCAAGTGCAGCGTCTCCTACAACAGTTAGCTCTGAACCCTAGTTCGTCTGACACTTATACATTGAATCAAGGGATTTTACGCTATAAAGGACGTATCTGGGTGGCGGCGATTCTTCTCTTCAAACTCGCATTATCTCAGCTTTCCATGACAGTCCCTTGGGAGGACATTCTGGTTTCCCCGTCACTTACCGCGGGTTGGTGTCCCTATTCAGTTGGTCTGGTATGAAAACCATGATTCGTGAGTACGTGCGCTGCTGTCACACTTGCCAGCAGGCTAAGCCAGAGCGATTGCCACCTGCTGGACTCTTGCAACCTCTGCCCGTGCCATCCGGACCATGGGAAGTTGCTACGATGGATTTTATTGATGGACTTCCGGTTTCAGGGCAGTACAACTGTTTGTTGGTTATCGTCGACAAATTCTCGAAGTATTCGCATTTCATTCCCCTCCGTCACCCGTATACAACAACCAAAGTCGCTGAGCTCTTTGTCAACTCCATCTATCGCCTGCATGGCATGCCACGCGCTTTGGTGTCGGACAGAGACCCAGTGTTTACCAGTCAGTTTTGGCAAGCAGTGTTCAGAGCAACCGGAACGGAGTTGCAGCTCAGTACTGCCCACCATCCTCAGACTGACGGGCAGACAGAACGTGTGAACCAATCGATTGAATGTTACCTTCGTTGCTTCATCTCGGCTCATCCGCAGCATTGGTCTCGGTGGATTCCCTTGTGCGAGTTCTGGTTCAACACCAATTGGCACTCATCTTTGGGCAAGTCACCGTTCGAACTTCTCTACGGCTGGCAGCCTCGTTACTTTGGCATCACCGCTACCAGCACGATTGCACCTGCTGACGTCCAGGTTTGGCTCCGCGAGCGTGAACTGATCATTGCTTCCGTTCGTCAACATCTCCTTCGAATGCAACAGCGTATGAAGGTTCAAGCGGACAAGCACAGGCGGGAGCGCGTGTTCGCCATAGGGGACAAGGATTTTCTTCGTCTCCAGCCCTATATTCAAGCTTCAGTTGCTAAACGTGCAAATCACAAGCTTGCGTTCAAGTTCTTCGGGCCTTTTTGTGTGGTTGATCGCATTGGGCAAGTGGCCTACAAGCTTGATCTGCCAGCGGCAAGCAAAGTGCACCCCGTGTTCCATGTGTCCCAGCTCAAGCCCTGTATTGGCCCAGGTGTTCAGGTATCATCGTCCTTGCCACCTGCTTTTGCTCTCTTTCAGGTTCCGGTCGCCGTTCTTCAGCAGCGGGTACTGCAGCGTGGAAATCGCACGGTCGTCCAAGGCCTCGTGCAGTGGAGCGGCACAACTGCAGACCAAGCCACTTGGGAGAATTTGGACGCCTTGAATCAGCAATTTCCACAAGCTCCTGCTTGGGGACAAGCAGGAATCCAAGAGGGGGGGAATGTCAACGACCTGGAGACTACTGAAGACGATGCTGGTGCAGCTGCAGGAACAACTGAAGACGATGCCGGTGCAGCTGCAGGAACAACTGACAAACGACAGACACGGCCCGCGAGGGTGAGACGAGGCCCACGTTGGCTAGCCGATGGCAACTGGGCTACCTGAGCGTTCCTCGTATCGTAGCGATAGGTGCAAGTGTATTTAAGGGGGAGGAGCTTGTTCCGTAATCTTCGGCTTGTAACTGAATGGAATTGGCTCGCAGCGTTGCTGTGATGTACTGGCTCGGCGGGTGGATGGGTGGATCCGGCCAGAGATAATCCAACTTTCCCAGTTCGTCCTTTCGATCGTAGCTAGCGCTTACACTTACCGTCCAGACAAGAGCCCCCGCCGCCGGCCTCCCGTCCAGGCGAGCGCCCCCGCCGCCGGCCTCCCATCCAGGCGCGCGCGCCCACCTCCAGCCTCCCCTCCAGACGCGTACCCCCGCCGCCGGCGTCCCCTCGGCTTCCGTCGAGCTCGAATAGGCTTCCGGTCGCGTGTGCGAGGAAGAAGATAAAGGAGACAGGAGGCCGGCGGGGGGAACGGGCCGCGGCATGGGGTGAGAGCAAAATTTGCCTCGACTTCGCCGCTGAGCAGAACCCCGCTGCCGAGCACGGCCTCGACGCTGCGTACGACCTCGCCGGTGTGGCGCCCCGTCCGCCCTGTCCTCCGATCCAAACCTCGACGAGGTCTCCATCGTTCCGCTCAAATCGGGAGAGAAGGAAGGAAATGGGGAAAGTGGTGTCCAGCTCGCCACTCGCCACACCGCTCCAGACAAAAAATCACCTGGCCCACTGTGCGGGACGCGTCACGCAGGCTACGCACCGATCGCCTCCATCGTGCGGTCACAGCGTGCGACAAAGACGTCGTTTCATCGCAGCTGCGTTGTCAAGAATTTGGGTTTAAATTATAATGATTTCTCCCAAACAGAAATTGCTTGATTCAAGGATTTTGTTTAATGCTCAATGAAACCGTCCTTCCAATTTTGTATGAAACCTTCCCTATAAATATTTCCTTACAAGATGGGTTCCATAAGTTTTTGATTTTGCTTGATGCACCGTCTTGAACCTGTCAGACATAATTGGTTCTCCTTCTCAGGAAGCCGCTTGCTTGGACACGATGGCGGACCAGATGGTTGTGATTCTTGTGTCGGTCAGGACTAGCATCGCATAAGGAACCTACTGTTGATAGTACGCGCTGGTTTAGTTAGTACAGCGAACCTAAATATTCGTATAATGTAATGGTGAATTAGTAGATGCAAAAAGTAGAAATATGAGGTATATTGTGCAAAAACATAGGGAGTGATAGATTAAAAATTATAATAGCTCGGGGAGCTTTTTGCAATGTCTACCAAGTGAGCGCACGGATCTTAAAGCAAGACTGAATGGTCCTTGATAAGACTAAGACCCGCATAAGTATGCGATTTTGCTTTACCGGGGAATTTGGGGGCTTCACAGATGAACGAAGAGGACGCGTTAGTTCCATACAGGATACGAGCGTGTGCCGGGCACAACTTCATCGCGAGTCCCGATCGATGCAGCCACGCGACCCTATACACTGCCCCACCCGTGAATCGAGTTGGGGAAGAACCGAAGAAGTCGACATGGTTTCCGCCTCCGATTCCTCATCCTGTACCTCGTCTCGTCCCGCTCCGGCTCCCGCGGGGGCCATAGGAACAGAAGCGTCGGGCACAGCCGCACAGGGCAGCAGAATCCGGATGCGATTCTATCGGAAGAGCTTTACCTAGAAACAAAGCGGTCCTGTCCAGGGTTTTTTTAGCGAAGGATGCCCAAACTATTTGACGTAACGTACCATGGTTTTCTGACCATCACGTCCTCAAGCCGTATTATTAGTTTAGATTAGATTAGATAGATGAATTGTAGTCCTTTGGAACAAGCCAATAACATACCAGGAAAAAAAGATACTTTTGAGTTCTAACCTACCATCCAAGCACACCGCAAGAAAGAAGAGCTGATCATGAACGAGACAGAGATCCAACACAATCTTTCTTTGTTTCATTTCACTTGGAATTTGTCCTTTTTATGAGAGGAAGAGAACAACATACAAGAAAAAAAATTATCTGACTAGGAATTAGTCCCAACCTATAGTCAGGACACACCTCAAGAAAGAAGAGCTGATGTCGATTCATTCACTTATGTGAGCTAAGCAACCATGAATTCCACTAATCCACCCCAACAATGAATAGCAGCACGACATATCATTATGATTCAAACAACCAGGAACTAGCAGGCATAAAGAAACCACACTCAGGTTTTAAAGTCATCGCAATGCAAGAGAATTATAAGATTGCATAATCAATAACTAGCAGGGATAAAGAAACCACGCTTAGGTAGTCAAAGCATCACATATTACTGGTCAATTCCTCGATCAGCCAAAAAGCCCCCTCTTGTTGTGAAGACAAAAGTCAGATTGCAATAATATACTGTAGAACACTAGTTGCGGTATTGTAAATGATACCCAGATAGCATTGGTTCATCAGTACAATATAGGGTCACAGCTTAACTTAACAGTAAGATCACACTAGCAGATAGCATTGGTTCATCAGTACAATATAGGGTCACAGCTTAACTTAACAGCAAGATCACACTAGCAGATAGCATTGGTTCATCAGTACAATATAGGGTCACAGCTTAACTTAACAGCAAGATCACACTAGCAGATAGCATTGGTTCATCAGTACAATATAGGGTCACAGCTTAACTTAACAGCAAGATCACACTAGGTGGATCAATAACAGATACGAGCGCTGGTTATAGTTTATATAGATAGATAATAAATACGCAGATATAGATAGGTAACACAGCATAGCGTTGGTAGACCGAGCAAGTACATCCTCATCTCACATCCTTTGATTAGAGAGCAGCATCAACCTTGGCACGGTCATGCACATACCTCTTCATCATCAGAATCGACATAATCAGCCGCGGTAAATTCCTTGAAGACCATCGTTGTTTTTGAGCGAGCACGCAACCTCTCAACGAATCTGATGAATTTCGCGTTTGCTTTGTTCAAAACAACCTGATCATCATCTTCAGAGTCAAGGCAATATTCCTCTTCAGTGCGGGCATCCCAGTTATCTTCAACCTCGGAATCGTCAGAGGAAGAATCCATGCACCGCACATAAGATTTTGTCTCGCAGACCACCACCGTAGCACCAGGCGCTGTGCCTTTGGTCTCCGGCATGGCCTTCTCCTCGTCCTCACCTTCCTCCTCCACCTCCTCACCCATGGTCTTGTGAGCCTCCACCTTTGGATCACCATACTTGCCCACCTCAGAGCAGCCTGTGCCTGGCGCACCCTTCTGAGTCGCAGCTGCAACTTTGGTGTCGCTGATGGCCTGCTCCTCAATCTCATCCATGGTCACGTCGGCCACAACAGTAGCATTGGCACCCTTGTGCATGCCCTCGGAGAAGACTGCATCCGTCGACGCAATATCTCCCTCGGAACAGCAGTCCTCGCCCTTCCTCTTTACGTCGCCTCCCTTGAGACGAGGCAGATGCCCGGCCGTCGGCGCCTTCCTTTTGGTGGGGCACATCCTCGGCGAGGACTCCCCCTCGCCGGTGACCGCCTCCATGGTCAGGCTCTCGGCGGAGCACAGCTTCAGTGAAGACTCCTGCTTGCCGGCGATGTCCTCCCTGGTGCAGCGCTTCAGCGAAAACTCCTTGCCAGTAAAAGCCCCAGCCGACGCCGTACTTCCCGCCTCCAGGATCTGGTTAGACTCCTCCTTTCCGGCCATCGCCCTGATCTCTAACCCACGGCGACGAGGGATTTCGATGTCGAGTTGGGTGGGGATTTGTGGATTTCTGGGTCGTTGCGTGAACACGGATTTGGGGATCTGGGGGAAAGGGCGGCGGCATATAAAACGGGGCGGAGGAAGCCAGCCCTAGCGTCCCGCACCAATCCAGTCCGTCTTCGTATCCAGTATTCCAGTTCCCTCCTTTTTCCTTGGCCGGTTGGCCCAGTGGGCCTTTTCTTTTTCTAAGAAAAAGCTTTTCAGTTCTCCAAAATGAAAATATGGCCACGGGCAGCTCGATTTTGCTAGGCTGGTCCAGAGCGCAGGTTAATCACTTTTTTACGATTGAGTAGTAGAATGCCTGTGCGTTGCTACGGTTCTAATTTTTCTCTTAATAAGTCAATGCAATATATAAAAAATCAATACAATACATAAAAAGTCAATGCAATACATACAAAAAGCACATACATGATAATATTCTACCTCATTTCATGTATATTTTGACAAGCAATATAATTAACATTATTTGAATATAAAATAAGCACTCAGATAAATATTTTTATTAACTAATATCTAATCGTTGATGCTTTTTAGATGTTATCGTACATTGTTAGGAATGTTGTCTTCAGTTTCATTTTTATGGTACTTGAGCAAGTGTATTAAAAAAATTCCTCAACTTTGTACCATCCTAAGCAACAATATTTGTCATAAAAATGAATATTTCATGTGAAATACGTAAAAATATGCAACGTTGAATATCCACAGTATATATTGGATGAACTAATTATTTACCATTCCATGAGAGCATACTTAAAAAACTAAATAACCACATTCATTCCTATAGATGAATGCCTTATCACTAATGAAAAAAGTAAAACAATTGAGTTTATTTTCAGAGATATTCAACTATATGTAATTTTTGGAATACCAATTGGTAATCTATGTGGCTAGAAAATTATATCGGCATTCCAGCTAGGTTGTGCTAATGCGAGTGCGTCGTTTAGGTAGATTTCAATTCTTTAAAACTTTAATTGCATGTTGTGAGTTCAAGTGGCCTATGAATACGCAAGAAAACCCAAAAATGAGTATTTTGTCTCTTTCACCAACATAACATGAGAGCATATGTCTTTTTCTGAAACATTGATAATATTTGTTTCCTCTAGGATCTAGAAAAGAAAAACTCAAAAATAAAAAATTTAATATAATATTAAAATATAGAATACAAATAAAAAATGATAACATAATTTTCTTTAAGCTTGGAATAATCAAAATGGAGAAAATATTGTATACACTATTTCTTGATCTGTAGAGACTTGCTCTATGAGCTAAACGTTGCTCCCAATGCAAAATCTATGCCTGAAGGTTTAGAGGGATGCCACTATCTAGTCCAGTCTACTATATTCCCAGATAGGTGAGCGACACAAGATCAAAAATGAAAATGTAAAAAATAAACCGACAGCCACTCTCTTTTCCATCACTCATCTTCTTCTTCCATCGGCTACTGACCTGCTGTTGTCTACCTGACCACCTCCCTATCCCCTACATCCCCAATCCCCCGTTGTCGCTCTACCTCTTGCTCGCCGCCGGCTAAAGGGGCCTCTGCCAGACTCAACCCCCTTGCGCTCCCGCTGGTTGCCGCTCTAGTGGCGCCGCCGCCAGCCCCCGGTCCCCTTTTGCCATCGCCGGTCACCGGGCGCCGCACCCTGTTCCAACACGCCAGACCGGTTCCCCCGCCCCCGCACCTCCTGGACTCCGACGAATCTCCCCGGCACCTCCTCAATGCAGGAGGACCTCCCCAGCACCTCCATGAAGCCGGCTGACCACACCGCCCCTTCCCATGCCCCACATAGCGTTGCCCCGCTGTCTGCTCTCCCCATGCCCCCTCCAGCTTCTGACCCCGCTACTCACTCGCCCCGTGCTGCTGCAGATCCCTTCATCGCGTCATGCTTCAACAGGAGCTTCTGATCCTGGTCCAAACGGATTTTGAGGAGTGGCGACGATGAGCGATGGATGTGGCGGCGCAGTTCTCCTCCTAGGCCCTAACGGGCAACAGTGTTGCGTGGATCGATAGATCATACCTTGTTGCCAACAAGGATTCCTCCCGGTGTTGGATTGACTCCGCTGGTGAAGGTTGATAAACGTGGAGAATAACAGGTAATCTCCCTTTATATTGGTATATGCTCGTACATGATTTGGTATTTGGCAGGTGTTGGGCCACAAGATATTTCATGTTTATTTTGATACATGATTATGCTTTATTTATAAACAGATCCGAGTACTTCCATAATAGTATGTATTTTGGTACACTATTTTCAAGTCATCGATATAGTCAAAGGGTTGCCATATGATGTGTTTATCTCAATTCTCAACAACAACAAAAAACTAATTATTCCCTAATTAAATCACTCATAAAAACCTGACAAACTAATCTTTTGCAGTATTAACATTTTGATTATAAAGCTACCACGATTTCCTTCGATCAGCCATAGATAGTTAGCTAGCTGGATCAGCTCCACCTAAAAAGCTAGCCCTGTTTGTACATCCTTAGGCTCGTCCTTCAGTAACTGTTATCTTTGATCAAATTTCTTGTAAAGAGTTTTTTCTATCATTTTGACCCATTTTGCATAATCTTTCTTACTATGAAGAGAAGCTGAATCTCAAGTTAACACGTTTTTAATTTATGCCTTTCAGCAAGTACTGACAAAATGGAAATTAGCTTCTGTAATGAAACTATTGAAGCGTCTACTACTACTCAGTTATAAATTATGTTACAGAGTTACAAATCTACATTTTGTAGGATCCACTGTAATTAGCATTCCTAGTTAAAAGAGAAGTGCGATTGTGGAACCAAAATATTGTGGCTTGCTACTTGATGGAAGCAAATTTTGTGGCTCTGATGAGGACATCCCATCTATTGATACACCCGCTGCACCTACAGCGGAACACATACAAGGACCTATCACTCGAGCTCGTGCCAAGCAACTTAACTATCAGGTACTTTCGTTTCTTGAAACTTTTTCTCACATACATGAGAATATGATGCTGCCTAAATCAGATATGTTTGTTACTCTTAGGAATGATGGACCTAGCATGGATGAGAGGGACAAGCATTGGAGCATGATCATGCATGGAGATGGCAGCAAGCGTTTGAGGATTGAAGAAGATGCCACGAGTGGAGATTTCAGAACTTTGAAGCCACCATAATGAAGGATGAAGACTTGGACGAAATATACAAAGAACTACTTCATAAATTCGTCCAAAGATAAATATGGTGTTGCGTCACTTTTATTTTTGGGCCAGGCCCATGTAATTTTCGCAGCAAATAAGACAACCACTTTTAGGAGTCTGAATTTGAGGAGAAAAGGCCTGTTAGGGTTCTGTTCGACCACATACCCATGGCTGGTCGCACCCCTACCTTTTCCTCCTCAAATACCCCCCGTAGCCGTCATTAGAACTCGGATTTTGTTTAGACTAAAGTTAGCCATTGCTGCAACTACGAGTTCGACTTTTGAGGCCAATCGCCCAGAAGAAGACCGCCTATTTGGAATCCCACCTTTTAAATAAAGCATACATATTTCATCCGCAATATCTTGATTGTAGTATTAGTTCTTACTTGTTCTCAATTTTAGGTAGGAATTAAGAACCTCGCTAGTCAGGCTGATCGTGCATCCGCAAGATCAGTAACTTCCGAAGATTGTCCTAGTGATTGTATTGGCGCACGAGCTTTGCATGTGTAGTCGGATCGTCAAGCACGGACTCCACCCACCAAATCAACATATCAAGATCTCATCGAAAGATCGGACACCTTTGTCCTATCAAGTGGTATCAGATTTCAGGTTGCTCGGTGAGATTTACTATTTTCGTAGTCTATATTGCATCTATGTTCATACCTATAAACCACGAAAAAGCTAAAAATACAGTTAGGGTTTAGATCATCTCATCCCATAAACCATCCGAGCCTTTGCATTGTCTTTTCAGTTTGCATCATTGAATTTGTGTCTGCATCCGCGTGTTGAGTTGCTGGTCTTAGTGTCTGTTCCTTTAGAGTTTCGAGTTCGAATCACTATAGTCACGCCGCCGCCGCACGCTTGCACCACTGCACCACCATATCCTTCCACCACCACGCCATATACTTCCGCCACCGCCTTCACATTAGATTTTGTTTGTTCCTCCCAATTTCATCCGTGCCTTTTTTAGAGTCCGTGAGTTAAGTTTCGGTCGCCAGGCAAGAGGAAGAAGAAAAGCAAAAAAAAAATCTAAAAAAAACATTCCAAAAAAAAAAAGTCAAATCCGCATCCAAGTCGGTTTGACCCGTTCCTACTAGTCCAGTCCGAATCTAGTCCGATTTGGAAAGTTTCGTCAGTTTTTGACAATTTTCGACAGCAAACTTTAACTGGCCATAACTTTTGCATACGAACTCCATTTTCGACGTGCGACCACTCAAAATGCTCAGCACAAAAAGATCTATCTAACCACAACCACTTATATCTTACTTAGTGTTGTGCGACACTCGGAAAGCCAAAAAAGGCCGGGAAGGTCGAGTTTTTGCCCTCTGAAGTTTTGGACCTGAAAATTCCTGCAGATCTTCAATTATATCTTACTTTGGAGCTATTTTTATCTGCTTGTTGTGCCACGCCGTGACTTTCTTAGTGTTCTCGGCTCGCGTCTCTAGCAGCCTAGGACCAGCACATGACCATTGTTGAGCATTCTTTCAACATTGCATTATTGTTTTGATATTTGCTATTTTTGCTACCATATAAGCCTTCCTACAGCTCCACATATTTCTGCACGTGCTTTGTATCGACACCTAGTAATCGCTTTGTGCAATTTTGGGAGTCGCTGATCTTCGCTGGTTGCATATCACCTTCCTCCTGTTTGGTAAGAACTTGTAAGAGCTTTGTATACCGCTTGACGGATTACGCGTGATTCCACCATATTCCGTAGTGCGTAGGTATATATATTGGTACTTGCTTCTATGCTAACCATGTCAGGAACCACGAAGGATGATGTTGATCCGGAGAAGATGACTAGTGCAGAGTTGCATGCCCACTTCAGTCGGCTGTTGGTGGGGCGTGCACAAGATGTGGACACACGCTTGGGTGATGTTGATTCCAAGCTTTCCAATGCGCTGGACAAGATTGCTGGTCTTGAGGCATCCTTCAACACCAAGTTTGATGCCAAGTTCCAGGAAGTCCTGGCCCATTTACCACCACAACAGGGCATCCATGTACTCGTGCTCACCGAGTTCCTCTTATACCGCCATCTGCAGGTACCGTTACAGCTGCGGTAGCTGCTGCGGCCGCTACAGAGGTGGCCACCCAGGATGGATATGCTGCTGACGAGGGGGAAAATGAGTTCGAAGATGAAAATGAGCTCGAGGAGGACGAGGTCCAACAACCTGCACCTGGCCATCCGCGGCAATACTACCACAACGCCCGTCCACTTCCACGTCCGGTACGTGATGATGAACATGTTGCCAAACTGAAATTAAATATTCTGCCATTTGAGGGTAGATATAATCCTGATGCATATCTCACTTGGAAATTAGAAGTAGAGCAACATTTTGCATGTTTACACTATCCTGAGCATTGCTGACGTGTAGCAGACGGTCCTTGTGCGTGGTGAATGACCAGCCCGTTGGGAACCCCAAGAGGAAGGTGTGATGAGTACAGCAGCTAGTTTTCCATCAGTTAAGAAACCAAGGTTTAATGTCGATCTTGGAGAGGAGAGACAAACGATTGAAGGTGATGCAGACTGGCTTAATAGCACTCCAACAAGGGCGCCGTTAACAATACATGTTGACTCGTCTTCGGCCAGTAGCAACGCGGAACCTGCACACACACAAACAAATACTTTGCTCCCAACTTACGATGAGGTTGTCAATCTCACCGGTTTGCTTGAAACAAAGGTTATGAGTGTATCGAGTGAAAAACAATAGTAATATGCGAGTAAAGTAAATAGTGCGAGTAAAGTAAATAGTGCAAGAAAGTAAACAGGTGATAGCAATATGATGGAAGTAGGACCGGGGTCCACAGTTCACTAGTGGTGTCTCTCCATAGATAAATAACACATGCTGGGTAAACAAATTACAGTTGGGCAATTGATAGAATAAAGATAAATGTGATATGTCAAGAAGATCACTATGAGATTTACTCTGGGCATTACAATAAAATACATAGACCGCCATCCAACTGCATCTATGACTAATAATCCACTCCCGGGGATATCAATCCGAACACCCCAAAAGTATTAAGTTGCGAACAACAGATAATTGCATTAAGCAAAGTGTGTAATATAAACAAAGCATATGCCCTTGAGCATATGAATGTTGTTTTCTCCCTAGTAGCAACAACACATCTACCACCTTAGAGGTTTCTGTCACTCCCTCAGGTGAAATAGAGGCATGAACCCACTATCGAGCATAAATACCCCCTCTTGGAGTCACTAGCAACTACTAAGCCAAGATAGCTACTAACAATGGAGAGCATGCAAGATCATAAACAACATAGAGATAACAAAAGATAATATTCAGTACAGCAACTCAATCATAAACACCAATATTCATCGGATCCCAACAAACCAAACATGTAGAATTACATAACGGTGATCTCAATCATGTAGGGCAGCTCATGAGATCTAAACATGAAGCACATGGTGGAGAAGATAACCATCTAGCTACTGCTATGGACCCATAGTCCAAGGTAGACTACTCACTCATCACTCCGGAGGCAAGCATGGCAATGAAGAAGACCTTCGGTGGCGATTCCCCTCTCCGGCAGGGTGTCGGAAAGAGCTTCTGGACCCTCCCGATCTTCGGGTCGACGGCGGCGGCGGATTGCGATGTGTTCTGGAAATCTGATCGGGTACTTAGGTTTTTTCCGTCGGGGGGTCTTTATAGGCGAAGGGGCGATGTCAGAGGAGGAGCCAGGCGCCCTCACGCGCGGCCTCCACGGCCAGGGGCCTGGCCGCGCCACCCCTATGTGTGGGGCCCTGGTGGCCCCCTCCTACTCTCCTTTGGATCTCTGGAAGCTTCTGGGTAAAATAAGACTTCAGGAACTTGTTTCATCCAATTTCGAGAATATTTCCTGTGTATCACTTCTGAAACACAAAAACAGTAGAAAACAGGAAACTGGCACTGAGGCAACTTGTTAATAGGTTAGTTCCGGAAAATGCATAAAAGTGCCACGAAGTGTAACGAAACAATAGGCAAATGTTGTAAAAACAAGCATGGAGCATCAAAAATTATAGATACGTTGGAGACGTATCAAGCATTCCCAAGCTTAACTCCTGCTCGTCCTCGAGTAGGTAAGTGATAACAAAGAATAATTTTGAGGTGACATGCACCTACACAATCTTGATCATCTATGTAAGCATTTGTGAGCTGGGATCATAAGAACTTAAAACATGGGCATGAAGATATAATCTTGACAATAAGAACTTAGCAACCATGTTGTAAACATGCAAATGAACACAAACAAAAGATCATGAAAATGAAACAATGAAAGTCAAACATGTGTTCAAATCATAAGGAAAACATACAAATGGTTTTCATCTTGTCCTTCAAAGAGAGCAAAACATAAATGCATAGGACACCTTCAAGTTTAAGAGGGCGACTAGATACAAATAATTTAAGAACAAGTAAAACCAACAATATGAATCAATCAATGAACTTTGGGACAATGCATATCACACTAAGAATGACAACTATGCTCTCTTAATGGTGCATAAAGAAAGAAGGTGGTGACTCGACATAAAAGTAGAAGAAAGGCCCTTCGCAGAGGGAAGCAGTGATTGCAAGTTTTATAACCTTCAAAAATTATGGTACTTACCGGCTTTGAGCTCTCATTGCCCCCATCATAAGCATCTTGAATGGTTAAAGTTAATGTGAGAACAATTATGATGCATATGCTTGACAAATCATAAGTTGAAAACCTCGTGCCCCGTGAATACGAGTACCCAAATCTCATGCTACTTTACTTAGAGTCCCAAGCAAGACTCTTGTCATTGTAAGTATATGCATATCATTGAGAACCGCCAATGGGGTACCTCCGTGCCCGATGACATGGAACAAGCCCACACCAAAATGACAGGACAAGCAGACAATGAACACCTCGACATCTCTTTTATTTGCCTTTTGTTTAGCTTTTTATTGTGAGATGCGTCATCGTATGTTCACCATGCGTATGCTACAAATTTCCACCATGAATTATGCATGGCTTAGATTGGCGGCCCGACATTTCCCTAACACATATACAAACTCCATGATCCCCACAAGATTCCCAATTCATTTCACACCGCGGGCATCCATAAACAAAAGATCACGATATCAACTCAAATAAGAAGTGCAATGTTGAAAGCTTGCCCCATGACAGCATGGATGGGCTAGAATCCAACTTACAACTTGCAAGCATAACAACTCAACATAAGAGACCACAATGTCAAATTTTTAAGAACAGGAAAAAGTAAAGTGTGCCTTCTGGTTCGTGAGAGCTTTACTGACCGAATTTCGCATAACACCGGTAAGAGTTTAATTTGAAGAGAAAATATAAGCAAGTCAAATTTACTTGGAATAGCAAATTGCTAGTAGGTATGTATGGTGGACACTTTGGAAAACTTTGGCTTTTAGGATTTGGATGCACGAGTAGAGGTCATACTCAGTACAAGGCGAGGGCTAGCAAAAGACTGGGAGCGACCAACTAAGAGAGCAATAATGGCCATAATCATGCAAAGCGACAAAGCGACATTAAAAGAAGCATAAGATGGCATCAAAAGTCAAAAACTGAATGATCATGAAGGCTATTGGCGACTTTGTAAGAGTCTAACATGTGTGAGCATGCGCCAAGTCAACCCAAATAAAGCATCAAGGAGAAAACCAAAATAATGCTTCCATACAATAAAAACAACGCATGATTTTTTCAAAGGCTCATTAAGCAATCTCAGTTATTTGAGACAAGTCATGCTACAGCAAAACCACTAAGCATACTATCAAAAAGACATCAAGCATGACATGAAAAAGCCTAAGCTGCAGTCTACACAAGCTCCTTCTTGTACCACTATTTTGCACAAAGCTTTTTCTCTTTTCCAACACCATTTGAAATTTTTATAAACACCTCTTTTGATGAAAACCAATAAAGATCAGAGACAAAAATATACCTTGATGAAAAGATATGACAAGGTCTGAACGCAAATCAAGGCGAAAATGAAAACCAAAAGCAGCAGCAGAAAAAGAAGAACGCTCGATTTTTAATAAGAGTGAAAACTAGAGCATTCTTTACAAATAAAAACGAGTACAACTCCTCCAAAAGAAATTTGTTAGGGTCCAACCATTTATTGCAGCAAACAAACAAACTAAACCAAATAAGAAAACTAAAACAACTGACGCTCCAAGAAAAACACATAGTGCATGAAGCAATAAAAATATAGTGTCTTGAAAGGTGACCTAATTTTTGCCGATGAAGAAGGGGTGCCTCGGGGGCATCCCCAAGCTTTGATGCTTGTACTTCTTGGATATTTCTTTGGGTGATGCATGGGCATCCCCAAGCTTGAGCTTTTGTCCATTCTTCAACTCATCTCATCATTCTCCAATCCCTACACTTGAAAACTTCCTTCATACAAAACTAAACACAATTCTATTAGCAACATTAGTGTAGCATAACATATAATCAACCTCTTTTTGCTTCAGGTTTCAACTCAAAACCACCACATATATAGCAAATACTACTGTAGCAACCTTCCCAAAAGTTCCGTGATAAAAAAAACTAAAAAAAAAGCGATAAAGTGGCAAACACAAATATTGGCAGAAATCTGTTAAAACTGAACAGCTGACAAAGGTTGAATTTTTGAGGGATTTTATGTTGCTCAAATCAAAAAGTGTTCAACTACCAAAAGTTTGGATATAACCTGGGGCATATTCACAAGAAATCGCAGGTCCAAAAGATAAACAGAGAATTTATACGAATTTTTACGGTACAGCACCGAAAACAGTTTCAGGACAGCAACATCCCCAAATCTTTACCTCGCTCAAATTAGAGGCTTCTCTTGGCACAAAAACGAAATAAAAAGGATAAGGAGCAGTAATTACAGTAGTAATGACTTCCAAGACTCAAATAAAAGAAAAAGTACTAAAAAGAAAACATTGGGTTATCTCCCAAGAGTGCTTTTCTTTAACGCCTTTGAGCTAGGCGCGGAAAATTGAGAATCAAGTATTTTCAGAAGAAGCATTAAGATCAACTGCGAAGGTCTTATCAATAAGGCATTGTATTTCATACACATAAGTTTTAGAAGACCCTTTGTGATCATGCTTTGGTACACTACTTTCATCAAAAAGATTTTCAGGACAGATCCAATCAAAATTATTTTCGAAAGCTTCACACAATCTCAAAAGCTTGCAAGGTATAGGTATTTCGGCTCCCTCATCATTTGTACAAATAACCTTTATAGGTGAACCGAGTTTATTAAAATGTTTAAGAACTTTTCTAGCTTCAATAACGACATCCTTAAATTCTAGGCGCAAAGTTTCCAAGATAAAAGCTTTCTTTTCGGGATCCTCAATTTCATGAAGCTTAAGGAACATTTATTGCATAGAAGGATTAAGACTAGCAAACCTAGTTTCCAACATGTCAATTAAATAAACAGAAGCAACTTCAATACTAGGAGCAAGCTCAACCCAAGACTTTTCCTCAACTTCCTCATGCATACTAATGTGATTAAAGAACTCCTCAATGTTACTTTTGCCAATAATTGAACCACTACCTACTGAGAGGTCTTCCATAACAAACTTAGGGAACAACATGATAAACTAAAGTAAAGAAATAACAACTACCAAGGATTCTAATTTTTTTTTGGGTTTTTGATATAAAATGATGCAGGTAAAATAAATAAAGTAAAGCAAAGCAATAACAAAGTAAAGAATGTGCATGCGAAAACTCCCCTCACAGAAGTCTTCTACTTCCTCCCCGGCAATGGCGCCAGAAAAGAGGCTGCTGATGTGTAGCAGACGGTCCTTGTGCGTGGTGAATGACCAGCCCGTTGGGAACCCCAAGAGGAAGGTATGATGAGTACAGCAGCTAGTTTTCCCTCAGTTAAGAAACCAAGGTTTAATATCGATCTTGGAGAGGAGAGACAAATGACTGAAGGTTATGCAGACTGGCTTAATAGCACTCCAACAAGGGCTCCATTAACGATACTTGTTGACTCGTCTTCGGCCAGTAGCAACGCGGAACCTGCACACACACAAACAAATACTTTGCTCCCAACTTACGATGAGGTTGTCAATCTCACCGGTTTGCTTGAAACAAAGGTTATGAGTGTATCGAGTGGAAAACAATAGTAATATGCGAATAAAGTAAACAGTGCGAGTAAAGTAAACATTGCGAGAAAGTAAACAGGTGATAGCAATATGATGGAAATAGGACCGGAGTCCACAGTTCACTAGTGGTGTCTCTCCATAGATAAATAACACATGCTGGGTAAACAAATTACAGTTGGGCAATTGATAGAATAAAGATAAACGTGATATGTCAAGAAGATCACTATGAGATTTACACTGGGCATTACAACAAAATACATAGACCGCTATCCAACTGCATCTATGACTAATAATCCACTCCCGGGGATATCAATCCGAACACCCCAAAAGTATTAAGTTGCGAACAATAGATAATTGCATTAAGCAAAGTGTGTAATGTAAACAAAGCATATGCCCTTGAGCATATGAATGTTATTTTCTCCCTAGTAGCAATAGCACATCTACCACCTTAGAGGTTTCTGTCACTCCCCCAGGTGAAATAGAGGCATGAACCCACTATCGAGCATAAATACCCCCTCTTGGAGTCACTAGCAACTACTCGGCCAAGATAGCTACTAACAATGGAGAGCATGCAAGATCATAAACAACATAGAGATAACAAAAGATAATATTCAGTATAGCAACTCAATCATAAACACCAATATTCATCGGATCCCAACAAACCAAACATGTAGAATTACATAACGGTGATCTCAATCATGTAGGGCAGCTCATGAGATCTAAACATGAAGCACATGGTGGAGAAGACAACCATCTAGCTACTGCTATGGACCCATAGTCCAAGGTAGACTACTCACTCATCGCTCCGGAGGCAAGCATGGCGATGAAGAAGACCTCCGGTGGCGATTCCCCTCTCCGGCAGGGTGCCGGGAAGAGCTTCTGGACCCTTGATACGTCTCAAACGTATCTATAATTTTTGATGCTCCATGCTTTGTTTTACACCATTTGCCTATTGTTTCGTTACACTTAGTGGCATTTTTATGCATTTTCCGGAACTAACCTATTAACGAAGTGCCACAGTGCCAGTTTCCTGTTTTCTGCTGTTTTTGTGTTTCAGAAGTGATACACAGGAAATATTCTCAGAATTGGACGAAACAAGTTCCTGAAGTCATATTTCACCGGGGAGCTCCCAAACATCCGAAGACCTGACGGAGGGGGGCCACGAGGCCCCTACACACAGGGGCGGCGCGGCCTGGCCCCTGGCCGCGCCACCCCCGTGTGAGGCCCCGTGGCTCCACCTCTGACAGCCCCCTTTCGCCTACATATACCCCCTGACGAGAAAAACCTAAGGGCCCGATCAGTTTTCCAGAATACATCGCGATCCGCCGCCGCCGTCGACCCGAAGATCGGGAGGGTCCAGAAGCTCTTCCCGGCACCCTGCCGGAGAGGGGAATCACCACCGGAGGTCTCCTTCATCGCCATGATTGCCTCCGGAGCGATGAGTGAGTAGTCTACCTTGGACTATGGGTCCATATCAGTAGCTAGATGGTTGTCTTCTCCACCATGTGCTTCATGTTTAGATCTCATGAGCTGCCCTACATGATTGAGATCACCGTTATGTAATACTATGATGTTGGTTTGTTGGGATCCGATGAATATTGGTGTTTATGATTAAGTTGTTGTACTGAATTATATCTTTTGTTATCTCTATGTTGTTTATGATCTTGCATGCTCTCCGTTGTTAGTAGCTATCTTGGCCGAGTAGTTGCTAGTGACTCCAAGAGGGGGTATTTATGCTCGATAGTGGGTTCATGTCTCTATTTCACCTGGGGGAGTGACAGAAACCTCTAAGGTGGTAGATGTGCTGTTGCTACTAGGGAGAAAACAACATTCATATGCTCAAGGGCATATGCTTTGTTTACATTACACACTTTGCTTAATGCAATTATCTGTTGTTCGCAACTTAATACTTTTGGGGTGTTCGGATGATATCCCCGAGGGTGGATTATTAGTCATAGATGCAGTTGGATGGCGGTCTATGTATTTTGTTGTAATGCCCAGAGTGAATCTCATAGTGATCTTCTTGACATATCACGTTATCTTTATTCTATCAATTGCCCAACTGTAATTTGTTTACCCAGCATGTTATTTATCTATGGAGAGACACCACTAGTGAACTATGGACCCCGGTCCTATTTTAATCATATTGCAATCACCTATTTACTTTTCCCATACTGTTTACTTTACTCGCATATTACTACTGTTTTCCACTCGATACACTCATAACCTTTGTTTCAAGCAAACCGGTGAGATTGACAACCTCATCGCAAGTTGGGAACAAAGTATTTGTCTGTGTGTGTGCAGGTTCCACAAACACCTTCAGTTGTCACTGTCTCCCTTCTCCTGAACGATATTAAACCTTGGTCTCTTAACTGAGGGAAAACTTGCTGCTGCACTCATCATACCATCCTCTTGGGGTTCCCAACGGGCTGGTCATTCACCACGCACAAGGACTGCCTGTTGCCACATTTATCAAAGGCATCAGCACTTTTTCTGGCGCCGTTGCCGGGGAAGGAAGAGAAGACTTCTGCGAGGGGAGTTCTTCGCACACACATTCTTTACTTTGTTATTTGTTTTGCTTTACTTTATTTTATTTTACCTGCATTGTTTTATATCAAAAACCCAAAAAAAATAGAATCCTTGGTAGGTGTTATTTCTTTACTTTAGTTTATCATGTTGTTCCCTGAGTTCATTCTGGAGGACCTCTCTGTAGGGAGTGGTTCGATTATTGGTAAAAGTAATATTGAGGAGTTCTTTAATCACATTAGTATGCATAAGGAAGTTGAGGAAAAGTCTTTGGTTGAGTTAGCTCCTAGCTATGAAGTTGCTTCTTCTCATTTAGTTCACATGTTGGAAGCTAGGTTTGCTAGTCTTAATCCTTTTATGCAATATATGTTCCTTAAGCTTCATAAAATTGAGGATCCCGAAAAGAAAGCTTTTATCTTAGAAACCTTGCGCGCAGAATTTAGAGATGTTGCAATTGAGGCTAGGAAAGTTTTTAAGAAGTTTAATAAGCTTGGCTCGCCTGCTGAAATTGTTGGTACACCCAACGAAGATTCTAGGATGCCAATACCTTGTAAACTTGTAGGAATTCATGATGCCTTGGAAACAAATTTTAGTTGGATTTGCCCTGAAAATCTTTTTGATGAAAATAGTGTACCAAGGCGTGACTACAAGGGGTACTCAAAACCTCAATTGGATAGTATTCATTTCTTTGTTCCTATGGATCCTAGCACTTCATCTCTTGATATTACTTGATTCGCAATTTTCTGCGCCTAGCTCAAAGGCGTTAAAGAAAAGCACTCTTGGGAGATAACCCAATGTTTACTTTCAGTACTTTTTCTTTTATTTGAGTCTTAGAAGTCATTACTACTATAATGACCGCTCTTTATCTTGTTTATTTCGTTTTTGTGCCAAGAGAAGCCTCTAATTTGAGTGAGGTAAAGATTTGGGGTTATTGCTGTCCTGAAACTGTTTTCGGTGCTGCACCGTAAAAATTCGTGAAAATTCTCTGTATATCTTTTGGACCTGCGATTTCTTGTGCTTATGCCCCAGGTTATATCCAAACTTTTCTTAGTTGAACACTTTTTGATTTGAGCAACGGAAAATCCCTCAAAAATTCGTCCATTATCAGCTGTTCAGTTTTGACAGATTTCTGCCAATATTTGTTTTTGCCACTTTATCGCTTTCTTTTGAGTTCTTTTTGATCACGGAACTCTTGTGGAAGTTGCTACAGTAGTATATACTTTATATGTGGTGGTTTTGGGTTGAAACCTGAAGCTAAAAGAGGTTGAATATATTTTATGCTTACACTAATGTTGCTAATAGAATTGTGTTTAGTTTTGTATGAAGGAAGTTTTCAAGTGTAGGGATTGGAGAATGATGAGATGAGTTGAAGAATGGACAAAAGCTCAAGCTTGGGGATGCCCATGCATCACCCCAAGAAATATCCAAGAAGTACAAGCGTCAAGCTTGGGGATGCCCCCGAGGCACCCCTTCTTCATCGGCAAAAATCAGGTCACCTTTCAAAACACTATATTTTTATTGCTTCATGCACTATGTGTTTTTCTTGGAGCGTCAGTTGTTTTAGTTTTCTTAGTTTTTTTAGTTTGTTTGTTTGCTGCAATAAATGGTTGGACCCCAACAAATTTCC
Organism: Dactylis glomerata; assembly: GCA_007115705.1. Classification (NCBI taxonomy): domain Eukaryota; kingdom Viridiplantae; phylum Streptophyta; class Magnoliopsida; order Poales; family Poaceae; genus Dactylis; species Dactylis glomerata. The sequence goes on from QXEO01000306.1 coordinate 1,063,237, forward strand.
TTTGGAGGAGATGTACTCGTTTTCATTTGCAAAGAACGCTCTAGTTTTCATTCTTATTAATCGAGCATTCTAGTTTTTCCGCTACTGCTTTTGGTTTTCGTTTTCGCCTTGATATGCATTCAGATTTTGTCATATCTTTTCATCAAGGTGTATTTTTGCCTCTGATCTTCATTGGTTTTCATCAAAAGAGGTTGTTATAAAAATTTCAAATGGTGTTGGAAAAGAGAAAAAGCTTTGTGCAAAATAGTGGTACAAGAAGGAGCTTGTGTAGACTGCGGCTTAGGCTTTTTCATGTCATGCTAGATGTCTTTTTGATAGTATGCTTAGTGGTTTTGCTGTAGCATGACTTGTCTCAAATAACTGAGATTGCTTAATGAGCCTTTGAAAAAAATCATGCGTTGTTTTTATTGTATGGAATCATTATTTCGGTTTTCTCCTTGATGCTTTATTTGGGTTGACTTGGCGCATGCTCACACATGTTAGACTCTTCCAAAGTCGCCATTAGCCTTCATGATCATTTAGTTTTTGACTTTTGATGCCATCGTATGCTTCTTTTAATGTCGCTTTGTCGCTTTGCATGATTATGGCCATTACTGCTCTCTTAGTTGGTCGCTCCCAGTCTTTTGCTAGCCCTCACCTTGTACTGAGTATGAGCTCTACTCGTGCATCCAACTCCTAAAAGCCAAGTTTGCCATTGTGTCCACTATAAATTCCTATACATGGTATTTGTAAGCCATTCCAAAGTAAAATTTTCGTGTGCTACCTTTCAAAAACCTTCAAAATACTTCTCATTTTGTGACACTGTTTTCAGCTCATGGGGACGTAGTGGTCAGATTTGCTATCTTCCATATTGTTTATTCCAAAAAGAAAAAAAATAGGAAAAAATAGAAAAAAGGCACTCCTCCAAGAATGTGAATGTTGGTGGGCACCCGATGGAATCGGTTAGCCATGGTATGTGAAAGGAAAAGGTGGGGAGGAGTGCCAAGTTTTATAAAAAGAGCACCAAAGTGCCAATCTCTCTCTCAAAAACTTGCTTTATTTTTTGTATGGAAGATAGTAAGAACCCCATTGCCAGTCGTTGACAAAGACAACCACCTCTCAAAATCAAGTTTTATCTCTATTTTACAAATGAAAAGCTCTAGCACATGTTTAAATCACTGCTTCCCTCTGCGAAGGGCCTTTCTTTTACTTTTATGTTGAGTCACCACCTTCTTTCTTTATGCACCATTAAGAGAGCATAGTTGTCATTCTTAGTGTGATATGCATTGTCCCAAGGTTCATTGATTGACTCATATTGTTGGTTTCAGTTGTTCTTAAATTATTTGTATCTAGTCGCCCTCTTAAACTTTGAGGTGTCCTATGCATTTATGTTTTGCTCTCTTTGAAGGACAAGCTGAAAACCATTTGCATGTTTTCCTTATGATTTGAACACACGTTTGACTTTCATTGTTTCATTATCATGATCTTTTGTTTGTGTTCATTTACATGTTTACAACATGGTTGCTAAGTTCTTATTGTCATGATTATATCTTTCATGCCCATGTTTTAAGTTCTATTGATCCCAGCTCACCAATGCTTACATATATGATCAAGATTGTGTAGGTGCATGTCACCTCAAAAATTATTCTTTTGTTATCACTTACCTACTCGAGGACGAGCAGGAGTTAAGCTTGGGGATGCTTGATACGTCTCAAACGTATCTATAATTTTTGATGCTCCATGCTTTGTTTTACACCATTTGCCTATTGTTTCGTTACACTTAGTGGCATTTTTATGCATTTTCCGGAACTAACCTATTAACGAAGTGCCACGGTGCCAGTTTCCTGTTTTCTGCTGTTTTTGTGTTTCAGAAGTGATACACAGGAAATATTCTCGGAATTGGACGAAACAAGTTCCTGAAGTCATATTTCACCGGGGAGCTCCCAAACATCCGAAGACCTGACGAAGGGGGGCCACGAGGCCCCCACACACAGGGGCGGCGCGGCCTGGCCCCTGGCCGCGCCACCCCCGTGTGAGGCCCCGTGGCTCCACCTCTGACAGCCCCCTTTCGCCTACATATACCCCCTGATGAGAAAAACCTAAGGGCCCGATCAGTTTTCCAGAATACATCGCGATCCGCCGCCGCCGTCGACCCGAATCGGGAGGGTCCAGAAGCTCTTCCCGGCACCCTGCCGGAGAGGGGAATCGCCACCGGAGGTCTCCTTCATCGCCATGATTGCCTCCGGAGCGATGAGTGAGTAGTCTACCTTGGACCATGGGTCCATATCAGTAGCTAGATGGTTGTCTTCTCCACCATGTGCTTCATGTTTATATCTCATGAGCTGCCCTACATGATTGAGATCACCGTTATGTAATACTATGATGTTGGTTTGTTGGGATCCGATGAATATTGGTGTTTATGATTAAGTTGCTGTACTGAATTATATCTTTTGTTATCTCTATGTTGTTTATGATCTTGCATGCTCTCCGTTGTTAGTAGCTATCTTGGCCGAGTAGTTGCTAGTGACTCCAAGAGGGGGTATTTATGCTCGATAGTGGGTTCATGTCTCTATTTCACCTGGGGGAGTGACAGAAACCTCTAAGGTGGTAGATGTGCTGTTGCTACTAGGGAGAAAACAACATTCATATGCTCAAGGGCATATGCTTTGTTTACATTACACACTTTGCTTAATGCAATTATCTGTTGTTCGCAACTTAATACTTTTGGGGTGTTCGGATGATATCCCCGAGGGTGGATTATTAGTCATAGATGCAGTTGGATGGCGGTCTATGTATTTTGTTGTAATGCCCAGAGTGAATCTCATAGTGATCTTCTTGACATATCACGTTATCTTTATTCTATCAATTGCCCAACTCTAATTTGTTTACCCAGCATGTTATTTATCTATGGAGAGACACCACTAGTGAACTGTGGACCCCGGTCCTATTTTAATCATATTGCAATCACCTGTTTACTTTTCCCGTACTGTTTACTTTACTCGCATATTACTACTGTTTTCCACTCGATACACTCATAACCTTTGTTTCAAGCAAACCGGTGAGATTGACAACCTCATCGCAAGTTGGGAACAAAGTATTTGTCTGTGTGTGTGCAGGTTCCACAAACACCTTCAGTTGTCACTGTCTCCCTTCTCCTGAACGATATTAAACCTTGGTCTCTTAACTGAGGGAAAACTTGCTGCTGCACTCATCATACCTTCCTCTTGGGGTTCCCAACGGGCTGGTCATTCACCACGCACAAGGACTGCCTGTTGCCACATTTATCAAAGACATCAACCCTCCCGATCTTCGGGTCGATGGCGGCGGCGGATCGCGATGTATTCTAGAAATCTGATTGGGTACTTAGGTTTTTTCCATCGGGGGTCTTTATAGGTGAAGGGGTGATGTCAGAGGAGGAGCCAGGCGCCCTCACACGGGGTCCGCACGGCCAGGGGCCTGGCCACGCCACCCCTGCGTGTGGGGCCCTGGTGGCCCCCCTCCTACTCTTCTTCGGATCTTTGGAAGCTTCCGGGTAAAATAAGACTTCAGGAACTTGTTTCGTCCAATTCTGAGAATATTTCCTGTGTATCACTTGTGAAACACAAAAACAACAGAAAACAGGAAACTGGCACTGTGGCAACTTGTTAATAGGTTAATTCCAGAAAATGCATAAAAGTGCCACGAAGTGTAACAAAACAATAGGCAAATGGTGTAAAAACAAGCATGGAGCATCAAAAATTATAGATACGTTGGAGACGTATCAAGCATTTGCGTGTTAGTGCTGCTACATCTGAATTTATAGATTTTGCTTCTATCTGGTGGTCTAAACATTGTAGAGTCAATCATGCTAATATTCCTGCTACTTGGCTTGGTCTAAAACATGCCATGCGTACTCGTTTTGTACCTCCACATTATCAACGGGACTTGCTTAAAAAATTAGCTCGTTTAGAACAAGGCAAAAATTCCGTACAAGAATATTATCAAGAGTTACAAACGGGAATGATTCGTTGTGGTATTGTAGAGGATAATGAAGCTATGCTTGCACGTTTCTTTGGTGGTTTTAATAAGGAGATTTAGCATATTTTAGACTATAAGGAGTACAACACTATTACTCATTTATTTCATCTTGCTTGCAAAGCTGAACTTGAAGTGCAGAATCGTCAACCATCATGGAGAAGAGCTAATAATTCTGCAGGTTGTACTTCTTTATGGTCTGTGCGCCAATCAGCTCCACCTTCTCGTGGGGATGCACCAGTCCCTTCCACCTCCAAGTATACCACGCCTACATCAAGAACACCACCTGTTCCTGCTCCATCACCATCTGCTGGTCCGACACAGAGTTCTTCTTCCATGGCCTCCACGGGGAAGACTCGCGACATTCAATATCACAAATGTTTTGGGTTTGGTCACGTTGAAAAAGAATGCAGAACCAAACGTGTGATGATAGTGCTTGAAGATGGCGAATATGACTCTACGATTGATTTTGATGATGATACATTGGCCCTTATTGCTGCACGTGATGGTGCCAATTCTGCTTCTGACAAGGAGATGGAGGTAATGGGAGCTAAAACTGCTGATCAATACAAGAGTTTAGTTGCACAACGTGTCTTGAGTGTGCAATTGAGCAAGGCTAAGCAGGATCAACGCCATAATTTGTTTCAAACAAGAGGCATTGTTAAGGAGAGAGCTATACGGATCATTATTGATGGAGGGAGTTGTAACAATCTGGCTAGTATTGACATGGTGGAGAAGCTTGCTCTCCCCACATGACAACGACCTCATCCCTATTACATTCAATGGTTTGAGAGTTCCCGTAAGCTCAAGGTAACAAGAACTGCACGCGTGCATTTTACTATTGGTACCTATTCAGATTTTGTTGATTGTGATGTTGTACCTATACAAGCTTGTTCTTTGTTACTTGGTAGACCATGGCAATTTGATAGAGAATTTGTACATAATGGTAAAACTAATCAGTATTCTCTTACACATGCTGGCAACAAAATTGGACTTAAACCCATGACTCCGGAACAAATTTTGAAAGATGATCTTGCTAGAGCTAGTAGATTAAAAAACGAGGACAAACATAAGAGTGAGAATCAGATTATTGCTGCAGATTTTGTACCCCCTAAGCATTCTTCTAAATCTGATTCTAACCATGTAACTGAAATTCGTTTGAAGAATCCTTGTTTACTTGCTAGCAAATCTGATCTTGCTAAAATTGATGTGACTATTACTCCATGCTATGCCATTGTTTGCAAAGAAGTTCTGTTTTCATTTGAGGATATGCCTCCTTCTTTGCCACCTGCGGTTGCTAACCTTTTGCAGGAATACATGGATGTTTTCCACAAGATGTTCCACCTGAACTTCCACCTATTCGTGGGATAGAACACCAAATTGATTTGATTCCAGGAGCCTCGCTGCCCAACCGTGTGCCATATCGCACCAATCCTGAAGAAGCAAAAGAGATCCAACGACAAATCCAGAGTTTATTGGACAAAGGTTATATTCGTGAGTCTCTTAGTCCATGCGCTATTCCTATTATTATAGTACCTAAGAAAGATGGTTCTTTATGCATGTGTACTGATTGTCGAGCTATTAATAATATTACCATTTGATATCGTCACCCTATACCTCGTTTGGATGACATGCTGGATGAGTTGAGTGGTTCTGTTATGTTCTCTAAAGTTGATTTGCGTAGTGGTTACCACCAAATTCGTATGCAATTAGGAGATGAATGGAAAACAGCTTTGAAAACTAAGTTCGGTTTATATGAGTGGTTAGTAATGCCATTTGGTTTAACTAAAGCACCTAGTACCTTTATGAGACTGATGAACGAAGTTTTATGTGCTTTTATTGGTCGTTTTATTGTGGTATATTTTGATGGCATTCTCATATATAGCAAATCTTTAGAGGACCATTTGGATCATTTACGTGCTGTTTTCAATGCTTTACGTGATGCACGTTTGTATGGTAATCTTGAGAAGTGCACTTTTTACACAAATAGAGTTGCTTTTCTTGGTTATGTTGTTACAGAACAGGGAATTGAAGTTGATCTAGGCAAGATTGAAGCTATTGAGAATTGGTCGCAGCCCAAGATGGTAACACAAGTAAGGAGTTTTCTTGGTCTCACTGGGATTTATAGGCACTTTGTCAAAGATTTTGGTTCCATTGCTGCGCCATTGAATGAGCTCACAAAGAAGGATGTGCCCTTTGTTTGGGGCGATGCACAATAAGAGGCATTCATGATACTGAAAGATAAGTTAACACATGCTCCATTACTCCAACTTCCTGATTTTAATAAGACGTTTGAACTTGAATGTGATGCTAGTGGAATTGGTTTGGGAGGTGTGTTATTACAAGAGGGCGAACCTGTAGCATATTTTAGTGAAAAATTGAGTGGGCCTAGTCTAAACTATTCTACTTATGATAAAGAATTATATGCACTGGTTCAGACATTAGAAACTTGGCAATATTATCTATGGCCTAAAGAATTTGTTATACATTCTGATCATGAATCTTTGAAGCATATTCGTAGTCAAGCAAAATTGAATCGTCGCCATGCAAAGTGGGTTAAATTTATTGAATCTTTTACTTATGTTATCAAACACAAAAAGGGTAAAGATAATGTTATTGCTGATGCTTTATCGCGCTGCTATACTATGCTATCTCAGCTTGACTTCAAAATTTTTGGGTTGAAAACTATAAAGGAACAATACTTGCATGATGCTGAATTTAAAGATGTGTTGCAGAATTGTAGAGATGGTAGAACATGGAACAAATTCATCCTTAATGATGGATTTGTGTTCCGTGCTAACAAACTATGCATCCCCGATGGTTCCGTTCGTCTTTTGTTATTATAGGAGGTGCATGGAGGAGGATTAATGGGACACTTTGGTGTCAAGAACACGGAGGATGTTCTTGCTGAAGAGTTTCGCAGCATAGTAAATCAAAAAATTTCCTACGGATGCGAACAAGAAAGCCAAGATCTAATCTAGGAGATGTAATCAATGAGAGAGGTAGATGAGATCTTCATACCCTTGAAGAAATCGCACAGCGGAAACGTTCAACAGAACGTGGATGATGTAGTCGTACTAGCCATCTCCTCCCTGCGATCCGATCCGATCCAACACCGCAAGTGGCGGCGCCTCCGAGAGATGCACACGTACGGTGCAACGACGTCTCCTCCTTCCTTGGTCCAGCAAGTATGGTGGAGAGATAGATTGGATCAGCAGCACGACGGCGTGGTGCTTATGGTGGAGAGTTTCTACAGCAGGGCTTCGCCTACGTGTAGTCGCGAGAGAGAGATTGGAGGGCAGCAGTTGGGCCGGTGGCTAGGGTTTCAGGTTAGCATGCCCAAGCCCTCTCCACCCCTTTATATAGGTCAAGGAGGGTGTCCAAGGGGGCTGCCTTAGCCTCCAAGAAAACTCTAGGGCTAACTTGTCCCACAAGTTTCCTTTTCCTTAGCCCTTAAGAAAACTCTAGGGCTAACTTGTCCCACAAGTTTCCTTTTCCTTAGCCCTTAAGAAAGCATGTGGGCCCCACCATGGAGCCCTCCGGAAAAGTCCAGTTTCCCTTTGCCTTCTATTTAAGAAAGCATGTGGGCCCCACCATGGAGCCCTCCGGAAAAGTCCAGTTTCCCTTTGCCTTCCATTATGTGAATCTTATTCATCAGAAAAGTTCAGTTTCCCTTTCTCTTCCATTATATGAATCTTATTCACCGGAAAAGTTCAGTTTCCCTTTCTCTTCCATTATATGAATCTTATTCACCGGACCATTCCGGAACCTCTCGTGATGTCCTGGATCTCATCCGAAACTCCGACCATAAACTCATAAACCAATTATCCATTCTATCCTAGCGTCGATGCACGTTAAGTGTGTGACCCTACGGGTTCGAGAATATGCAGACATGATCTTCTATCAATAATCAACAGCGGGATCTGGAAACCCATATTGACTCCCACATATTCATCGATGATCATATCGGATGAACCACGATGCCAGGATTCAATTAATCCCGTATATGTATTCCCTTTGTCACACGATATTTTACTTGCCCGAGATTTGATCGTCGGTATCGGCATACCTAGTTCAATCTCGTTCACAGCAAGTACTTTACTCGTTCCGTAATCCAATATCACTTTGTGATTAACTCCTTAACCACGTGCTTGCAAGCGGTGTTGATATCGATTACCGAGTGGGCCCAAAGTATATCTCTCCGACTTGGGAGGGACAAATTCCATCTCGATACATATAACCCAACAAGTACTTTCCGATCACCTGAGAGACACCTTTATGATCACCCTCTCATAGGATGACGTTTGATGACCTCAAAGCTTTCTTTCAATACCAGGGAGTTGTATTATCTCATGGTCTAAGGAATACAATACTTGACATAGGAAAAAGCTTCGCAAAGATGAACACAATGACACGATCTAATTGCTCTGCTTTATTTGGGTCTGTCCATCACATCATTCTCCTAATGACATGATCTCATTATTAATTGACAACTCATGTCTATGGTTAGGAAACCTTAACCATCATTAATCAATGAGCTAGTCTAGTAGAGGCATACTAGGGACACAGTGTTGTTCATAAACCACACAAGTATTAATGTTTCCGCTTAATACAATTATAGCATGGAGTATAAACATTATCATGAACAAGAAATATGATAATAACAATATTATTATTGCCTCTAGGGCATATTTCCTTCAGTCTCCCACTTGCACTAGAGTCAATAATCTAGTTAATACTTGCGTATCCAACACCTATGGCATTCCGGTGTTACTCATACGCGTTGCACGTGGTAAACCTTATCTACGGGTCTGACACTTTCAGGTCCGTTTGTATTTGCATATTCCTTTTGCGTCAGCACGCATTACTCATCTTGTATGAGATGGCATCATATAAACTTGGTCTTCTGGTGAGACCTTTGTTTCTTGGCCGAGACTATGTTGTCACTATTGTCATACAATAGAACTACATAGTACTAGCACACTTTTAAAAAATAGCGATATCCACCGTGCGTCGAAATACTCATTGGTCTGCACACATCGGTATATATGATTTCCAATAAGTCCGTTGCTCGCTCCATTATTTCGGAGAACAAGGTTTTGATCATCTTGCCCATGGGGCATGGCTCGCACATGTCAAATGATTCAAAATCAAGAGACTCCAAAAGTCCATCAGAATGGAGTTTCTTCATGCATTTTACGCCAATATGACCTAGACGACAGTGCCACAAAGAAGTTGGATCATCACTATCTACTTTGCATCTTTTATGCCGCTTCTAAAGCGATTATATACTTAGCCCTCGTTGCAGTGTCCGCCACAATATTAACATTGGAACTCATCCAAGTCATCATGGAACTTTCTTCCATATTATTATGCCACCTTCTAATTCAAAACAAATAGCTTAAAAATGAGATAAAATTTTACTTGTATGTGTGACAAAGCCAATGTAACTCATTGCAATGAACCATTTGTCACTTCTGCATATAGAACATATTCTTAGTTCTTCTAAAGTACATAAGAATATTCTTACTATTGTCCAATCATCATCATATGAATGCTCGTAACCTTTCAGTGCATTGGACATATCTGGATCTACATATCATGGAACACAAGATTTGATGAAATCATTCTTGCGGTTTCATTCATCAATTGTCAAAACAATTAATTCTTGCTCCAACCTCTTCCATGCAATAAGAACCGTTCTTATTGTTTCCATATTGAACAAATTCAATATTTCATATATGTACTCTACAAAACTATATTAATGCCTCAATCTATCTGCATAGACATTGATGCTTAATATTCTGGTTTTGCCTAAGTCTTTCATCAAAAATCTAATTTTAATGAAATCTTTATAATATCAAGAAAAACACATAATTTCCAATGACCAATATGTCATCCACATAAAGCATTAGAAATATGTCTTAGCGCTCCCACTTACTTTCTTGTAAATACAAGCATCTTCAAATATCTTGATGAAATTAACACTTTAACATTTTCATCATTGAAGATTCCAACTTCGCTATGCTTACTTCTACCATAGAAGTTTGCATACATATCTAGCAACCTTTGAATCAACAAAACCCATTGGATCGTGTCAGGTACACATCCTTGGTGTGCATTCCGGTAGAGGAACGTTGTTTTGTTTATTCAACTATCATATCTCAATATGTAATTGTTGCTAGAAAAATCCATATGACGAAGTCAGGGCCCATCATCGCTTCTTTGTATATTGTTGGTTACTATTATCTAATAATATCTCGTCCTCAAATCTTGCTATTTGATTACGACCAACTTGGTTAAATAGGAACTTCGATGCCGTGACTACAACATATTATAAACACGTGAGCCATGAATGCAGTTGCCGCTTCCAGAACATTTTCTGGTGCTGTGCTACTCTGATCATTTTGCTCAGATTCAATAACCTCATCAAGTTCTATCTTCCTCCCACTTAAACCTTTCGCGAGAAACTCCTTCATAAGAAATTCACTTCTTTTAGTGACAATCACTATGTGTTTGGGTTCATAGTAGAAGGAATACCCATCGACATTCTTTGGGATAACTTACAAAGACTTACTAATCCAATTTTGGTAGTAAACATTTTACACATATGCCTTGCATACCAAAATTCAAGAAAAGACAACTATAACTTGTATGGTGTCATTTCAGCAGATTATGATGGTGCTCTATTCAGTGAAAAGCGATAGTCTCTAAAGCATAATCCACAAATTATATTGGTAGTTTTATATCATCATTGATCTAACCATGTCAAACAAGGTTTGATTACATCCATCAAAAACTCCATACTCCTATGGTGTTTATCACGATGCAAGTTTGTGGAACAATTCCTCTAACTCTTAGATGTTTGCTAAACTTGTAACTCAAATATTCTTCTTTATGATCCAATCATAAAACCTTGAATTTTCTTGTTACAACAATTTTCACTTTATAAATTGAACAGTTTCAATTGTTTCATACTTCTATCTCATCAAGCAGATATACCATACATCTATTCGAGTCATTGATGAAATAGAAAATACACCATGATCAACTTCACACCATGGACTACATACATCAATATGTACGATCTCCATTAAGTTAGTCGCTTGTTCTGTCCATGGCCCATGAACAGAGTTTAATCATCTTTAGGAAAAAGTCTCACAAGCGTCAATCATTTAAAAATCAATTGACTCGAAAATCTATCAATATAGAATTTCTTTCATGTTTTGTTTCCAATATGACTTAAACGGCGGTGTCATATATAAGTGAAATTCATTTTGTCTTGCGGCCTTTAGCATCAGTGTTATAAATGTCTATTTCACCAACAAGATAATAATAATCTAACCATCGATTATGGAAGACGGTAATAATTTGAACAACCATTGCTCTCATAATACCAGAACAAAATAACAATTATTAAGTTCTTAACAAATCTAGAAGGCTAGGTTTTATGCCGACGAAAAACACAATAACACATTTATTTGTTTCTCGATGCGCATTGTTACCACATTCTTTTGCTAGTTACTTAGGCCATCATAGTTCTTGTATTGTTGCTTTGTATGACATTTCATACCAACAATCTAGTATCCAATACCCAAGAATTATGTACTAGCAAAGAATTCATCTATAACATGTATATCATTTATATACCTGAGCTGGACATTTTCAGTCCTTTTCTTTTCTACCAAATACTTTTGCAGATCCTATTTAGCATTTCCTCTCAATTTAGAAGAATCTATCGACATCAATAGTGGCATCAATCATTTGACACATAGTCCAAAGGATGTTAGTCAAATACTATTAGCCTTGGATTTTGCACTTTGAAGTGGATCGCCATCATCATATGATTGGTATTCTTCCCGATTCCATTCTTTAGTATTCTTTTGGTATAGCAAAACAATTTAGCCAATACCTTTTCATTTGTCCTATCATGACATCTTTCATGATGAAACTACTATAGCTTTTAAGGACAAATGCAAGTATAATATTAGTTTCCCAAACTTTTGGGTGATCGAGATGCCTAGCATCTTCAATCTTCACATATATTCATACAATATGAGCATATGTTCTTTTACTAAATTATACTTAATCATTTTGCAAACAATCAAAGTTTTAGATATCAAATATCTTTCACTTCTTGTTAGTTTCTGAAACAATTCTTTCAGCTCCAAGATCACTTTGATTCTCAAACAATTTTGAAGATCAATTTATCATGAAGGCAAACATATGATCTTTAGATACTAAACTTGAATCATTGCTCTTAGATTAATACAACTTATTAAATCGCATGGAGCAAGTGAGGTTTGCTAAAATTTGCAATAAGACTTAATCCTTACTCTTGACATTCTAACTAAACGGTACTAGACCGTAAAGTGATAATCCAGAATTCTATAGTTCTTTTAACTCAATTAAGCTAAGTGTCGGTGGGAAACGGTGCCAAAAAACTACAACGACTTATGCAAATACATCAAGATTTAGTTCATGATAATAAGTTCAAGTTAATCAAATTACTAATGAACTCCCACTAAATTCAACATCCCTCAAAGTTGTTTAGTGAAGCATGATCCAAATTCACTACACCGAGACCGATCATCACGTGAATGATGTAGCTTTAATGGTGAACATCAACATGTTGATCATATCATCCATATGACTCATGCTTGACCTTTCGGTCCGTATGTTCCGAGGCCATGTCTGTACATGCTAGGCTCGTCAAGTCAAACCCAAGTATTTCCGCGTGTGCAAAACTGGCTTGCACCCGTTGTATGTGAACGTAGAGTTTATAGCACCCGATCATCACGAGATGCTTGAACACGACGAACTTTTGCAATGGCGCATACGAGGGGAGAACACAATTTTATCTTGATCTTTAAGTGAGGAATCATCTTATAATGCTACCAACGCGATCAAAGCAAAATAAGATACATAAAAGGATAAACATCACATGCTTATAATTTTATGTGATATGGTATAGCCAATCTCCGCGCAATGATCTCCATCTTGTGCGCGCCGGCATGATCTCCATCACTCCACCATGATTGCCTCCACCATGAATAGCAACTACAACTATTGCTAACTACTTAGCGATAAAGTAAAGCTATTACATGGCGTATAAGAAGTTGACACGCAGGTCATACACAATTATAAAGACAACCATATGGCTCCTGCCGGTTGTGAACTCATCGACATGCAAGTCGTGAAACATTACAAAACATGATCATCGCATACATCACATATATCACATCATATCTTGTGGCCATACCATATCACAAAACACTCCCTGCAAAAACAAGTTAGACGCCTCTACCTTGTTGTTGCATGTTTTACGTGGCTTATGGGAGTTACAAGCTAAGAGCGATTCTTACCTACGAGAAGCCACAATGGTGATATTATGGTTGCTAACATCCGTTGTAAATCTCATGACTACTATAGTGAGAGAAACTGGCATCCACCAGCCGCATGTGTGGAACAAGCCACACGTCAAGTGCGGAGCCGGTCTCGCGAACGAGGTCGCGTAAAGTTGGCCTGGACCACTTCGATCTCACTATCCCGCGCCATAAGAAATACACAACATAGAGGTTTGCAACAGAAAACATCAACGCCCACAACAAGCATGTTGCGTTCTACTCGTGAAACACATCTACGCATAGATCTAGCTCTGATACCACTGAAGGGTTTCGCAGCATAGTAAATCAAAAAAATTCCTACGGATGCGAACAAGAAAGCCAAGATCTAATCTAGGAGATGTAATCAACGAGAGAGGTAGATGAGATCTTCATACCCTTGAAGAAATCGCACAGCGGAAACGTTCAACAGAACGTGGATGATGTAGTCGTACTAGCCGTCTCCTCCCCGCGATCCGATCCAATCCAACACCGCAAGTGGCGGCGCCTCCGAGAGATGCACACGTACGGTGCAACGAAGTCTCCTCCTTCCTTGGTCCAGCAAGTATGGTGGAGAGATAGATTGGATCAGCAGCACGACGGCGTGGTGCTTATGGTGGAGAGTTTCTACAGCAGGGCTTCGCCTACGTGTAGTCGCGAGAGAGAGATTGGAGGGCAGCAGTTGGGCCGGTGGCTAGGGTTTCAGGTTAGCATGCCCAAGCCCTCTCCACCCCTTTATATAGGTCAAGGAGGGTGTCCAAGGGGGCTGCCTTAGCCTCCAAGAAAACTCTAGGGCTAACTTGTCCCACAAGTTTCCTTTTCCTTAGCCCTTAAGAAAACTCTAGGGCTAACTTGTCCCACAAGTTTCCTTTTCCTTAGCCCTTAAGAAAGCATGTGGGCCCCACCATGGAGCCCTCCAGAAAAGTCCAGTTTCCCTTTGCCTTCTATTTAAGAAAGCATGTGGGCCCCACCATGGAGCCCTCCGGAAAAGTCCAGTTTCCCTTTGCCTTCCATTATGTGAATCTTATTCACCGGAAAAGTTCAGTTTCCCTTTCTCTTCCATTATATGAATCTTATTCACCGGAAAAGTTCAGTTTCCCTTTCTCTTCCATTATATGAATCTTATTCACCGGACCATTCCGGAACCTCTCGTGATGTCCTGGATCTCATCCGAAACTCCGACCATAAACTCATAAACCAATTATCCATTCTATCCTAGCGTCGATGCACGTTAAGTGTGTGACCCTACGGGTTCGAGAATATGCAGACATGATCTTCTATCAATAATCAACAGCGGGATCTGGAAACCCATATTGACTCCCACATATTCATCGATGATCATATCGGATGAACCACGATGCCAGGATTCAATTAATCCCGTATATGTATTCCCTTTGTCACACGATATTTTACTTGCCCGAGATTCGATCATCGGTATCGGCATACCTAGTTCAATCTCGTTCACAGCAAGTACTTTACTCGTTCCGTAATCCAATATCACTTTGTGATTAACTCCTTAACCACCTGCTTGCAAGCGGTGTTGATATCGATTACCGAGTGGGCCCGAAGTATATCTCTCCGACTTGGGAGGGACAAATTCCATCTCGATACATACAACCCAACAAGTACTTTCCGATCACCTGAGAGACACCTTTATGATCACCCTCTCATAGGATGACGTTTGATGACCTCAAAGCTTTCTTCCAATACCAGGGAGTTGTATTATCTCATGGTCTAAGGAATACAATACTTGACATAGGAAAAAGCTTCGCAAAGATGAACACAATGACACGATCTAATTGCTCTGCTTTATTTGGGTCTGTCCATCACATCATTCTCCTAATGACATGATCTCATTATTAATTGACAACTCATGTCTATGGTTAGGAAACCTTAACCATCATTAATCAATGAGCTAGTCTAGTAGAGGCATACTAGGGACACAGTGTTGTTCATAAACCACACAAGTATTAATGTTTCCGCTTAATACAATTATAGCATGGAGTATAAACATTATCATGAACAAGAAATATGATAATAACAATATTATTATTGCCTCTAGGGCATATTTCCTTCACTTGCTGCACACTTCTTTTGGCCGCGCATGCGGCGAGATGTTGAGAGATTTGTGGCATGCTGCACTACTTGTCAAAAAGCTAAGTCTCGCCTTAATCCACATGGTTTATATATGCCTCTTCCTGTTCCTAGTGTTCCCTGGGAGGATATTTCGATGGACTTTGTTTTGGGATTACCTCGTACACAGAAGGGGAGGGATAGTATTTTTGTTGTTGTTGATCGGTTTTCTAAGATGGCACACTTTATTCCTTGTCACAAGACCGATGATGCTGCGCACATTGCTGATTTGTTTTTTCGTGATATCGTTCGTTTGCATGGTGTGCCAAATACTATTGTTTCTGATCGTGATACTAAATTTTTTAGCCACTTTTGGAGATGTTTATGGGCTAAGTTGGGGACTAAATTGCTGTTTAGTACTACATGTCATCCCCAAACTGATGGACAAACTGAAGTAGTTAATAGAACTTTATCTACCATTTTGCGGGCTATTTTAAAGAAGAACTTAAAATTGTGGGAAGAGTGTTTGCCTCATATTGAATTTGCTTATAATCGTTCACTGCATTCTACCACAAAGATGAGTCCTTTTCAAATTGTCTATGGTTTTGTTTCACATGCACCTATTGATTTGTTGCCTTTACCATCTTCAGTGCAAAATAATTTCGATGCTACACAGCGTGCTGAATTGATTTTAAAATTGCATGCAACTACTAAAGATAATATAGAACGCATGAATGTTAAGTATAAAGTTACTGGGATAGAGGACGAAACCATGTTGTGTTTGAGGTTGGTGATCTTGTTTGGTTGCATTTGCGCAAAGATCATTTTCCTGATTTGCGCAAGTCTAAATTAATGCCACGTGCTGATGGTCCTTTTAAGGTGATAGAGAAAATGGATTTCTATTTTCGTGCCCTCAGGTCATTAGATGTACTCAGTTTTCCCCAGGTCGTTAGTTTTTCCTCAGTTTTCCCCAAGCCGTTATCTGAAACCCTCAGAAGGAGCTCGGATGGGAGAATTCCCATTTAGTTGACCATTTCCATGCTGACATGTGGGGCCGCGTTGTGTGGGGCCACGTCGCGTGGGGCTGGTAGAAAGAGACCGCGTGGGACAGGATGAGACTGCGTTTGGTTGTACGTGAGAGCTCGGTTCTGTCTCTCTCGGGCCAAATTGGCATTGCCTTTTCGGAGCGCCTTTTTCCCCTCTCTCTCTCTATAACAGTTCTCTCTCTTTTCACCAAATTAGTATCAAATCTAGAGAAGCTTCTATTTCTGTCTTTCTTCAATGATTGTTGCCTTTTGGCCCTCGTTTTTTGCCCAATATGGTAACAAATCTAGTAGCAAATCTAGTAGCAAATCTAGAAGCTAGTATAGGATAAATTTACAGCAGCATAATAAATCTAGAAAACTAAGTATAATACATAAACTGCATACAATAGCCAAAAGCAGCCAATAATGATGTTAATGTTCACGACAAACTAAGCTGAAAATAATACAAGACGCAATGTATGCCCAACATGAAGATTCGGATACCCTAGGATGAATGAATCTGTTCTTCATTCATCATATATATATTCGTTGCTCCATTTTCTGGTCCGAAAGAAATATTCATTGAACTCCTTCCGTCTGTAGTATGCAGCCAATACATCCTCCAAACGGTATGGCCTTTATTCATTACCGTACTTTTCTAATCTATCCACACGTAGTGGCCACTCATCCCAGGCGTTCATATCATCAAAGTACTCTCTGATATAACCCAAATCCGCATAGTAGATGCAGCCAGGTCGAAGTGTCGGGTGCACTCTGGTGTCAACGAAGATACACCAGATATGATGGACGAAGAAGGCACGACTGCCAATGTTACTGACGGCATGGAGAGAGCGGCTCTCAGTGTCCACATGGTACACCACTATTTGACCTTCCTCCAAACAACCGCCCAACAACACAAGCAGCAGATCACCATTTGACTTCACAAGGTAGAACTTGTCATTTCCAAGTTCTGGAAATAAAAATAGTGTCTCCATGTTGACATTGCTCGCACCTTGCTCCAACTGGACATTGTTGGTGCACACTAATGTTTCGAACTCAAAATTGTTCACAGCTAGTGCATAAAATTCACCATTGAACGTGGTAATGCAACGCATAGAATGGTGCTCGATCGAAAATCTTCCTTCTCCCCAATCTTCATCTATACCCTTAGTTGGAGTGCTCTCATCGACCCAAGCAATTTCCGCCGGGTAATATGTGGAAATGAAGAGCATAGTCAGGGACTTCATTACAGTGACTGACTCCAGAATAACAGATGGCATCTGCGCCTCAAATATAGTGTTCGATGTCTTTGTGAGTGGGTTCAGAAGCCGTATCTTGTGCGGCTTGTTCTTTTGGGCAAGCACGATGATGCCACGGCAAAAGCTGACAAAGTAGTATCTAAAATATATGGTATTGATGAAGATAACATTCAACACTAAGATGTTTACGATTGGAAATAAAAGGATTAAGTCTATAGATATGGAGGAATTTGAACCTTGCATGAACTTCCGTTAGATCGATGGTGACATAGTGGGATGTGCAGAGGTGGAGGAAGGAAAACTCAGCAGCGCGTGGAAGGGCGTGCTCTACCATGATCCATTCGTGCAGGTGCATGTCGGGCTCAGGTAAATCTGAGCGCCAATTAGTACAAACTTGCCTCAAAGCAGAGTAGGTGTCCATGTACTCCTTGTTCGCCAGTAAGCAGGCGCTGATCTTGTGAAGTGGTCCATCAGCCCTGAGAGAGGCCCAGTTCACAGAGGCGCCACGCCTGGATGCGCCGCCCTCAGAGGCGACGGGCTCGGCGGCGACGGCCTCGGATGCGACGGGCTCGGCGGCGATGTACTCGAATGCGACAGGCTCGGAGGCGATGGGCTCGGGGGCGATGGCCACCGGTGCATTCTTCTTCTCCATCGCCGGTAGGGGAGGGCATGTAGGGCGGCTGGGTTTTTTTGGAGAAGGTGATGGGACGTGAGAGGCGTGGTTGCGTGCGTGAGTTATAATGAGACTGTGTGCAGAGGGAGGGAGAGAGGGGCTCTGTACTGGCAAAGTGATGGTTCGTCTCAGCAGTTGACGTTTGGTCTCAACATGCGCACCGCGCGGCTAACCGCTGCTCACCACGATACGCGTCCGTGGGACTACACGTCAGCACCGTTATGTGTACTCAGTTCTACCCTCGAGTCTCACACTGGAAAAATATCTATACTCAGTTTTCCTCTCGAGTACTAATACTGGCTAGTGCAATATACTCAGTTTTACCCTCAAGTGACTAGTCAACAGAGAGTCAACAGATGGGATTAAGCCATCTAATTGAGTCATTTCATGCGCAAAAAAATTCAAAAAAATAAAATCATAGTGCCTCCTACTCATGGAGTCTTGTTACGTGACCTGCCACGTAGGAAATCAAAACAATCATATATAAATCAAGTTTTCACACAAATGGCCACTTCTGAAATTACTAGTAGCTATGAAGCCTCATGGCTTTCCACTCAAACCCCTTCTCAAAACATTTATACCCAAAACATAGTTTGTCTGAATGAGGCCATATTTTTTACACTCATGTATATTTGAATTGCTAATACTTTGAGATAGGCCAACCTGGGTTTCATTGTACAAAACATATGTTTTTCTTTTTCTAAATCTCTTATTTGAATTCCTTAGCCTGTTTACTATTTACTTGCCCTTGTATCCTTGATACTACTCAGTTTTACCCTCTCCTTTCTCACAGAAGCCCAAACTTGGCCTGATTGGCCGAGCTATTGTCACACGGATCATGCCCACCTACCGTCAATCCTTTGATCTAACGGGCAGGATCGTGCCACCCTCTCTCTATCTGTCGGTGGCAAACTACTACCCCTCTATGTATGCTAAATGATGAGTTTGCCACCGGATTCAACAAGTTGGGTAATCACGAATTTCTTGTAGGCATTACTTTTCATGGTAAAATGATAAACTATCACAAATTTCCATTTCTTGCAGGCTTTACTTTTCATGGTAAAATGATGAACTACCACGAATTTCCATTTCTTTTAGGTATTACTTTTCACTAGTCATTAACCCGTGCACCTGCACGGGCTTGTTTCTCTATTTTGTAGCAAATACTAAATATTTCTAGATTTATTACACAAATATATTTAAACTTAAAGTTCAATATATATTTAATTTTTTGAATTTTGCATATGAAATATATGTACTAAAACATATAATAGTTTTGTGTTGTTTTTGGAATAATATCATCGAACATGAGGATGAAGAGAGTGACACCAAATTGAAAATTGATCAGTTCTCCAATTTATAATAACCAAACTTTGTACTGATATTGTTTTTCTTTCTCACAAATTTACTCATTAATAGAAAAATGAAATTGAAACGTCAATTAGAAGTGAAAAATAAGTTTTGGAGTTTGTATATTCTGTGGCAATTGTGTTGAGTAGATGCTTCTTCTGCACTATCTGAACATTAATCATGTCCATGAGAACTTGCGAAGCAAGTGAAATGCCCTTAACTTATCTCGATCATCTATGTCTTCGGCAGATGAAACATCAATTTTCTCTCATCATGCGCTAGCAGGAGATCTCAACGCATTTCTCCTTCATATGTACCACCTAAAAACAGGTCATGTACAGATTATGGCGAACATTGGTATGCATTAATCAGACTAATAGGTGCACTGTTTGGTTGAGAGAGTTCTGGGGTATCTGCCATTTGTTATAAGGTATAAATCCTAGATATCTTGGCAGAAGAGAAGAAATAACTAAAGGATTATATTTTACATTTTCCTTAGTTCTAATTGAAGCATACTTTGATTTCACCATCATTAAATGATACATTTGTTTTTCTTTCTATTTCTAGAATATTCAAATATATTTTAGTCTGTAAGGGCGATGACGCATTCCCCTGGATAGTTTGACATAGATAATGGAACATTATACCACATAGCCAAACATAATACCTTGTGAAATAATGTATCATGGGGCACAATGTCAAGAGTAAACGCCAATAATTCCACAAAGTAACAACACACTTGCAAGGTGTGCTATCGATTGATGCAGGATGTATGTCATGATTTAGTTCAGTTCTTAGTGTTTTTCAGATTTCCATATCTCCAAGGTAGCCCTATGAATTCATGCAGGATGTACATCCATCTTGGTGTAGATAATTGCTATAGATCTGACGTTTCTTGTATAATTTATGTTCGACTCCTCATATCAAACCGTCTACATGGCTGGCTTGAGCAAGGGATACAATCAGATTTTGTAATCATCAATTTATGAAACAGGAAAATGTCTGATGTACACCAATCTCGCTCACGTTAAACAACCACTCACCATAAACCTAATGTATTTCAGGTTAGGCACACATTTACTAAAAACCTTTAGAGCGGCAAAAAATTACAGAAAAAGACAAAACTACAGAAAAAATGGAAGTGAGATACCATAGAGAATATGGAAGCGATACAATCTTGACATCATATGGGTCTCTCGTCATGCAGCAGTCGTGTATGGCGCTTCTCCTATTCGGAGCAAAATAGGCATATAACATTAGAAATCGACTTAAAAATCTTTTAAATCTTTATAAAAAATCTGTAGATATAAATACTATTTGAGCCAAAAATATATTCTTTACCTGAATGATTACTTGGGATTGTTAGGATACAACGTGATCTATAAACGGAAAGGGGAAGCAATCCTTTTTTAACCGGCCGAATCATGTATGTCCGTCGGAGAGAAATAAATCAAGAGCGGATGAAGAAGTTCCTTGCTAGCATTTGTTAGTCTCAACCGCTGCTGAGTAGTACTCACTGCGTGTCATTAACATGCACCTTCTGTTCCTGCACAACAACAGCCAACCACCATCGCCTTGCGTAAATGGGATGTACTGACACTAATGCCTATAAGAACTGGAGTGGGAATTACCTGCGGTGCGGCGTACATCAGGATGGATATTACGGCAGCACTGGGAGGCTGCCGACAACGTGCAGAGGATACGTGGAGAGCGACTAATCGAGGATGTGGTGGACATCCGATCAACAGGAAAGTGGAGGAGGACTCCTGTGGCGAGGGAGTTGACGGCAGCCGGCGCAGGTGATGGAGTAGATGGAGAAACGATGGCGGTGAAAGCCCATGCGATGGCGAGAAATAGATCTCTATTGAAAGGGCCAACCTAGGAGCAGATGCCGTTCAGACTTTTTCAATCAAAGAACGGGGAGAGACCATGGAGACGACGACTCACGCGTGGGATGGAACAGGTCGCGTCTCATTATTCATCCAACGGATGCGGACGCGGCAAACATTAATCAGACGGTTAGATATTCTTTACGTCTAGGATTAACGTGGTGCTTCCTACGGTGCCTCCAATTAATAAATATAAGATGGTAAAATGATAAACTATCATGAATTTCCATTTCTTGTAGGCATTACTTTTCACGTTGAAATGATAAACTATCACGAATTTCCATTTCTTGTAGGCTTTACTTTTCATGGTAAAATGATAAACTATCATGAATTTCCATTTCTTTTACTTATTACTTTTCATGGTAAAATGATAAACTATCACGAATTTCCATTTCTTGTAGGCATTACTTTTCACGTTTAAATGATAAACTATCACAAATTTCCATTTCTTGTAGGCTTTACTTTTCATGGTGAAATGATGAACTTTCACGAATTTCTATTTCTTTTAGGCATTACTTTTTTGTTGAGATATAAACCACCCCCACAACGGTCATCTCCTCCTTAATTTATTGTATAAACCCCACAACGGTCATCTCTACCTTAATTTATGATGTAAACCCCACAACGGTCATCTCTTCCTTATAAACCCCCACAACGGCCATCCCTCATGTCAATAGGTTCTGCCTCTCTCTTCTTTGTTTCTGCCTATCTCTTCTTCGTTTACATACACTTGATCCATTGTCATGGCTTCCACGTCTCGGATGCCGACTAGAAGGGGAAGGGGAAGGGAAAGGGGCGGCCGGGGTGGTGGATCATCATCATTGCCACCACCACCGTCAACACTGCCATTGATTATAGAGGAGTTCTTCATCACCATCTATGAAGACCCTTTGGCCAAGAAGGTACGTACGCGTTCCCACATATATGATGCATGTGATTAATTATGTGCATGTTCTAAAAAACCTTTAATTTCAAATGATCGGCGCTCGATCTCTTTGCAGGCACTCCCACAAAAGTTTGCGGACTATCTTGATGGCCAGGAGCCCGCAAAAGTGTACCTGCGAGCAGCTGACTGCGGTCCTCGTCTCTGGACCGTGGAGGTCCTATTTGACGGACAAGGCCGGATGTACCTCGACAAGGGCTGGGAGAATTTTGCCATCGCGCATGGTGTGGATTTCGGCTGCTTCCTACACTTCAAATATGAAGGCGATTATGTGCTCACAGTGAAGGTGTTCGACAGAACAACGTGCAGGAAGTACTACTACATGGACGACGAAGATACTGACGATGAAAGCGATGACGACGTGAAGCCATGCATCTAAGGGGATTATGACCAAGAATATATATGTAGCTTCATATGCATCGATTTATAGATCTAGCTATTTTCTATATATTATGCATGTAAAAATAATAGGGAAGCACAATTTCCACTATGATTCGAGCACCACAGCCTCCAAACGATGCCGATGCCGATATCGGCATGGTCAGAACGGGTATGCATGCTCGCCGCCACTGCTAGGTCACCGTCAGGATGCACCCTCAATCCCGTCCCCTCATTCGATTACTGACACACCAGAGATACCACCGAGGCCAATGACAAACGTACATGCTGATGCCAATGCCGAACATGCACGCCGCTGTGGGCACGGCCACACCGTCCCGCTATGCTGGATGCCACAGACCACCGCGAGGTCTTTCCCTTCGCCACCACACTCACCTAGCACCTATCTATACACGCCAGAAAGGAGAGACACTAGTTTTCTCTACATTGCTCGCGTTCGTGTCCGACACCGTCAGTCAAAGTGTTGAGGTCGTCGTCGATGTCCTCGACCATTTCGTCTCTTCTTTGCATGGTTAAATGCGTCTAGTTCATATCTATCTAATGCGTCTGGTCTCACCTCATGCAGTTCTTTGTGGACGTCGATCTCATCTCGGCACCCCGCAGGCCACCTCCTCCATGCCATCGATGTAGAGCTCCGTTTAAAAATCTAATCATACCTCTGTATTGCCCCTTGTATCAGCGTCATAGCCCACTTGTCATTCGATATACCGAAGCCCCACTCGTCCGCATTTTGGTCAGGGATACAGCGATGCTTATGGTCAAACAAAGATGGATGCTCTGACGTGTCTTTGCGGGCTCTACGTGGCCCCACTAGTTAGCAGTTAATGGTCAAAGGTGTTCAACCGTCGGGCAACTGGCCGTTCCAGCACTTGTGACGGTTTCAGACAAGGGCTTGGACAAAACTAAGGAAAAACTAAGGAGCTGGGGAAAACTGAGTACAACTAAGGACCCGAGGGCATGAAAATAGAAATCCCTAGAGAAAATCAATGATAATGCATATAAACTTGAGCTTCCTGCAGATTTTGGTACGGTAAGTCCTACATTTAACATTGTAGATTTAAAGCCTTACTTCGGTGAAGAAGATGAGATTGCGTCGAGGACGACTTCAATTCAAGAAGGGGAGCATGATGAGGACATCCCATCTATTGATACACCTGCTGCACCTACAGTGGAACACATTCAAGGACCTATCACTCAAGCTCGTGCCAAGCAACTTAACTATCAGGTACTTTCGTTTCTTTGAACTTTTTCTCACATATATGAGAATATGATGCTGCCTAAATCAGATATGTTTGTTACTCTTAGGAATGATGGACCTAGCATAGATGAGAGGGACAAGAATTGGAGCATGATCGTGTATGGAGATGGTAGCAAGCGTTTGAGGATTGAAGAAGATGCCACGAGTGAAGATTTCAGAACTTTGAAGCCACCATAATGAAGGATGAAGACTTGGACGAAATATACAAAGAACTACTTCATAAATTCGTCCATAGATAAATATGGTGCTGCATCACTTTTATTTTTGGGCTTAGGCCCATGTAATTTTCGCAGCAAATAAGATGGCCACTTTTAGGAGTCCGAATTTGAGGAGAAAAGGCCTGTTAGGGTTCCATTCGACCACCATACCCATGGCTGGTCGCACCTCTATCCTTTCCTCCTCAAATACCCCCCGTAGCCATCATTAGAACTCGGATTTTGTTTAGACTAAAGTTAGCCATTGCTGCAACTACGAGTTCGATTTCTGAGGCCAATCACCCAGAAGAAGACCGCCTATTCGGAATCCCACCTTTTGAATAAAGCATACATATTTCATCCGCAATCTTGATTGCAGTATTAGTTCTTACTTGTTCTCGATTTCAGGTAGAAATTAAGACCCTCGCTGGTCAGGCTAATCGTGCATCCGCAAGATTAGTAACTCCCGGAGATTGTCCTAGCGATTGCATTGGCGCACGAGCTTCACACGTGTAGTCGGATCGTCAAGCATGAACTCCACCCACCAAATTGACATATCAAGATCTTATCGAAAGATCGGACACATTTGCCCTATCAGGCTCGCTACTTGCTAACTGATATCCTGCTCTCTTGTTTATAATCGAATGTTGCTATCATTGTACGGAAGGCTAGGGAGCTTTTGAGTTCAAAAGTTGATCCCCTGCAGCTATTAGCTCAGCTTGCAACTTTTACCACGGATATATTACCTGGGAAGCACACTCAAAATCTTCAATAGTTCAAAAGGTTAGTGGCAAAAATACATGTATGTTCCCTTCCCTTTGTAGGCAAACTATATAAGGAATACATGCAAATCTTTTATTCTGCTGCTTAGCATAATACCACAATGTGTGTATGTACACTTATTGTAGAGATCAAGCACATAATGCTTCCCCTTCTTGGAGGGAGTTCAAGGATATATATGTTGTTTTCGAGCTGATGGAGTCGGATCTCCATCAGGTCATCAGAGCCAATGACGATCTCACAAAGGAGCATTACCAGTTTTTCCTTTACCAACTTCTCCGTGTGCTCAAGTACATCCATGTGGGTAAGTAAGTGAATTATTTGATAATCTCCTTGAACATGCTAACCCATTCATTTAGCATAATCCTTAAGTTGATCTATCAAATTGTCATTGGACTTCTGTTTGTTCTTTTGAAAGTATTTTGATGTTCTTGGCATAAGGAATTTATTTCATCGCGATCTAAAGCCCAAGAATATACTGGCCAACTCGGACTGCAAACTGAAAAATTGTGACTTTGGGCTTGCGCATGAATCATTTAATGATGCTCCTTCAGCTATATTTTGGACGGTAAGGTGCTTCTCATTGTATGCAATTACTCACATTCTCCTATATTTTCTTATTTTGGCATTGTTTTTTTCACATACATAGTAACATATATTTTCAATGTCGGGTGCCATATTTTTTTCCATCTTTTTTGGTGAACAAGTCAACAATAGGAAAATAGTAATGTGACCTTTCAGAAGAAACATTGCAAAAGTAGACAATCATAGGAAAATAGTCATGTTTAACACACATATGACTGCTTGAATTAAAACTAAACTGATGAACAGAGAGTAGGCACACTATTTTATTTTTGACGTATTATTATTCTTTTGACTTTCATTCTAATCCAGCTCGTTCCATTGTTCTGTCGTTCCCTTGGTATGCGTGCCGCTAGAACCACCTTCAAATTTTCTTTTCTTTGATGGTGCTTCTACAGTGGGATCAATGTCGCCGTCATACATGTCTCTTCTTAGCAATACCAATCTTTTCACGTGTTCCCGTGTTTCCATGTCAACACATAGGTGCGCTCTGACACCTAAGACATAAGCAAAGTAATATGAACAATTTTTTTTTATAAAACATGAAAAATATATAGCAGAAAAATAATTCATAAAAATATTGATGAGTCTTTACCGTCAAGTCCATGAAACTGAGAGGATGTTTGGCATGTTTCAATGCTTAGTGTAGTTGCAGCTGTGCTTTCAAGTGACAATGAAAATAATCTCGAAATTTTAGAAGTTTTGGCTATTAATCCTGAAATACACAAAGTAAGAAAAAAATCTTACTTGATGCTTGATCAACTTTAAGGTTGTGCGCCACAAGAATGGCATTACTTTGTTCGGCGAACAACAGAGTATGGCCGTAGAAATAAGCTTTTTCCCCATAAATACGAATAAATTGGATATTGTACCCGCTATCAACTACTGCCAGCTCTTTTACGTCGCTGGGCGCAAAAAAATCAGATTCAGCAGGTCCGACATACATGAGGACGCCCAACACACCTTAAAAAATATATCAATTAATAAGTTGTTACGAAATCTATAGATCTATAGAATATGTTAACAAAAAACTAATTACCGGTCAGCGTGCCATCCGGGAAAAAAATGTATCAGCCATAATAGAACTCCTACAAATCATAAACAAAATACTTCATTAGAATATCATATTCAATACCTAACACATCAGCCATATCGCTCATATATAGATTTAGAACCTTGTGAATATTTTTTATGACTTTGCATACCTGATTGAGACGTTGGCGATGTTCTGCTGTGATGAGTTTGGGGAGAAGACTCTGAGCAAGGCGCAGGGTGGCTTAGCTTTATAGGAGGCAGGGGGATTGGCAGATTGGCATCTTTATTAATTGAGATTTGATTGCAAATCCAATTAATAATTAATTAAGGGAGATTTGATTGATATATAATTAAAGAAATAGCACACATGGAAACTTAGGATACTCTTGTAAAAGGAAAAAATCATCACGTATTAAAAGCAAACATTAAGGGAGATTTGATTGATATATTATAATTAAAGAAATAGGACACATGGAAACTTAAGATCCTCTTGTAAAAGGAAAAAAATCATCACGTATTAAAAGCAAACATGAGTCAGCTGATTTGATGAAGGTTATATACGTAATAAAATGATTGCCAATTATCCGGTGGCCCACCCCGCAACTATCATCATCATGGTCTAATTACAAATTGAAGCATAAAATAGTTATTTATTTTTGAGCCATGTGCTGGTGCTATCTCACCATATGTTTGAGCCATAGAAAGTTGAAGTGAAGCGTATACCTGTCGCAATACATAATAGTAGTACTTTGAGCTAGCACGGATATATTGAACTGCAGAAAAGTAGACGAATCTGGCAGGAGTTGCTGCTTTCTTGACTATATTTTTGCCAAACGTTTTAAGACGGATCATGCATGTAACCGGTACATCAGGAAATACAAGCTGAATCAGTATCAATATCAATTGTAAGTTCAAAAAAACAAACCTTACATTTCCTTGACCAATCTCTTCTTTGCAGGGAGATGACTGGCCTTGTTTCATAGGACAAATATCCATGTTCTACGACCAGCGTCAAACATGTTAGTTCCACTTCTGGTTAAACCTTTCCATTTTGTCCTGTCAAACATGTTGGTTTCACTTCTGCTTCAGCTTTCATAAATTGACCTCTGTCATACATTAGAGTGAATTTTGTTCTGAACTTATACAGCCAACGGAATCTAAAGAACTGAATTAATAATTGCCTCAAATGGTACTACAGATGAATTACTTATTTACAGACAATTTTTATATCAGAAATGCGTATAAAATTTATAGCTAACAAGCAAACAAGCTATGTAAATGTGCAAATCAAACCTGCACCATGAAGGAGCCGTTCATTGTACCTTCAATATGGCAGCAGCAGGTGCTTCCTTTACTATATTTTAGCAACAATTTAAAATAGAAGTATGCATTTACACAGAAGCATAAAACGGTGGAAGAACAGTCTCATTATTTATTCAAAAACGGTGGAAGAACAGTCTCACACTAGTCGAAAAATGGACATCAATACCGGTTCCAGAGGCTCTTTTGTACCGAAAATCATACCGGTACAAAAGATTCGGGACAAAAGCCCCCCCCCCTTTGGTACCGGTTCCTTACAAACCGGTATTAAAGGGGCCTCCACGTTGGCCCCCAGGAGAGTGCAGGGCTAGGGACCTTTGATACCGGTTTGTAACACGAACCGGTACCAAAGGGTGGCTACCGTGCCGAATAAATAATTTAGGGTTTAGGGTTTTAGGTGGGGTTTAGGTATCAGACCGTTTCATCGTACGAGGATCGTGTTGATGCGCCAAAAATGCGTTTGGATTTAGGAGTACATGAAGATCAAGGTAATGCATATCAACTTGGTGCATATAATATAACACATGTAATTGCATAAGATCGCAAATTAAGTAGTACATGCATGAAGATCGATCTTCATGCATAGTGGTAATCTCCGAGGCATACTATCTATTACATGTAGCATAGTGGTACTCTCCGAGTCAAACTATATATTACATGTAGATCTTCATTCATAGTGGTACTCTGCGAAGTTAGGTATGACATCCCGAAGGAAAAATCCTGCCAATTCCTCGCCAATTGCTTTGAAGCGGTGCTCGATTGGGATCCTGTCCTGCTTTCTTGCCAACTGTAAAAGAATGAGATTCAAATGAATACATGAGCTATGTATATATATATATATATATATATATATCAAATCACAATCAAACAATTATGACTGAAACTCAGCACAAGTTATGGTAACAAAATAAATTTGTGAATATTGTTTTCATACCTCTCTATTCCTTTGATTATTCATTCTCTCGCTGACAATCATCTGGATGTACTCGCAAACATAGTATCCACATAGATTAGTCCCCTCGGGTTGTTTTGCACATTTCTGTACAAGAATATAATTCAATCAAGCAATAATCAAGTATGATAAAGGTGTGTGGACCTAGGTAGTACTACTTACTTTTTTCGCATGCCATATCAGCTTCGGTTTCCATCCACCGGTCGGATCTTCCTGGATGAACGTTTGCCATACGCTGCCCGACAAAAGAAAATGCATAAAAGATTTATTAATTTGTTGATATCAGGAAATTAACAAAAAAAACCGATAAGAATTAAAATTACTTTTTGAGCATATCAAAAGCCGACTTGTATAGTATAGGCTCTTTGGTTCGTGAGTCAAAGACTTCAACATCTCCATCGTACATTTTAATGACGATAAGAATAAAGTGGAACCTGCATACGTTTAAATATGCAGTGTTATAGATATAAGTCATCAATTAAAATTTTAACATATGGTGAGCAAAATAGAATGTGTTATAAGACAGTTACACTTACTTGAAGTTGTAAGGCCAAAGTATTATCTTTTTCTCACGTTGTCGCTTCAAAAACCTTAGCAAAGTCTCTGGTGTATCCTTGTTATAGATGGGATCTTCTATGGTTCTTTCATGCATTGTATCTGGGTCAATGAACCCAATGTCCGTGATTTCATCCCTTTTGCATTCGAGCTTCTTCGATCTGCATAATATAGCGCACAAAAGATTAAATTGAGGATAATTTATAGACAATGAATGAGCTGAGCTAAAGACTTCTCAAATTATATTAATAAATCACTTACAGACAATAGCAACTTGAAAGGAATATGCCCGAGAGGCAATAATAAAGTTGTTATTATATTATTCCGTGTTCATAATAGATGTTTATTTTTCATGCTAGAATTGTATTAATCAGAAACATTAATACTTGTGTGATTAATAAACTAAAAGGGTTCCTAGTAAAGCCTCTCTTTTATACTAGCTCGTTGATTAACTGATGATCAAGGTTTCCTAATTATGAACATTGGATGTTGTTAATAACGGGGTCATATCATTAGAAGAATGATGTGATGAACACTCACACCCATAGTACGAATAGCAATACAATCAAGTCATCAAGTTCATTGCTATATCAAACTCATGCGAAGTAGTTCTAATCCTTAGACCATGAGATCATGCTAATCACTGATACCGGAAGGGTACTTTGATGATATCAAACGTCACACCGTAATAGGGTGATTATAAAGGTTGATTTGGGTACTCTAAAAGTATTAGTTGAGGCTCATGGATCAAGAGTGGGATTTGTCCATCCGGATGATGGAAAGATATTCTCTGGGCCCTTCTCGGTGATATTGCATTGGAATAGCTTGCAAGCATGTGACTAGGTCACGGGAATGCATTATCATGGAACAAGTAAAGAGACTTGTCGGGAACGAGATCGAACTAGGTATGGTTGATACCAAATGATCGGATCTCAGACAAGTAATAATATTGCGAGACAAAAGGAATTAACTATGTTTGTTACTGGTTCACACGATCACTAGTTCATCGTTGAGTAAGTGGGAGTCATCATGGATTTCCAGATCCCTCCGTTGATTATTGATCAGAGAGGAGTCTCGATCATGTCCACGTTATTCGTGAACCGTAGGGTGACACACTTAAGGTTCGCCGTCGTTTTGAGTGGATACGATACTCCGATCGAATTACAGGACAACATAAGGGTTGTTTCAGAAAAGCACCAAAACTGTTTCGGGATATCGAAATAACTCAAGGGTGTATTTGTTAATGTTTGTTAATTGAATGAATTAACAAATATTAAAGAAATAAAAATGTTTTATTAAATCAATAAGTGTGAATTTTAATTAGCATGAATGTCATGCAAAATTAAAATGGGGGTTACCTCATGTTGATGAGGGGGTTACCACCATGAAGGGAATGAAGAGGGGGTTACCACCATGAAGAGGAGGAGAGCCTCCTTGGCCGGCCACCCCTTGGGGGCTGCCCCTCCTCCCCTATATAAACCCCTCCCTCTCCTTCATGTGACACACTTCTTGATCCTCCCCTCCCTCGCATAGTTGCTGCCCAATATCCGTCTCAGCTTAGCGAAGCTCTACTAGAATTGTAGTTCGTAGTTCATACACTTAGAGAAGTGTGTGGAGGAGTGTTCGGCAGATCCCTTCTTCCGCTGCCCCGCTGGACCGAGGGCGTGGAGGAGTCGACGACGAGCTGTACGTGTGACCGAGCACAGGGGCGCTGCCACTTGTGGCGCCGTGTACACAATCTTGTGATCATCAAGCGAACCACTACGTCGACTACGTCAAGTGAACAACTACGTCGACTACGTGCGTCTTCATCGACTCTCCATCGTCAACGTTTGTGCGAGAACGTAATCCCCACTTACGGTCATCGAGGGTTAGTCTCCGTTGCTACCACCTCGTAGAGTATCTTGGCTAGTTTATGTGTTCTTGCGTAGGAAATTTTTTGTTTTCTATGCTGCGAACCCATCAGTGGTATCAGAGCCATATCTATGCATAGTTGGTATGCACGGCTAGAACATATGTGGATATGGGCGTTGATGATCATGTTATTGCAATTTTTTTTGTATTTTGGATCATAGTGGCATAGTTGGATTGAAGCTGCTCGAGACTAACCTTACGTGAACGCGTTCACGAGACTTGTCCCACACTTGACATGCTTCGGCATATGTGGCTTTGCGGGTGTACGTTTATCCCACTATAGTTATAATCTATTTTACAAATAGTTGTTAATAATATTTTTATCACCGTTGTGGTTTTATGTTCGTAGGTAAGAACGGTTCTTCCTAGAAAGCCCCAAACCACGTAAAATATGCAAGACAAATTAGAAACGTCTAACTTGTTTTTGCAGGGCATGTGATGTGATATAGTTAAATTGTTTATGTTACAAATTGTATGCGATGATCCTTTTTGTAAGTTATAAACAACCGGCAGGAGCCATATGGTTGTCTTTACATTTAAATGGCCTGCGTGCCAAATATATATATCCAAGTGATATATTGTAATGGAGGAAGACAACCAAGGTGGCACGCCATGGAACTTGGTGCTACGCCAGTGGAATGATAAAGATCATACCATGATGCACAAGATGGAGATCGAATGCGTGAAGGACCATATCATATCACATTATATATGCATGTGATGTTTATCCTTTTATGCATCTTATTCTGCTTAGATTTGATCGCACGGTAGCATTATAAGATGATCCCTCTCACATAAATATCAAGATAAAAACATGTTCTCCCATAACATGCACCGTCAAGAAAGTTCATCATTTTGAGACACCTCGTGATGATCGGGTGTGATAGACTCTACGTTCACATACGACGGGTGTAAGATAGTTTTACACACGCAAATGCTATGGTTCTACTTGGCGAGCCTAGCATGTACAGACATGGCCTCGGAACACGAACCGAAAGGTTAAGCATGAGTCATATGGTTGATATGATGAACATGTGATGTTCGCCTTTGAAACTACACCGTTGCACGTGATGATCGGTTGCGGTGTAGTGGATTTGGTTCGTGTAATCACTTAAGATAACTAGGAGGGATGTTGTTTTAAGTGGGAGTTCACGTAGAATTTGATTTAACCTGAACTCATTCTATTATGAACTTAGTCTAAATTCACTTTGCAAATAATTTGTAGATCATGGCACCACCTGCTCTAAATTTCAATGCGTTCATGGAGAAAGAAAAACTAGCCACCAACGATAGCAACTTCACCAACTGGGCACTTAACTTGAGGATCCTCCTCAATGCCTCTCAAAAGGGCTATGTGCTTGAGGCACCGCTAGGTAACCCGCCTGCAGAAGCTGCTCCCGATGAAGAGAAAAATGTTTTTCTGACTCGTAAGAAGGACCACAGTTTAGTTCATTGCGGCATACTGTATGGACTTGAGCCGGAGCTGCGAAAACATTTTGAGAACAGCAACGCTTATAATACAATGGGAGAGTTAAAACTGATTTTCGACTCCCATACTGCCGTAGAGAGTTATGATGCTTCAGAAAAGTTCTTTAGCTGTATGATGGAAGAGAACAGCTCCGTTAGTGAGCACGTACTCAAAATGTCTAGGTACGCCGATAAACTCATCTCTTTGGGAATAACGATTCCCAATGAGTTGGGAATACATCGGGTTCTCCAATCTCTCCCACCTAGCTTCAAAGGCTTTGTGATGAACTACAACATGCAGGGCATGAGGAAGTCTCTCCCCGAGCTTCTCTCAATACTTAAGACTGCAGAAGTGGAGATCAAAAAGGAACATCAAGTGTTGATGGTCAATAAGACCACTTGTTTCAAGAAAGGTAGAAAGGATAATAAGTCCAAGGGTAGAAACAAGAAGGACAGCAAATCTGTTGCCGGTTCTGAGAGGAAACCCAAGGCTGGTCCTAAACCTGAAACTGAGTGCTTCTACTGCAAGGAAACAGGGCACTGGAAGTGCAACTGCCCAAAGTATCTGGCGGATAAGAAGAACGGGAAGATTAACAAAGGTATATATGATATACATGTTATTGATGTGTACCTTACTAGTAGTCGCAATAGCACCGGGGTATTTGATACTGGTTCGGTTGCTCACATATGTAACTCAAAACAGGGGCTAAAGAATAAGCGGCAACTTGCGAAGGATGAGGTCACGATGTGCGTCGGCAATGGATCAAAAGTTGATGTGATCGCCGTTGGGACGCTGCCTCTATATTTACCATCTGGATTAGTTTTAAACCTGTATAAATGTTATTTGGTGCCTGCGTTGAGCATGAACATTATTTCTAGATCCTGTTTAATGCGAGACAATTATTCATTCCAGTCTAAGAACAATGGTTGTTCGATTTATATGAATAATATCTTTTATGGACATGCACATGAGAAGAAAGGTTTATTTCTTTTGAATCTTGATAGTAATGAAACACATATTCATAACGTGAATGCTAAAAGAATTAAGTCAAATGATGATATGGCCGCATACATGTGGCATTGCCGTTTAGGTCATATTGGTGTTAAACGCATGAAGAAGCTTCATTTGGATGGACTTCTGGAATCACTTGATTATGAATTATTTGAGACATACGAGCCATGTCTTATGGGCAAGATGACTAGAACGCCGTTTTCCAGTTCAATGGAATGGGCGACAGACTTATTAGAAATCATATATACTAATGTATGTGGACCTATGAGTGTGCCGGCGCGTGGTGGATATCGTTATTTTGTTACTTTCACTGATGACTTAAGTAGATATGGGTATATTTACTTAATGAAACACAAGTCTAAAACGTTTGAAAAGTTCAAAGAATTTCAGAGTGAAGTAGAAAATCATCGTAACAGAAAGATTAAATTTCTACGATCTGATCGTGGAGGAGAATATCTTAGTTACGAGTTTGGCACACATATGAGAGAATGTGGAATAGTTTCACAACTCACTCCCGCTAGAACGCCACAACGAAATGGTGTATCCGAACGTCGTAACCATACTTTATTGGATATGGTTAGGTCTATGATGTCTCTTACCGATCTACCACTATCTTTTTGGGGTTATGCGCTAGAAACAGCCGCTTTCACTTTAAATAGGGCTCCATCTAAATCCGTTGAAACGACACCGTATGAATTATGGTTTGGAAACAAACCTAAGCTGTTATTTCTAAAAGTTTAGGGATGCGATGTTTATGTGAAGAAACTTCAGCCTGATAAACTCGAACCCAAAGCGGAAAAATATGTCTTCATAGGATACCCTAAAGAAACAATTGGGTATACCTTCTATCATAGATCTAAAGGCAAAGTGTTTGTTGCTAAGAATGGATCCTTTTTGGAGAAGGAGTTTCTCTCGAAAGGTGTGAATAGTAGGAAGGTAGAACTCGATGAGGTTATTGAACCTCCTCTTCATGAATTGGCAAGTGGCGCAGCGCCAAAAACCGTTCCGGTGGTGACTTCACCAAATGAAGTGGGAGCTAATGATGAAGATCATGAAACTCCAAAAGAGGATACTACCGAACCTTGCAGGTCGACAAGAACATGCGCCGCTCCTGAATGGTACGGTGATCTTGTCGTAAATGCCATTGTTTGAGAACGATGACCCTGCGACATATGATGAAGCGATGATGAGCCCAGATTCCAACAAATGGCATGAAGCCATGAAATCCGAAATGGAATCCATGCATGAAAACCAAGTATGGACTTTGGTGGAACTTCCCAATGACCGAAAGGCCGTTGAGAATAAATGGATTTTCAAGAAGAAAACAGACGCTGATGGTAATGTGACCGTTTATAAAGCACGACTTGTCGCAAAAGGTTTCCGACAAATTCAAGGAATTGACTACAATGAGACTTTCTCACCCGTAGCGATGCTAAAGTCTGTTAGGATTATGTTAGCAATTGCTGCATTTTTCGATTACAAAATTTGGCAGATGGATGTGAAAACCGTGTTCCTTAATGGTAACATTGAGGAAGAGTTGTACATGGTACAGCCCAAGGGTTTTGTTGATCCTAAGGATGCTGACAAGGTATGCAAGCTTCAACGATCCATTTATGGACTGAAGCAAGCATCCCAAAGTTGGAATCTCCGTTTTGACGAAGTTATCAAAGGGTTTGGATTTGTCAAAACTTATGGAGAAACTTGTATTTACAAGAAAGTGAGTGGGAGCTCTGTAGCATTTCTAATATTATATGTGGATGACATATTGCTGATCGGAAATGATACGAAACTTTTGAAGAGCGTAAAAGATTACTTAAACAGTAAGTTTTCAATGAAAGACCTTGGTGAAGTGGCATATATTTTAGGCATCAAAATCTATAGAGATAGATCGAGATGCTTAATTGGGCTATCTCAAAGTACATACCTTGACAAGATTCTAAAGAGGTTTAGAATGGAAGATAGTAAGAAAGGGTTCTTACCTATGTTGCAAGGAAAGATATTGAGTAAGACTCAAGGTCCGGCTACAGCTGAAGATAGAGAAGAAATGAATAAGATTCCCTATGCCTCTGCCATAGGCTCTATCATGTATGCCATGTTATGTACAAGACCGGATGTGGCACATGCTATTAGTTTGACTAGTAGGTACCAATCTGATCCAGGTTTGGAACACTGGACGACGGTCAAGAATATCTTTAAGTACTTATGAAGGACTAAGGATACGTTTCTCATATATGGCGGTGAAGAAGAGCTCATCGCAAGTTGTTACGTCGATGCTAGCTTCGACACTGACCCAGATGACTCTAAGTCTCAATCCGGGTACGTATTTGTTATGAATGGAGGAGCGGTAAGCTGGAGGAGTTCCAAGCAAAGCATGGTGGCGAGATCAACTACAGAGGTGAAATACATTGCTGCTTCAGAAGCGGCAGAAGAAGCAGTTTGGATGAAGGAGTTCATATCCGAACTGGGTGTGGTTCTCAGTGCATTGGATCCAATGGTTATCTATTGTGACAACAATGGTGCCATAGCCAATACTCAGGAGCCAAGGTCTCACAAGAAATTCAAGCATGTAAAGCGCCGATTTCACTCCATACGTGAACATATCACGGATGGTGATGTAAAGATTTGCAAAGTGCACACGGATCTGAATGTGGCAGACCCGTTGACTAAAGCTCTCCCCAAGGCAAAACATGATCAGCACCAAAACTCAATGGGTGTTAGATTCATCACTATGTAATCTAGATTATTGACTCTAGTGCAAGTGGGAGACTGAAAGGAATATGCCCGAGAGGCAATAATAAAGTTGTTATTATATTATTCCATGTTCATAATAGATGTTTATTTTTCATGCTAGAATTGTATTAATCAGAAACATTAATACTTGTGTGATTAATAAACTAAAAGGGTTCCTAGTAAAGCCTCTCTTTTATACTAGCTCATTGATTAACTGATGATCAAGGTTTCCTGATCATGAACATTGGATGTCGTTAATAACGGGGTCATATCATTAGAAGAATGATGTGATGAACACTCACACCCATAGTACGAATAGCAATATGATCAAGTCATCAAGTTCATAGCTATATCAAACTCATGCAAAGTAGTTCTAATCCTTAGACCATGAGATCATGTTAATCACTGATACCGGAAGGGTACTTTGATGATATCAAACGTCACACCGTAATAGGGTGATTATAAAGGTTGATTTGGGTACTCTGAAAGTATTAGTTGAGGCTCATGGATCAAGAGTGGGATTTGTCCATCCGGATGATGGAAAGATATTCTCTAGGCCCTTCTCGGTGATATTGCATTGGAATAGCTTGCAAGCATGTGACTAGGTCACGGGAATGCATTATCACAAATCGAGTAAAGAGACTTGTCGGGAATGAGATTGAACTAGGTATGGTTGATACCAAATGATCAGATCTTGGACAAGTAATAATATCACGAGACAAAAGGAATTAACTATGTTCGTTACTGGTTCACACGATCACTAGTTCATCATTGAGTAAGTGGGAGTCATCATGGATTTCCAGATCCCTCTGTTGATTATTGATCAGAGAGGAGGCTCGATCATGTCCACGTTATTCGCGAACCGTAGGGTGACACACTTAAGGTTTGCCGTCGTTTTGAGTGGATACGATACTCCGATCGAATTACAGGACAACATAAGAGTTGTTCTAGAAAAGCACCGAAACTATTTCGGGATATCGAAATAACTCAAGGGTGTATTTGTTAATGTTTGTTAATTGAATGAATTAACAAATATTAAAGAAATAAAAATGTTTTATTAAATCAATAAGTGTGAATTTTAATTAGCATGAATGTCATGCAAAATTAAAATGGGGGTTACCTCATGTTGATGAGGGGGTTACCACCATGAAGGGAATGAAGAGGGGGTTACCACCATGAAGAGGAGGAGAGCCTCCTTGGCCGGCCACCCCTTGGGGGCTGCCCCCCCTCCCCTATATAAACCCCTCCCTCTTCTCCATGTGACACACTTCTTGATCCTCCCCTCCCTCGCATAGTTGCTGCCCAATATCCGTCTCAGCTTAGGGAAGCTCTACCAGAATTGTAGTTCATAGTTCATACACTTGGAGAAGTGTGTGGAGGAGTGTTCGGTGGATCCCTTCTTCCGCTACCCCATTGGACCGAGGGCATGGAGGAGTCGACGACGAGCTGTACGTGTGACCGAGCATGGGGGCGCTGCCACTTGTGGCGCTGTGTACACAATCTTGTGATCATCAAGCAAACCACTACGTCGACTACGTCAAGTGAACAACTACGTCGACTACGTGCATCTTCATTGACTCTCCATCATCAATGTTTGTGCGGGAACGTAATCCCCACTTATGGTCATCGAGGGTTAGTCTCAGTTGCTACCACCTCGTAGAGTATCTTGGCTAGTTTATGTGTTCTTGCATAGGAAATTTTTTGTTTTCTATGCTGCGAACCCATCACAACTGATGATAGATTTGTCGAGGGCCCGGAGATTGTATAACTGAAAAAGTTCGCAGAAGTCAACGCTCACAGAGTATTCTTGGAAGTAGTGCTCATCCTTAACTCACACCATGATAGCCTCGATCCCTCTCTTTGTGGCATTAGTGTACCACGCATGCAAATTACGCATACATGTTGGTAGCGACCGGATATTCTCGACCAGATCTTTTCCTTAAACAAATTTATATGCTACTTCAGTGATGGGGTAATCGATTGTGTTTTGTTGAGAACTTTCAACGGCCTTCTCGTCAAACACCTTGAGAGGGGGGACCGATTGAACGGGTTGTTCTCCGAGCTGGTACACTTGTTTCCTAGTTTTTGCCGAGACCACCGATTGATCGGGTTTTTTCGCCTCCACCATAGTGTCATACGACTTTTCCATAGAACACCTATAGTCAGATGGCGGCGATGGGGCAGGGTCATATAGATTCTCAACGGTACGAAAAACTTTCACCGGATCTGGAGTCTTCTCAAAAGGTATCTCTGGCACTTTCTTAGCAAAATGTTTTGCCACCTCAGACTTAGAGGTTTTGATGCATTCCTCGATAGTTTTTTCCCAAGGTAACTTCTCAATAGGCGGCAGTGGTTTCTCCTTTCTAGGTCTCTTCCTAGGCGGCGTACCGTTCCACTTAACGGGTGTAGTCTTACGCAGAGGATCTCGAGATGGTGGACTCGCGCTGGGGTCCCTCTCCGGTAGGTGTGGACTTTGCTGCTCATGTGGACTGCTACCAGGCGGAGTCGATGGCCATTGCTGCTCATGTGGAATTTGTTGCTCATGTGGACTGCTACGAGGAGGAGTCGGTGGCCTTGGCAAAAGGACGATGTATTTCCTGGACCATATGGTGAAACAACGCTTGACATCGGCCATTGTCTTCTCTTCATCACCTCCAGGAAAATCAAGCTCCATTGTTTCATAACCCGGAACAACGTCATCCACCCCGACACAAACACAGCCAGCTGGAATGGGCATATGATGGTGCATTGCTCCATCTTCATTTGGGTAAACATAGCCGACCACCACCTTAATGGACACGTTCCTCATTTGCACATGTAGCTCACAATCTGTCTTCTCCGTGACATAATCCATGGGGTAGCTTCCTCCACATTCAAGATGCGAGGAACCCACATTGCTTCTTTGCTGAGATGGGGCGGCATCGGCTTGAGGATCTTGTAGAAACAGCGGCTGATCAGGTGCCCTCTGATTTTTCTCAAGCACCTCCACCCTATTTATCAATTCAGCTAACCTGTCTAAGTCCTGCTTCTTCTTTCTCGAACGGCTTCTATAAGTGTCAGCGCACTCTGGCCATGCTTCCTTCATGGTGACACCTGGGAGGGCTCATATCCGTCCAACGTGTTCAGCATTCCCAAGAGCGAGTGTCAGCTCATCATTCTCTCTTTCGGGAATGTACTCTCCCTTTCTAACTTTTTCAATTGCATCTATAAGCTGCGTCGTGATTGCTTTAATTTTTTCCTTCCATTTTCCCTTTGCAACGATCTGCCCTGTCTTTGGGTCCAACCCTGCCCCATGTGCAAACAACCAGAACTTGGACCGGTCAGGCCAGTCCCATATTTGTGGAGTGATTCCTGCCTCCATCAGTTTAGCTTCAAATGCTCTCCACTTTGGAATGGCAGTCTTGTAGCCACCTGACCCCAAATGATGGAAATGTTCCTTCTTTGAAGCATTTTTCATATTTGTGACTGATCGGGACACAGCAGTAGACGATTTCTTATAGCTCTTAAATGCGGGCCAGTGATCTTTTATTTTCACTAGACTTCCAGTGAATACTGGATCTTCATCTTCATATCTGGCCCATAAATTTTTCTTCCAGGTCTGGAATTGTGTGGCCATCTTCTTAAGAGTCCATTCCTTGACTTTCTTCTTCTGGCCTTCCGTCATGTCTTTCGATAGGCTGAAGTGTGTCAGTAGACTATCACAAAGAAAAAGTTTTAGAGTATCATTGACCTAACTAGCTTCAGCCCCCGTGTTCTTCGACTTATGCCACTCTGCAATGCTGATCGGTACATGGTCCCTAACAAAAACTCCAGCTTGGTTTATAAATTTACGGCAGTGCTCTTTGGGATCCACCGGTTCACCACTATCCTTAAATGCGGTGAGGGCTAACCTACCCTCGCCCTTTAGACGTTGCGTCGGGCCTCGTTACTTTTTAACAGATTTGCTCGATGATCCAGAAGGCTAAAAGAAAAATGATTCGTTAATAAGCGTAATATAAATAAATCAATGCATCTAGTGATGAACATATAGCCTTGATATATAAATATACACCTCACCAGAGTTTGTTAAGGACACTTCATTGTCTCTTCTTTCTTCAGACTCAAGTCCCTCACCGACATCGTTCAAAAATTGTGAGCCAAAATCATCGTCATCTCCATCGGGTTCTCCATTGGGTTCTGGTCCACGGGCACTCTCAAATATCATTTTTTGCACCATTTCTTCTTGCTCCTCATCTCAGATGAAGGTGTCGTCCTCCATAGCTCAATGTCACTACAAAATTAAGTGCAATTATTTAATTTATCATGTCATGATCATAACAGATTGCTAGATGGATAACAATTGAAGTGAAGAAACCAATAACAAAACACAAGATCAGTG
This sequence comes from Dactylis glomerata, assembly GCA_007115705.1. Lineage (NCBI taxonomy): Eukaryota > Viridiplantae > Streptophyta > Magnoliopsida > Poales > Poaceae > Dactylis > Dactylis glomerata. The sequence goes on from QXEO01000306.1 coordinate 1,104,401, forward strand.
CACTCCGATCAATGCCGCCCATGCTACCAAACTCTAACTACAAAAAAAATTGGTAACACATCCCAATTGTGAGAGAGAAGAGAAGACATTGTCTCTCTCTTGGGCATAGCTAAGCTACTGTGCCACACTATAAAAGGCCCTACCAACCCATGGCTTCTTCTCCTCATCAACCATAGACAACAAACAAGATCAATCACTTAGCCACACCAGAGCTAAGTGCTACTGCAGTACAAGCTACCTTAAGCAAGGTAGAGACAAGAAGAAACAAGATCATGTATCACCATAACCATGGAGAGGTGGCCAGCCTTCACTTCCTCCAGCCTCCAAATCCTGCCCCCTCCTTCACCACTCACCACCACATGAGCATGGCCTTGCCACCTCAGGCCTACTTCCCTCCCTCCTTTGATCCTACCGCTCTACTCACCGGCAAAGATGAGGCCGCCGCTGCCTTTGAGTTTGACACTATCCTCGAAGAAGCGGCTCACCTTGCCAGCGGCAATGGCTCACCCAGCTTAGGCTCCGATGCCGGGGCCGTTAACTACTGCCAGGTGGGTGGTGCTGGCTCTGCTGTTGGAGCTATGGAGGAGGAGAGGAGGCGACGGCAGATGGTATCGAACCGGGAGTCAGTGCGTCGGTCGCGCATGCGCAAGCAGCGGCAGCTGAGCGAGATGTGGGCGCAGGTCTCACACCTCCACAGTGCCAACCGCCGCCTCCTCGATGAGCTCAATGGTGCATTGTGGCAGTGTGCCGATGCCCGCTGCGAGAGCGCCCAGCTCAAGGACGAGAAGGCCGAGCTGAACAAGAAACTCGAGCAGCTGTTGCAGCAATCAGCACCAGAAAAGAAGGCCTCCTCCTCGAGCAACCAAAGTTGCTGCTCCTCAGAGCCATGCAAGAAGAGCTCCACCAGTGACGCGTGCGCACTGCGCGCATTTCATCGAACGGGTGGCGGGCGCGCGCGGTGAGAGGGCACCGGTGAGTGTCTTCTTCGGTGAGGCGGGCGAGGCGCCGGGCGCTGCGGCGGGGGGCGCTGCCGGAGGGGAAGGGGAGAGGAGGGGAGAAGGGGCAGCGCACCTTGTTGCCAGCGTAGGAGAGCGCGACGGGTGACGACGACGGAGCTGCGGGCGTGCACGTGGGCGACAGCAACGGCGCGGCTGTGGTCTCTGGCTCCGGGCGACGACAACGGCGACGGAGTGGAAGGCGATGGTGACGGTGCGGCTCCAGGCGATGGCGACGGCGGGGCTCCGGTCTCTGTGTGGTGTCAAGTGCGTGTGTGTGTGTCGGTGTGGCCACCGTGGAAGAAAATGGCCTGAAGGGCCTTTGGTACCGGTTGGTACCAGCAACCGGTAAGAAAGGTTGCCTTTAGTACCGGTTCGCAACAGCAACCGGTACCAAAGGTTTTTTCTGAATTTCGTTTGCTTTTGTTTTGCTCTTTTAACCTTTCGTACCGGTTCTGTCCACCAACCTGTACCAAAGGATTTTTTATTTTTCTTTTAATTTTTATGTTGCTGTTTCTTTTGATTTTTCTATTGCTGTTTCTTTTGATTTTCGTTTGATTTTTCTTTTGCAGTTTCTATTGATTTTCTTTTGATTAGTTATATTTAATAATTAAGATCATATGTTGCTGTTGCAGTTTCTTTTGATTTTTGTTTGATTTTTGATTAGTTATATTTGATTTTCTATTTTATTTTGATTAGTTATATTTGATTTTCTTTTTGATTAGTTATATTTGATTTTCTATTTTCTTTTGATTAGTTATATTTGATTTTTCTGTTGCAGTTTCTATTGATCATATGTTCGCTTAATAATTATGTGTCGGTTGGCGCGGTGGCATGCTGCGTCCATGAGAGGAAACGGGCGAGAAGAAGAGGGCGGGAGGAAAAGGGCGGAAAGAAAAGGGCGGGAGGAAAAGGGCAGGAGGAAAATGGCGGGAAGAAAAGGGCGGGAGGAAAAGGGCGGGAGGAAAAGGGCGGGAAGAAAAGGGTGGGAAGAAAAAGGCGGGAGGAAAAGGGCGGGAAGAAAAGGGCAGGTTAATGATTGAACTAGAATTAAAGTACATATCTCAACTGAAAATTAAGATACATGGCCAGATTAAGTCACAATCAGCCGAACTTATTTTCGAATGTTGGAGTGATTCAGTCATAGTCGTGCCTAGCCCTATAAACGTCGCCACTGTAGTCATCGTAGTCGCCGATGTCGTCGTCGCTAGCATCGGGTTCACGGTAGTCGAACCTCGGCGGGTGAGCACGCGTGGGCTGAGACTGAGGGTAGCGCAGGCGGGGGCCATGGTAGGCCATGACGCTCTAGAGAGTCTGGCCGCACCACCATAGCCGATGGCCGGCCTCGTTGAAGTTCGAACAAGGCGGGCTGTCCTCCTCGTGCCTGGCAAGCGCACTCTCACGCCGATTGATGAAGAAGCCATCCCAAGTCGGGCTGTAGTCGGGATGCCACTGAGGATTCCTCCGCTGCTCTGGAATGAGCTCAAAGTAGTAGTGGTTCATGATGGATATCTGGCGTGCCACACCTATAGGGACAGGAGGGGCCAGTATGCCTCCGACGCTCAGCATCTAGTCGATGGGGATGCGGTAGCCCGGCGGGCAGGGGTAGTTTGAGGTGCAAAGCGCCTCTGCCTCTCGGGGGTTAGAGATACGATGGAAGCCATGGGAGAGAGTGATGAGGTTTGCAGATATGAGTCTAGATGTGATATGTAAATGGAGGCCAAGCCTACATATATATAGTGAAAAAATGGTGGGAAGACAGAGGCAGGAAGCGGTGGAAAGCGCGGGAAGAAAATAGGCAGGAACGCAGTGGCGTGGGAAACCATCTAACCTTTAGTCCCGGCTGGTGGGTACAACCGGGACTGAAGGTGGTTTTTGTGTCATCTAACAAAACTATCAATGGGATAAGGACGTGTGGGTAACCTTTAGTCCCAGCTGGTGGGTGCAACTGAGACTAAAGCTGTCGGCAGGATAAGGACGCGTGGGTGGATGCACTGCTCAATGAGATAAGGACGCGTGGGTGGACGCACGACGCCCCTGTCAGAGGAACAAGACAAAGTAGAAGCGGCGCCGTGCCTATAAAAGGAGCATTGATACGCCATGGCAAGCAGCTCAACAAGCCAACCTAGAAGGTAGGGAGAGTTTCATCCCCATGGATGGAGGATAGGGTTGGGAAATCTCCCGTGGTGGAGCTTCTCAAAGATGTCATTGGTGCTCACGCCTTACGACATCTTCGGAAGCTCCGCCTCGGAAAAATTTCCCTGCAAGCCCATGAAAGACTCTATCTCCTCTAACAGTGTTGGGTAAAGAGTTGGGAAATCTCCCGTGGCAGAGCTTCTCAAAGATGTCGTTGGTGCTCATGCCCTATGGCATCTTCGGAAGCTCCGCCTCAGAAAAATTTCCCTGCAGGCCCATGAAAGACTCCATCTCCTCTAACAGTGTTGGGAAATCTCCCGTGGCGGAGCTTCTCGAAGATGTCATTGGTGCTCATGCCCTACGGCATCTTTGGAAGCTCTGCCTCGGAAAAATTTCTTACATACAGTAACATCATTACACAAAAATAAATGGGAAAGTGATTTCCATATTGAGATACACAAGTTATGATCCCTATCTAGTCTTCTGAGTTTTCTTTTTGTGTTTCCCTTTCTTCTGATTGTGATGCAACCATGGACAATCTTCATTATTTAAAATGATGCTTGGGTCAGTTTTCACCTTGAAGGGTGGAATATCATCAAACTTATTATAATCTTCTGACATGTCTGTCTTGTCCTCTACTCCCACGATGTTTCTTTTTCCTGAAAGAACTATGTGGCGCTTTGGCTCATCATATGATGTGTCATCTTGCCTTTCTTTTCTTTTTTTCGGTTTGGTAGACATGTCCTTCACATAAAAAACCTGAGCCACTTCACTGGCTAGGATGAATGGTTCGGTATCGTACCCTAGATTCTTGAGATCCACTGTAGTCATTCTGTACTGTGGGTCTACCTGTACCCCATTTTTCAGGTTGAACCATTTGCACTGGAACAAAGGGACCTTGAAATTAGGTCCATAGTCAAGTTCCCATATCTCCTCTATGTACCCATAATATGTGACCTTCTTCCCATTGTCCTCTGCTGCATCAAAGCGGACACCACTGTTTTGGTTGGTGCTCTTTTTATCTTGGGCGAATGTGTAAAATGTATTCCCATTTATCTCGTACCCTTGAAACATCGATATAGTCGAAGATGGTTGCTTGGCCAACAAGTATAGCTATTCTTTGATACGTCTCCAACGTATCTATAATTTTTGATGCTCCATGCTTGTTTTTACACCATTTGCCTACTATTTTGTTACACTTCGTGGCACTTTTATGCATTTTCCAGAACTAACCTATTAATGAGTTGCCACAGTGCTAATTCCCTGTTTTCTGCTGTTTTTGTGTTTCAGAAGTGATACACAGGAAATATTCTCGGAATTGGACGAAACAAGTTCCTGAAGTCTTATTTTACCTGGAAGCTTCTAGAGATCCGAAGGAGAGAAGGAGTGCGGCCACCAGGGCCCCACATGCAGGGGTGGCGCGGCCAGGCCCCTGGCCGCGCGAGCCCCGCGTGAGGGCGCCTGGCTCCCCCTCTGACGATGCCCCTTCGCCTATATAAAGCCTCGGGACAGAAAACCCTAAGGGATTCGGCAATTTTCCAGAAAGAGTTCCGCAGCTCCGCCGCCATCGTTGACGAATTTTGGGGGATAGAAGTCTCTATTCCGGCACCCTGCTAGGATGGGGAAGTGCCCCCGGAGCCATCTCCATCGGTCTCCATCGCTGTCTCCGCCGTCTCCATCGACCTCACCGCCATCTCCATCAACCTTGCTGTCTCCTATGATGAGGAGGGAGTAGTTCATCCCCGGGGCTGAGGGCTCTACCGGTAGCTATGTGGTTCACCTCTCTTTCCCATGATGTGATCTTTATGTGATCGTGAGCTTTGTATCGTGTTGAACAAGTAGATGTTATTATTCAGATATTATGTGTACTCTAGTGGTGTTATTAAAGTAATCTATTCCTCCTGCCATGGTGTAACGGTGACAGTGTGTGCATCATGGTGGTACTTGGTTTAGGCTATGATTGTGATCTCTTGTGGATTATGAGAGTAATTATTGCTATGATAGTATTGAAGTGATTTATTCCTCCTTTCATGGTGTAATGTTGACAGTGTGTGCACCATGTTAGTAGTTGGTCTAAGTTGCAATAATATCTATCTTGAGTTGTGCTTTGATTTGGATATCTCTATGAGTGGTGTTTGTCAAGTATTTGATGAACTTTAAGGGGTGCTTTTGTAGCCACTACACAATGATTAGTGCTATTCAATAGGAGAGTAATTCAGAGTACCATAGTGGAGAGAAGTTGTTTATTTGTTCAATCATGTTATATTGTTGGGAGTGTGTCCACTAGTGAAAGTATGATCCCTTGGTCTTGTTTCCAAGCTTTGCACACCGTTTACTTGCTATTTTGTTACTTGTTTGCTCACAGCGATATTTATTTCACATCACGTTTGCTACTTATAATCATCTATACCACTTGTATTTCACTATCTCTTCGCCGAACTAGTGCACCTATACATCTGACAAGTGTATTGGGTGTGTTGGGGACACAAGAGACTTTCTGTATCATAATTGCAGGGTTGTTTGAGAGGGATAGCTTTGACCTCTAACCTCCCTGAGTTCGATAAACCTTGGGTGATCCACTTATGGGAAACTTGCTGCTGTTCTACAAACCTCTGCACTTGGAGGCCCAACAAGTGTCTACAAGAATAGAAGTGCGTAGACATCAAGCTCTTTTCGGGCGCCGTTGCCGGGGAGGTAAGGTAAAAGGTACTCGCATCCTCCTGTGTGAGTGCTCGGAGTTATTTCCTTTAGATTCTGCAATTATATCTTTTTGTTTCTTGTTTTTATTTTCACTAGTTTGGCTTAATGGAAAACAATGAGTTCTTTAGTCTTTTTCCTGAGTTTAGATATGAAGTGTTTGAAGAGAAAATTGAAAAACCTTTGGAGCTTAATTTGCATGCTAATAGTGTTGTTAGTACGAATGCTTTGAATACCATTAATCCTAATGCTATAGAAAAGTCTAAGTTTGGGAAAGCTGGTTTTGTTAAGTATGATATTTTTAGTCCCCCAGCTTTAGTGGAGAAGGTTTGTTCTGATAATATTTTATCTCCCATAGGTGATGTTTCTAATGATGCTTGTGCTCCTCATCCTTTTAAAATACCTATAAAAATTGTTGATCATGTTAAGAATAACTGCTATTTAGGAGATGGAACTGTCCATCCTGGTGATTATTTGCTTTTTATACATGAATTATGCGAGTTGTTCCAGTGTGCAGGTATTTCAATGAACCAAGTTAAGAAGAAGCTATTCTCTTTGTCACTGAAAGGCAGAGCTAAGGAATGGTATCGGCTGCTTGAAGATGGTCCATCTATTGCATGGGAGGAAATTGTGTCTCTCTTTTATTCTAAGTTTTATCCTCCAAGTGAAATTCATAAAGATCGTAATCGGATATATAACTTTTGGCCTCATGAGGGAGAAAGCATTGCCCAAGCGTGGGGAAGATTGAAGTTACTAATGCATAAATGTCCTATTCATGATCTTCCCCGTAATATTATTATTAATAATTTTTATGCAAGGCTTTCAGGACATTACAAGGACTATCTAGATGCATGCTTTGATGGGTCTTTCACAAGCAAGGATGTTGACACCAAGTGGGATCTGCTTGAGACAATTCAAAACAATATTGAAGGTTGGGATAGCGACAAAGGTAAAGGATCAGGTATGAATTACGAGTTTGATTGCATTAAGTCTTTCGCTGAAACTACTAATTTTCAAGAGCTTAGTGCTAAATATGGTCTTGATCCTCAAATTATGGTTGATTGCTTTAAAGCCTTTGCTTCCCATATGAATGTTCCTAAAGGAAATGGGGATGTGTATCATGAACCTTTTAAGGACACTTGCATAGAAAGTGATATTGTTATTGATGATTGCAATAAACATGCTCAAACTTCTAAAAGTACTATTTCTTATAAGCATGTTAATTTTTATGGAGTCCATAGACCTTGTGAACAGAGTTACAACAAGGAAGATTATTGCATCACCCACGCAAATGAAGAAACCAGCATGTGGCTCAAGGATCTAGATGTGCTTGGTGAATGGGTTTGTGAGCTTTATCCTTTTCTTTGTGAATTTTGTGGTGAAAAGGGTCACTTTAATTTTCAATGCCCAATTAATCGAACGAGTACCGCAAATTTGTATTGTGATGATAAGATTACTCTCAGTCAGCATGATGAGCTTACCTTGTTTTTGAATTATGAAGAGATATCTAGAAAGATTTCTTTGGTTGATATGAGAGATGCTGATATTAATAGTACCCTTCATGGTTGTCGTCTCTATTGTGCTAAAGATTGCCTCGCAAATACTTACTTACAAGATCTTATAAAACATGATGTTTTGCCAAGCTATGATAGGACTAATAGATGTTTCAATCTTATTAATAGAGAGGAGGAATCCTGCAAAGTTTCTTCTGTTTTTCCTGTCAGCAAACCAGAATATGTGGAGAAGATGCCCTTCAAGTCTCTCCCTCCTAAAGGAGAGAGTAAGAAGAGTATGAAGAAGAAGAAGAAGAGGAGTAAGAGGTGAGAGGACACAGTATCTTCCCCTAAGCGTTATGATCCTGCTATAGATTATGATAATTCTGATTGGGATGATGTTCCTATGCCTATTACTTATGTTAGTGATCATGATTGGGAAAAGCACTCTACTTTTGATATTGAAAATCTTTTTGGTACCAATTCTAAGATTAATAATTGTTGTACCATTAGTGCTATCCATGTTCCTTCTTATGATGATATGTTTGATGAATATGCTTTGCGACATAGTAGTTCTCTATCTTGTGATGATACTAAGCCTCTAGTTTATGATGATGAGTATAATGTTTTCAATTCACCTACTTATGAGGAGAAAAATAGTTATGATTATAATATGCCTCCTGTCTTTGATGATTATGGTGATGAGAATAATTATTCTATTGAATCTGCTCCTACTACTATTGTTCATGTGGGGAGTATTAATCCTTTTATGCATGTGGCTCATGGTAGGGATGCTTTATGTGATAGTTATATTGTTAGTTCTATTCATGATGCTACTGAAAGTTATTATGAGAGAGAGAAACATGGTTTGATGGATCTCAACAATATTGAGTTTCCCCTCTTTATATTGCAATTCTTGAAGTTGTACTTGTTTTGCCTTCCTATGCTTTTTGCTTTGCGCTTTCATGACTTGTCTATCTATAAGACTATTTTTCATAGGAAGTGGTTTAGATTTAAACGTGTTCCATACTTTCTTTTTGATGCTCTCTATTGCTTTAAGTTCCTATATGGTGCCTTTGCCTCAAGCTCTCATATGGCGCCCACATGAGCATCTTTGCAAATTACTGCGCCTAGCTCAAAGGCGTTAAAGAAAAACACTCTTGGGAGATAACCCAATGTTTTATTTCTAGTAATTTTTATTTTATTTGAGTCTTGGAAGTCATTACTACTGTAATGACTGCTCCTTATCCTTTTTATTTCGTTGTGGTGCCAAGAGAAGCCTCTGATTTGAGTGAGGTAAAGATTTGGGGATGTTGCTGTCCTGAAACTGTTTTTGGTGCCGCACCGTAAAAATTCGTGAAAATTCTCTGTATATCTTTTGGACCTGAGATTTCTTGTGCATATGCCCCAGGTTATATCCAAACTTTTATTAGTTGAACACTTTTTGATTTGAGCAACAGAAAATCCCTCAAAAATTCGACCTTTGTCAGCTGTTCAGTTTTGACAGATTTCTGCCAATATTTGTATTTGCCACTTTATCGCTTTCTTTTGAGTTCTTTTGATCATGGAACTTTTAGAGAAGTTGCTACAGTAGTATGTGCTATATATGTGGTGGTTTTAATTTGAAACCTGAAGCAAAAAGAGGTTGATTATATGTTATGCTTGCACTAATGTTGCTAATAGAATTGTGTTTAGTTTTGTATGAAGGAAGTTTTGTATGAATGATGAGATGAGTTGAAGAATGGACAAAAGCTCAAGCTTGGGGATGCCCATGCATCACCCCAATAAATATCCAAGAAGTACAAGCGTCAAAGCTTGGGGATGCCCCCGAGGCACCCCTTATTCATCGGCAAAAATCAGGTCACCTTTCAAAACACTATATTTTTATTGCTTCATGCACTATGTGTTTTTCTTGGAGCGTCAGTTGTTTTTGTTTTCAGTATTAGTTTAGTTTTGTTTTCTGCAATAAATGGTTAGATCACATCATGTTTCTTTTGGAGGAGATGAACTCACTTTTCGTTTGCCAAGAACACTCTAGTTTTCACTCTTATCGTTTCAACGAGTGTTCTTTTTTTTTGCTACTGCATTTAGCTTGCATTTTTCGCCTTGATTTTTGTTCAGATCTTGTTTTATATTTGCATCAAGGTGTATTTGGACCTCTGGTATATGTTGGTTTTCCTCAAAAGAGTTTCCTAAAAAAGGTTTGAATGGTGTTGGAAAAGAGAAAAAGTTTCATGCAAAAAAGTGGTACAAAAAGGAGCTTGTGTAGACTGCGGCCTAGGCTTTTGCATGTCGTGCTTGATGTATTTTTGATAGCATGCTTAGTGGTTTTGCTGTAGCATGACTTGTCTCAAATAACTGAGATTGCTTAATGAGCCTTTGAAAAAATCATGCGTTGTTTTTATTGTATGGAAGCATTATTTTGGTTTTCTCCTTGATGCTTTATTTGGGTTGACTTGGCGCATGCTCACACATGTTAGACTCTTACAAAGTCGCCAATAGCCTTCATGATCATTTAGTTTTTGAATTTTGATGCCATCTTATGCTTCTTTTAATGTCGCTTTGTCGCTTTGCATGATTATGGCCATTATTGCTCTCTTAGTTGGTCGCTCCCAGTCTTTTGCTAGCCCTCGCCTTGTACTGAGTATGAGCTCTACTCGTGCATCCAACTCCTAAAAGCCAAAGTTTTCCAAAGCGTCCACCATACATACCTACTAGCAATTTGCTATTCCAAGTAAATTTGACTTGCTTTTATTTTTTCTTCAAATTAAACTCTTACCAGTGTTATGCGAAATTCGGTTAGTAAAGCTCTCACGAACCGGAAGGCACACTTTACTTTTTCATGTTCTTAAAAATTTGACATTGTGGTCTCTTATGTTGAGTTGTTATGCTTGCAAGTTGTAAGTTGGATTCTAGCCCATCCATGCTGTCATGGGGCAAGCTTTCAACATTGCACTTCTTATTTGAGTTGATATCGTGATCTTTTGTCTATGGATGCCCGCGGTGTGAAATGAATTGGGAATCTTGTGGGGATCATGGAGTTTGTATATGTGTTAGGGAAATGCCGGGCCGCCAATCTAAGCCATGCATAATTCATGGTAGAAATTTGTAGCATACCCATGGTGAACATTCGATGACGCATCTCACAATAAAAAGCTAAACAAAAAGAGATGTCGAGGTGTTCATTGTCTGCTTGTCCTGTCATTTTGGTGTGGGCTTGTTCCATGTCATCGGGCATAGAGGTACCCCATTGGCGGTTCTCAATTATATGCATATACTTACAATGACAAGAGCCTTGCTTGGGACGCTAAGTAAAGTAGCATGAGGTTTGGGTACTCGTATTTACGGGACATGAGGTTTTCAACTTATGATTTGTCAAGCATATGCATCATAATTGTTATCGCATTAACTTTAACCATTCAAGATGCTTATGATGGGGGCAATGAGAGCTCAAAGCCGGTAAGTACCATAATTTTTGAAGGTTATAAAACTTGCAATCACTGCTTCCCTCTGCGAAGGGCCTTTCTTTTACTTTTTATGTTGAGTCACCACCTTCTATCTTTATGCACCACTAAGAGAGCATAGTTACCATTCTTAGTGTAATATGTATTGTCCCAAAGTTCATTGATTGATTCATATTGTTGGTTTCACTTGTTCTCAAATTATTTGTATCTAGTCGCCCTCTTAAACTTGAAGGTGTCCTATGCATTTATGTTTTGCTCTCTTTGAAGGACAAGCTGAAAACCATTTGTATGTTTTCCTTATGGTTTGAACACATGTTTGACTTTCGTTGTTTCATTATTCATGATCTTTTGTTTGTGTTCATTTTCATGTTATAACATGGTTGCTAAGTTTCTATTATCAAGATTATATCTTTCATGCCCATGTTTTAAGTTCTTTTGATCCCAGCTCACAATGCTTACATATATGATCAAGATTGTGTAGGTGCATGTCACCTCAAAAATTATTTCTTTTGTTATCACTTACCTACTCGAGGATGAGCAGGAGTTAAGATTGGGGATGCTGATACGTCTCCAACGTATCTATAATTTTTGATGCTCCATGCTTGTTTTTACACCATTTGCCTACTGTTTCGTTACACTTCGTGGCACTTTTATGCATTTTCCAGAACTAACCTATTAACGAGTTGCCACAGTGCCAGTTCCCTGTTTTCTGCTATTTTTGTGTTTCAGAAGTGATACACAGGAAATATTCTTGGAATTGGACGAAACAAGTTCCTGAAGTCTTATTTTACCTGGAAGCTTCCAGAGATCCGAAGGAGAGAAGGAGTGGGGCCACCAGGGCCCCACACGCAGGGGTGGCGCGGCCAGGCCCCTGGCCGCGCGAGCCCCGCGTGAGGGCGCCTAGCTCCCCCTCTGACGATGCCCCTTCGCCTATATAAAGCCTTGGGACAGAAAACCCTAAGGGATTCGGCAATTTTCCAGAAAGAGTTCCGCAGCTCCGCCGCCATCGTCGATGAATTTTGGGGGACAGAAGTCTCTATTCCGGCACCCTGCCCGGACGGGGAAGTGCCCCCAGAGCCATCTCCATCGGTCTCCATCGCCGTCTCCGCCGTCTCCATCGACCTCACCGCCATCTCCATCAACCTTGTTGTCTCCTATGATGAGGAGGGAGTAGTTCATCCCTGAGGCCGAGGGCTCTACCGGTAGCTATGTGGTTCACCTCTCTCTCCCATGATTTGATCTTTATGTGATCGTGAGCTTTGTATCATGTTGAACAAGTAGATGTTATTATTTAGATATTATGTGTACTCTAGTGGTGTTATTAAAGTAATCTATTCCTCCTGCCATGGTGTAACGGTGACAGTGCGTGCATCATGGTGGTACTTGGTTTAGGCTATGATTGTGATCTCTTGTGGATTATGAGAGTAATTATTGCTATGATAGTATTGAAGTGATTTATTCCTCCTTTCATGGTGTAATGTTGACAGTGTGTGCACCGTGTTAGTACTTGGTCTAAGTTGCAATAATATCTATCTTGAGTTGTGCTTTGATTTGGATATCTCTATGAGTGGTGTTTGTCAAGTATTTGATGAACTTTAAGGGGTGCTTTTGTAGCCACTACACAATGATTAGTGCTATTCAATAGGAGAGTAATTCAGAGTACCATAGTGGAGGGAAGTTGTTTATTTGTTCAATCATGTTATATTGTTGGGAGTGTGTCCACTAGTGAAAGTATGATCCCTAGGCCTTGTTTCCAAACTTTGCACACCATTTACTTGCTATTTTGTTACTTGTTTGCTCACAGCGATATTTATTTCACATCACGTTTGCTACTTATAATCATCTATACCACTTGTATTTCACTATCTCTTCGCCGAACTAGTGCACCTATACATCTGACAAGTGTATTGGGTGTGTTGGGGACACAAGAGACTTTTTGTATCATAATTGCAGGGTTGTTTGAGAGGGATAGCTTTGACCTCTAACCTCTCTGAGTTTGATAAACCTTGGGTGATCCACTTAAGGGAAACTTGCTGCTGTTCTACAAACCTCTGCACTTGGAGGCCCAACAAGTGTCTACAAGAATAGAAGTGCGTAGACATCATTCTTCATCAGTGACATTCATGAGACGTGTTTGCAACCATCCGCCGAAAGTCTTCATGTGTTCTCCATCAATCCAATCTTCACGTTGTTTCGGGTATTCAGAGCGTAAAATATTCTTGTGTTCCACTTTGTATGGAGCCACCAAGCTAGAATTATGTAGAACTGTGTAGTGTGCTTAAGTGAAAGAATGTCCATCCATACACATTGTTGCTTTCTTTCCTAGCGTGCCTTTTCCACGCAGTCTCCCCTCATAGCGCGATTCAGGAACACCGATCGGCTTAAGGTCAGGAATAAAGTCAACACAAAACTCAATGACCTCCTCTGTTCCATAGCCCTTGGAGATGCTTCCTTCTGGCCTAGCACGGTTATGAACGTATTTCTTTAAGACTCCCATGAATCTCTCAAAGGGGAACATGTTGTGTAGAAATATAGGACCGAGAACACTAATCTCTTCGACCAGGTGAACGAGGAGATGCGTCATAATATTGAAGAAGGATGGTGGGAACACCAACTCGAAGCTGACTAGACATTGCACCACATCCTTCTGTAAATTTTGTAGAGTTAGTGGATTGATCACCTTCTGAGAAATTGCATTGAGGAACACACATAGCTATACAATGGGTACTCGAACATTTTCCGATAGAATCCCCCTCAATGCAACCGGAAGTAGTTGTGTCATAATCACATGGCAGTCATGAGACTTTAGGTTTTGAAACTTTTTCTCTGACATGTTTATTATTCCCTTTATATTCGATGAGAAGCCAGACGGGACCTTGATGCTACTCAGGACTTCAAAAAAGATCTCATTCTCTTCTTTGGTAAGAGCGTAGCTGGCAGTACCTTGATACTTCTCTGGATTCAGGTTGTTTCCTTAGTGGATACATTGCTGGTCCGGCCGTGCATCCGGTGTATCTTTTGTCTTCCCATACATGCCCAAGAAGTTTAGCAGGTTCACGCAAAGATTTTTTGTCACGTGCATCACGTCGATTGCAGAGTGAACCTCTAGGATTTTCCAGTAGGGTAGCTCCCAAAATATAGACATCTTCTTCCACATGGGTACATATCCATCAACATCATGCGGAACAGATTGTCTGCCAGGACCCTTTCCAAAGATCACTTTTAAATCCTTGACCATATCATATATAACATCCCCAGTAGGGCAGGTAGGATTCGTTCGGTCTTCTACCTCACCTCTGAAATGCTTTCCTCTCTTTCTTACTTGATGTTGTTTTGGAAGAAATCGATGATGCCCCATGTACACATTCTTGTTTCCCAAATATATACTGTCAGTCTCACCTAAACAGTGTGTGCATGCATTGTATCCCTTGTTTGACTATCCTGAAATGTTACTAAGAGCAGGCCAATCATTGATGGTTACAAACAACAACGCTTGTAGGTTAAATTCCTTTTGTTTGTGCTCATCCCAAACAGGTACACCTTCTGCATGCCACAACTGTAAAAGTTCTTCAACTAATGGCCTTAGGTACACATCAATGTCGTTGCCGGGTTGCCTCGGGCCTTGGATGAGCACTGGTATCATAATGAACTTCCGCTTCATGCACAACCAAGGAGGAAGGTTATAGATACATAAAGTCACTGGCCAGGTGCTATGACTGGAGCTCTGCTCCCCGAAAGGATTAAAGCCATCTGTACTTAGACCAAATCTTAAGTTCCTTGCGTCATCTGAAAATGACTTGTACTTTCTGTCGATTTTTCTCCACTGTGACCCGTCAGCGGGGTGTCTCGCATCTTTCTTACGGTCCTCTTTGTGCCATCGCAACAACTTGGCATGCTCTTTATTTTGGAACAAACGTTTCAGTCGTGGTATTATAGGAGCATACCACATCACCTTCGCAGGAACCCTCTTCCTGGGGGTGGACTCGCCCTCAACATCGCCAGGGTCATCTCGCCTGATCTTATACCTCAATGCACCACATACCGGGCATGCATTCAAATTCTTGTACACCCCGCGGTAGAGGATGTAGTCATTGATGCATGCATGTATCTTCTGCACCTCTAATCCTAGAGGGCAGACAACCTTCTTTGCTTCGTACGTACTAGAGGGCAATACGTTCTCCCCTGGAAGCATCTTCTTTATTATTTTCAGCAACTTTTCAAATCCCTTGTTAGAAGTACCATTCTCTGCCTTCCATTGCAGCAATTCCAGTGTGGTACCCAGTTTTTTCTGGCCATCTTAACAATTTGGGTACAACAGTTTGTTGTGATCCTCTAACATTTTCTCCAACTTCAACCTCTCCTTTTCACTTTCGCAGTTTATCTTCGCATCAAGAATGGCCCGACCCAAATCGTCATCAGGGTCATAAAAAATGGGCTCATCAAAAATGGGCTCTTCTTCAGCTTTGTCTTCCCCCATTCTACTATCACCGTCTTTAGTGAACATAGGATAGCTGTCACTATCCTCTTCTTCTTCGTTGCCTTCCATTATAACCCCTCTTTCTCCGTGCTTGGTCCAACAATTATAGCCGCGCATGAAACCGTTCTCAAGCAGGTGGAAGTGAAGGGTCTTTGACATAGAGTAATCCTTCGTATTCTTATCGGAACTACATAGACAATAAATGAAACCATTCGACCGCCTGTTTGCCTCCACCACATTGAGAAAATAATGCATGCCAGTAATGAAGTCAGGATGGCATCGGTCACCATACATCCATTGTCGATTTATCTGCATTATATAAGTATATCAAAAATCATTAATTACACAACATCATGGATATATGAGTGACCAACTTAATTAATATTCAAGTTCATAACATAAAACTAAGTTTTTTATTAAAAAAAAGAGGCTCACCGAGGTGGTACAGTGCCGGCTAGGGGACGACGCTGGCGATCGACGGCGGTGAGGATGGGGACGATACTAAAACCTACAAATCATACTTTAATTTGAGCTCTATTGCATACAAAAAGAATGAAATCCCTAACTTAGGTATTTCATCAAACACCTTGCTAGCACTAGAAAAATAACACGAGTTAAACTAGCAAAGAAATGAGCTAAATTAGGAACGCCGGAAGAAAGGATGATATTGCTAACCCTTAGATAGATGGGTGCCGCCAATCTTGATAAAATGGTGGAGAAAAATGGAGATTTATTGGAGTGTGAGAGGTGCAAAATGGAGATTTGGAAATGTGAGAGAGGAGAATGAGAAGGGAAAGAGAGGTCAGGCTGTAGAAATAGGCCGGAGGCCCTTTAGTACTGGTTCTTTAGATGAACCGGTACTAAAGGTTCAGCTCTAGCCCCACCTCTGCCTCAAATTTGGACTAAAACCCTTTCGTACCAGTTTGTAAGATGAACCGGTATAAAAGGCCCTCAACGAACCGGTATTGATGTTCCTCAGCTGGCTGGGCAAGTGAACCGGTACTAATGCACCCTTTAGTACCGGTTCATAAGGGAACCGGTACTAAAGGCTTAGACGGATGCCCATTTTTCTACTAGTGTCATTATCATTTGTAAGTTGAGAAAACCGAACTATACATTTGAAATATTCATATAACCATTAAACCTTAAAAGATGCCGGTAACTAACATGATGTTCTATACCATAGTCCTCTAGGAAGCTGCTCAATTTAGATTTGGCGTCTTCAAGTGCTAAGCACTTCCTTATAGACTATGTTTTTCGTGGCTGTTACCAAGTTCTTAGATCTCTTTCGCTTCTTTGAATTACTGGCGTGGTCCCTGCTCTTGGAATTGCCTTTGCCTAATGGGCCCTCGATGATCTTCTTGCCCTTCTATTTTTCCTTGATTGCGAGGATCTTGATGTTAACCTTTGCGGTTGCTCTAGACAACGCGACATACAGCTCGCCATGGGAGAACATGGGTTCTGATAGGTAAACACTGACAGTAGGGATGGTCTGCCCTTGCGCCTTGTTGATTGTCATGGCAAAGCTGAGCCTGATCGGGAATTGCTTCCTTTTTAATCTGAACAGGAACATGTCATCATTGGAGGGGCAGAGAGGTATTCGAGGAAGGAATATCCTCTCCCCAGCATGTTGTCCTAGGACGATCTCTGTGTCGATAGCATTCCTCTAGAAGCCCCGAACAACAAGCCTTGTCCCGTTACATAGTCCGTTAGCTGGGTCAATGTTCCTAAGAAGTATGATAGGACAATTTATCTTTAGTTTAAGCTCATGGGGGGCAGCCCATTAGGAGTTAGCGAGTTTAGGAACTCCTGAGCGCAGTAGCCGTGCGGATCATCCTTTGCACTGTCAAAACTGTGGTAGATTTTGTCATGGGGATGACTTAGGTGGTGCACCAGGGGCCAGGCAATATGCCGGCTGGCGTCCCAGGAGTCCCCACGGCTTCAGCACAAGGAGACCGGCTCCGCCCGAAGGGCCGGCTGCGCCAGCAGCCGGCTGGCGACTCCACCGAGGAGAACTGGAGCCGGGCAATGAGGACAAAGCTTCCCAACGGTTGTCTGGCCAAAAGCAGGTTGGCCCCGACAGGAGCGACAGAGGCCAAGGACGGGGTGACGCCCGCCATGACCGGCCTCAGCCAATGAGAGATCGAAGACCCTTCCCCACAACGGGATCCGAGGCAAAAGAGAAGGAATATGCCCTCTAGATGCCGGCCCAGGGGAAATGCACTTTATAAAGTGCCTTTGCTAGAGCAGGGCCAGAGGATCACGCCAAGGGACGCCGCCGCCGAGGAGCCGGCAGCCGGCCGAATCGTCACCTAACCTGTAACCAGGCCCCCACCTATATAAGGGGGCCTGGACCCTTAGCATAGGGGAGATCCGATATTCTTTTTCCTCCTCTAGCCCGAACAGCTCGAGGAGCACTGTAATCATTACTATCCAATCAATATGAAGCAGGCAGGAAGTAGGGGTTTACCTCCAACCGGGAGGGCCCTGAACCTGGTTAAACCGAGGTGTCTCTGTTGGCACGATCCCGAGCCGGACCCATCGTCACCATTGTCGAGCCCCTCCGATAAGCCTCCCCATGGCTACTGTCTCTAAATTCCCACGACAGTTGGCGCCCACCGTGGGGCAAAACACGGTGGCGAGCGGAGTCAAGTTCCGGCCGGGACCCTCCGACGAGAAGGTCGCCTCCGGCCTCGTCTGGAGGTTCGGCACCTTCGACTGCGTTAGCGACAACCTGGCCCACTTCAAGAACGGCTTTGGCAACAGCGGCTCCTTCCTCGACGTCGGCAGCCACTGCTTCTATGTCGCCAAGCCCTTCCCAGAAGAGGTAACCGATGTGCTTGACCCACTCTGTGACGCAGACTCCGACGACGGTGAAACAGTGACTTCTGAAACATGGTCAAAGTCTGGGCCCTGGAGGAGGATGGTGGCAGCGGCCTACCACGCTCCGCGCGCCCGTCGCTCGAACGCTCACTTCCACTGGAACAAGATCTTCCACTTCCAGAGCGGGATGTGCTGGACACAGCCATCACGGACCTGCGCGCTCCGCTCGACATCTTCGCGGATCCGGTCAAGGTCTCCGAGGATCTGGAGCGGACGCGCCTCAACCTCCTCAAGCAAGCAGTCGACGTCGACGACACCCACCGGCGCATCCTCTCCACGATCAACGAGTACAACGTCGCCCATGGCTTCACCCCGGCTGGAGATGGCCCAAGCCGGGCGAGACAAGTTCGTCAGCGAGGCCGCAAGCTGGGCGCGAAGCTGAACCAGGCAGCGCCCTCGGTGAGGCTACCTCCGATCATCAACAAGCCCACCGACAACACACCTATGAAGAATCTCTGCGCCGCGCGTTACATCACCTCTGAACTGGATGGACTGCAAGGCGAGGACCTATGGGAGAAGCAAGCCCGGATCCAGGAACTCCTGGATGCTGCCGATCTACAGCAGCAGGTGATGGATCTGCGTGGAAAGGCAAGCGGAACACGATGCGAGAACCATATCATCGTCGCTGGTCAGAACAAGTCGCATGGAGAAGCTTCATCGCCAAACCATGGCCCGACGGAGCATAGCCGGAGCAACCGAACTCCTGGCAAGAGCGGTGGAAATCACCACACCCAGCACTCTGGCCATCACAACCGGCAGCCTCGAGATCCAGCCGTGGTCACCAGCAAGCCGCGCCACCCCCCTCGGGCGGAGGCAGCGGAGCCGGCACGCAGCAAGTCCGCGGCACCAGACCAGCCGGCTCGGGGAGCTGGTCAGGGCGCACAAGGTCATCAACCAGCCCGCTCGCACATGAGCCAGAGGATCAGGGAACGCATTGATCCGCCGAAGGATGACGCCCACCATCGGCTCAACCTGTTGGCAGACTCCAAGTTCGATGAGGAGGAATCCTCAGTGGGGCCGGTCTGTTTTGGCCCTCGCATCCGCAACGAGCCCTTCCCGGCCAAGTTCGCGCTCCCGCGAGACATGCCCAAATACACCGGGGTAGTGAAGCCGAAAGACTGGCTATCGGACTACGTCACAGCCGTCGACATTGCGGGCGGCAACAAGAGGACGGCGGTGCGCTACGCACCGCTCATGCTGACAGGATCTGCTCGGACGTGGCTCAACAGCCTGTCGACTTTGCAGATCAATTCCTGGCATGATTTCCAAGAGGCGTTCATCAAGAACTTCACAGGGACCTACAAGCGACCGCCCCGCCCACGACAGCTGGCCCTCTGCAAGCAAGGCCCAGACGAGCCAGATCGTGACTACCTCACGAGATGGTCCGAGCTGCGCAACTCATGCGAAGGAGTGGGCGAGGAGCAAGCCATTGGCTACTTCATGGACAGATGCAGAGAAGGAACCCTACTGAAGCACAAGCTCCACAGATCTGAGCCGAAGTCAATGGCGGACTTCATGGCGATAGTGGACAAGTACGCTTCCGCCGACTCTGCTGCAAGAGTGCAATGCGTTGAACCAGCGCCAGCCGGAGGCCAGTCTCAGCCGGCTGCCGGCCAAGGAGGACATCACAACCATGATCGACACGGCAAAAGGAAAGACGAACGCCATGACAACAAGTACGGCTCTTAGCAAGTGGCTGCTGTTCAAGGAAGCCCGGGGGCTACGGGTGGAAGCCAGAAGCGCAAAGGAGACAAATTCAGCAAGGACAAATACACCATCGAGGTGATGCTATATCAACCCTGCAAGTTCCATAGCATTTTAGGCAAGCCGGCAGCGCATACCACTCGCTAGTGCAGCTTCACCAGGGATCTAGAGCAAGGAAACCACCAACTGCGTGGACCACCATCGGGCCTGCCAGCTAAAGCGCAGGGAAACAAGAATCGACAACCAGCCAAGGTAGCAGGGGACTATCCCGAGGAAGCAAACGTGGAGCAATATCACGTGTTCACTTCCCAGAAGGAGGAGCCAAAGGATGAACCGTGGTTCGGTGTCGAGGTGAATGCAATCATACAAGTTGGACCTCAGTACATGCATTGGTCCGATGCGTCGATTACCTAGGGACGCGAAGACAACCCGCCACTCATGCCGAGGCCCGGGGGCTATGCGCTGGTCTTGAACCCAATCGTGTTCTCTGAGACACATACCTGCTGGTTCTCACGTGTACTCATTGATGGGGTGTGATGACCTCAATTTTGATAACAAATTCGAAGTGCCCGTTATGCATTCCACTGCAATCCCAGAACCATTGTTGCGATATACATAACGTAGTTGGTAACCAGTTCCATAGACATTACAATACGAAGGTTCAAATACAATGGTCATAGAGACCAAGTTCATATTACAACACAATATAGCAGCGGAAATAACGTCTTCGGGTCTATGCCTTCACCCTACAGGCAATGGCGACTCATGGAGACGAGCTTAGTTCTGGTACTCTTCTTCATACCCTTCCTCCTGGTATTCTTCCCCATAGTCTGGCCAAGTTGATAGCCAGGGACACAGCCATGAGTACATTGGATGCACTCGCAAACCATCTTATAAATGAAATGATAAAGTAGGTATGCAAGTTTGGTATAGTGGACTAAGCACTAAGTTTATTTGCAAAAGCTAGTTTTATTTCCCAAGAATGTTCATTGGTAGAAAAGGGAGTTTAGTTCTCTAGGTTCATTCTAAAGAGGAACTTCAAGTGTGTCAACATCATTGTCAAGTCAAGTCAATGCAATTCCGATCCTTCACCAATCTCACCATTGCTATTTTTATCTTTGACAAAAGTCAAGTAGAGCTTGCCAACTGTCCATAACCGCGGACTCGGCTATTCGAATAGTTTAAAAACCTCTGCAGAGGGGTACACTTTACCCACAAGATTCGATACATCTGCCGGGAGAAATCCACGGATCGTCATACACAAGTATGCGGGGTTCAGATAATCAAACAAACTCTTTCACTTGCTCACCCTAGTATAGGATCCTTCCCTAGAGCCCGGGGTACGGAATCCCCGCTCCGGCGCCTCTAGTTCTGGCCATCCCGGAGTGCCGGGTTAGTGGAATCCACTTGGTTCAGAAGTAACCGCTCACGGTGTCCTTCCATAAAGATTTGTTACAAGGCCTCCCATACTAAGGTAAACAAGCTACGGACTAAGCCCCTTCCCATATAGGGGTAATGTGGTCGTATGGTAGGGTTGGCTCCCATAGTACATCACTCGTTGTCATTGAGAAATACATTTCATAGTTCTTAATCAAGATTGATTTCTTTCATAAAAACCATTTCGTAGGAGCAATCTCCAATTCAAGTTTCAAGTTCAAGTCACCACTTTTCAAATGGGGTTCCTCCAGAGATAGCACCAATTTTTATTAGCGACTAAGCAACTACATTGAGTGATGATACTACTAAATAGAGTTGGATAAACTCAACTTGATGCTCTTGCTAAACAAGACATCAATACACTTCTATCATTCTACTCTAGCAATTCAATCATGCAATTTACTTAAAACAAGTAGAATGCAATATTAAAACTAGGTAGTGGGAGTATGAATCAAAAGATGGCTTGCCTTGGTTGGCAAAGTGTCCGGGGTATTCTTCTTCTTCTTGATAATAATCCCCTCCAATATCCTCCTCGACAACACTAGCGTCTAATAACGAAATCAACATAAAACACACAATCACTACACCATGCTAACAACACACCAAGCATACATATTGGTTTGCTAACCATAGCATTTATGTTGCATTTTATGAAGTTGGATTGCAAGTTTGTCTTCCAAGTTTGCATTTAGTGTGCAAGTTAAATTTTCTAACATAAGCCATGTGTTGCTGACTTGTTGGAGTATGGGTGAGTAACTATGGTTATTAGGGCTAGTTCAAGTGGGGATTGACTAATTATGTGAAGTAGTATTGAGGGCAAAAATTAATTCTAAGTGTAGGATAGGGATCTATCATTTTATGTGACTAACTAGAGTTGGGTTAGGGTCTAATTGATAACACTAACAAGGTTTGAGTTGATTAAAGTTGACTAACAGTAAGGGAGGTCATTGGTGAGTTCACAATTTAAATTTCATGAATTTAGGAGGCTTAAACAATTTTCTAGAATTCATCTATGTTTAATAAAGCTATGGTCACACTATTCATATCTAATTCAATTCTTAATTCAAATGGAATTCTAATCAATCCTACAGTGTAGCGTATTTTATAAGCTTTCCAACGCATATTTATTTGTTACAAAAGGATTTGTAAAACTCTTGGAATTTAAGTTGGAAAATCATATCTGAAACATATTTGAATTAATTGGAAAAGGGCGGGAAAATATTAAAAACGAAACTGACCGATTTCTAACGAGCTGGGCCGATTCTGAACAGATCCTGAACGGGCCGGCCCAGAAAACGGTTCGCACGGCGGGGAGAAATAAAAACGGGACCTGACAGGGGGGTCCCACTGGTCAGGTCACTTAACGCCTCCGAATCGGTACGCTACCGTGCGATCTAAATCCAACGGCTCTGGTGCATCGTGTTCGTCAGAGACGGGGGTGCTCACCGGCGTTGCAGGGACGACTGTTCGACGGCGAGGGCGTGACGGAGAGGAAGCAGAACTCGACGGCGACGTGCGGAATCGGCTGCGGCGTGACTCCTCCTCCGATTCCCAGCGGCGGCTTGCTCCCAGGTGGTCGAACGCGGCGGCGCTCTCCACGTCCAGTACCTCGCCGGCGGGGCTGGCGTCGTCGAGCTAGAGCAAGCGGGGCGGTACGAGTGTGTCTGGGAGGTAGCTGGGGACGGGGCGAGGCTCTCCGTTTGATCTGTGGGGGTATTTATAGGGCGGAGCGATGAGGGCGCGGGCGTCCAGAAGCTCGCCGGCTCGGGGGCCCTGGCAACGTTCGAAGGTCATACCGGGCACGGCAGCCTCGAGGTCGTGCTGGGAGGGTGTCGTCTCGGCTGCGGGAGGCTGTGGGTCGGCTCTGGCGCATCCAGGGCGGTCGGCATCATGCAGGAAGAAGAAGGTCTGGGAGGGGGCCCTGGGCGCAGTTCTCTTCTTCCCTCCGCTTCTCATGGCTTGGGTCGGGGCAGGGGGAGCTGGGGTCGACCGCGGCGTCTCCCAGGAGCATGGCTACAGGCCAGAGGAGAACGGCGACAGTGATCACCACAGTGATCACGATTTGTCTCCGATTTTGCCTGCCAGGTGTTCGATCAAATGTTCGCAAGAAGTTTAAATTCCAATTTTTGAAATTTTCCACTTTGGGTGATCAACATATTGGCCAAGGTTTCCAGACATATTTTTGTTACAAAGAAATGTTGAGTTTTGCAGAAATCTTATTTCGAATTTGAGGTTTGGTCTCTGATTCAGATTCAAAGTTTGATTGATGTTTGAGTCAAGTTCTGGTTTGAGTTTTGGGTAGCAACAGCTTGGTTGAGCTTGTATGTGACTTGGTTAAGCTCAACTCACTGGCCAAACACTGAGGTGAGTTGTAGATTTCTTAATCCAAGGGCTCAAAGTAGGGTAGTCAAACAGATTTCCTAGATCATCCTATTCTTCTCTTTTTCTTTGATATTTTTTTATTTCTGGTTTCTTTGGTTCCTAATATTCTTCTCAATTGTTTCTGTTGGTTCACTTAGAATTAACTAACCAATGCTCAACCAAAAATAACACACATGAAATCATAAAAGACATATAATAGAAAATACATGTATGCATGAAATAATAGATAAAAAGTTTTATCTGGGTAAAAAATTTGGCACTTTATTTAATAAGGAGTGGATTACAATTTCTGAGTTGTTACAATCTTCCCCCCTTAAAAAGAATCTCGTCCCCGAGATTCACTAATTAAGAACTGAAAAGATTGGGAAACTCTTTCTGTAGGTAATCTTCTCGTTCCCAAGTGGCTTTATCTTCGGTGTGATTACTCCACTGAACTTTCAGAAATTTGATGCTTCGGGTTCGAGTGGTTCGATATGCTTCCTCGAGGATACGGATAGGCATTTCATGATAGGTCAAATCCTTGTTGATGTCCACAGAACGATGATCAATATTTTTGAAGATTTCGGGCTTCTCTGGAACTTCAAGACATTTCCGAAGTAGAGACACGTGAAAGACATCGTGCACTTCAGACAATTCCGGGGGCATTTCCAACTGATAAGACACTTCTCCTCTGCGGTCTAGTACCTTGAAGGGTCCAATATATCTTGGTGCAAGCTTTCCTTTTACTTGGAATCTTTGCATTCCCTTGAGAGGTGACACTCTGAGATAAACAAAATCTCCAATCTGGAAGGTCAGTTCTCTACGTCTCTTGTCGGCATAACTCTTCTGTCTTGACTGGGCTGCCTTGAGGTAGTCACGAATCATGCGAACTTTCTCCTCGGCTTCTTGCAGAATGTCAGGTCCAAATATCTGACTGTCTCTGGTTTCTGACCAATTCAAAGGGGTACGACACTTTCTTCCATACAAAGCTTCAAATGGGGCCATTTGCAAACTGGCTTGATAACTGTTGTTGTAGGAAAACTCCGCGAAAGGCAGACAATCTTCCCACTTAGCCCCATAGGCTAGAACACAGGCTCTCAACATATCTTCAAGTATTTGATTCACTCTTTCAGTCTGTCCATCAGTCTGAGGGTGGTAAGCGGTGCTGAAAGCTAATTTGGTGCCCAAGGCTTGATGTAAGCTTCTCCAAAATCTTGAGGTGAATTGGGTTCCTCGATCGGAAACTATGGTTTTAGGGACTCCATGCAAACTAACAATTCTGGATAGATACAGATCTGCTAGCTGTCCCGAGCGATAAGTGGTCTTGACAGGAATAAAGTGGGCAACTTTGGTCAGTCTATCCACAATGACCCAAATAGAGTCATTGCCACGGCTAGACCTTGGAAATCCAGTGATGAAATCCATTCCAACAGATTCCCACTTCCATTCCGGAACTTGCAAAGGTTGCAGCAAACCAGCAGGACGTTGATGTTCAGCCTTGACTCTTTGGCAGATGTCACACTTGGATATGAACGACGCAATCTCACGCTTCATTCCATGCCACCAAAATTGTTCCTTCAAATCTTGATACATCTTAGTTCCACCGGGGTGGATGGAGTAAGGTGTCTCATGGGCTTCCTTCATAATCACTTCCTTCAATTCGGAATCAGCAGGCACACAAATACGTCCTTTATACCAAAGAACTCCTTGGTCATCTTCTTCAAATCCTGGCACCTTACCGGAACTAATTCGGCGCTTAATTCCGTCAATACTCTCATTTCCCTTCTGGGCTTCTTTGATTTGGCTCATCAAGGTGGGTTGAAACTCAAGGTTGGCTAGGAATCCTCGACTGACTAGTTCCAATCCAAACCTTTCAAACTCGTGGTGCAACATGGGTTGCTCCTCTTTGATCGCCATATTCAACGAGCACGGCTTTCTACTCAATGCATCGGCCACTACATTGGCCTTACCGGGGTGATAGTGAATTTCCAGATCATAATCCTTAATCAACTCTATCCATCTTCTTTGCCTCATGTTCAACTCCTTCTGGGTGAAAATATACTTCAAACTCTTGTGGTCAGTGTAAATCTCGCAACGGTTGCCCATCAGATAGCGCCTCCAGGTCTTCAGAGCTAGAACCACGGCGGCTAACTCTAGATCATGGGTTGGATAATTTTCTTCATGAGGTCGAAGCTGTCGAGAGAGGTAAGCTATGACCTTGCCCTCCTGCATTAACACACAACCCAGTCCAAGTTTGGAAGCGTCGCAATAGACATCAAAGTTTTTGGTGATATCGGGCATGGTTAGGACGGGGGCGGTCACCAGTCGCTTCTTGAGCTCTTGAAAACTCTCTTCACACTTAGGGGTCCATTCGAACTTCTTGTCTTTCTTCAACAGTTGGGTCATTGGCCGGGCAATGCTTGAAAACCCTTCAACAAATTTGCGGTAATATCCCGCTAATCCGAGAAAACCTCTAACTTCAGTTTGAGTGGTAGGGGCTTCCCATTCCATGACTGATTTGATCTTCTTGGGGTCCACGGATATTCCTCCAGCTGATAATACATGGCCTAAGAATCCAACTTCCTTCAACCAGAACTCACATTTACCGAACTTGGCATACAGCCGATGTTCTCTTAAAGTTTCTAAGATTAACCTCAAATGGGTTGCATGCTCTTCTTCGGACTTGGAGTAGATAAGAATGTCATCAATGAAGACAACAACAAACTTATCCAAAAACTCCATAAAAACCTTATTCATGAGGTTCATGAAATAAGCAGGGGCATTGGTTAATCCAAAGGACATTACGGTGTACTCATACAATCCGTATCGGGTAGTGAAGGCTGTTTTGGGGATGTCCGTTGCACGGATTTTCAATTGGTGGTATCCAATTCTAAGATCTATCTTCAAGAAGACTCTAGCTCCAGTCAATTGGTCAAACAAGTCTTCAATCTTTGGGAGAGGATACTTGTTCTTGATGGTCACATCGTTTAGCTTGCGGTAATCAGTGCACAGTCGGCTAGAACCGTCACTTTTATCCACAAACAGAACGGGTGATCTCCAAGCAGAAGAACTTGGCTGAATCAATCCTTTACTCAAAAGGTCATCCAATTGCTTCTTCAACTCAACTAGTTCAGCTGGGTTCATACGATAGGGTCGTTGGGCTATAGATCCAGTTCCGGGGATGAGCTCAATGATAAACTCGATATCTCGATCCGGTGGCATTCCGGGTAGCTCATTGGGAAAAACATCCGGGTATTCACAAACGATGGGAACTTCCTTTATGGTTGGCCCTGAGATACTCTTATGACATCGGGTGGTTTGGGGTGGTTTTACGGATACATGCTTGACTATGATTCCAGTGCTACTCTTCATGGTCATGGTCTTCTTGGCACAATCTATTACTCCTTGATGGGAAGACATCCAATTCATACCAAGAACTACTTCCAAACCTTTGGTTCCCAACACTATCAAGTTGGCTAAGAAAGCTATTCCATGAATTTCTATGGGCACTGCCAAGCAGGTACAACTGGCTTTGGTTACTGACCCGGGAATTTGCACACACATGACATCTTTCAAGGGTGTGGGTTGAAGTCCACTTTTATCAATGAATAATTGGGTAACAAATGAGTGTGAAGCTCCAGAATCAAACAGAACTCTTGCAAAAACTGAGTTAACAGGGAACATACCAAGCACACCGTCGGTTGCTTCCTGAGCTTCTTCAACATTCATGTGATTCAGACGGCCTCGAGAGTGAGGCTGGTTCCTTGGTGGATAGTTCTTGCCATTTCCCACACGACGCTGTTGCTGAGCAGGAGCAGTGGTCTTGGATGCATCATTCAGCTTCTTGGGGCACTCATTGGAGTAGTGCCCTTTGAGTCCGCACTCATAACAGGTAACTCCAGACTTGTCACCAGGCTTAGGTAACATAGGGGCGCCATTTGGCCTTGGAGTATTGGTGTTGAAATTGTTGCCACTAGGTCTTGGAGGTGCACGGTTGAAGTTGTTGCCGGGCGGACGGTTGGGATAGTTGGGACGTGGAACAGGTGCAGACGGCCTCATAGGTCTTGGGGCGGAACCCATAGGTGCATTTCCCCTTGGCTTCTGCGAGTTGCTCGAGTTGCCTTGATACATCATACGGCGCTTGCGGTTCTCTGCAGCTTGCTTGAGTTTGCCTTCCATCTGAATGGCAGAGTCAACCAATGACTCCAGGTCGGCAAAGTGGATGCTGACCAGGACACATTGCATCTCATCATGAAGTCCATCCAGAAACCTTTCTTGCTTCTTCTCAGTGGTGTTGGTGTCATCTGGGGCATACCTAGACAAGGTAAGGAACTTGTCACGGTAATCCACCACAGACAGGGAACCTTGCTTTAGATTTCTGAACTCATCTCTCATCCTTTTAACCAATCCCAAAGGAACATGGGCTTTGCTAAACTTGCTCTTGAACTCCTCCCAAGGCATCACATACCCTGGGGCTTGCATTGCACGGGTGCTATCCCACCAAGCTCTCGCTGCTCCAGCAAGATAGTGGGTGGTGATCACTCTAAGATTTATATAATATTTTGAACCTCACAACCTTGAACTTTGCCTGTTTTACTCCATTTCATCCAATGTTGTACCAACTTTTATAGCACTTGATCCTTTGATGCAGTTCAGTGCGCCAAGGCACATAAACCTACAAGTAAAAGCAATTCAAACATTAGTCCAAGCCACCAGGAAAGGAGGAGTCCAACGTGAGGAGCAAGAAAAGCAAGCACGGCAGAAAGTGGCTGGTACGGCACAAAAAGACAAGAAAAACGGCAAAAGCAGAAAAAGCCGCTGCCGCCACCAACTCTCCACTACTCCTCTACGCCGCAGCAAGAATGCCACCCAAAGTCTATAAAAGGAGAGGTCCAGGTTCACTCCCACCATATCATCTCATCTCGCATCCACAGCCACCCTACCCGAACCTTCCTCCTCCACAGTCCAACACACCGAAACCTTCACCTTTTCCACCCACTTTTCCCGCCACTCCTCTGTTGCCACAAGAACAGATCGACGGCGCAAGCAAGAACACCATGAACACCACCAAGAACACCTCCAAGAACCTCAAGATGGACAAGGCTCGAAGGATCTGAAGGCCAAGCTCTTCTTCATCCCTCTTCATCCTCTGCCACGACAGCAACATCTCTGCCTTCTTCAATTTCTCTGCCACGGCAAGCCTTCGGTGACCAACAGCAAATCTCTCTCCCTGTCCCTATTCTCTGTGCTATGTTGTGGATCCTGCACTGTAAAACAGTTTGAAACTTGTCTTTGGTTTTTGCTCTGGTTTGAGTGACACACTCCTTTGTAAACTCTAAAGTTACTGTGAAATCTGTGTTGCAACTGCTTGATCTGTGAGGTGTAAGACTAGTCTCTGCACCTAGTCCCAAAAACACATCCCTTTCTAAATTTGCTTGTGTGTTCACTGCTTTCTTGCCTGACAAACAAGAAATCCTTGAACTTGTTATGTTGAAACTTCCCTGCTCAAAATCTCCTCTTACTTTTCAGTTTACAACACCAAAAACCCCACTTTTCTGCTTAGCTTCTGGAAATTAGGAAATAGTCTCAATTGTGTTGATCCCTGTGGAGATGACTAGAAAAACCCCCCTATAATCTCAACAGATCAAAATTGGCGCCGTTGCCGGGGATCAACTTTTGATTGTTTCCTTAGATTACAGTAGACTAAGCTGTGTAAATACTTGTTCCAATTGCAACTTTTGATTGTCTGTCCCATCAACATGTCTGTGATCAAAGCTTAGAACTTTTATTAGGGGATTTAGTTCACTAACCCTTGATTAAGTTCTTGTTTGTGATTGTGTGTAGAAGAACAATGATTTCATCCATTTTCTATGGAAATTCAGTTGATGCAGTCCTCTGAAGATTCACCTCTAGCTCCATTTGATCCTGAGCCAGAGAGGACTTTGTTTGCAAGAAAGAGAGCAGCCTCTGAAGCTTCTGCTGAAGACTTGGAAACCTCTGTCTCAGATTTGGAATCCTCATCCTCAGATTTCAGCATGGGTGACAAGAAATTGAGAGACTTGTGGATCCCCAAGGACCAGATCAACAATGCAGATGTGATTATGCCTGCAATACAAGCAAACAACTGGGAAATCAAGCCAGCTCTAATCAATATGGTGCAACATAATCCCTTCAAAGGTTCTGCTTTGGAGAGCCCCCATGAGCATATCAGAAATTTTCTTGAGTACTGCAACACTTTGAAGCACAATGGTGTTCCTTCTGAAGCCATCAGGATGCAATTGTTCCCCTTCTCACTTTCTGGACTTGCAAAAGTTTAGTTCCACTCTCTTCCTGTTCAGTGCAGAGACACATGGGAACATGTTCTTCAAGCCTTCTTTGAGAGATATTTCCCTCCAACCAAAGCAGCGGAATGCAGGGACAAGATAACAAGATTTGTGCAATATGAAGGAGAAAGCCTGTATGATACTTGGCAGAGATACCAAGGCCTCATCAGGATGTGTCCCAACCATGGCCAGGAGCAATGGCTCATCTTGCAAACCTTCTACAAGGGTTTGACAGAGCAAACCAGATCATTTGTTGACTCAGCTGCTGGAGGTGGAATCATGAACAAGACCCTTGATGAAGCTACTGAGTTGATTGAGAGCATGGCATCACACAACTTCTCCTGGACAAATGAAAGAGCTGTCCACCCCAACAATCAGCTGCAGATTCAGTCAAGTGGCCAGAATGCTTTGGAAGCCAAGTTGGAGAGTTTAACAACTCAGCTTGCCCAGCTCATGACAGAAAGAAACAGCCAAGCATTGGTGCCTGTCAACCAAGTCTCATCTGCTTGTGCAATTTGTGGAAAAGAAGGTCATTCACTCATGGAATGCACCTTGTCTGCACCTCCTGAAACCATGATATCAGAGGTGAACTATGCCCAGAACCAAGGCCCTTATTCCCAAAGTTACAATCCCTCTTGGAGAAACCACCCCAACCTGTCTTACAAGAATGCCAATCAGCAAAGTTACCCACTACCAAATCAGCAGAACTTTGCTCAAGCATCCCAGCAGAGCTATCACCAGCAAGGACAACAGAATTTCAGACCCCAAGGTCAAATGCAACACCCACAACAGCACCATCCAGTGAATCAGCAAACTGCATCTTCCAGCAGCAGCAGCCAATCTGAACTTGGTGAAATGATGAAGCTACAGAAGGAAATGTTCAGTGGAATGCAGGAAACTATGAAAATGCAATCTGAACTTTTCTACAAGACAATGCAGCAACTCACTGCTGGAGTCCAGAACAACAACACTGGAAACCAAGCTGCAGGAAAATTGCCAGCTCAAGCAGAGAAGAATCCAAAACAGTGTGGTGCCCTTTCCACTACTCTAGTTGTTGATGCAGTCACCACTAGGAGTGGGGTGAACACTGAACCCCTGCTCAAAACCCCACCAAATGTCACTTATGTTGCTCCACAGAGAAGACCCACAGTGCAGCAACAAACACCTCCAGAAATTGTTCTGTCAAGGCAGGAAAAATCAACAGGACAGCCTGCCCAGACAGAAAACCCTGCCAAGGCACAGATCTCTGCCACAGAACCAACAGAGAAGCCTTTGTTGATGAAAGTACCATTTCCAGAGAGATTGGACAAGACCAAGGAGGAGAAGCAATACTCTAAATTCCTTGAAACCATGAAGGAAGTGCAAATCACCATCCCCATCTTGGATGCTGTCTTACACATTCCCCTATATGCAAAGTTTTTCAAAGATCTGATCACAAGGAAGAGGAGTTTGGATAGCCCTGAGCTAGTAGCCTTGACAGAAGATTGCAGTGTTGTGATCTTGAATAGCATGCCTAAGAAGTTACAAGACCCAGGAAGTTTCAGTATTCCCTGTGTAGTGGGAAGGAAAACCTTCACAGCCCTTTGTGATTTAGGTTCCTCTGTGAGTGTGTTACCATCTGCTGCAAGTCAGATTCTACAGTTGGGAACATTGAAGCCTACTCCCATGACACTTCAACTTGCTGATAGAACCTTGAGAAAACCAGTGGGGATCCTTGAAGATGTGCCAGTCCAAGTTGGCAACTTTGCATATCTTGCGGACTTTGTTGTGCTAGAGAAGGAAGACAATGCTGAATCAATGATTCTAGGCAGACCATTCTTGGCAACTGCTGGTGCCATCATTGATGTGAAAGGTGGAACCCTCAAGTTACAATTTGGTTCAGAGCAAGCTGATTTCAGCATGAAACATGCCACTCACTTACCCAATGTTCCTGAACATTGCCATTCCATTGATGTTGTTGAGAGAAGTGTGTTGGAAACTTTGCCACAATCTGAGCCACAAGAGCCCGATGCTCAGGTCTTTGTTACAGCTGAAAACAGTGATGTACAGCAGCTCTGTGAAGTGAAAACTTGTGAAAGTATACCTGAGTCAAGTGCAAGAGAATTACCAGCTCAACAAGCTCATCATTCTATTGTTGAGCTAAAGGAACTACCACCCCATCTGAAGTACTCATTCTTGGAGAAGGAGAAGATACACCCTGTGATTATCAGTTCTGCCCTCACTAGTGAGCAAGAAGAAAGTCTTCTGTCTATTTTGAAATTGTACAAAAATGTCATTGGATATTCCATTGATGACATCATTGGCATTAGTGAGAAAGTGTGTTCTCACAGGATCCACTTGGAAGAAGGCAGCAGGCCAACAAGAGAGGCACAGAGAAGATTAAACCCTGCTATGCAAGATGTTGTCAAAAAAGAAGTTCTGAAGTTGCTTAAGGCTGGAATGATCTATCCCATCTCTGATAGTGAGTGGGTGAGTCCTATCCACATTGTGCCCAAGAAAGGTGGCTACACTGTTGTTGAAAATGAAGAAGGAAGGCTTATGACCACAAGACCTGTTACAGGATGGAGGATGGTGAATGACTTCAGAAAATTGAACAAAGCAACCAGGAAAGATCATTTCCCTCTGCCATTCATGGACCAGATGTTGGAAAGGCTTGCTGGCCAGAAGTTCTACTGCTACCTTGATGGTTACTCTGGATTCTTGCAGATACCAATTCACCCTTCTGATCAAGACAAGACCACATTCACCTGCCCATATGGTACATTTGCATACAAAAGGCTACCCTTTGGCCTTTGCAATGCACCAGGCACCTTCCAGAGATGCATGATGTCAATATTTTCTGATCACATTGAGAAGATTATGGAGGTTTTCATGGATGACTTCACTGTGTATGGAAAAGATTTTGAAACTTGCTTGAAAAACCTGACCTTAGTCCTTCACAGATGCTCAGAGCAAAACTTGATCCTGAATTGGGAAAAATGCCACTTTCTTGTCTCTGAAGGCATTGTGCTGGGCCACCTTGTGTCTGCTAGAGGAATTGAGGTGGACAAGGCAAAGGTAGATGTTATTGCCAAGCTCCCTCCACCAGAAAATGTGAAGGGAATTCAAAGTTTCCTGGGCCATGCTGGCTTCTACAGAAGGTTTATCAAGAACTTCTCCCATCTTGCTAAGCCACTTACCAATCTCCTGAATCATGAAGTAAAGTTTGTGTTTGATGACTCCTGTTTGCAAGCATTCAACCAGTTGAAGGATGCTCTCATCACAGTTCCTGTTGTTCAACCTCCTGACTGGACACTACCATTTGAATTGATGTGTGATGCAAGTGACTTTGCTGTTGGAGCAGTTCTTGGACAGAGGAAGGACAAAGTTGTACATGTTATCCATTATGCCAGCAAGACTTTGGATGATGCTCAAATCAACTACACCACCACAGAGAAGGAGCTGCTTGCAGTAGTGTTCTCCTTTGATAAATTTAGACCATACCTTGTTGGACATAAGTGCATTGTCTACACTGACCATGCAGCAATCAGATACTTGGTGAGCAAAAAGGATGCCAAACCAAGGCTCATCAGATGGATCCTTCTGCTCCAAGAGTTTGACATAGAAATTAGAGACAAGAAAGGATCAGAGAATTCAGTTGCAGATCACCTTTCCAGGATCAACATTGATGAAAATAGAGAGATTCATGATCAGATACCTGGCGAACAGCTCATGGCAGTCAGTGCCAATTCACCTTGGTATGCTGACTTTGTGAATTTCCTAGCTTGTGATATTGTGCCAGCTGACCTCTCCTACCAGCAAAAGAAAAAGTTCCTCCATGATGTCAAGAATTACTATTGGGATGAGCCTTTTCTGTACAAACATTGTGCTGATGGCATTGTGAGGAGGTGTGTTCCCTCTGATGAAAAGAATGATGTGATGTTCCAATGCCATGCTGGCATGTATGGAGGCCATGCTGGAGTATTCAAGACACAAGCAAAGATTTTGCAAGCTGGTTTCTTTTGGCCAAGTTTGTTCAGAGATGTTCATGACTACATAATGAAGTGTGATCCTTGCCAAAGAGCAGGAAAGATTTCTAGGAGAAATGAGATGCCTCAAAAAGGAATCCTGGAAGTGGAATTGTTTGATGTTTGGGGAGTAGACTTTGTTGGACCCCTGCCCTCTTCTCAAGGCTACAAGCACATCCTTGTTGCTGTTGACTATGTGTCAAAATGGGTTGAAGCCATACCTACTGTCAATGCTGATGCCAAGGCTGTTTGTAGATTGTTCAAGACTGTCATTTTCCCAAGATTTGGAGTGCCAAGAGTTGTAATCAGTGATGGTGGTGCTCACTTCAACAATGACCAGTTTGAGAAGCTTCTGACTAAGTATGGAGTAAAGAACCACAGAGTGACAACTCCTTATCATCCTCAGGCCAATGGCCAAGTGGAGTTGTCAAACAGAGAAATCAAGCAAATCTTGGAGAAAGTTGTGTCCAAGACCAGAGGAGATTGGTCAATGAAACTGCCTGACACTCTGTGGGCTTACAGGACAGCATACAAGACACCCATAGGCATGTCTCCTTTCAGAATTGTCTATGGCAAGGCATGCCATCTACCAGTTGAATTGGAGCACATAGCTCAATGGGCAATTAGGAAGCTGAACATGGACTTAGGGAAGGCAGGATGCTTGAGAAAACTGCAGATGTGTGAGCTTGAAGAGCTAAGGAATGATGCCTATGAAAGTGCAAAGATTTACAAGGAGAAGACCAAGAAATGGCATGACTCTCACATTCTGAGAAGAGAATTCACTGTTGGGCAGTCAGTGCTGGTCTATGACTCCAAGTTACATCTGTTCTCTGGAAAGTTCAAGTCCAGATGGTTTGGCCCTTGTGTTATCAAGAAAGATCTAGGCCATGGTGCCTTTGAGGTGCAAAGCTCAGCTGAAGGAACCTTCAAGGTAAATGGCCAGAGGCTCAAGCACTACAGGATTGGAGATATGATTGAAAACCAAGTTGATGAAGATGATGAACCAGAGGATGGCCCCAATGCATCCTCTGCCCCTGCAAACCAGTGATGAGAAGCTATAGTCAAGCTAGTGACTTTAAACAAGCACTCTTCCAGGAGGTAACCTGGTATCACCTTGTAAATACATTTCCCTTTCACTTTTTAGGTTTTTGCCTTGTGTGTTTCTTTCTTTCTGTTGTTTCAGTAAGAATTTGGATGAGGAGATGGCTAGCTGAGGATTGGAAAGGCAAGGAAGTAGGAAAACCACCAGGTGAACACTTTCCAATTCCATACATTTTTTGAAATCTGAATCAGAATATACTCCACTGTTGGTTGATCTTGTGTGAAAGTGCTCTGTTAAGAAATGAATCAAATTTCGTTGCTTGAACCTGAAAATATCACTTTGCATGCTATGAAGAACTTTGCTTTGAATCTGCTTATAACTCTTGCAAATGCCTATTTTCAGAGCCAAGTTTCAAATCAGAACCTTTGTATGTCTCTACTCAAAGAACCTGTGAAACATCAGTATATTTGTTAATTGCCCTGAGAATGAAGTTCATGATCCATTTCTTAGCCCCTAACCAATTACATCTGTTGAATTTTTTGCATTAGCAAACATAATCTCTGGATTGTGATTTGTGAAGCACTAACACACTAACAGTAAGGAAAAAGTTTGGCATTAGCAACCATGATCTCTGGATTGTGGTGTGTGAAGCACTAACCTGAAAATGCTAAGTAAAACCTGTTGTAAATACCCAAAGCACTAGCATCTATGATCTTGGGATTGTAGTTGTGAAGCACTAACTAAGTTGACCCATCAAAGAAGCTAAGTTACTAACTGATTAACTTGTCTATGCATTAGCCTATTATGTTCCTGGGAACTGTAAAAGGTGAAGCACTAACTTTGCATTCATAGTTTGTTCCTGGCTACCTGCTGGATCTTGAGTTTTCAATTTCAGAAACAATTGCACTATATTTTTGAGTCCTTGTTTGATCTAGACATACCCAATTTCTACTTGTGAAACTTGTTTTTGAATTGGCACTTGCAAGACCTATCTGCATGAGACAGTAATGTATCTTATCATGCTCTGTTACATTTTCTTTGGTACAATGCACACTTCTTTACTTGAGGACAAGCAAAGGTTTTGGTCTGGGGGTTTTGATCACTCTAAGATTTATATAATATTTTGAACCTCACAACCTTGAACTTTGCCTGTTTTACTCCATTTCATCCAATGTTGTACCAACTTTTATAGCACTTGATCCTTTGATGCAGTTCAGTGCGCCAAGGCACATAAACCTACAAGTCAAAGCAATTCAAACATTAGTCCAAGCCACCAGGAAAGGAGGAGTCCAACGTGAGGAGCAAGAAAAGCAAGCACGGCAGAAAGTGGCTGGTACGGCACAAAAAGACAAGAAAAATGGCAAAAGCAGAAAAAGCCGCTGCCGCCACCAACTCTCCACTACTCCTCTACGCCGCAGCAAGAATGCCACCCAAAGTCTATAAAAGGAGAGGTCCAGGTTCACTCCCACCATATCATCTCATCTCGCATCCACAGCCACCCTACCCGAACCTTCCTCCTCCACAGTCCAACACCCAACTTTTCCATCTTTTTCCTCTACTCCTCTGTTGTAACAAGACCAAAATCTGCGGCTGAACCAAGAACACCAAGAACTCCACCATGAACTCCAAGAACTCCCTCAGGAACCTCAAGAACAACAAGATGAACATGGCTGGAAGGATCTGAAGGCCAAGCTCTTCCTCAACCTCTGCATCCTCTGCCGCGACAGCAACTTCTCTGCCTCCTCTACTTCCTCTGCCACGGCAAGCCTTCGGTGACCAACAGCAAATCTCTCTCCCTGTCCCTATTCTCTGTGCTATGTTGTGGATCCTGCACTGTAAAACAGTTTGAAACTTGTCTTTGGTTTTTGCTCTGGTTTGAGTGACACACTCCTTTGTAAACTCTAAAGTTACTGTGAAATCTGTGTTGCAACTGCTTGATCTGTGAGGTGTAAGACTAGTCTCTGCACCTAGTCCCGAAAACACATCCCTTTCTAAATTTGCTTGTGTGTTCACTGCTTTCTTGCCTGACAAACAAGAAATCCTTGAACTTGTTATGTTGAAACTTCCCTGCTCAAAATCTCCTGTTACTTTTCAGTTTACAACACCAAAAACCCCACTTTTCTGCTTAGCTTCTGGAAATTGGGAAATAGTCTCAATTGTGTTGATCCCTGTGGAGACGACTAGAAAAACCCCCCTATAATCTCAACAGATCAGGTGGTATACAAGACCTTCTCATTTTCACCAACTTCGGCGACTGCCAAATTGTTTTCCATAGTGCGAAGCCAGTCATCGGCATCTAAGGGCTCTTCCGACTTAGTGAACATAGGAGGGTTGGTGTTTTGAAAATTCCTTAACTTGGATCGGTGATCACCATTGCCATTGTTTTCTCCTTCACCATTGCCATTGCCATTGCCATTGTTGTGGTTCATTGCCATCTAGGTTATCTACTGAAGAGTGGCCAAGTTAGCTTGGCGCTCAGCTCGGGCTGCTTCCCGGTCTTCCTTGATCAACCTTAGTAGT
This sequence comes from Dactylis glomerata, assembly GCA_007115705.1. Classification (NCBI taxonomy): domain Eukaryota; kingdom Viridiplantae; phylum Streptophyta; class Magnoliopsida; order Poales; family Poaceae; genus Dactylis; species Dactylis glomerata. The sequence continues at coordinate 1,141,940 of QXEO01000306.1, forward strand.
TCGGCCATTTCCGGGTTCGGGGGTGGGGGTGCTCGCGGCATCTGAAGATAAGGTGTGTAAGACAAGAGGGAAAAGCTAATTTTTGCTAAGATTTAAAGGTAACATGGATGATGCAATTCTTTCTTACTAAGGCCTTAAGAGCCAAATTCATATTTCATTCAACACTCAACAAACAGATCATACATACGAGTTCACACATTACAAATGGTTTACATCAAACCATTGCGACTCGTCTACTAGAGAGGGGGATACAACTCACACCTACACGAAGTGACTCAAGGTGAACTCATAACTAGATAACACGTGGATCTCTGATCTAAACAGCGGGCTCCTCGGGGTCTTCCTCCTCATCACTCACAATGAATCCATTGTGCCCATCATCTTCCGGATCATCAAGATCCTCCATGAAGTCATCCTCATCACTGATGAGGGCATTATCCTCCTTGCGGAGATCAATGCCTTCCTCCTCACCAAGGTGATCCTCAAGACTCTCAATGTACTCAGTCAGCTCAGCCACATTGGCCTTCAACTCCTCAATGTCCTGATCCTTCTCATCGCGCTGGCGACGAAGGCTCTTGCGCTCCTTCGCAAGTATCCTGATAGTGCTCCTCGCCTCCACCAGTGCGAAGTGCTCAAGGTTGGCCTTGGTACGGGCACGATCGGCCTCCTACTGAGTGGAGTACAGCAAGAAGTCCATGTGATCGATGTAGGTACTCGGCTCATTCTGCCCGGGCATGTTTGCGGGACGTCCATCCGCATCACGCCGAGCAAAGTTCCTAAAGTGCTCTCCCTGAACCTCCTCAACATGCAGTCCGCACAAGCGGGCGTGCATCTCCTGCATTGCTCGGACCAAACCATCGGCCCAAGTGTTCTCCACAAGCTCGAACTTGATCCTTGGAGAACCCAAATTCCCCTTCTTGCCACGACAACTGGCCCTGATAAGCCACCGTAGCTCTCCATCTGGGTGCTCATTGAGCACGGCTCCCTTGAACTCCGGATACAAACGATCCAGGAACAAGGTCAGGGTGGTGAGGTCGCGCTCGAAACAAAGGCTGCCACCATGGCCCAACTGGTAGTGCTCAACGAATACCGGGGCCATCTACAAAATTTTAGATTAGCTTAAGTTAGTGATCAACTCAAGTGTGCAAAATTTTAAGTAGGCAAAAACTGAAGTATGTATAAAACTTTGCAAATAGAGAGGAAAGACTAAGCAATTTTGCAACCATTACATATATCTTTGCTTTTATCAAGTTTTCATTTAACGCCCATTCTAACTAAGGTCTCCTAAGGTCAGCCTAGGCTCTGATACCAACTTGTGACGACCTCAAATTTGATAACAAATTCGAAGTGCCCGTTATGCATTCCACCGCAATCCCAGAACCATTGTTGCGATATACATAACGTAGTTGGTAACCAGTTCCATAGACATTACAATACGAAGGTTCAAATACAATGGTCATAGAGACCAAGTTCATATTACAACACAATATAGCAGCGGAAATAACGTCTTCGGGTCCATGCCTTCACCCTACAGGCAATGGCGACTCATGGAGACGAGCTTAGTTCTGGTACTCTTCTTCATACCCTTCCTCCTGGTATTCTTCCCCATAGTCTGGCCAAGTTGATAGCCAGGGACACAGCCATGAGTACATTGGATGCACTCGCAAACCATCTTATAAATGAAATGATAAAGTAGGTATGCAAGTTTGGTATAGTGGACTAAGCACTAAGTTTATTTGCAAAAGCTAGTTTTATTTCCCAAGAATGTTCATTGGTAGAAAAGGGAGTTTAGTTCTCTAGGTTCATTCTAAAGAGGAACTTCAAGTGTGTCAACATCATTGTCAAGTCAAGTCAATGCAATTCTGATCCTTCACCAATCTCACCATTGCTATTTTTATCTTTAACAAAAGTCAAGTAGAGCTTGCCAACTGTCCATAACCGCGGACTCGGCTATTCGAATAGTTTAAAAACCTCTGCAGAGGGGTACACTTTACCCACAAGATTCGATACATCTGCCGGGAGAAATCCACGGATCGTCATACACAAGTATGCGGGGTTCAAATAATCAAACAAACTCTTTCACTTGCTCACCCTAGTATAGGATCCTTCCCTAGAGCCCGGGGTACGGAATCCCCGCTCCGGCGCCTCTAGTTCTGGCCATCCCGGAGTGCCGGGTTAGTGGAATCCACTTGGTTCAGAAGTAACCGCTCACGGTGTCCTTCCATAAAGATTTGTTACAAGGCCTCCCATACTAAGGTAAACAAGCTACGGACTAAGCCCCTTCCCATATAGGGGTAATGTGGTCGTACGGTAGGGTTGGCTCCCATAGTACATCACTCGTTGTCATTGAGAAATACATTTCATAGTTCTTAATCAAGATTGATTTCTTTCATACAAACCATTTCGTAGGAGCAATCTCCAATTCAAGTTTCAAGTTCAAGTCACCACTTTTCAAATGGGGTTCCTCCAGAGATAGCACCAATTTTTATTAGCGACTAAGCAACTACATTGAGTGATGATACTACTAAATAGAGTTGGATAAACTCAACTTGATGCTCTTGCTAAACAAGACATCAATACACTTCTATCATTCTACTCTAGCAATTCAATCATGCAATTTACTTAAAACAAGTAGAATGCAATATTAAAACTAGGTAGTGGGAGTATGAATCAAAAGATGGCTTGCCTTGGTTGGCAAAGTGTCCGGGGTATTCTTCTTCTTCTTGATAATAATCCCCTCCAATATCCTCCTCGGCAACACTAGTGTCTAATAACGAAATCAACATAAAACACACAATCACTACACCATGCTAACAACACACCAAGCATACATATTGGTTTGCTAACCATAGCATTTATGTTGCATTTTATGAAGTTGGATTACAAGTTTGTCTTCCAAGTTGGCATTTAGTGTGCAAGTTAAATTTTCTAACATAAGCCATGTGTTGCTGACTTGTTGGAGTATGGGTGAGTAACTATGGTTATTAGGGCTAGTTCAAGTGGGGATTGACTAATTATGTGAAGTAGTATTGAGGGCAAAAATTAATTCTAAGTGTAGGATAGGGATCTATCATTTTATCATCATAGTGATAATTGGAGGCACTGTACGAGCTCCCACATTAATCCTAGAAAACTGTCAAAAAGTAACCATAGGATCTAAATTACACGGTCATGATCGAATAACCGAGCGAAGAGGTATATTTTCTATGGGAGACATCGTACCCCGCGGGTCTCTTCTTTTGTACTAAAGGAAAGAAAGAAAAAACTCACTGTAATCTCTACTGCGATGCGGCAGGGCGTATTAGATCTGGTATTCACGTGTATCTCCAAAATTGTTTCCGATTGATTTTCGATTTACGGTGGTGTAACGTGGAGAGGCCACCCGTTCCTACCCACATCATGCAAGCAATGATCCTCAGCAGTAACAGCGGCCAGAGTCTATGCGTTTGGTCGGGCATCTTCGGGCACATGTAACCAATCCTCTTTCTCTTTCCAATTAGATTTTTGGGTTACTCAACCATTAGTATTTCATGCTCTCGGGTGCAGAAAGGCTGTTGTTTGATTTTTAACCTGGTGCACTCCGCTGAACAATTTTGGCTGTCAGGGTCTCTGGCTGTCCGCTGATTGACCGAGTGGCAGCTGCTTCGTCTGGGTCCAAAAAATTAGACAGATTTAGATCCATGCCATGGAATAAACACATCAGATTATTCGAGGAAAAATAGCAGTAAGTTATTCCCCTCTTGCTTTTGTAGAACAGCAACTACTCTGATATTATTTGTCTGCATGTCTCCGACTGGTTAGTTATTTGTGTCTTTAATTATGAATCTTCCTTCAAAATCGGATGATAATTCTCAACAATGTAGATCTAACTTTTTTGTTCAGTCCCAGAGCTCTAGATTTTAAAGGACTTGATATCCTAAGGAAAAATGATTTAATTCCATGACTATTAGTTACGTGTCGTCTCTAAACATAAACTATTGGCATATGAGTATTGCTTCCCTATCTGTTAAATTAGCAAGCTAGCTCTGCTACATGAGTCTGTTGTTCTGCAGCATATAAGACATGGGAAACTTTAATTATTGTTAACCATCGGTATCTACTTTGGTTGAAATTAATCTACCATAAATTAACAATTTAGGTATCCCCGCTTCAATAGAGAGATAAAGTTACCTTTGGCAACATAAGGTTAGCAGTCCTAGAAGCTTAAATTTCTACTCCCTCCGTTTCAAAATATAAGATGTTTTAGCTTTGTGAAGCACATATATTTAGACATCTTTTAGTGTGTAGGTTTACTCGAATATACACACTAAAATGTGTCTAAATACATTTGCTTCACAAACCTAAAACATCTTATAATTTGAAACGGAGGGAGTACAATGTATTTCCTTGGTTCCAAGCATAAACATCGTAGAGTTTGTGTAATACTCTAAGAAAATATATTTACACTATTAAATACGCTTGACTAATTAGATGCAAAGGTTGAATGTGAAAAAAAGAGGAATCCATCAGAGACATGACTGTCCACACTTACTAATTAAGAGGCTTAATCGGACACGCACGTACTACTACTTGAGATGCTTATTAAAAATAGATAATATATATACGTACTATCGACGAATTGATATTGATTATAAACTTCATAACAAGTTCTGATTAGTTAGTCTTGCATTTGCCAGTGTTTACAAGAGGCCAAGGTTTCATTAATTAGAAGAACAGATCTACAAAACATATTTTATGCCTTAGATAGTTCATGTGTGCGTTAAAACCTAATGAACAACTGTAATAATCTGAACTCTATGTATATTAAGATATAATTGGGCACTTATTACCTAGCTAAGACATTCACTGCTTTGTCGGTTGACCATCCATGGAGGTCATCAAAATAACACTAATTATATATTGCAGATTCAGATTGCTTAATCTAGACAAATCTTATATTTACTAATTGGAGGCACCATAGAAGCCTCCACGTTAATCCTAGATGTAAACCGGACATAAGTATGATCTCAGCCGTATGATTTATTTTCCTTCAATTCTGATCCGTTGGATCACCATGATGAATATATGCATAGCCGGATTCTTTTCGTACCTACGATTAGCCAGTCCAAGTCCAACACGCCTCCTAGACAATCTTTCTCGATCTCCTTTCTCCTAGACAGTTTTCTGATGTGCCGCGCCATGAACCTCTTCCAGATATATCGCCGCCTCCTGTCATCCGTGCCCTCTTTCTCCCTCGCAAGTCATGATGCCGGGTAATCCTATCGCCTAATCAATGTGCATGGTACCTAATTAAAATCTCAGACCACCCCCAATTCCGCAGCAAGCTGCAAGATTTCAGGATGTCTTCGGTTGTTTCCAATCGGCTGAGCAAGATCCTTCCCTGCTGTGGAAGAGGACGACGTGATCTAAACATGGAGGAAAGGTTCTGAAAGTACGCGCTTTGTAGATTTGGACCTCGCCGTGAGTGGTTTCTAAACGCGCAGATTAATTTGTGCAGCAGCTGTTCATGGCGCGGCAGAACTCATGATAGCAGCATGCAGTGTCGAGCAATAAGAGCAAGGTCGCCAAATCCGTCGGACATGCAAGACTATGGCAGATTGATTCGTACCTATTGCAGGCGCTCATGGTGGCGGTCAGAATAGTTGTGGTGCCATGGTGCAGACAGAGGACATGGTCGCCGAGGCCACAGCCCAACACACCGTTAGACTCGAATTGTTCTGAACGGTATGTTGCTTTAACAGCTTCATATGTTAACTTGCATAACGAAAATTACTAGCTCTGATCTAACGCCAAAAATTAACTAAATCCTTTTAGGACTAGATGAAATATACTTTTAGAGTTTCTGATGGTATAATAAATCATGCATGTAGTATGTAGTCTTGAACCACTTCTGACATTAGATTGTATACTATGAAGGAATAAAAAGAATAGTATGATTACGAGAAGGATGCCCCTAATTTGGTCCCAATTTTTTTTGGTCTCTATCCAGAGAACTTCATAGACGCATCTAATTATTGAGGTGAAGATTACCGTTTCAGGATCAATTATCATTTAGATTTAATAGATTGATTGCTGATATTATTTACTGACTAGCTAAGAAGTGGAGACATGTGGCATATGGTTCTATCGCTTCAATAGATTCATAGGTTGGCAAGGTTGCGGGAGGTGCAACCTTTTTGGAGCAAGGTTATGTTGCATATTCTTCATTCTTATTTTTTTCTCTCAATCTTCTATGTGGTGTGTGATTGTTTCATTTTTAAAGTTGTTTGGTACTGTATGAGTCTAACCTGAATCTAATTAAACTAAATTGTGTTACAGTTTGCTAGATGGATGTGTTTCAGTTATAGAAGACGCATTCCTTTTCAAATCGTTTTTTTAAGAAGCTCTACATGTCGTTGTTTGGTTTTATGTTAATTTACATTTACAGATTTTGCATTTGTTATATACCGTCTATGATAGCCTTAGCTACCTTTCAGACATGGAATCTAGGAAAAAGGAAACAAACTGAAATATACTGCTTTGATTTTCATGAGATAATTGTTAGAAAATGACATATATAATAATTGGATAAATTGAAGAAGTAAAATGCACAGAACATTAAAGTGGAGGCTTATAATGAGTTGCCCTTTCTGGTGTTACTTTAATGCATTGTTAGTTGTCAGTGTTTAACTAGCTTATTCTAATTTTGTATGTACTAAAAGATGCAGAAACAAATAAGCAAGAGAAGAAATTTTGTTGCTGATCCAGGCGATGGCTACTCCATCCAGCCTCCGTCATGGATAGAGGCACCAATGCCGCTCCTCTGTTTATCAAGAGCCATTTTACTTTATGTACACTATACAATACAAGGAAATTACACCGAGATACTATTTCTTGCATGAATTCTCAAGTATCTATTTTAATTGTATTAATAAAATATACTAAAGTTTGGCTTTGGCCATTAATTTTCCACAATCTTCATTACGTTCTTAGACGCCTCAACATAACTACAAAATAAGCATTGAAGAATAATGTTCCACAATCTTATTTATGTTGCATATTCTTCATTCCTCTTATTTATGTTGAAGAAATATAATATCTCAATCTACTCCTATGATGAGATAGATTTGGATTACAAATGGAGAAAAATATAGATAAATAATAGCAAGTTCTCCATTGCACATTGTTTCTTTTAATATTCTTCTTCAATGCTTATTTTGTAGGTGTGTCATACAAAACAATAAGATTGGTTGAATATTTACTACTACCAAAAAATAATGTAAACCAATTCATCTCTTTTGTTAGTAATATATCATATGTATAATCCTAAAATTTTGGTATATTTTGATTTATTTAAGTTTTTCCTATAATTGATGTTATGAAAAATATGGAGTATTACAATGTTTGCAAGTTTCATATATAGAAGAAACATAATGTTCAACCTATATTTGTTTTATATCCTCCAGTGAACCCATCTTATATATAGAAAAAGATAGCTAAAATCAAATGCTTACAATAAATTATGTGTAACGGACACGTTTTAAACAGAGAATATTCTTGGATACCATGTCCATATTTTATAAGCCACAAAATAATTGAACGAATATACTCATTTTAGTATTATGCATGAAAAGTACAAAAAGTTACAAGCTTTGAATAATCTTTGGCAAACTGTGAATTTAATTACAAAAAATATCATATGATTAAATTATGGATTACTTCTCAAGATTCCTAGCCCGTGCTGACGCACGGGTTGTTGACTAGTGTGACTAACTAGAGTTGGGTTAGGGTCTAATTGATAACACTAACAAGGTTTGAGTTGATTAAAGTTGACTAACAGTAAGGGAGGTCATTGGTGAGTTCACAATTTAAATTTCATGAATTTAGGAGGCTTAAACAATTTTCTAGAATTCATCTATGTTTAATAAAGCTATGGTCACACTATTCATATCTAATTCAATTCCTAATTCAAATGGAATTCTAATCAATCCTACAGTGTAGAGTATTTTATAAGCTTTCCAACGCATATTTATTTGTTACAAAAGGATTTGTAAAACTCTTGGAATTTAAGTTTGAAAATCATATCTGAAACATATTCGAATTAATTGGAAAAGGGCGGGAAAATATTAAAAACGAAACGGACCGATTTCTAACGAGCTGGGCCGATTCTGAACAGATCCCGAACGGGCCGGCCCAGAAAACGGTTCGCACGGCGGGGAGAAATAAAAACGGGACCTGACAGGGGGGTCCCACTGGTCAGGTCACTTAACGCCTCCGAATCGGTACGCTACCGTGCGATCTAAATCCAACGGCTCTGGTGCATCGTGTTCGTCGGAGACGGGGGTGCTCACCGGCGTTGCAGGGACGACTGTTTGACGGCGAGGGCGTAACGGAGAGGAAGCAGAACTCGACAGCGACGTGCGGAATCGGCTGCGGCGTGACTCCTCCTCCGATTCCCAGCGGCGGCTTGCTCCCAGGTGGTCGAATGCGGCGGTGCTCTCCACGTCCAGTACCTCGCCGGCGGGGCTGGCGTCGTCGAGCTAGAGCAAGCGGGGCGGTACGAGTGTGTCTGGGAGGTAGCTGGGGACGGGGCGAGGCTCTCCGTTTGATCTGCGGGGGTATTTATAGGGCGGAGCGACGAGGGCACGGGCGTCCAGAAGCTCGCCGGCTCGGGGGCCCTAGCAACGTTCGAAGGTCGTACCGGGCACGGCGGCCTCGGGGTCGTGCTGGGAGGGTGTCGTCTCGGCTGCGGGAGGCTGTGGGTCGGCTCTGGCGCATCCAGGGCGGTCGGCATCGTGCAGGAAGAAGAAGGTCTGGGAGGGGGCCCTGGGCGCAGTTCTCTTCTTCCCTCCGCTTCTCATGGCTTGGGTCGGGGCAGGGGGAGCTGGGGTCGACCGCGGCGTCTCCCAGGAGCATGGCTACAGGCCAGAGGCGAACGGCGACAGTGATCTCCACCGTGATCACGATTTGTGTCCGATTTTGCCTGCCAGGTGTTCGATCAAATGTTCGCAAGAAGTTTAAATTCGAATTTTTGAAATTTTCCACTTTGGGTGATCAACATATTGGCCAAGGTTTCCAGTCATATTTTTGTTACAAAGAAATGTTGAGTTTTGCAGAAATCTTATTTCGAATTTGAGGTTTGGTCTCTGATTCAGATTCAAAGTTTGATTGATGTTTGAGTCAAGTTCTGGTTTGAGTTTTGGGTAGCAACAGCTTGGTTGAGCTTGTATGTGACTTGATTAAGCTCAACTCACTGGCCAAACACTGAGGTGAGTTGTAGATTTCTTAATCCAAGGGCTCAAAGTAGGGTAGTCAAACAGATTTCCTAGATCATCCTATTCTTCTCTTTTTCTTGGATATTTTTTATTTCTGGTTTCTTTGGTTCCTAATATTCTTCTCAATTGTTTCTGTTGGTTCACTTAGAATTAACTAACCAATGGTCAACCAAAAATAACACACATGAAATCATAAAAGACATATAATAGAAAATACATGTATGCATGAGGTAATAGATAAAAAGTTTTATCTGGGTCAAAAATTTGGCACTTTATTTAATAAGGAGTGGATTACAATTTCTGAGTTGTTACATGGGGGCAGCAGCATCAACCTTCTCTACCGCACTTCGATGGAGAAGCTCGGGATCCCAAAGATCCAACTGAAGCCAACCAAGCTCACCTTCCATGGGATCGTGCCTGGGCACTCCTGTACGTCGATGGGAAGGATTGAGTTGGAGGTGCTGTTCGGCGAGAAGGACAATCATTGTCGCGAGCCAATCTAGTTCAAGGTGGTAGACCTCAACAGCCCCTACCATGCACTGCTTGGTCGACCAGCCTTGGCCAAGTTCATGGCAGTCTCGCTCTATGCCTACTTGAAGATGAAGCTCCCAGGCCCTCGCGGGGTGATTACTGTCACTGGATGCTACAAGAAGTCAATAGAGTACGCAAGAGCCAGCTCCAAGCTGGTGGAGGCCTTGGTCATTGCCGAAGAGAAGTGACAACTGCTATAGAGGGTGGCGGCAGTCCAGCCGGGCCGCCCGGCGTTGGGACTGCCGACTCCACACCTCAAGCCGGCAAGCCGCCCCAAGGAAGTCCCACCCGAAGCGGGCAAGAAGGCAGAAGCTCTTGTCTCGGGGGCTGGCTCCACCTTGAGGTAGGGGGAAGCGCTTCGCAGCTTCGCCTGAGACAATTCCAAGATCGCTTAAGACCTTCGGCTAAGCCAAGGCAAAAACCTTGTATCCCGAACAAGTGTCGTTGAATAAAAGGAAGTTGGGTGGCATATGGCCAATCCCTAGAAAGCGTGCTCTAAAGTGCCCTTTACCTTTCTAAAGCGTTATTCACGGGAGCTGGAGACCGGCTCCAAACGGGAGCCAGCAGCCCCAACCCGACGAATCGATCCTCCTGTCAGACGAATGAGTACTGCATGCAGGCCAGACCCCGAGCCCAAACTCCACCCTGCGCCATGTGGGATGGAGCCGGCAGGTCACCCACCTAGGAAAGTCGCTAAGAGGAAACGCCCGTGACCCGATGAATCGAATCCCTTGTCAGACGAACGAGTACCGTGTGCGAACCGGACCCCGAGCCCAACCTCCAACCCAAGTTGAGGGTGATGGAGCCGGCAGGTCATTCACACTGGAAAATCGCTAAGAGGATAGAACGTGGAGCCGTTAACGAGCGCTCACCCTAAGACCGCGCGCATTGGTTAATAGTTGTGCGTGGACTGGACCAAGCCAGATCTCTTATACGCTGAAGTATTACTCCTCGTCCCGCGGCACGCTCCCACCCTAGACCGGCATTCGGCTATCGGTCCAAGGGAGACCAGCCGGCACCAGGCTGTCGACTGGGGGTAGAAGGGCCGAAGGATGGAGAGATAAAGGAAAAAGCTAAAAGGGGTAAGGTCAAATCCGGTTCATAAATAACTAGAAACCAATATGTAGGGAATTCAGGGTGAGGCATCATCGGTACACACGAACGAAATGTTGTTGGGCACGACATGAGTTCAGCGTACATAAAAATGAATAAGAAAATCCTGACACGGTCAGGGGGCGCTTGGCGAGCCAGCCGGCTCCAGCGGAGTAGCGTCGCCAGTTTGAGATGCCAAGACAAAGTCATCACCACTGGGGGATGGTGGAATGGAGTGACCAGCGAGATCCTCGGGGGCTTTTTGAGGCTCTTCCGCAGAGCCGGGCTCCTCGAAGTCCATGCCATCCAAAGATTCGTCACTATCCCTAGTGTCAAAAAGCGCGTTAGTCTCGGCACACTCAGCAATGGCACAGGCGCGTTGGCGGAGCTTGGCTTTGTCGAGGCCTGATAATCCGCCTTCACGAAGATTCTCCAGCTGGTCTAGGTTGACACCTGGATACCAGGAGAGCACGAACTCCAGAGCCTATTTAGCACCGGCCTGAGCCGCGGACTCCTTCCAGATGTCGAGCCGGTTGGGCGCGAGAGGGATCCACTGGAGGAGCACCTGGATCTCGCTAGGCACCGCCCTTCCCGGCCACAAGGTTTCGAAGACAGAAAAGATGGCTTCGTGGAGATCCCTGCCCAGCTTGGCAACTGGATGGAGTCGGCCTTTGGCCAACGCTACCAACTCCCCTGAGGTAAGCTCGGCCTTGGGATCACTGCTGGGGACAATCTTTTGTTCCACCCTGTATTCCTTCAACGCCGTTGTGGCAGTCTCGTTGGAGTCAGGAAAAGCTCCCGCAAGGGCAATCAGAGAGTGAGGAGGCAGCATGAAAGGGCAAGAGATGAGAAGCAGGAAGGTGAATATACCACGAAGAGCTTCCTCTAGCCCCAGCAGGCTGGACTGAACTTTACGATCACGAGCATGCCAAACGCCGATCTCCTTGTCATAATGCTCATTGTCGAGCCTCCGAAGAGTCTCCAGCTCATCGATTTGGGCACCGCGGCTCTCGACTTCGCTCCCCAGGGTCGCGCGAAGCTCATTCACCTTGCTATCGAACTTGGTGGAGAGGATTCTTTTCTCTTCGGCTAGCTGGCGATCAAACTCCAGCCGCAGCGATGACTCCGCCTCTCGAGCCATAGCCAGCTCAGTTTCCAACTCCTGAGCCCGGATGGCCTGGGCTTGCAGGCCCTGAAGCTCCTCTGCGTGCTTTCACTTGAGTGACTCAACAGCGTCAGCCGACACCAAGTTGGCCAACTGGGACTCAAGCGAAGCAATGAGCGAGGAGGAATCTGGAAATGGAGATATGAGAGCAGAAAGGATGGCAGCTGAGTCTTTGAGGCAAGGGGTCCCGAGCTTACCTGACAGCTTCTCCAGTTTTTTCTTCAAGTCTTGGAACTGAACCTTGCCGGCGTGGTACTTCGCCAGCAGCTTCTGAAAGACGTTGGCTTGAAGCACGTTCAGCTCCTGCGGAAAGCGGAAAGGCAACGATTCTTAGCGAAATTCATTTTCGAGCCAGCTGTCTCTATAGCTACCTCGAAACTCGGGGGCTAGGGTGTATGGCAAAATGGACCATGAAACCGCAGATTATGTCTCCCAATTAGCAGAAGGAACCAGGGGCTAAAGGCGCAGCACTCACATTGGTCATCTGTATAGCGTCAAGGAGTTGGAAGCCGGCGTTTTGAAGCGACCCCTTAGCAACAGTAAACTGCTTGTCCAGCTCCACCAGAGCTGGCTTGCCGCCCTGCACCTTGAGCTTTTCTCCAACATTAGCACTCGAGGTGGTGTCTGCCCATTCCTGCTGAAGCCGGTTGGCGGAGCTCAAACTTCCAATGTTGGACTCTGCCACGGCGATAAGAGCCTTTCCACTGGAGGCGCCCTTGGTCACTACCTCGGGAGCTGGCGAGTCATCACCACGTTCGTTCCTCACCACTCGAGTGGTGAGGAGCCCTTGTGAAGCTTCGCCAGAGCTGGAGACCAGCCCAAGGAGCAGGGAATCAACAGTCACGCCAGCCCTCGTCTCGGCCGCAGGCACCGCAGCCTGCACGCTCGGCGTGAGCTCAAGAGTGGAAGGAGCCTGGACAGCCAGCACCGGAGCCTTCTCCGTTTCCCCCGCCGCGGTCTCACGTGCACTTTCTTGACTGGGCGGGTCGGAGGACGCGTGGATGGCAGCATCGTTCCCCGCCGTGACGTCTTCGGTAGCAGGAGGTGGGGACAGGTCAGCCCCGGCCGGAGCAGTCTCCTTGGCTGGCATGGAGCCGGCCTCAGGTATGGCAGCCGGGCGGGGAACAGCATCCATGGGCACCTCTGGGCACACAGGATCCTCCGCCCTAGCCTCGCTTGCCACGAGCTTCAACCGCGGAGAGCCGCGATCATCTTCAATGCGGCCCGAGTCGCCGCCAATTTCCTCCCTGCGCGCCCTCTTGAGGCAGGAGGGCTCGAGAGTCGGGGTCACGGTTTCCCCGGAAGCGATGATGGGAGGAGGTTGGGCAGCTAAGCCAACAGAAAGGGGCGACCTACAAAGAGGGCATCTCACGACCAAGTCAATTGGGGCCGCCGTGGTAAAGTAAGGATGAGAAGCAAGGAAGTGGGAAGCTCACCCGGCTACGACGATAGCTTGCCGTTTGGCCACCTTCTTCGTCTTAGGACGGCGCAGGCCCCTCGCTGCCGGCTCCGGCTTCCTGCGCTTCTCAGTCGGCTCGGGGGAGGCCAGCTGGGCCTTTCTCTTGCCGCCGGCCGGGTCGTCTCCAGCCTCTTCGTGGTCCGCCGGCTCTGGGGTGGCAGAACATCGCTCTAGAGACTCTGGCAGATCCACGGTCGGGGAAGCCTGAGCTCCAGCAGCGGCAGCGGCGGCTACGTGGTGAGATACGCCCCCGAGGGTGGCAGTTGATCCTACGTCACCATCGTCATCTTTGGACCAATCTCTTAAGGGAGAAGGACTGGGGAACTTACTGGAGTGGTCGAGGGGTTCGCCTGAGTCTATGAGCTCATCGTTTCCTTCATCACCTTGAGTGGCGCTCGAGCTCTCAACGGCGCCCTGGGAGCCAGCATCCTCCATCTCCTCGGCCTCGTCCCAGATGACTTCTTCGTCTGACTCCTCTCTGTCGGTAGCAAAGCCGGCTCGTCGTTGGGTGGAATTCTCCGCAGCTTGCAGGGCAAACAGGTTCTGCCCAAGCCAAGTAGACAGAGGTCAGGCGATCGGAATTGCAAAGGGGGAATGATGAGAGCCAAATCCGGCAAGTTTACCTCAGCAATCGGGTTGACTCGGTCATGAGGCTCTAGGCCCCACTCCCACGAGGCCGGAAGCTTGACATCGGCAATACGGTTTACCTTCCGCGCCACCTCTAGTGCCGATAGTACCCTGGAGGAGTGTTGAGTGGGATCCTTAGCGGATCCCAGGAAACACATCTTGTGCGAGCGGCGCTGGAGCGGCGACACACGGGCAACCACGAAAGCAAGCAGGAGGTCAGCTGGCTCCAGGTCGCCCTCCATTTGCATAGTGGAAATCCGTTGAAGAATCTTCTCCATGTACGGCGAGGGATGAGGAAGAGAAACACTCCAGCTGTCCCGCGCGAGACCGTTCGCGTCGAAGGGCGGCAAATTGACATGATCTGCGCCCTCCTTCGGATTCTTCACATAGAAGAAGGAGTGCTGCCATTTCTTGCAAGACTCCTTCCCCTTTATGCTTGGGAAGTCCGCGGTCTTGCGTGCATAGAAGGAGGCGGTGCCGCATATCACAGGGATTGTCTCCGCCGTCTGGGTCTTGAAGTACATCAGCCGACGGAACAGCTCGACATTGGGCTAGATGCCCAGGTACGCCTCGCAAAGGGTCGCAAACGTGGCCAGCGTCATCATCACATTCGCCCCGATGTGGTGCGGTTGCAGATGGAAATGATCCAGGAACTGGCGCATGAAGCTACTGGCGGGCAGCGCAAACCCCCGGGGAAAATGGTCGTAGAAGACTACCACCTCCCCGGGCTTCGGAGCGGGGATGCGCTAGCTACCAGCAGGGCAGTAGCCCATGAGATCCGCGGGCGAAGCACCCGACCCTGGCGCAGTAGCACGATCTGTCTCCCCTTCACCCAAGAGCCTTCCCAGGATCCCTTCGGCAAAGCGGGCGGATCAGCATCCTTCCCAGAGGATGCCCCCTTCCCTTTGGGCCGGGACGCTTTGGGAGCCATCCGGGTGCGGATCTGGATGAGCGGAATGGTGGTGGAGCGGACGAGAAACCCTAATCCAGTGGGGACGAAGCTAGGAGGCGGAGGATTCTAGGTGGAGCAAATGCAGAAGGAAGAAGAGAAGCGGGCGATCGATGCTCTGTTTCAGGAACGGTCCCTGGTTTAAAAGTGAGGGGGTGGGTCAGTTGCTTATTTCAGCCACGATGGGCCAGCAACTGACCCCTTTCGTCATGAACCACGATCGCGTAAAGATCGGGCAACCGCCGTGGTTGCCGCAAAGGATCATGGGCCGGGGCCAATTGGACGTGGCGCGATGGCATGTGGACAAGTGGTGCCTCGGTCCAGCCCCCGAGGGAGCAAGTCCCAAGGAGCTAGACAGTGGCGGACGGCCGTGGGGCGGTTGCCAGCTGGATCGGTTTCAGAACTGGCTCGCCTTTCTTCAACCATCCCTGGTCGGCATCGCCGGCGAGGTAGGCGTCGGATCGGCCCAGGGCGCCTCCGGCGACTCTCAAGGGGAAGGTGGGCGGAAGTCACGGGGAAGGTGCAGAGCAACTCGACAAGAATTATTTATTGGCTTCTAGCTAGTAGATTCTCATATCTCAACTTCTCAATCTTAAAAATATGAGGCTGCAACATCGTATATGTCAAATTTTAGTAGGACTCAATCTTATGTAATCTGAGGGTTGAAGGAACAACAACCTTGAAGAAACCATGGACTCAGTGCAAAGTTAAGCATATATGTTTTTTGTACATTCTAACAGTTGAGGAACATGTAAACTCAAGGTCACATATACCTGTTAAAATAATCTTTTACGTAGAAAGTAGAGCACAATTGATGCATACAAAAATCTCAGAATAAAAGAACATCAAAATTGAAATAATTTGGTGGCCCTTAACCAAAAGAGAGAACACACAGTCAACGCTATAACTGACAATGCACATGGATAGTTGAATGTATACCTGACATCTTGCTCTAGCCTGGACTTGCCTCTAACATGAGGGCTTATATGCTAACACCATGCCCAAAAATGTGGATCTGTTAGTGTCACTATCATAGTGCAATACTTATACTTAGTTTTGATCAAATATTCTAGGTTTACCAGTAATTCTGCATCTATCTAGCGTATGTGTCCCACTTGCACAATCACCTAGGCCCCTGTCATCGACACCTCTGCGATTGGACCTGCTAAAAGCAAATTATCATGAACTGTAACGACCGAAGAGTACATAAACAATCAACTTCAGGTTTTCTATTAGATGATTAATTCTTGCAGCCATTTCTCTCACCAAGACAGTATACCCTGAACAGCTTGTGCCTAAGGCTCCATTTGCGATACTTATTCTTTCTAGGCCGAACCCTTACACAAAGTAGAACAATTTCTGAAAATATTTGCAAACCGTGGAAGGATAAGTGAAGCAATCAAAAGAGTGATCAACAACAAAGCTTAAATCTTCATAACTCGTTTAAATGTTGCTGCATCCAATAAATCTTAAATCTTGGTAGAAGAAATTAGCAACCAATTAGAAACAATTTGTTTAATAGTAAATATTATTGATAACTCGTCTTAAGTGTTGCTGCATAAGTGCATGAGTAAATATAACTGCCTCGCCCGCGATGAGAAAGTAAACATGGGTGCGGAAGGACACCAAACATTTTTCAGGTCAACTGAGATTAAAATAGTCTTTTCTCAATGAGATACACATGCCTACTGCAGAGAACATACCAAGCCATCACACATGTTCCTAGTTCAGTCAAAGTACTACACAATTTATCCTATTTGTCTAACGTTTTGACAGAGTTTAAGTGAGAGCTGTCATGTACTCCGTATATGCCTACTGATGTTGCATTCCATCTGCTAATAGTACTTGATAATCCATGAAAGGGAGATCAAAATAACTCATCCTACTTAGCCCTAGCCATAAACTAAAGCAATCAAATGAGTACACAAACTTTGTGGGGAAGACCAAGATTCATGAATCCTGATATATCCCTCCTCGGACCTAAATAATCAGTCATTTGATCTGGAATGAACACTCAATAAAAGAGTAATGTTCTAAGGTGCCAGAACACAAATGGCTAAGTTAAGCAAACTAAACTGTCTAAAAGCAAATCAGCACAGGAAAAGAGCTGCCAGACTTACAATAGTCGCTTGGAAAGAAGAACCGTCCGCCTAGCAGACTTGCACTAATCGAACAAAGCTCATAGCACTCCACATATTTTTGTTGCTGCTGCCGCTGCCTGAGATGCCATGCCACACTCTCGACATGCTTGAAAAGCTGACGATGACGGAGCATGGAAAGAGGAGATGAGCATGCACGGAGGCGTTTACGACGCAGCCAGACCGGCACCGGTGGTAGGGCGTCAAGAATTGCTGCAAGAGGCGTGTCATGGGGCAGACGGCGAGGCGACGGTGCCCGCGCTTAACCGGAGACCGACGCGGCGTGGTTGCCGCAGCCCGCACGAGGCATGCCCGGGGACCTGACCAGCAGCTACGGCCGCGGGCTACCGTGGAGGTCGGCCCGGGGATCCGTGGAGGTAGGTCCCCTGTTGGAGTTGGAGGAGGGGCATGGGAGTGGGGCAAGCTAAGAACCCGGACGGCCTCCACCACGTCCCGCTCCTGCACCACCGCCCCACGCCTCCGCCTTAGAGCTCCCCGCTAGGCACTCCAGCACCACCACCACCGCTGCCCCTGCTGCCATCACCGCCGCCGCCGATTCTCCCTTCCTCTCCTGCTCCATGTCCCCCTTTCGGCGAGGTCCCGTTCGTTCGTGGTGGCGGAGGTGGTGCCGCGGCGGCCCTGAGGCGGCATCATGCCCAGAAACGGAGGGAAAAGAGGCCAACGGCCACGGAATCGGCGCCCTCAGTCCTTATCCCCTCCACTCCTCACCGCCTCGTGCTACTCCCGGCGAGTTCCGCGGCGGCGTCCTTGGCGCGCGGGGAGCGGAGGAGGGCGCTGATGCGGCTTGGGTGCGTGCTCGAGCACATGGCCCCACGGCTCGCAGTGGCCTCGGCCGCATTCGTGGGAGCTGGGAGGTGATCGCCGCGGCGGTTGTCAGCCCACGGGGGAGCTTGGATCAGCTCGTCTGGGCCTTGGGGGAAAGTGGTTTGGCCAGGAAAGAGGTCAAACGGGAAGAGACCAACGGAGACGAAGAGGATGGATGAAGAAGATAAGGACAAATCTAGAGAATTTCAGATTTCTCTTGATCTGGTTGGTAGTGGTCTCGTGGCGCACTCGGTGAAGGACAAATTAGGGTCGGGAGTTCTCGAGTGAGGGCGCTTAATAAGAAATACTTCCTCCGGTATGAAATAGATGACGCACGGTTGTTTTCGCAAAAAAAACTCTAACAAACTTCCGACCAAACCGAGTAGTTAGCATAAAACCACGACATTTGCGCTTAAATTTTGGAAAACCGCAGGTTTACGTTGGAATCGCAAAATCTCGCATGTATTCGGGACATTTGTTGCAATGTGCACTAAAACGAAATTGACAACAAATTGATGATCAAACTGACAGCGGGACCCACTCTCCAGGGCTGATGTGGCAGAATTTGCTGAGGTGGATTGGGTCCCACATGTCAGCTCTATTAAAAAACCCTAAATATTCTTTTTTAAGAAAACCCTCACCTTCTTCCTCCTCCTCATCTTCTTCCTCACCTGACCGTGGCCGGAGCCACCGCCACCGCCCCGCGCCCGGCTGCCCCGCACCGGAGCCGCTGCCGCCATGACCGGCTGCACCCGCGCCAGAGCCGCCGCGGCCGCCCCCATTGCCGGCTGCTACTCGGTGATGATGGTGCCAGAAAAGAGCTGTGGCGTGTAGTTGACGTGGGAGCAGTAAGTCCTTGCGCGTGGTGATGACCAGCCCGTTGGGAACCCCAAGAGGAAGGTATGATGAGTGTAGCGGCAAGTTTTCCCTCAGTTAAGAAACCAAGGTTTATCGAACAGGAGAGGAGAGACGGTGACGACTGAATGTGTTATGAAACCTGCACACACACAAACAAATACTTTGTTCCCAACTTGCGATGAGGTTGTCAATCACACCGGTTTGCTTGAAACAAAGGTTATGAGCGTATCGAGTGGAAAACAGTAGAGTATGCGAGTAAAGTAAACAGTGCGGGAAAAGTAAACAGGTGATTGCAATATGATTAAAATAGGACCGGGGTCCACAGTTCACTAGTGGTATCTCTCCATAGATAAAATAACATGCTGGGTAAACAAATTACAGTTGGGCAATTGATAGAATAAAGATAACGTGATATGTCAAGAAGATCACTATGAGATTTACTCTGGGCATTACAACAAAATACATAGACCGCCATCCAACTGCATCTATGACTAATAATCCACTCCCGGGGATATCAATCCGAACACCCTAGAATTATTAAGTTGCGAACAACAGATAATTGCATTAAGCAAAGTGTGTAATATAAACAAAGCATATGCCCTTGAGCATATGAATATTGTTTTCTCCCTAGTAGCAACAACACATCTACCACCTTAGAGGTTTCTGTCACTCCCCCAGGTGAAATAGAGATATGAACCCACTATCGAGCATAAATACCCCCTCTTGGAGTCACTAGCAACTACTCGGCCAAGATAGCTACTAACAACGGAGAGCATGCAAGATCATAAACAACATAGAGATAACAAAAGATATAATTCAGTACAGCAACTTAATCATAAACACCAATATTCATCGGATCCCAACAAACCAACATCATAGAATTACATAACGGTGATCTCAATCATGTAGGGCAGCTCATGAGATCTAAACATGAAGCACATGGTGGAGAAGACAACCATCTAGCTACTGCTATGGACCCATAGTCCAAGGTAGACTACTCACTCATCGCTCCGGAGGCAAGCATGGCGATGAAGAAGACCTCCAGTGGCGATTCCCCTCTCCGGCAGGGTGCCGGGAAGAGCTTCTGGACCCTCCCGATCTTCGGGTCGACGGCGGCGGCGGATCGCGATGTATTCTGGAAAACTGATCGGGTACTTAGGTTTTTCTCGTCGGGGGGTCTTTATAGGCGAAGGGGCGATGTCAGAGGTGGAGCCAGGCTCCCTCACACGTGGCTGGCGCGGCCAGGGGCCTGGCCGTGCCGCCTGTATGTGTGGGGCCCACGTGGCCCCCCTCCGTCTCTTCTTCGGATCTCTGGAAGCTTCCCCGTGATATAAGACTTCAGGAACTTGTTTCGTCCAATTCCGAGAATATTTCCTGTGTATCACTTCTAAAACACAAAAATAGCAGAAAACAGGAAACTGGCACTGTGGCACTTCGTTAATAGGTTAGTTCCGAAAAATGCATAAAAGTGCCACTAAGTGTAACGAAACAATAGGCAAATGGTGTAAAAACAAGCATGGAGCATCAAAAATTATAGATACGTTTGAGACGTATCAAGCATCCCCAAGCTTAACTCCTGCTCGTCCTCGAGTAGGTAAGTGATAACAAAAGAATAATTTTTGAGGTGACATGCACCTACACAATCTTGATCATATATGTAAGCATTGTTAGCTGGGATCAATAGAACTTAAAACATGGGCATGAAAGATATAATCATGACAATAAGAACTTAGCAACCATGTTGTAAACATGCAAATGAATACAAACAAAAGATCATGATAATGAAACAATGAAAGTCAAACGTGTGTTCTAATCATAAGGAAAAACATACAAATGGTTTTCAGCTTGTCCTTCAAAGAGAGCAAAACATAAATGCATAGGACACCTTCAAGTTTAAGAGGGCGACTAGATACAAATAATTTAAGAACAAGTGAAACCAACAATATGAGTCAATCAATGAACTTTGGGATAATGCATATCACACTAAGAATGACAACTATGCTCTCTTAATGGTGCATAAAGAAAGAAGGTGGTGACTCAACATAAAAGTAAAAGAAAGGCCCTTCACAGAGGGAAGCAGTGATTGCAAGTTTTATAACCTTCAAAAATTATGGTACTTACCGGCTTTGAGCTCTCATTGCCCCCATCATAAGCATCTTGAATGGTTAAGGTTAATGCGAGAACAATTATGATGCATATGCTTGACAAATCATAAGTTAAAAACCTCGTGTCCCGTGAATATGAGTACCCAAATCTCATGCTACTTTACTTAGAGTCCCAAGCAAGGCTCTTGTCATTGTAAGTATATGCATATCATTGAGAACCGCCAATGGGGTACCTCCGTGCCCGATGACATGGAACAAGCCCACACCAAAATGACAGGACACGCAGACAATGAACACCTCGACATCTCTTTTATTTGCTATATTGTTTAGCTTTTTATTGTGAGATGCGTCGTCGAATGTTCACCATGGGTATGCTGCAAATTTCCACCATAAATTATGCATGGCTTAGATTGGCGGCCCGGCGTTTCCCTAACACATATGCAAACTCCATGATCCCCACAAGATTCCCAATTCATTTCACACCGCGGGCATCCATAAACAAAAGATCACAATATCAACTCAAATAGGAAGTGCAATGTTGAAAGCTTGCCCCATGACATCATGGCTGGGCTAGTCTCCAACTTATAACTTGCAAGCATAACAACTCAGCATAAGAGACCACAATGTCAAATTTTTAAGAACAGGAAAAAGTAAAGTGTGCCTTCCGGTTCGTGAGAGCTTTACTGACCGAATTTCGCATAACACTGGTAAGAGTTTAATTTGAAGAGAATATAAAAGCAAGTCAAATTTACTTGGAATAGCAAATTGCTAGTAGGTATGTATGGTGGACACAATGGAAAACTTTGGCTTTTAGGAGTTGGATGCACGAGTAGAGCTCATACTCAGTACAAGGCGAGGGCTAGCAAAAGACTGGGAGCGACCAACTAAGAGAGCAATAATGGCCATAATCATGCAAAGCGACAAAGCGATATTAAAAGAAGCATACGATGGCATCAAAAGTCAAAAACTAAATGATCATGAAGGCTATTGGCGACTTTGTAAGAGTCTAACATGTGTGAGCATGCGCCAAGTCAACCCAAATAAAGCATCAAGGAGAAAACCAAAATAATGCTTCCATACAATAAAAACAACGCATGATTTTTTTCAAAGGCTCATTAAGCAATCTCAGTTATTTGAGACAAGTCATGCTACAGCAAAACCACTAAGCATACTATCAAAAAGACATCAAGCATGACATGAAAAAGCCTAAGCCGCAGTCTACACAAGCTCCTTCTTGTACCACTATTTTGCATAAAGCTTTTTCTCTTTTCCAACACCATTTGAAATTTTTAAAGACACCTCTTTTGATGAAAACCAATAAAGATCAGAGGCAAAAATACACCTTGATGAAAAGATATGACAAGATCTGAACGCAAATCAAGGCGAAAACGAAAACCAAAAGCAGTAGCAGAAAAAGTAGAACGCTCGATTTTTAATAAGAGTGAAAACTAGAGCGTTCTTTGCAAATGAAAACGAGTACATCTCCTCCAAAGGAAATTTGTTGGGGTCCAACCATTTATTGTAGCAAACAAACAAACTAAATAAACTAAGAAAACTAAAACAACTGACGCTCCAAGAAAAACACATAGTGCATGAAGCAATAAAATATAGTGTTTTGAAAGGTGACCTGATTTTTGCCGATGAAGAAGGGGTGCCTCGGGGGCATCCCCAAGCTTTGACGCTTGTACTTCTTGGATATTTCTTGGGGTGCTGGGCATCCCCAAGCTTAAGCTTTTGTCCATTCTTCAACTCATCTCATCATTCTCCAATCCCTACACTTGAAAACTTCCTTCATACAAAACTAAACACAATTCTATTAGCAACATTAGTGCAAGCATAACATATATTCAACCTATTTTAGCTTCAGGTTTCAACCCAAAACCACCACATATAAAGTATATACTACTGTAGCAACTTCCACAAGAGTTCCATGATAAAAAAGAACTCAAAAGAAAGCGATAAAGTGGCAAAAACAAATATTGGCAGAAATCTGTCAAAACTGGACAGCTGACAAAGGACGAATTTTTGAGGGATTTTCTGTTGCTCAAATCAAAAAGTGTTCAACTAAGAAAAGTTTGGATATAACCTGGGGCATATGCACAAGAAATCGCAGGTCCAAAAGATATACAGAGAATTTTCACGAATTTTTACGGTGCAGCATCGAAAACAGTTTCAGGACAGCAACATCCCCAAATCTTTACCTCACTCAAATTAGAGGCTTCTCTTGGCACAAAAACGAAATAGATAAGATAAGGAGCGGTCATTACAGTAGTAATGACTTCCAAGACTCAAATAAAAGAAAAAGTACTGGAAATAAAATATTGGGTTATCTCCTAAGAGTGCTTTTCTTTAACGCCTTTGAGCTAGGCGCAGAAAAGTGCGAATCAAGTAATATCAAGAGATGAAGTGCTAGGATCAACAGCAGAGATCTTTTCAACAATGAAGGAAAATGTGTTCAACTGAGTCTTTGAGACTCCCTTACGATCACGCTTTGGCACACTACTTTCATCAAAAAGATTTTCAGGACAAATCCAAGTAAAATTATTTTCGAAAGCATCATTCAATCCCAAAAGCTTGCAAGGTATAGGTATTTCGGTTACCTCATCATGAGTATCAATAACCTTTATAGGTGAACCGAGTTTATTAAAACGTTGAAGAACTTTCCTAGCTTCAACAACAACATCCTTAAATTCCAGGCGCAAAGTTTCCAAGATAAAAGCTTTCTTTTCGGGATCCTCAATTTCATGGAGCTTAAGGAACATATATTGCATAAAAGGATTAAGACTAGCAAACCTAGCTTCTAACATATGAACTAAATGAGCAGAAGCAACTTCATAGCTAGTAGCTAACTCAACCAAAGACTTTTCCTCATCTTTCTCATGCATACTAATGTGATTAAAGAACTCCTCAATGTTACTTTTGCCAATAATCGAACCACTACCTACTGAGAGGTCCTCCAGAACGAACTTAGGGAACAGCATGATAAACTAAGGTAAAGTAAAAACAACTACCAAGGATTCTAATATTTTTTGGGTTTTTGATAAAAAGCAATGCAGGTAAAATAAATAAAGTAAAGCAAAACAAATAACAAAGTAAAGAATGTGTGTGCGAAGAACTCCCCTCGCAGAAGTCTTCTCTTCCTCCCCGGCAACGGCGCCAGAAAAAGTGCTGCTACTCGGTGATGATGGCGCCAGAAAAGAGCTGTGGCGTGTAGTTGACGTGGGAGCAGTAAGTCCTTGTGCGTGGTGATGACCAGCCCGTTGGGAACCCCAAGAGGAAGGTATGATGAGTGTAGCAGCAAGTTTTCCCTCAGTTAAGAAACCAAGGTTTATCGAACAGGAGAGGAGAGACGGTGACGACTGAAGGTGTTATGGAACCTGCACACACACAAACAAATACTTTGTTCCCAACTTGCGATAAGGTTGTCAATCTCACCGGTTTGCTTGAAACAAAGGTTATGAGCGTATCGAGTGGAAAACAGTAGAGTATGCGAGTAAAGTAAACAGTGCGGGAAAAGTAAACAGGTGATTGCAATATGATTAAAATAGGACCGGGGTCCACAGTTCACTAGTGGTGTCTCTCCATAGATAAAATAACATGCTGGGTAAACAAATTACAGTTGGGCAATTGATAGAATAAAGATAACGTGATATGTCAAGAAGATCACTATGAGATTTACTCTGGGCATTACAACAAAATACATAGACCGCCATCCAACTGCATCTATGACTAATAATCCACTCCCGGGGATATCAATCCGAACACCCTAAAAGTATTAAGTTGCGAACAACAGATAATTGCATTAAGCAAAGTGTGTAATGTAAACAAAGCATATGCCCTTGAGCATATGAATGTTGTTTTCTCCCTAGTAGCAATAGCACATCTACCACCTTAGAGGTTTCTGTCACTCCCCCAGGTGAAATAGAGACATAAACCCACTATCGAGCATAAATACCCCCTCTTGGAGTCACTAGCAACTACTCGGCCAAGATAGCTACTAACAACGGAGAGCATGCAAGATCATAAACAACATAGAGATAACAAAAGATATAATTCAGTACAGCAACTTAATCATAAACACCAATATTCATCGGATCCCAACAAACCAACATCATAGAATTACATAACGGTGATCTCAATCATGTAGGGCAGCTCATGAGATCTAAACATGAAGCACATGGTGGAGAAGATAACCATCTAGCTACTGCTATGGACCCATAGTCCAAGGTAGACTACTCACTCATCGTTCCGGAGGCAAGCATGGCGATGAAGAAGACCTCTGGTGGCGATTCCCCTCTCCGGCAGGGTGTCGGGAAGAGCTTCTGGACCCTCCCGATCTTCGGGTCGACGGCGGCGGCGGATCGCGATGTATTCTGGAAAACTGATCGGGTACTTAGGTTTTTCTCGTCGGGGGGTCTTTATAGGCGAAGGGGCGATGTCAGAGGTGGAGCCAGGCTCCCTCACACGTGGCTGGCGCGGCCAGGGGCCTGGCCGTGCCGCCTGTGTGTGTGGGGCCCACGTGGCCCCCCTCCGTCTCTTCTTCGGATCTCTGGAAGCTTCCCCGTGATATAAGACTTTAGGAACTTGTTTCGTCCAATTCCGAGAATATTTTCTGTGTATCACTTCTGAAACACAAAAACAGCAGAAAACATGAAACTCGCACTGTGGCACTTCGTTAATAGGTTAGTTCCGGAAAATGCATAAAAGTGTCACTAAGTGTAACAAAACAATAGGCAAAATGGTGTAAAAACAAGCATGGAGCATCAAAAATTATAGATACGTTTGAGACGTATCACCGGCCGCTGCAGTCTCGCCGCAGCCGCCGCCTCCGCGAGTGGCCGCATCTCGCCGGAGCCGCCGCCTCCGCGAGTGGTCGCATCTCGCCGGAGCCGCCACGCCTGCGCCGGAGCTGTCGCGCCCGCGCCATGCCCCGCCCGTGCCATGCCCCGCCTGTGCCGGAGCCGCCGCGCCCCCGCTAGGCCGCGCCCGCGCCGGAGCCGCGCCCGCGTCAGGCCGCGCCCACGCAGGAGACCCCGCACCCCGAGCTCCCGCCGCCACCCCCGCTCCCGGAGCCACCGCCGCCGCCCCCGCTCCCCGTGCTCTCCCGCCACACCCGGCGCCGCCACGAGCTCGCCGGCGGTGATGGTGGCCTGGTAGGGTGAGCGGGGGAAGAAGAATTTTTTTTTTGTTTTTTTAGGATTTTTTATTGGACCAATATGTAGCCTCCTGTCCACCTCAGCGAAACAAATATTTTTTTTGCCACATCATCCTTACATGTGGGCCCATGATGTCAGATTCGGTGTCAATTGATCTGAAATGCTCGATTAGTGCACATTGCAACAAATGTCCCGAATACCTACGAGATTTTGCGATTCAAACGTAAACCTGCGGTTTTCCGAAATTTAAGCCCAAATGTCATGGTTTTATGCTAACTACTCGACCAAACCAGCCATCCACGCCGACCGGCCCTCTTCCTTGCTCTCTCCCTCGTTCTCTTCTAGACGCCGCCCGCCGCCCGCCACCGCCGCCTTTCTTCCCCTGCGTCGTGCTGCTGCCCCCCTCTTCCTCTCGCTCCTCGCTGTCGTCCTCTTCCTCCCGCTCCTCGCATAAATCCGCTCTTCCACTCGCTCCCCGCCCGTGCACCGACCTGTAGGCAAAAATCAAACTTTTGTGCGGGGGCGCTAGACCTGCGAGCGGCGGTGCGGGATCTGTGTGCTGCTGCCTCCCCGAGCTCCTGCCAGAGTGTTGCCTCGCCGAGCTCCGGCCATACGGAGGGACATGGCGCAGCTGCCAAGACGGGTCCCTTGAGCTCGTCTCCGTCGTCCACGAGCGGCGGCCTCAGCTTCTACGTCATGCACCGCATGGCACCTCCTTACTATGTAGGCGCCTAAAGAGATCCTTGGATTTCCACAGGCGCCCAAGGCGATCCCTCGATTACCACTGTATTTGTGGGTGAGTGGCTAAAGTGGTTGTACACGGATGTCACACAGAAGCTGGAATTTCCCCATTCTTCAATTTGATATGAAAGGACATCAATTTAGCTGTGTTGCTTAAGTGTCAGTGGAACACACAAAGTATCCAGGAAGAGCTTATAATTAGGATTTCATATGCATGCTCTAGTCGGTATTTAAGGGATGCATTTCACAAAGTATTGTGCTGTAGTAACCTAGTCTCTTTTTGTCGAGAGGTGCACCATGAAGTGTTCAGGCAATCCATGATTCATTCTGTAAGGACACGCATCTGGATCACAACATTCATTTGATGAGGTGACTCTTTTCTTCACCAGATTATGCTTTATGCAAATAGGTACAGTAGAAATTTAGCTCTAATTTAGTTGCCTCATCTAGCAGTCAGCAGTTGGTTAGCTACAGAAAATCCTTATGTGTACTTATTGTTATCTTACTTCTGAATTTTATTACTCCCTGCCGCTTGTGAGATCTGTATGTTGCTGTGTGAAATATGATTGCGTTTTTACTGAACTTGAACAATAGCACCAGTAACTTGAACAATAGCATCACTTCTTTAAGTTCATCCACCCTTAGAAAATCCCTATCTTAATTTCTGAATATTTGTACTCTACTGCTTTGCAAATATTCAGACCTGTTTTTATTTTGCCATTTAATTTAACTTGGTTTAATGGGTTATGAACTTGACATATTTCCCCTTTCTGCTGATTCCAGTGATGATGAAGAGTGGTCTGGGAAATGTAAGTAAATGTAAATGTATGATCTTCTCTGCGTAGTTGACCCCTGTGTTTAAATTTCAGTGATGGAATGTTGTATTAGACTGCCTTATTTCCGAATTATAGTCCCACCTTGTTCAAATAATACTGAACTGAAAAGATGGTCTTTCTTCGATATATTGGTTGTTCATATAGTTTAAGAGTGCAAGAAAATATCTGTAGCATAACTTAGCATAACAGTAGCTTAGCATCACATTTATGTTTTACCCGTAGGTTCTTCTAGCATGCTTATCAAAATAAATGCATGGCATGTAATTTCCGGCATGGGTGAATTGCAAAAGACAAAGCCCTTGGGGAAATCCCGACACAATCAGAAGTCCTTCCCTCATCTCTTCTTCCTCGCTCCGCTCGCAGACCACTGAATATGGGTTAGTTTTGATTTTGGATCAATTGCGTTATCCTACTGTATGCCATGGTTATTAAGAATTTCCTGTAGATCATGGTGTTGTTAGCTTTTGGTCATCCTAGTGTGTTCTTCTTTACCATGGTAGAGCACGTCTCATTATTGTCCCGCAGAAATCACCCTAGGGTGCCTTATTTATCAACAGGAAATGGCACAAAATGGAATTGACTAGTATGCCGTACACACAACAGGAGATGAATCTAGCAAGACTGATACTTAGCTCTAGTTGAGTGTAGAATTTGCAGTGTTTCATTGAGTGAAATTGTGTGTAGAATTGACCACAACTTCACTTCTTTATGGATGCCACATCCAAGTTATGTTCACAAGCATGTTAATTTTATCAGATACAGTGTGCATTTTCAGTTCTTTCAAATATAAGTTTGCTTGTCATTTTAGGTTTGGCATGGCACTGATGATTCTAACCTTCAGCTCACATGCCAGTTCATGTACTGTGAGTCTGTGACCATCTTAGTGTGATCTAAGCCTTGTACCAGCACGTTTACTTCAGTCCATTTTCTATCAAATATCTTGCAACATCAATTGATAGTTTAACTAGAAACATCAATATATGTTCTCTGTACAAGTTTCAGTACAAACTCAGCTAGTTGTGCACAAGAATTCAGATATGATTGGGTTTGTCTGAACTCAAAAGTGATCGAGTGTTTCTCTGAACTCAAAATTGACTGAGTGTTTCTCTGAACTTTAGGCTATCGCGGCTCCAGGCGATAGTGACCACAAATCGGTGGCGAAACAAACATGGGGAGACGGAGAAGAGGTCAATGATGTGCCCCTGCTCACCCTGGGCTTGAAGGAGGTCTAGGGGTCCTCGGATTTTGCCTGGCTTGTCCGTGATGTCAGCAGACGAAGTTAGGCTCACGATCTGTTGCTTCTCGGCACGATCCAGAGGGCGGTGATGTGGATGGCAGCGCTAGGAAGAGGTCGGCGGAAGAGTTTGGGTGCTCCGGTTTGGTGGTCGACGAGGAAGAGGCAAAAGAGCTTGGGCAGAGGCGGAGCTCGACGTCAGGGATGGGAACGTGGCAAGGAGGACAGAGCTGGAACGGGAGCGGCGGGACTTGTTCTCCCGCGCCAGGGCTATCCCTCCGTCGGCCTGTCCTCGCCCTCCGTCGGCGAGCGGAGCGGCGGCGCAGCCATAGGAGGGAGCTCCGCACGTGCGGAGCAGTGCGACCCTCGCGGGGGGGGCTCCGAAGCGAGCAGGCTAGCAGGGAGATCCCCGAGTGAGCCATACGGCGGCTATCGGAGCAGTTGCGGATCGGCGGCGGACTGCCAGGGAGCGGCGGACGGAGGGGAGGACGGAGACGGTGAAGATCTGAACTTGGAATTTCAGTTCGCGGGATACGGATGAAACGTTTTTACTGTATGCTGGACTTTTTTGCAAAATGTACAATATACTGGACTCCCGACATCCTTTTCGTGCCGGAGGGAGTAAAAGAAATAGCGGCAGTCTCAGGATCAAACGTTGCGCATCACCGACATTTAGGAATGAACTGTAGATGTCTAAATTGTGTATCTATAGTACAAAGATAACAAGTGTCATAGCTGATGGCTTGTTAAAACTTTTAACTTTTATATATGTAATAGATGGATATTTTTTTTATATGGAGACAAATCAGGGGTTCACCTTGGTCAGAAATATCAATTGCAACACTTCTATTTATATGGAGACAACTTGAAGTACTCTGGTTTCGTAGTTCCATCATTTCATTTCCAGGTAAGTTGGTTTGGTCCATGAATGGGGTGTGCTCCCCTGATGGAATTTACCGTTAGCATGTTAGCTCCGAAAATATATAAATGTCCGCCAACTGAAATCAGAAATATCTGATAAGAGTGTGCACTACCTTGAGAAATACCATCTGATAGTCCTGATGGAAATATTGTGTGCATATGAGTAAACTCATGTGATGCTTGCTCTCCCGATTGAACCACTGTTTGCATATCTTGAAAGTTAGGTTATCAAATCGACTGAATGCTCTTAATGAAAGAATATATTATAGAAAGTAGTATTGTTTACCTTGATCATCAAGCTGTTTTGGTTCATATAAATTTTCAAGATTTACAGCAGCAATCCTTTTCAGTTTGCGGGCTGCCCGCTGCTTATCTAGGTATTGTGCTTTTTTTCCAGGAGATAATCGGCTATACCAACTGGAACCCGAATGTTTATGTTTTTCACGATTTTCATGTATCGTTAAGTTGGTTAGATCATCGAGTGAGCTTTGCTCTCCTGCAGCTAGTATGTTAAGTAATCAGTTTAAAACTAAATTTTTTTATTCCACAATACATAAATTCAGGTTGAAGATAATATGACAGAAGAGTGGCACCTTGTAGGTCATCCTTTTTCTTTGTCGTGATTTGAATTGCTTATCCAGCTATTCTAACTTTTTTTCATCAGACAATCGGCCATACCAGCTTGTACTTTTTGGTACGCTTGTTAGGCCGCTGACAGGGGTGTGATCTCCTGTTCAATTTTGAGCATAAAAATTATGGGTTTGTCATCTTTAAACTGAAACAGTTAAGACGAAATACCAACATGGTTTGGTTATGATGGAATGTTGGTTAGGTCTTTAAACTGTGTACACTCCGGCGAAGCAGATCCACTTGCAATCAATTTTTTTTCATCCTTCGATCTGCATAGGCATTAGAGGATTGAAAATGTAAGACAGAGTGCAAGGTTAAACACATAAGGTTACTCAGATTTGTAGATAGCAGAAGATTACTCAGATTTGTTTGGTAAGCATGTACATCTGCCCCATGATTCCTTTCCTGCCTAGGCCCTTCTTTTTGAGGAAGCAAAGTTGAAGGCGTTTGATCTGGCATCGAAACCAGAAGGCGTTAGGAAGACAAGAGCATTCTGGCTATCAGGTTAGTTTGGGATCATGAGCTTCGGACTGCATTACATTTATTTTGCTTAACTTGTGCTATCAGAAGTGTTTTTTGCTCCTGCAGTAGAAATTGACATAAACACTAAAATCTGAATACTGATGGTTGCAAATCTGTATGGAGTAGTACTGAACATATCGAGGACTGCACGTAAATGCTCATGCTAATTGAGGAAACGACATGGTCGGTGAATGCTAAATTGCTTTGATGTGTACTGGTTGAGGTTTCATGTGTACTGGTTCAGGTTTGATGTGCTTAGAAGAGGAACTCCAGGAACTCCAGGAGAAACGGATTGGAAGGCAAACGTCGACTTACGACAGCGACCGCTGATGACGACGTCGAGACGACGGCGTCGAGATGACGGCTTGGAGACGACGACGGCGAGATGACGATGGCGTCCAGCTTGAAGACGACGACGACGGCGATCGCTGATGACGGCATCGAGACGGCGGCATCGAGATGAGGACGTCG
The DNA here is from genome assembly GCA_007115705.1 of Dactylis glomerata. Taxonomy (NCBI): domain Eukaryota; kingdom Viridiplantae; phylum Streptophyta; class Magnoliopsida; order Poales; family Poaceae; genus Dactylis; species Dactylis glomerata. Next base: position 1,173,454 of record QXEO01000306.1, read on the forward strand.
ACCAGCTCGGAGATGACGACGGCGAGACCCTTGCTATTGCCATGGATTGCTAGTGCTATTTTGGGCATAATAACTGTGATTGCTATTGCTATTGCCATGATTGCTATTGATATTTTGGGCGTGATTGGCGTGATTGACGTGAATGAATTGATGCGAGGGGTATGAGAGGGGTATTGATGCAAGGGGTATTTTGGTCAATCAAATGATATAGAGCCAAAGTGGCTTCACCAACTGAGAACCAAAAGAGGGTTGTTTCAGTAAAGTATCTGATTCTTGGATGGGTATTCCATCAGAATTTGTAATGAACTTGTTGGTACTGGACGCTGATGCGTAATGGAATGCAGCCCGTTTAGCCTAAAGAAAAGTTATAAAAGAGTAAACTTAAATTTTTCTAAAACCACACCAATTAAAGAGCAGTCGATTCTATAACTGTAAAAGCTTTATAAGGGTAACAATACATGCACAGCCTGCACGTATCGTGCACCCGTACCATGTGCCACTGATGCCGCTTCGTCAAAATCTTCCACCGCCACTATAAGAAATATGTCAACTTATGACTTTCTCGTAGTGACCATGAATGAAAGCGTCACAGATTTGTGATGAGTCCGCAGCAAATGGTCATGAGCCGATTGGAAGGGTCAATGACCTTGTAAATTAAGATGATTTGGCTAAAAAAATGTCATAGTTTTAATTGATGAAATCATCATAATCCAAGAGAAACAGCTTACGACCTTATTTGAAGTCGATTACGACTAATTTAGATTGTCACGCCTTTTCTTATATATATTTTTTTTATTTCAAAGTGGTGACTGGACTGACACCTAAGCAATTTGCTTACATGTCATGTCTATGTGGTTATTTCAATGGTCAAATTTCTAAATTGACATGTGGGGCCTACATGTCAATCAGATATTTTAGTAGGATATCACTTATGGTCGGGGCCTACATGTCAATCTGGAGCACTAACATGTGGGGCCTACGTGTCAATCTGGAACACCATGGACCTGGCCTGGACCCCACTAGCCAACCTAGATGCATCCCACGTGACCCCATCGAGAATCTATGTTGGCGTAGTTAGACCATTCTTTGGCTTAGACATAAGGTAAATTCTTTCTCTACGTGCATAACCAGCCGGAGAATCTATGTTGGATATCCACTAAGGTGGGTATACATCTAATTTCTTCGTAAGACCATTAGTAAACCCTAAAGGGCAGGGTACGTAGCAAGATACAAGTACCAAGATTCTAAATTTAAAGTAGAAGTAAGTAGACCAAGAAGGTAGCCTAGAACATTGAGGACCAATAGGAAACCTATGAAGATGGACCCAAAAACCTTAGTTTGTACGGACTAAGTAAGTCTAAGCCATTCTTCGGAACTGAACTTTTAGGAATATCTATGCCTTAGTAAACCTCTCCAATACTATTAGGAGGTCCGTGAAACCTTATTTTATAGATAGTAACTAGGCCATAGATAGAAAGTTGATACCTTAGTCCGGAGACCTAATCAAAATAGTTTGTAAGACTTAGTAGGATAAGATACCAAAATTATTAGACTCTCTAGAGTATTGGAAGGAAACATAGTACAGATTTAAGTGACAGTTGTTTTGTGTTATATGATGGCGTGTAGTTGACCCCCCAGTTGGGAAACCCAAGAGGAAGGTATGATGAGCACAGCAGCAAGTCTTTCCTTAGTATAAAACCAAGGTTTATTGAACCAGTAGGAGAAAAAACCAACTTCCGAAGGTTGATGCTCGCTGGCTTCGCGACAACTCTAAACAATTTATATATGGCGCCTTATCTGGGGCGTAGCTTTGCACCAGCAGCACCATGGAACCTGCACACAACACAACCAAAGTACTTTGGCCCAACTTACAGTGAGGTTGTCAATCTCACCGGTTTGCTATAAACAAAGGATTAAACATATCGTGTGGTAAAATATAGTAGTTTGTGAGAATGTAAATAATGCGAGTAAATAGTAAACAACAATAAGAATTTAAAAGAATGGACCGGGGTCCACAGTTCACTAGAGATGTCTCTCCATAAGATAACATGCTGGGTAAACAAATTACAGTTGGGCAATTGACAGAATAATGAAAGCATAACAATGTCATGAGGATCACTATGAGATTCACTTGGGCATTACAATAAAATACATAGACCGTAATCCAACTGCATCTATGACTAATAATCCACCCGCTGGATGTCATCCGAGCAACTGTTGGGTATTAAGTTGCAAGCAACAGATTATCGCCTTAAGCAAAGTGTGTAATTTAAATAATACAAATGTCGATTATTGTTTTCTCTCTAGTAGCAACAGAACATCTATAACCTTAGAGGTTATTGTCACTCTCCCAGATTACTGGAGGCATGAACCCACTATCGAGCATAAATACTCCCTCTTGGAGTCACTAGCATCTACTCGGCCAAGATATCTACTAGCAACAGAGAGCATGCAAGATCATAAACAACATAGAGATGATAAATCAATAAATCAACTTTACAAAGTACTCAATATTCATTGGATCCCAACAAACACAATATGTAGAATTACATAACGATGATCTTGATCATGATAGGCGGCTCACAAGATCTAAACATGAAGCACATAGAGGAGAAGACAACCATCTAGCTACTGCTATGGACCCGTAGTCCAAGGTAGACTACTCATACATCACTCCGGAGGCAGGCATGGTGATGAAGAAGGCCTCTGGTGGTGATTCCCCTCTCCGGCAGGGTGCCGAGAAGAGCTTCTGGACCCTCCCGATCTCGCGTCGATGATGGTAGCGGCTTGCAGTATGTTTTCTGGAAAATTGATTGGGTGTTTAGGATTTTCCCGTTAAGGAGAATATATAGGCGGAAGGGCGGCGTCAGGAGGTGGGCCAGGTGGCCCCACCACTTGGTGGCGCGAGTCAGGGGCTAGCCGCGCTGCCCTATGGTGTGGCTGGCCCTTGGCTCCCCTCCGTCTCTGCTTTGGACTCCATCTCGTGTCAGAAAAAATAGGAACTTTAGCTTTTGTTTCGTCCAATTCCGAGAATATTTCCTGTGTAGCTTTTTTGAAACACAAAAATAGCAGAAAATAGGGAACTGACACTGTGGCATATTGTTAATAGGTTAGTTTCGGAAAATGCATAAAAACACTACAAAGTGTAACAAAACACAAAACAATGGTGCATAAACAAGAATGGAGCATAAAAATTATAGATACGTTTGAGACATATCAAGCATCCCCAAGCTTAACTCTTGCTCGTCCTCGAGTAGGTAAGTGATAACAAAACAATAATTTTTGAGGTGACATGCACCAACACAATCTTGATCAAACGATGTAAAGCATTGAGCGCTGAGATCAAAGTACTCTAAACATGGGCATAAAAGACATAATCTTGACAATAAAACTTAGCAACCATGTTATAACATGAAAAGTAACACAAGCAAAAGATCATGAGTAATAATGCATTGAAAGTCAAGTGTGTGTTTCGAGCATATAGAAAAACATAGCAAAGTAGTTTTCAGCTTGTCCTTCATGGAGTAGCAAAACATAAATGCATAGGACACCTTCAAGTTTAAGAGGGTGACTAGATACAAATAATTTAAGAACAAGCAAAACTATAATCATGAATCAATCAATAATAAATTTTGGGACTATGCACATTATACTCAGAATGACAACTATGCTCTCTTAGATCGTGCATAAAGGTAGAAGGTGAAGACTCAACATAAAAGTAAAATTAAGGCCCTTCGCAGAGGGAAGCAGTGATTAAACATGTGCTAGCGCTTTTCATTTGTAAAACAGAGATATTTTTTTTGAGAGGTGGTTGTTCTTGTCAACGACTAGCAATGGGGTTCTTACTATCTTCCATACTAAGAAAGTTTTGAGAGAGATATTGGCACATTTGTGCTCTTTTATAAAACTTGGCACTCCTCCCCACTTTTCCTTTCACAAACCATGGCTAACCGATTCCATCGGGTGCCCACCAACTTTCACATACCATGGACGAGTGCATTTTTACTTTTATTTTTTCCCTTTTTTTCTTTTTTGGAATAAAACAATATGGAAGATAGCTAATCCGACCACTATGTCCCCATGAGCTAAAAATAGTGTCACAAAATGAGAAGTATTTTGAAGGTTTTTTGAAAGGTAGCACATGAAAATTTACTTGGAATGGCTTGAAAATACCATGCATAGGAATTTATAGTGGACTCTTTGGAACAAACTTGGTTTTTGGTAGTTGGATGCACGAGAAGTATTCCCTCTCAGTACAAAATGAAGGCTAGCAAAAGACTGGGATAGACCAACTAAGAGAGCAATAACAGCCATAATCATGCATAGCGACAAAACATTATTAACCAAAGCATAAAGTGGTATCACAAGTCAAAAACCAAATGATCATAGAGGCTTATGGCGACTTGTTAAAGTCAAACATCGTGTAAGCACTCACCAAGTCAACCCAAATAAAGCATCAAAGGAGAAAACCACAATAATATGCTCCCATATAATAAAAACAACGCATGATTCTTTCAAAGGCACATTAAGCAATCTCAGTCATTTGAGACAAGTCATGCTACAACAAAAACTACTAAGCATACTATCAAAATAACATCAAGCATGACATGCAAAAGTGTATGCCACAGTCTAAACAAGCTCCCATTTGTACCACTATAGGCATGAAACTTTTTTCTCTTTTCCAACACCTTTCAACCTTTTTGAATCAACTCTTAAAGATGAAAACTAACATATACCAGAGATCTAAATACACCTTGACACAAAGATATAACAAGATATGAACAAAAATCAAGGTAAAAAACAAAAGATAAACGCAGTACTAGAAAAAGAGAACACTCGTTGAACGATAAGAGTGAAAACTAGAGTGTTCTTGGCAATGAAAAACAGAGTGCATCTTCTCCAAAACATATATGTTGGGGTCCAACCATTTATTTCAGAAAACAAAACAAAAGAAAACTGAAAGCAAAAGTAAAGACGCTCCAAGAAAAACGCATAGAATAAGAAGCAATAAAAATATAGTGTCTTGAAAGATGACCTGATTTTTGCCGATGAAGAAGGGGTTCCTCGGGGCATCCCCAAGCTTTGACGCTTGTACCTCTTGGATATTTATTGGAGTGACATAGGCATCCCCAAGCTTGAGCTTTTGTCCATACTTCATCTCATCTCATCATTCTCCTTTCCCTATATTTGAAAACTTCCTTCATACAAAACTTCACACAATTCTATTAGCAACATTAGTGTAAGCACAATACTAAATCTACTATTCTGGTTCAGTTTTAAACTCAAGTATAACACCCATTAAAGAATAAGCTGATCACTCTAAGATTTATATAATATTTTGAACCTCACAACCTTGAACTTTGCCTGTTTTACTCCATTTCATCCAATGTTGTACCAACTTTTATAGCACTTGATCCTTTGATGCAGTTCAGTGCGCCAAGGCACATAAACCTACAAGTCAAAGCAATTCAAACATTAGTCCAAGCCACCAGGAAAGGAGGAGTCCAACGTGAGGAGCAAGAAAAGCAAGCACGGCAGAAAGTGGCTGGTACGGCACAAAAAGATAAGAAAAACGGAAAAAGCAGAAAAAGCCGCTGCCGCCACCAACTCTCCACTACTCCTCTACGCCACAGCAAGAATGCCACCCAAAGTCTATAAAAGGAGAGGTCCAGGTTCACTCCCACCATATCATCTCATCTCGCATCCACAGCCACCCTACCCGAACCTTCCTCCTCCACAGTCCAACACCCAACTTTTCCATCTTTTTCCTCTACTCCTCTGTTGTAACAAGACCAAAATCTGCGGCTGAACCAAGAACACCAAGAACTCCACCATGAACTCCAAGAACTCCCTCAGGAACCTCAAGAACAACAAGATGAACATGGCTGGAAGGATCTGAAGGCCAAGCTCTTCCTCAACCTCTGCATCCTCTGCCGCGACAGCAACTTCTCTGCCTCCTCTACTTCCTCTGCCACGGCAAGCCTTCGGTGACCAACAGCAAATCTCTCTCCCTGTCCCTATTCTCTGTGCTATGTTGTGGATCCTGCACTGTAAAACAGTTTGAAACTTGTCTTTGGTTTTTGCTCTGGTTTGAGTGACACACTCCTTTGTAAACTCTAAAGTTACTGTGAAATCTATGTTGCAACTGCTTGATCTGTGAGGTGTAAGACTAGTCTCTGCACCTAGTCCCAAAAACACATCCCTTTCTAAATTTGCTTGTGTGTTCACTGCTTTCTTGCCTGACAAACAAGAAATCCTTGAACTTGTTATGTTGAAACTTCCCTGCTCAAAATCTCCTGTTACTTTTTAGTTTACAACACCAAAAACCCCACTTTTCTGCTTAGCTTCTGGAAATTAGGAAATAGTCTCAATTGTGTTGATCCCTGTGGAGACGACTAGAAAAACGCCCCTATAATCTCAACAGATCAAAATTGGCGCCGTTGCTGGGGATCAACTTTTGATTGTTTCCTTAGATTAAAGTAGACTAAGCTGTGTAAATACTTGTTCCAATTGCAACTTTTGATTGTCTGTCCCATCAACATGTCTGTGATCAAAGCTTAGAACTTTTATTAGGGGATTTAGTTCACTAACCCTTGATTAAGTTCTTGTTTGTGATTGTGTGTAGAAGAACAATGATTTCATCCATTTTCTGTGGAAATTCAGTTGATGCAGTCCTCTGAAGATGCACCTCTAGCTCCATTTGATCCTGAGCCAGAGAGGACTTTGTTTGCAAGAAAGAGAGCAGCCTCTGAAGCTTCTGCTGAAGACTTGGAAACCTCTGTCTCAGATTTGGAATCCTCATCCTCAGATTTCAGCATGGGTGACAAGAAATTGAGAGACTTGTGGATCCCCAAGGACCAGATCAACAATGCAGATGTGATTATGCCTGCAATATAAGCAAACAACTGGGAAATCAAGCCAGCTCTGATCAATATGGTGCAACATAATCCCTTCAAAGGTTCTGCTTTGGAGAGCCCCCATGAGCATATCAGAAATTTTCTGGAGTACTGCAACACTTTGAAGCACAATGGTGTTCCTCCTGAAGCCATCAGGATGCAATTGTTCCCCTTCTCACTGTCTGGACTTGTAAAAGTTTGGTTCCACTCTCTTCCTGTTCAGTGCAGAGACACATGGGAACATGTTCTTCAAGCCTTCTTTGAGAGATATTTCCCTCCAACCAAAGCAGCGGAATGCAGGGACAAGATAACAAGATTTGTGCAATATGAAGGAGAAAGCCTGTATGATACTTGGCAGAGATACCAAGGCCTCATCAGGATGTGTCCCAACCATGGCCAGGAGCAATGGCTCATCTTGCAAACCTTCTACAAGGGTTTGACAGAGCAAACTAGATCATTTGTTCACTCAGCTGCTGGAGGTGGAATCATGAACAAGACCCTTGATGAAGCTACTGAGTTGATTGAGAGCATGGCATCACACAACTTCTCCTGGACAAATGAAAGAGCTGTCCACCCCAACAATCTGCTGCAGATTCAGTCAAGTGGCCAGAATGCTTTGGAAGCTAAGTTGGAGAGTTTAACAACTCAGCTTGCCCAGCTCATGACAGAAAGAAACAGCCAAGCATTGGTGCCTGTCAACCAAGTCTCATCTGCTTGTGCAATTTGTGGAAAAGAAGGTCATTCACTCATGGAATGCACCTTGTCTGCACCTCCTGAAACCATGATATCAGAGGTGAACTATGCCCAGAACCAAGGCCCTTATTCCCAAAGTTACAATCCCTCTTGGAGAAACCACCCCAACCTGTCTTACAAGAATGCCAATCAGCAAAGTTACCCACTACCAAATCAGCAGAACTTTGCTCAAGCATCCCAGCAGAGCTATCACCAGCAAGGACAACAGAATTTCAGACCCCAAGGTCAAATGCAACACCCACAACAGCACCATCCAGTGAATCAGCAAACTGCATCTTCCAGCAGCAGCAGCCAATCTGAACTTGGTGAAATGATGAAGCTACAGAAGGAAATGTTCAGTGGAATGCAGGAAACTATGAAAATGCAATCTGAACTTTTCTACAAGACAATGCAGCAACTCACTGCTGGAGTCCAAAACAACAACACTGGAAACCAAGCTGCAGGAAAATTGCCAGCTCAAGCAGAGAAGAATCCAAAACAGTGTGGTGCCCTTTCCACTACTGAAGTTGTAGATGCAGTAACCACTAGGAGTGGGGTGAATACTGAACCCCTGCTCAAAACCCCACCAAATGTCACTTATGTTGCTCCACAGAGAAGACCCACAGTGCAGCAACAAACACCTCCAGAAATTGTTCTGTCAAGGCAGGAAAAATCAACAGGACAGCCTGCCCAGACAGAAAACCCTGCCAAGGCACAGATCTCTGCCACAGAACCAACAGAGAAGCCTTTGTTGATGAAAGTACCATTTCCGGAGAGATTGGACAAGACCAAGGAGGAGAAGCAATACTCTAAATTCCTTGAGACCATGAAGGAAGTGCAAATCACCATCCCCATCTTGGATGCAGTGTTGCACATTCCCCTATATGCAAAGTTTTTCAAAGATCTGATCACAAGGAAGAGGAGTTTGGACAGCCCTGAGTTAGTAGCCTTGACAGAAGATTGCAGTGCTGTGATCTTGAATCACATGCCCAAGAAGCTACAAGACCCTGGAAGCTTTAGCATTCCCTGTGTAGTGGGAAGAAAAACCTTTACTGCCCTTTGTGATTTAGGCTCCTCTGTGAGTGTGTTACCCTCTGCTGCAAGTCAGATTCTACAGTTGGGAACATTGAAGCCTACTCCCATGACACTTCAACTTGCTGATAGAACCTTGAGAAAACCAGTGGGGATCCTTGAAGATGTGCCAGTCCAAGTTGGCAACTTTGCATATCTTGCGGACTTTGTTGTGCTAGAGATGGAAGACAATGCTGAATCAATGATTCTAGGCAGACCATTCTTGGCAACTGCTGGTGCCATCATTGATGTGAAAGGTGGAACCCTCAAGTTACAATTTGGTTCAGAGCAAGCTGAGTTCAGCATGAAACATGCCACTCACTTACCCAATATTCCTGAACATTGCCATTCCATTGATGTTGTTGAGAGAAGTGTGTTGGAAACTTTGCCACAATCTGAGCCACAAGAGCCCGATGCTCAAGTCTTTGTTACAGCTGAAAACAGTGATGTACAGCAGCTCTGTGAAGTGAAAACTTGTGAAAGTATACCTGAGTCAAGTGCAAGAGAATTACCAGCTCAACAAGCTCATCATTCTATTGTTGAGCTAAAGGAACTACCACCCCATCTGAAGTACTCATTCTTGGAGAAGGAGAAGATACACCCTGTGATTATCAGTTCTGCCCTCACCTCTGAGCAAGAAGAAAGCCTTCTATCCATTTTGAAATTGTACAAAATGTCATTGGATATTCCATTGATGACATCATTGGAATTAGTGAGAAAGTGTGCTCTCACAGGATCCACTTGGAAGAAGGCAGCAGGCCAACAAGAGAGGGACAGAGAAGATTAAACCCTGCTATGCAAGATGTTGTCAAAAAAGAAGTTCTGAAGTTGCTTAAGGCTGGAATGATCTATCCCATCTCTGATAGTGAGTGGGTGAGTCCTATCCACATTGTGCCCAAGAAAGGTGGCTACACTGTTGTTGAAAATGAAGAAGGAAGGCTTATGACCACAAGACCTGTTACAGGATGGAGGATGGTGAATGACTTCAGAAAATTGAACAAAGCAACCAGGAAAGATCATTTCCCTCTGCCATTCATGGACCAGATGTTGGAAAGGCTTGCTGGCCAGAAGTTCTACTGCTACCTTGATGGTTACTCTGGATTCTTGCAGATACCAATTCACCCTTCTGATCAAGACAAGACCACATTCACCTGCCCATATGGTACATTTGCATACAAAAGGCTACCCTTTGGCCTTTGCAATGCACCAGGCACCTTCCAGAGATGCATGATGTCAATATTTTCTGATCACATTGAGAAGATTATGGAGGTTTTCATGGATGACTTCACTGTGTATGGAAAAGATTTTGAAACTTGCTTGAAAAACCTGACCTTAGTCCTTCACAGATGCTCAGAGCAAAACTTGATCCTGAATTGGGAAAAATGCCACTTTCTTGTCTCTGAAGGCATTGTGCTGGGCCACCTTGTGTCTGCTAGAGGAATTGAGGTGGACAAGGCAAAGGTAGATGTTATTGCCAAGCTCCCTCCACCAGAAAATGTGAAGGGAATTCAAAGTTTCCTGGGCCATGCTGGCTTCTACAGAAGGTTTATCAAGAACTTCTCCCATCTTGCTAAGCCACTTACCAATCTCCTGAATCATGAAGTAAAGTTTGTGTTTGATGACTCCTGTTTGCAAGCATTCAACCAGTTGAAGGATGCTCTCATCATAGCTCCTGTTGTTCAACCTCCTGATTGGACACTACCATTTGAATTGATGTGTGATGCAAGTGACTTTGCTGTTGGAGCAGTTCTTGGACAGAGGAAGGACAAAGCTGTACATGTTATCCATTATGCCAGCAAGACTTTGGATGATGCTCAAATCAACTACACCACCACAGAGAAGGAGCTGCTTGCAGTAGTGTTCTCCTTTGATAAATTTAGACCATACCTTGTTGGACATAAGTGCATTGTCTACACTGACCATGCAGCAATCAGATACTTAGTGAGCAAAAAGGATGCCAAACCAAGGCTCATCAGATGGATGCTTCTGCTCCAAGAGTTTGACATAGAAATTAGAGACAAGAAAGGATCAGAGAATTCAGTTGCAGATCACCTTTCCAGGATCAACATTGATGAAAATAGAGAGATTCATGATCAGATACCTGGTGAATAGCTCATGGCAGTCAGTGCCAATTCACCTTGGTATGCTGACTTTGTGAATTTCCTAGCTTGTGATATTGTGCCAGCTGACCTTTCCTACCAGCAAAAGAAAAAGTTCCTCCATGATGTCAAGAATTACTATTGGGATGAGCCTTTTCTGTACAAACATTGTGCTGATGGCATTGTGAGGAGGTGTGTTCCCTCTGATGAAAAGAATGATGTGATGTTCCAATGCCATGCTGGCATGTATGGAGGCCATGCTGGAGTATTCAAGACACAAGCAAAGATTTTGCAAGCTGGTTTCTTTTGGCCAAGTTTGTTCAGAGATGTTCATGACTACATAATGAAGTGTGATCCTTGCCAAAGAGCAGGAAAGATTTCTAGGAGAAATGAGATGCCTCAAAAAGGAATCCTGGAAGTGGAATTGTTTGATGTTTGGGGAGTAGACTTTGTTGGACCCCTGCCCTCTTCTTAAGGCTACAAGCACATCCTTGTTGCTGTTGACTATGTGTCAAAATGGGTTGAAGCCATACCTACTGTCAATGCTGATGCCAAGGCTGTTTGTAGATTGTTCAAGACTGTCATTTTCCCAAGATTTGGAGTGCCAAGAGTTGTAATCAGTGATGGTGGTGCTCACTTCAACAATGACCAGTTTGAGAAGCTTCTGACCAAGTATGGAGTGAGAAACCACAGAGTGACAACTCCTTATCATCCTCAGGCCAATGGCCAAGTGGAGTTGTCAAATAGAGAAATCAAGCAAATCTTGGAGAAAGTTGTGTCCAAGACCAGAGGAGATTGGTCAATGAAATTGCCTGACACTTTGTGGGCTTACAGGACAGCATTCAAGACACCCATTGGCATGTCACCTTTCAGAATTGTCTATGGCAAGGCATGCCATCTGCCAGTTGAGTTGGAGCACAGAGCACAATGGGCAATCAGGAAGCTGAACATGGACATTGGCAAGGCAGGAAGCATGAGAAAACTGCAGTTGTGTGAGCTTGAAGAGCTCAGGAATGATTCCTATGAAAGTGCAAAGATCTACAAGGAGAAGACCAAGAAATGGCATGACTCCCACATTCTGAGAAGGGAATTCAAGGAAGGGCAGTCAGTGCTTGTGTATGATTCCAAGTTATACTTATTCTCTGGAAAGTTCAAGTCCAGATGGTTTGGCCCTTGTGTGATCAAGAAAGATCTTGGCCATGGTGCCTTTGAGATTTACAGCTCAGCTGAGGGAACATTCAAAGTAAATGGTCAGAGGTTGAAGCACTACAGGATTGGAGATATGATTGAAAACCAAGTTGATGAAGATGATGAACCAGAGGATGGCCCCAATGCATCCTCTGCCCCTGCAAACCAGTGATGAGAAGCTATAGTCAAGCTAGTGACTTTAAACAAGCACTCTTCCAGGAGGTAACCTGGTATCACCTTGTAAATACATTTCCCTTTCACTTTTTAGGTTTTTGCCTTGTGTGTTTCTTTCTTTCTGTTGTTTCAGTAAGAATTTGGATGAGGAGATGGCTAGCTGAGGATTGGCAAGGCAAGGAAGTAGGAAAACCACCAGGTGAACACTTTCCAATTCCATACATTTTTTGAAATCTGAATCAGAATATACTCCACTGTTGGTTGATCTTGTGTGAAAGTGCTCTGTTAAGAAATGAATCAAATTTCGTTGCTTGAACCTAAAAATATCACTTTGCATGCTATGAAGAACTTTGCTTTGAATCTGCTTATAACTCTTGCAAATGCCTATTTTCAGAGCCAAGTTTCAAATCAGAACCTTTGTATGTCTCTACTCAAAGAACCTGTGAAACATCAGTATATTTGTTAATTGCCCTAAGAATGAAGTTCATGATCCATTTCTTAGCCCCTAACCAATTACATCTGTTGAATTTTTTGCATTAGCAAACATAATCTCTGGATTGTGATTTGTGAAGCACTAACACACTAACAGTAAGGAAAAAGTTTGGCATTAGCAACCATGATCTCTGGATTGTGGTGTGTGAAGCACTAACCTAAAAATGCTAAGTAAAACCTGTTGTAAATACCCAAAGCACTAGCATCTATGATCTTGGGATTGTAGTTGTGAAGCACTAACTAAGTTGACCCATCAAAGAAGCTAAGTTACTAACTGATTAACTTGTCTATGCATTAGCCTATTATGTTCCTGGGAACTGTAAAAGGTGAAGCACTAACTTTGCATTCATAGTTTGTTCCTGGCTACCTGCTGGATCTTGAGTTTTCAATTTCAGAAACAATTGCACTATATTTTTGAGTCCTTGTTGTTTGATCTAGACATACCCAATTTCTACTTGTGAAACTTGTTTTTGAATTGGCACTTGCAAGACCTATCTGCATGAGACAGTAATGTATCTTATCATGATCTGTTACATTTTCTTTGGTACAATGCACACTTCTTTACTTGAGGACAAGCAAAGGTTTTGGTCTGGGGGTTTTGATCACTCTAAGATTTATATAATATTTTGAACCTCACAACCTTGAACTTTGCCTGTTTTACTCCATTTCATCCAATGTTGTACCAACTTTTATAGCACTTGATCCTTTGATGCAGTTCAGTGCGCCAAGGCACATAAACCTACAAGTCAAAGCAATTCAAACATTAGTCCAAGCCACCAGGAAAGGAGGAGTCCAACGTGAGGAGCAAGAAAAGCAAGCACGGCAGAAAGTGGCTGGTACGGCACAAAAAGATAAGAAAAACGGCAAAAGCAGAAAAAGCCGCTGCCGCCACCAACTCTCCACTACTCCTCTACGCCGCAGCAAGAATGCCACCCAAAGTCTATAAAAGGAGAGGTCCAGGTTCACTCCCACCATATCATCTCATCTCGCATCCACAACCACCCTACCCGAACCTTCCTCCTCCACAGTCCAACACCCAACTTTTCCATCTTTTTCCTCTACTCCTCTGTTGTAACAAGACCAAAATCTGCGGCTGAACCAAGAACACCAAGAACTCCACCATGAACTCCAAGAACTCCCTCAGGAACCTCAAGAACAACAAGATGAACATGGCTGGAAGGATCTGAAGGCCAAGCTCTTCCTCAACCTCTGCATCCTCTGCCGCGACAGCAACTTCTTTGCCTCCTCTACTTCCTCTGCCACGGCAAGCCTTCGGTGACCAACAGCAAATCTCTCTCCCTGTCCCTATTCTCTGTGCTATGTTGTGGATCCTGCACTGTAAAATAGTTTGAAACTTGTCTTTGGTTTTTGCTCTGGTTTGAGTGACACACTCCTTTGTAAACTCTAAAGTTACTGTGAAATCTGTGTTGCAACTGCTTGATCTGTGAGGTGTAAGACTAGTCTCTGCACCTAGTCCCAAAAACACATCCCTTTCTAAATTTGCTTGTGTGTTCACTGCTTTCTTGCCTGACAAACAAGAAATCCTTGAACTTGTTATGTTGAAACTTCCCTGCTCAAAATCTCCTGTTACTTTTCAGTTTACAACACCAAAAACCCCACTTTTCTGCTTAGCTTCTGGAAATTAGGAAATAGTCTCAATTGTGTTGATCCCTGTGGAGACGACTAGAAAAACCCCCCTATAATCTCAACAGATCATAAGCTATTGTAGCAACTTACTCAAAAGTTCCGTGATCAAAAGAACACAAAAAGAAAGCGACTGAGAGGCAAACACAAATAGTGGCAGAAATTTGTCAAAACAGAACAACTAACAAAGATCGATTTTTCTGAGGATCTTCTGTTGGTCAAATTGAAAAGGGCAAAACTAATTAAAGTTTGGAAATAACCTGGGGCATGTGCACAAGAAATTGAAGATCAAAAAGACGTTCTGAGAATTTTCATGAATTTTTACGGTGCAACGCAGAAATCTATTTCAGGACAGCAACTTCTCCAAATCTTACCTTCCTCCAATTAGAGGTTCTTCTTGGCACAAAAACGAAATAAAAATGGTAAGGAGAGGGCATTACAGTAGTAATAACTTCCAAGACTCAACAAAAAGAAAAGGTATTGAAAAGAAAACATTGGGTTATCTCCCAAGAGTGCTTGTCTTTAACGCCTTTGGGCTAGGCGCAGAAAGTGGAAATCAAGTAATATCAAGCGATGAAGCATCAAGATCAATTGCAGAAGTCTTTTCAACAAGGAATTGTATTGTATACAAATGAGTTTTTGAAGATCCTTTATGAACACTCTTGGGTTCACTACTTTCATCAAAAGGGTTTTTAGGAACAATCCAATCAAAATTCTTTTCCAAAGCTTCATGCAATCCTAAAAGTTTGTAAGGTATTAGTACTTCGATTTCCTCCTTATTTGTACCAACAACCTCTACACGTGAGCCAAGCATATTAAAATGCTCAAAAACTTTCCTAGCTTCTATAACAACATCTCTAAATTCTCTACGCAAAGTCTCCAAAATAAAATCTTTCTTTTCGGAGTCTTTGATATCATGAAGCTTAAGAAACATTTGCTGCATAAAAGGATTAAGGTTAACAAACCTAGCCTCCAACATGTGAACTAAATAAGCAGCTGCAACTTCATAACTACGAGCAAGTTTGGCTAAAGATCTATCCTCAACATCTTTTGGCCTGCTAACATGATTAAAGAACTCCTCGATGTTACCTTTCCCAATTATAGAACCACTACCTATTGATAGGTCCTCTAGAGCGTACTTAGAGAACAACATAATGAACTAAAAGTAAAAGTAACGGAATACCAATTATCAAAGGAACTAATTTTTTTGTATTTTTGATAAAAAGATGCAAGCAAAAATAAAGTAAAGCAAAACAATACCAATTAAGTAGAGACTCCCCTTGCAGAAATCTTCTTTCTTCCCGACAACGGCGCCAAAAAAATTCTTTGATGGCATGTTGTTGACGTGGGAGCTTCTTCTTCTTCAATCCCCGGCAACGGTGCCAGAAAAATTTCATGATGGCGTCTAGTTGACCACCCAGTTGGGAACCCCAAGAGGAAGGTATGATGAGCACAGCAGCAAGTCTTCCCTCAGTGTGAAACCAAGGTTTATCGAAACATTAGGAGAAAGAACCAACTTTCGAAGGTTGATGCTCACTGGCTTCGCGACAGCTCCAGACAGTTTATATATGGCGCCTTATTTGGGGCGTAGCTTTGCACCAGCAGCAACATGGAACCTGCACACAACACAACCAAAGTACTTTGCCCCAACTTACACTGAGGTTGTCAATCTCACCGGTTTTTTGTAAAAAAAGGATTAAACATATCATGTAGTAAAAGATAGTAGTTTGCAAGAATGTAAATAATGCGAGTAAATAGTAAACGGCAATAAAAATGTAAAAGAATCGACCGGGGTCCACAGTTCACTAGAGGTGTCTCTCCATAAGATAAATAACATGCTGGATAAACAAATTACACTTGGGCAATTGACAGAATAAAGAAAGCATACAAATGTCATGAGGATCACTATGAGATTCACTTGGGCATTACAACATAATACATAGACCATAATCCAACTGCATCTATGACTAATAATCCACCTGCTGGATGTCATCCGAGCAACCGTTGGGTATTAAGTTGCAAGCAACAGATTATCGCCTTAAGCAAAGTGTGTAATGTAAGCAATACAAATGTCCTTGAACACAAGATTTTTGTTTTCTCCCTAGTATCAACAACACATCTATAACCTTAGAGGTTATTTTCACTCCCCCAGATTACTAGAGGCATGAACCCACTATCGAGCATAAATACTCCCTCTTAGAGTCACTAGCATCTACTCCGCCAAGATATCTACTAGCAACGGAGAGCATGCAAGATCATAAACAACATAGAGATGATAAATCAATAAATCAACTTGACAAAGTACTCAATATTCATCGGAAACCAACAAACACAACATGTAGAATTACATAACGATGATCTTGATCATGATAGGCAGCTCACAAGATCTAAACATGAAGCACATGGAGGAGAAGACAACCATCTAGCTGCTGCTATGGACCCATAGTCCAAGGTAGACTACTCACACATCACTCCGGAGGTAGGCATGGTGATGATGAAGGCCTTCGGTGGTGATTCCCCTCTCTGGCAAGGTGCCGGGAAGAGCTTTTGGACCCTCCCGATCTCGTGTCGATGATGGTGGTGTCTTACAGTATGTTTTCTGGAAAATTGATCGGTTGTTTAGGGTTTTCCTGTCGAGGAGAATATATAGGCGGAAGGGCGGCGTCAGGAGGTGGGCCAGGTGGCCCCACCACCTGGTGGCGCGGGCTAGGGGCTGGCCGCGCTGCCCTATGGTGTGGCTGGCCCTTGGCTCCCTGATGTCTACGCACTTCTATTCTTGTAGACACTTGTTGGGCCTCCAAGTGCAGAGGTTTGTAGAACAGCAGCAAGTTTCCCTTAAGTGGATCACCCAAGGTTTATCGAACTCAGGGAGGTTAGAGGTCAAAGCTATCCCTCTCAAGCAACCCTGCAATTACGATACAGAAAGTCTCTTGTGTCCCCAACACACCCAATACACTTGTCAGATGTATAGGTGCACTAGTTCGGCGAAGAGATAGTGAAATACAAGTGGTATAGATGATTATAAGTAGCAAACGTGATGTGAAATAAATATCGCTGCGAGCAAACAAGTAACAAAATAGCAAGTAAACGGTGTGTAATGCTTGGAAACAAGGCCTAGGGATCATACTTTCACTAGTGGACACACTCCCAACAATATAACATGATTGAACAAATAAACAACTTCTCTCCACTATGGTACTTTGAATTACTCTCCTATTGAATAACACTAATCATTGTGTAGTGGCTATAGAAGCACCCCTTAAAGTTCACCAAGTACATGACAAACACCACTCATAGAGACATCCAAATCAGATCACAATTCAAGATAGAAATGATTGCAACTTAGACCAAGTACTAACACGGTGCACACACTGTCAACATTACACCATGAAAGGAGGAATAGATCACTCAATACTATCATAGTAGTAATTACTCTCATAATCCACAAGAGATCACGATCATAGCCTAAACCAAGTACCACCACGATGCACGCACTGTCACTGTTACACCATGGCAGGAGGAATAGATTACTTTAATAATCACCACTAGAGTACACTATAATAATTAAGCATAGGAGTAGCATAATATCTGAATAATAACATCTACTTGTTCAACATGATACAAAGCTCACGATCACATAAAGATCACATCATGGGAGAGAGAGGTGAACCACATAGCTACCGGTAGAGCCCTCAGCCCCGGGGATGAACTACTCCCTCCTCATCATAGGAGACAGCAAGGTTGATGGAGATGGCGGTGAGGTCGATGGAGATGGCAGAGACGGCGATGGAGACCGATGGAGATGGCTCCGGGGGCACTTCCCCGTCCCGGCAGGGTGCCGGAACAGAGACTTCTGTCCCCCGAAATTCATCGACGGTGGCGGCGGAGCTGCGGAACTCTTTCTGGAAAATTGCCGAATCCTTTAGGGTTTTCCCTCCCGAGGCTTTATATAGGCGAAGGGGCGTCGCGAGAGGGCAGCCAGGGTCTCCTCACACATGGGTGGCGCAGCCAGGGCCTGGGCCACGCCACCCTAGTGTGAGGGCAGGCCCTGGCCCCTCTCCGGCTCTCTTTTAGATGTCTGGATGCTCCCGGGTAAAATAAGACTTTAGGAACTTGTTTCGTTCAATTCCGAGAATATTTCCTGTGTATCACTCTGAAACACAAAAACAACAGAAAACAGGGAACTGGCACTGTGGCAACTCGTTAATAGGTTAGTTCCGGAAAATGCATAAAAGTGCCACTAAGTGTAATGAAACAATAGGCAAATGGTGTAAAAACAAGGATGGAGCATCAAAAATTATAGATACGTTTGAGACGTATCACTCCCCTCCTTCTCTGCTTTGGACTCCATCTCATGTCGGGAAAAATAGGAACTTCGGCTTTTGTTTCGTCCAATTCTGAGAATATTTCCTATGTAGCTTTTCTGAAACACAAAACAGCAGAAAACAGGGAACTGGCACTGTGGCATCTCGTTAATAGGTTAGTTTCGGAAAATGCATAAAAATGCCACGAAGTATAACAAAACACAAAACAAATGGTGCATAAACAAACATGGAGCATCAAAAATTATAGATACGTTTGAGACGTATCATTATACAATGAAGGATTCTAGGGAAACTGTGCACAAGGTATATCATCTATATCCAATTTTTTGGAGATGGAGCTGCAAGATAGAGGATATCAACCTGACAGTTCATTCCAACATGCAAGAGAGTTTGAACTTCGGGATGAAGTTTAGTTTAAGGGGGAGAGGCAGTAACATCTCAGGATTTGAAACAAGAAATAGAGAGGAAACTGACATGTGCATTGCATTCATGAATAGAAAATCTGGAAAAAATTCGCAAACTTATAAAAGAGCAAACTTAAATTTTTCTAAAGCCACATCAATTATTGTACACGAGGACATCAGGAGCCTCTAATCCAATCAAGAAAATTGCATCCAACAATCCCTATCGCATCAGTGGTCCACTAGTCCAATCAAAGGTCAAGATTGATTGTTCAGCAAGGCGGACCGAACAAATTAGACGCTCCGCGTCCCCCACGATCCCGCGAGGCCACTATCCAATTCCTAAAATCATGCAAGACTTTCCTTATGTGCATCCCTGTTGTCATTTCTGGCCACCAAATTCCCTGAGCCCTCGCACTCCTAGATCATTGCATGCTGCCATGGGTCGAGCAGCAACTACCACTACAAGGAAAACCCTTATCCATGGGCCCATTATCTGTGAAGCACTACCTTTCGGTGCTCCACGGATAAGTAAACGTGGCGCACCACAGACGCGTGCGCCACGGATATCTCCTTATGCGTGGCGGACCAAAAAGGTGGTGCGCCACTCATATGTGGGCCCCAACGAGCACCAGGACCGGGGGTGTCAGACCCCCATATCTGTGGCGCACGAATTGGGGGTGCGCCACGCATACGGCAGAGATCAGTGGCGCATCACAAACGCGTACGCCACGGATAAATGTGGGTCCCTCCTCTGGAAAATGTGGCAGGCATATCCGTCGCGCACCCAAGGGGTGTGCCACTGCTGTAGATATTTGTGGAGCACCATATTGATGTACGCCACGGATATGTCGTGGTACCTACCACCATAAATGCACACATATACACATATATATGCACACATATATACGCACACATACACACACATATACGCACATATATACACATATATATATACACACATATACATACATATACACAATTATATATGCACACATACACACACACATATACATACACATATATATACATATACGCACATATACACACACATATATGCACATATATATGCACACATATATACGCACACATACACACACATATATGCGCACATATATAGGCATATATACACACACATATACGCACACATATATACACATATACACACATATATGCATACATACACACACACACACACATACATACACATATACGCACACATATACACACATATACACACACATATACGCACACATACATATACACACACATATACGCACACATATATGCACACATAAACACACATATACACACACATATATGCACATATACGCACACATACACACACATATATGCACACATATATATATACATACACACACACATATACGCACACATATACACACATATACACACATATAAATGCACACATACACACACATATACACACACATATATATGCACACATATACACACATATACACACATATATACATACATATATACACACATATACACACACACATATATACACACATATATGCACACATACACATAAATATACACACATATATGCCATACATACATATATACACACATATACACATATATATATACACATATACACATATATATACACACATATACACACTTATATATGCACATATGCACACATATACACACATATATATGCACACATACAAATACATATACGCACATATATGCTATATGCACACATACACACACATATATATACATATATGCACATATACACACACATATACACACACATGTACACATACATATATGCACACATACACATACATATACACACATATATGCATACATACATATACATATACACACATATATATGTACACATACACACACATATACACACATATATGCTATACACATATATATACACATATACACATATATACATACATATACACACATATATATGCACACATGCACACATATACACACACATATACGCACACGTATACACATATATATGCACATATATGCCATATGCACACGTACACACACATATACACACATATATGCCATATGTGAAAGGACACAGATGTCGCCTAGAGGGGGGGGGTGAATAGGCGATATCAAATTTTACGAATAGCTTGAACAAAAGCGAAATTAAACTAGCGTTTATTTTGTCAAGCACACAAAACCTAAATAAACTAGGCTCACCTATGTGCACCAACAACTTATGCTAAGCAATACAAGTAACAAGGTGATAGCAAGATATATGACTTCAAGCACGAAGGCTATCACAATGTAAAGTGCATAAGTAAAGAGCTCGGGTATAGAAATAACCAAGTCACGCGGAGACGATGATGTATTCCTGAGTTCCTCCCTTGAAAGAGAGTACGTCTCGTTGGAGGGGTGTGGTATCGCCATAAAGGCCTAACCAACGCCACAAAGGCCTCACCCTATTCTTTGGTATGAGCTTGCGCCACAAAGGCCTAGCTCACTCTTCCACTAAGGGGTTCCTCAAGGTGGAACCGGGCCTTTACACAAAGCTTGGGGCATACAGCCACAACTTAATTGGAGGCTCCCAAGAATAGCCACAAAGGCACCACAAAGCCACAAAGCCGTCTAGGGTTCCAAGAACCCAAGAGTAATAAGCTCACAAAATTTCACTTACTCGAATCTCCGGAGAGAACTCAAACCGATGCAACTTATGCAATGGCAAGAGCACACAAGGTGCTCAAATCCTTCTCACTTAAATCCTACCAAAGTAACTAATGCTATGGAGAGATATGAGAGGAAGAACAAAGGAAATCCACAAAGAACTCCAAGATCTAGATTCACTATGTTCCCCTCACTTAGAGAAGAGATGGATTGGTGGAAGTATAGATCTAGATCTCCTCTCTCTTTTCCCTCAAAAAAATGCAAGAATCATGGGAGTAATGGAGGAGGAAGGGCAAGCTATTCAAGGTTAACAATGGAGGAGAGAGAAGCCCAAAATGTGCACAGCCCAAAGAGGATGAAGGGGTATTTATACCCCCCCCCCACAAAATATGGCTGTTGCAGGATTTTAGGCCGGATTATCCGGCCCCAGGGGCAAAAATCCGCCCAAAAATCTGCCCCTCCTTACTGGGTGACGCGCCCAAAAGTCCTTAGCAGAATTTCGAGGGCCAGATTATTCAAATAATCCGCCCCCCTCCAGCCCAGATTATCCGGCCTGGAATAGAACATCAATATGAAACCTGCCATAACTTTTGCATCCTTACTCCATTTTTGATGATCTTGGGCTCGTTGGAATCACCACAACAAGCTCTACAACTTTATCCATAGAAACATCATATTCCAACAAAGTAGGATGAAACCAAATGATAATAGGTTTGACTTAGCTATAAAGATGAACCGGTAAAACCTCCAAACAACAAAAACACGATAAGAGTTTCATGCGAAATCCGTTTTTGATGAGCTAGAGCTTATCATGGAAATAACCACAAGCTCTAGAACCTCACATGGATAAAACCCAGATAAGAATCAAGAAAGATGATGCCAAGTATGCAAAGGTTTGAGCTCTCTTCGAACGATACAATTAAGTTACTCACTCGAGAGCCCCTCTTGATAGTACGGCTACCGATCCTATAACCCGGTCTCACAACTAACACCATGAGACCGGTAAGAAAGAAATCCTAACACTATCATACCTTTGCCTTGAGCATTCCACTTGAGGTGGATAATGACGATCTTGATCTTCTCAAGTTGGACTACCTTTCTTGATTGAGCTTGCTTGGTGAAGTCTTGCGGATTGCTCCCCCATACTCTACTATGGAAGAGACTCTCTTTAAGCATATCTTCACATATCCATGATCACAATATAGATGGCAAGCTTCAAGTATATGTTCTCTTCTAGTTGCTCATCTTGAACTTGCGCTTTAACTTGATCAATCCTCGAATCAATTCTTCTTTCTCCATAATGATGGTGTCTTGAGGATAAACATGAGAGATCACTCAATCTTATTCTTCAAGACACACTTGACATAAGCTCAACTCCCTTAAGACCAATCTTTGGATCACTCCTTGAATAACACCTTGGTCAACACATAATCTTCTTCTTACAAACTTGACAACAACAAATGGTTCAAGCATTGTCTATGGACAAGTCCTACACATATAACTCAATGCAACCATTAGTCCATAGGGATTGTCATTAATTACCAAAACCACACATGGGGCTCGATATGATCTTTCAATCTCCCCCATTTTGGTAATTGATGACAATCTCTTTGAGAGGATTTATATAATGCATTCAAAGAACCACAATGGTTGTACTAACATCAAATTCTACAAAAGTATATGATGTTAGTAGAACCACCATATATAGAGCAAACTCCCCCACAATCTATGCATGTGTGAATGAACTTGATTTCATTGCATATATTGCCAACCAAGGTTGTTGGTGGAGTTTCTGCTATATACTCAACCATGCGAAGCAACACACATGATGCAAAGCATGCAAGGCAAATGCTTAAGAACAAAACCAAAGCATAAAACCCAATTCTCTTTAAACCCTCGAAACTTCTCCCCCATTGGCATCCATTGCCAAAATGGGCGAAAAAAGCTTAGAAGGCCAATATAGTGAGAGTTCCTCCAAAACGGTGTGCATATCCAAAATAAATGAGTGAAAACACATGCACATATACAAAGGCAAATTTTTGAAGGAAATCAAACTATATTGAGGATCAAAGATTGCAAATAAATAAGATAACACGATGGATAAACTTCAACAAATGAAGAGAGCAATCAATCGATCCAAAGAACAAATTGAATAAAGATATTATGATAAGACCAAAAGGGTGCTCTAAATAATATGAGGAAGCTCCCCAAGGTGTGTGCACAAAATATTCTATTTGAGTTGAAGTATAAGGTGCACACACATGGAATCATCACTCCCTCAATATTATTCAAAACAAAATGATACCAAGTGAAATTAAATACTATGCTAACCGCAAAATGGTGCTTTAAATAAAATGAGGAAGCTCCCCAAGGTACGTGCAAAAATTGGAATGTTTGTATTTGAATACAATTTGCACAACATGGAATCCTCACTCCCTCAATAACATTTAAAACGCAACCATTTGTAAGAGATCATAGAGAAGAAATTAAGCTTACACTTGCATCAAACAAATGGTTGAGCAACAAGTAAGGGATAATATATTAAAAGTCTCAACTAAAGGAATGTGTGATAGGAATGACAAAGAATATTATAAGAGTAACACAAGGACAAGCATAGAGCATCCACATAGTCTTCAATGAATGAAATTGCGTAGCATTCCATCCCAACACATAAGGTTCAAATAAGATATCAAATAATAAGATATCATCTCTCATGTGTATAAGTTTCTAAGTAGACAATATCACAAAGAAACATGTACACACAAAATAGATACTAAGAATAGAACATGATATCCAAAATGAAGTCATGCAATATACCAATGAGATTTTTGCTTTTAAAGCATGGCCAAAGGCTCAATTTATCTTATTGTATATTGACAAACTTCAACCACCTACATGTCAAAGAGGAGCAAGCCCCCCTCGAAGGAGATCCCGGCGGTGGCGAGATCATCAGCGAACCAACGTGTTCCACCGCACCATAGCCATCCAGAGACCTGCAAAACAGTGAGCTCGTACCTGACGATGACCCGGAGCGCCGCGACTTCTCCCAGAACCGAGACGACAGAGTCGGGAACCCAATCTCACACCAGAAATCGGCAACCGTCTCCGCCTCCGGCTTCTTCCTTCGAGTCATCGGCCTCCACCCCTCCTCAACCTCCCATTCCAATGCCTGCAATGCCACCCGCGCTAGAATTCCATCATCATCGACCTTAGAGCCGCTACTTTTGGATCCAAGCCATGAGAACCGTGAACCGCCCATAGCGCAGGACTCCGGCGAGGCAGCACACGAAGTCGCTGGCAGCCTAGGTGCAAGGCTGAGGCGACGCCGGTGTCGCTCAGACGCCCCAGCCATATTCAGCGTGACCAGAGTGCTACCATGCATTGACTATAATTATTGAACTACAGATATATTGAGTGCACATCGGCAGCGTGGCATTGGTCAAAGCGCAACATTCCACAGTTAGACGACCCTATGAGCAATTAAGAACTACTTCCTTTGTTTCATAATTTTTTTCATAATTGTAACTAAATTTAAACTGAAACCACAACAAGAAATATGGAACACAGGTCACTTAATGTACTAGTAATCTTGCCAATGTTCAGGATATCGTTAACTGGTAACTGGTCGGGCACCCTAGGAGAAACGATTAATCGGCTAATCGGCCAGTTAATTGATTTTATCGGTACACCATTTATCGGTTTAGGATTTAGGAAAACTGAAAACATTTCTAGTTTTTTTACATACTATCCCACACTCCAATGTTCCTAGCATTGCAGTATACCAAAATATGCTATTATATGCATGTAAAAAGCATAGGCAAGAGGTAAAAATGTTACCTGGACAATCTGATTTTGCTGAACCCTACGCTGAACCTGCAAAATTGATGAACATATGCATCAGTTTGTGCTCTAAATTTGAAATAATGCAGCCAGCAACAAAAATGCACAATAGATCAACAGTTGATCAAACATATGAAGATAAATGACAGGAATAACATGTCAAATACAACCAGCCATCAAATAGGTTCACATCACAGATAGCTTAATAGAAATAGTAAGGTTCACAAAGAACAAAAGCTCTCAGCCTCTCACAACTCGCATAGTCGCATCACATAGTAGCAAATCACAAACACCACATCCCAGGAAGCAAGCTAAATAAGGTCTTATGACAATAAATAGGTTATTAGTTGATGATAAATGGCTCAAGGCTGCATCACATCCTCCTCCTCATCATCATCTTTGGTTGACACCACACCATCATCGTCGGACTCATAGTCTATGTCATCATCCATGCCCATGTCATGATCAGATTCATTGTCTTCATCAGAAACAAACTCTTCAACCTCATGGAGCTCTCTCACTCTTTTACTCCTACGAGGCTCCATAGCTTCAGTTGCGCCCATTGCTGCATCAATGATGTTGTATGACAGCCCTGTAATGGGATCAATCTCCTCATCAATGTATGCACCTTCACATATCCAATCTTGTGCTCAGGACGCATCTTCACCAAGAAGAACATCACTAGAAGAGGAGAGCATCTTCCTCTTATCAATCATTCTTCCATTGAATTGGATATAAACTAGATTGTCCCTACGGAACACATCTAGTTTATTTCTCCTCTTTGCATCTACCTACAAAGTGCAAATGGAAGACTAGTTAGAACCTAGAAGCAAGAATTTTTAGATTTAACTACAAGTGCAAATGGAAGCCTAGTTACCATTTTGAAAATGCTCCAGTTTCTTTCACATCCGGATGAACTTGTGGTCAAGTTGAGTATCTTGATGGCCATTTGTTGCAAGGTAGGTGTTTGTAATCCATAAGTTGACCACCAGTCATCTGCAATTTGACAAAAAGTGAGTAATATGCAACCAGATCAAAATTTCAGAAATGCACTTATAATGTTTTTGCCTTGAGAACAAACTCACCAGCATCAAAATTGGCATTGCTGATCGCTTTTGTGGTAGTCACCTTGCCAAACATGCCTTCCTTCTTTTTGAACTTGTTGAAATCAATGTTAAGCACTATATTTTGCTTCTCATCATCATCATAATAAAATTGCTCTATGACCTCCATGAAAGCAGCCACCACTTCTACATCCGTGAAGATGCTTGAGTCAGCATAACTATACATGGGATTCAACATGTACGCTGAAATGTGCAATGGAGAATCTAGCCTCCCTTTCATCTTGGTATCCATGGCTTTTGTGATAACCAAATAATCTTTCTCTGAATTTTCAACAGCAGCCATGATTGCCTTCTTTGCACCAATTAGTTCTCCATACCTAGAGGCCATTGATGGACCATCACTATCAGCCAATCGTAGCAGCTTCACCAATGGCTCAAAAACCTTGCATGGCAATATAGAACATAGAAAAGTATGAGCAAACAGCCCCCATTCAAAGATAGAGCACAAGCAACAGCAAGCAACCACTATAGAACAAAGACAAGTATGAGCAGCAAACAGCCCCAACATACCTTGATGCAAAGAGATACATTCTTCCAAAAAACCCTACTCATTATTGTGGCATGAGCTGACTTCCCTTTCTTGGTTCTTGTATGCTTGCATTCTTCCCATCCATCACTACAAACCATTGCCCTAAGTTCCTTCTTCTTGGCAACCAAGCTTTGCAAGGTAAGAAATGCCGAAGCAAATCTTGTCACACCAGGCCTAACAATGTCCCTTTTCTTGGTGAAGGACCTCATCAAGGACAATGTTTTGTGATGTGCATAAATAAAGATGGTCATCTCCTTGGATTTAGTGATGGGAGGAGCAAATTGTTTAAGCTTCCCAATTGCTTCTACCATCAGATTGAGGGTGTGAGTTGCACATGAGCTCCAAAATATCTTGGGAAATTTTCCTTTGAGCATTTCCTTTGCTCCCATATTGTTGGAAGCATTGTCAGTCACAACTTGCACAACATTATCAACTCCTACAATTCATAAGGTAGAAATCAGATGCATAAACATTATAGAAAGCAAAGAAGGAAAGGAAATTGAGAGTTCAAGTTTCATACCAATTTTCTCAATGCACTCACGTACATAGTTGAATATGTATTCACTTGTGTGTGCATCAGCCGATGCCTCCTTTGATTCAAGAAATGCAGTCCCTAACTTGCAATGCACACATAAATTCATTATGCTTCTCCTTTTCTTGTCTGTCCAAGCATCTGTCATTATAGAGCACCCTGTTGCCGCCCTCTCAACTTCATGTGGCTTCATCATGTCCCTAGTTCTTTCCACCTCTTGCAGCAACATCTTCTCTCACAGCATATATTGCGAAGGTGGTTTCCACTTGGGACCAAACCGACCAAGGGCTTCACAAAATTGCTTGAAGTCATCATCATTGACAGCATTGAAAGGAATATTTTTCTTGTAAATCCATCTACCCAAATACTGGCCCACTTTATAACTCCTCTCCTTGTCAATTGCATCACTTATGTTTTGCTGGACCTTCTTCAATGGAATGGAAGGATCAATAAGCATAACATACTTATCCAAAGGACCCGACTTGCGAGCTTCAGCATCTCCAATTCCAGCAAGCTCTTCCTCATTGTCCTCAACATCAACAACATCTATGTTCACCGCAGCCCGGTTTTCATCTTCTTGTTTTTGTTTTTGCTTCTTCCTCAATTGTGGTGCTTCATATGCTTCCCTGCACCTCTTTTTTGATCTTCTGTGGACAATTTCTAGCCTGTAACTTGCCCTTTAATTCCAGTAATGTGTTGCTTCATTCTGGTGACTCCTCCACCCATCTCCTTTCCACACAACAGGCATTTCACTCTCTGCAGATCTAAAGGATCACAATAGACTGCAAACTCCCAAGCCATGTCATCTGAGTTTCTTTTGAGTGATTGCGTAGTTGCAGCAGTAGAAGCAGCCACCGAACCCTACCAAGAACAGCAGAATTCATCCAGTTAAGAGCAGTAACATCTACCAGCAGTATCAAGCTAGCTGCTAGCAGCAACATCTACCAGCAATATCAAGCAGCAAAGAATTTGTAAGCAATAGTAAATTAGTAATAGACTATAAGAGTACCTAGCTGCAGAGAACAGCCACAACAACCAGTCAACAACTGACAAGTGACAACATCAAGCAGCAAAGAACAAGAATTTTTACCTAGCATGCCACTACTACTACCAGCAGAGAACAATCAGTCAATCACTACTTCTACAACTAACAAGGGTATAGTTAATAGAGCCCGTTTGTTGAGTACCCTTGAGGCCCGTTAAGCTAGGCCCGATTGTAATGAAAGTCAAATATGAGTTCTTACCGTATGTCGATATTGTAATCTGTATCGGACCCTACCCGATCCTCGAGACCTGGTCACCTATATATAGGGGCCAGGAGGGGACGGTGTAGGCCAGATTAAAAGCGAGCCAGGTTGAACACCCAAGTTTACTTTCGATACACACCTATTTTGATTAACTTTACCTTCGAGTTCATCCGACGCCCTATCTCCCCGATCCTAAGTCCTTCATCTAAGACATTTGTCGAGTTACCCCTCGTCAATTGGCGCCGACCGTGGGGACTCTGGGCGTTGGAATCATGAATTCGATGGATTTTTCGCTTTTAGCCAACAGCAGTTCAGAACTCGACGGAAGACAAGAGATGGAGTTAGCAATTGGAAGTTTGAGTATCTTCGTCGGGCCATCGGGTTCATCCCGCCTCTCGAATTCGATGAAACCAAATCCGTCGGCAAGCAAGCCCAAAACAGAAGTAATGTAGGAATCATCAGAAGGCTCTTCCAGCGAGGTAAACTCGCCGGTCAGCCTAGGAGAAGCACAAAAAGGAGAAATCGCAGAAGGCAATGAAACAGTGGAAAATATCAACGCAGGAGTCCAACTCGAAGATCTCACGATCTGCCTCGATGATATCTCAGATAGGTCAACAGATACATGGAAGACAGGGTTAGAGCTCTCTGAAGATGGTGACTCGATCTTCTCAAGCTTCAATAGTAACATCGGCAAACAATGCCAGGTGCTCGCCATCGTAGGAGACAACTCAGAAGAATTTGACGAAAACAACAATCCAGTGCTAAACCCAGCAAATATCGACAGAGGAGCAAATCACCTAGCAGAAGGGCAAACAGCAGAATCTCTCACAACCAGGGTAAAATTTTGATTATCAGTCAATGAGTGGAGAATAATAAGAGAAGCTATAGAGCACGGCACACCAATACCATCGAATTCCAGCAAAGACATGCTTTTGGGGTATCATTATGCCCTAAGGCAGCAGGCAAAACAACTAGCAAAGGAGAAAATAAAGATACAACAAAGGAAAGAATCAGCCATTGCAGCTAGCAATGCCGCTCGCAGAGCACGAAGTGACGCATCACACACTAACGCAAGGAGAAATCGTTGACATGGTTCAAGGTATGAAAACCTCGAGTACTCAGAAAGGCAAAGCATCTCCAAAAACCTCAACTCGTCCTTCCTATCGGTCGATGAGCAGGGGAACATCGTACCAAAAACCCCTGAAGCAGCGCTAGTAGCAGCGCAAGCATATCTGCTTACAACTCGACCAAGCCCAGGGGATCCTAGGGAGCATATGCATAGAGCAGCATTGAACGGACTCAACATGGTGGGCCACAAGCTATCAGCAAAAGGAGAGGAAGCACACCACCATAAGGAAACGCACAAGCCAAGATCGCCTCGCCGTCACAACAGTCCTCGGCGCAGAAGCAGCAATCAGCGATCTCGATCGCCATCACCAAAGCAACATAGAGGAACCCGAAGATCTAGATCTCCAAACAAAAAAATGTGACTATGAAGATGATGAAAAAGAGATGGGAGCATCGTGCTTTACTCGCAGGGTTCGCACCACTCCAGTTCCCAAAGGGTTCAAGTTACCTCATGATTAGCAAAAGTACGATGGATCACAGGAACCACAATCATGGCTCTCAGATTATCTACAAGCAGTACAAATACTGGGAGGAACCAAAGAAATAGCAATGCAAAGTTTGTAGCTACACCTCACCGGCGCAGCAAGGTCATGGTTGAGCAAACTGGAGAAAGAAACTATTGGAAGCTGGGAAGACCTCACAAAGTAATTTACAAGCAACTTTAGGTCGACATACAAGCGGCTAGCATCAATAGAAGAAGTCAAAGCGTGTGTACAACAACGTGATGAAACACTGTGGGCATACATCCAAAGATGGAGTCTTATCAAAAATTCAGCAGTCGAAGTTTCAGATGAAAGAGCAATTGATGCGTTCATCATTGGATTAAGGTGAAGAGACTTAGTCGAAGAGATGGGAAGAATTAAGCCAAAAATAGTGTCAGAGCTCATGGACGTAGCAAATAGATTCCCAGACGGAGAAGACACGTGCAACAACAAGCGTACGCGATCTCCAGAGGATGACAGAAGGAATAGATATGGAAGTCAAAGAAGATGATCCCGAAACTACGACAATCATGGCTATCACAGCCAGGTAGCCACGGGATATAAGGACAACAGTTATCAAGGAGGCGAGCGCAGAAGTTCAGGATATCAAAGCTATGGAAAGGAGGATTATAAAAAGTTTCCCACAAGAGAATCCAGAGAGTACAATCCATCACCAGAAGACATGCTCAACGGACCTTGTCATATACACTCAGCGTTTGTCGATGGGAAGCATGTATCCAGGCACGCAATGAAATATTGCACAACATTCTTGAAGCTACAAGAGGCAGCATTAAACAAACAAACCGACGCAAGGCGATAAGGATACGAAGGAAGCAACAAGCCTCCCACAAATCAGCAAGGGAACAATAGAGCTCCTCAAGGACAAGACCAGCAAAACCAGGGGCATGATGACGATGAAGGGTACGTTCCATCAAAAGGACACATCACAGCAATGATACAACCTGTTCCCAAGTCAAACAAAGAAGAAAAGAGCATTACTCGACAAGTTAACTTGGCAGTCATCTCACCTCCAGCCACAACAGAATATTTGCATTGGTCAGAACAGCCAATCGAGTTCAACAGAGAGGATCACCCTATAATAGTACCTCAGCCAGGAAACGCGCCTTTGGTACTCAAAGCTCAAATCAGCGCATATGATGTTGACAGAATATTCATGGATGCAGGAAGTGGAATTAATCTGATATATGCAAAAACACTCAGAGCAATGCATATATCACTAGAGTTCTTGAAGCCAACAGATTGTTCCTTCAACAGAATTGTACCAGGAAGTGCCAATTATCCACTAGGGCGGATAGGACTCAACGTTTGCTTTGGCAACCGGCAAAACTACAGGAGAGAAAAGCTTGACTTCGAAGTCATGGACTGGCCATCTCAGTATCATGCGATCCTCGGACGACCCACATTTTCGCAATTCATGGCAGTGCCTCACTATACATATCTGGTACTCAAAATGCTAGGACCAAGAGGAATAATTATAGTAAAAGGGAGTTTTGAAGTCTCAGATCTCTGCGATAGGGAGTTCCACAAGATGGCGCAAAACTTTGGCATGATAGCCAACTATGCAGAGAAGGCAAAAAGCACGACTACAGAAGGCGTCAAGCTACTCAAAGGATGCGTTGCGGAGCCCGAGATGAAGAAACCATGAGTAGGAGCATTAGGAGAGGACAAAAATACAGGAGAAGAAGAGCAAGCCATGATGGCATAAGCATCAAAGAATAATAAAGTAGAGTAGAAGAATAAGGCTGTAAAAGCCACGAGTTATAGCAGGGGCAATACCCTCTAGATCCAGAACACAGGTCATAGGCCGGATCTCTTGGGTCACCCCATGTATCTTACATTACAAGTATAATAAAGACAAAACGTTCCTCATATTCAAGTTTACGAGTCTTTCAAAGGGAAAATGCGGCAAATGCACGAATCATGCAAAAACGCTCTGAGAATAAGTTTTAGACTTACAATCACGAAATAAAGAAACTTTCGCGTTCCACATAAGTATTACAACATCGGGTTGTCAGAATCATCTACACCTAAAGGGTCTAAGTAGTGAAACTCGCAGAAAAACATGGAGTCTTCTTGCAATAGCCTAGCTATAATTCGTCGGGCAGGCTGCAAGGTACTCTCCAAGTGTACTCGAAGGCTAGCTCCACCTGGAGGATAGCTCAGGGACATAGAGCTATAATTCAGCCTTGGGTGCCACTTGCGTATCCACCTGAGAGCAAAATTGGCACCTGCCACTAAGTTCAGCTCTATCAATCTATGAATACGGTGGCTGGATCTGAAAGTATCAAGAAGAAGTGGGAAAGTTGCAGGCAGAGGATTGCGAGGAAGCATAACAGAGTGCATAGTTGTGAGAGTCCATCGGCAACCATTAACTGACTCGCCAATATGTTGGGCACGGTCCTGAAGCAGTACAATGGCACTCCAGCGACGAGTATCAGACCACAAAGTCTCAAAGCCTGCTGACATTTTCTCCAGAGCCACATTTCGCTCGGTAACCCGATGATCTTCAGCAGCGAAATCCAAACAAGTGCCTATAATGGCAAAGGACATTACAAAAACAGCAGTGAAGAAATAGGGAAAAGAGAAGTTGAAAGGAAACTTACATCGCAACATCTCGCAGGCAGACTCGACAATGCCAAGGATAAAAGATTCGCATTCTTCATGATGAACAATCTTCACCATCAAACTGGAGACCTTTTCATCAAGAATAGACATCTGCTTCGTCAAGCCACAAGGTTTGCTAGCTTTGCTCAATGCCATCTGTGCTTGATGTTTGGCCAAAGTCAGGCGAGCCTCAAGATCAAAAATTCATGAAGAATACTCTGCGCATTGACTGCATCGACTAGAAGTCGATGAAATTTTAGAACCGAACACGTCGGTAGGGGAAGGAGCAGGCCCGCTAGTCAAAGGATCATTGATGTGCATCGACTGGAAGTCAAAAGAAAAGAAAGGAGAAACATTTCAGAGAGACAGCACAAGACTTCATAAGAAGGAAATATATTTACTTAAGTGCAAAACCCTATGACTAAGGTTCTCGAGTTGCACGCGACTAACAGTTTTTACATTCGAAAGGAGAAATTGAACACTACAAAGAAGCCGAGTCTACGCCACCTCAGCATTTTGCTCCGTGGCAGAGGAAGGCATGATAAATTCCTCGCCAGCAGTCGACAGAGGCGCTGGATCTTTCGCCGCTGGAGGTGGCGCAGTAGATGCCGCGGAGGCTGCCGAAGGAGAAATAATGGCCACCAGTGAAGGCGCCAACTTCTTTGCCTTCTCGAAGAAAGCCTTTATCTCATCGCGGGTGCGGCCATGGGGAGAGCTTACCTTCTCCCAGTCGAAGTCTGCACCATGCACAAAAGAAAGTGCAATAGCACCCTCAGCGCCATGCTTCAGAGAGAGCCCCTTCAGCTGGAGGGTAGGGTCTTCAGTTGTGTCGAAGGCATTGGCAAGTTTCTCCATGTTGTCCTTCGGAACTTCTGCCTTTTTTTTGCCACAACCCGACGAACAGTCGCGACAGAATGCGGCTAACCAACTCAAAAGGCTCCTAGATAGATATTCAGTTTGCCTCGAGTAGGTTAACCACGGTCAGCAGAGGATCATTGCCCGGCTATAAAGACGACGAAGATACCCCATTAAATCCTGCACAACAAAGGAGGACAAAGGGAAAAAGGAATTAAAGTATCAGCAAGTATAACAACGCAATAGGAGTCGAAATAAAAGACAAGGCGAAGCATTTACCGTCAGCAGCAGCAGACATCGTGCGAAGACATTCTGTCACGGCCTCTTCTCGCTGAGCTTGCTCCTTGTTAGCATCGGCCAAAGCTTTTTCAGCTTTCTTTGCCTTACCAAGCGCTGATTTCTGCGACTTCTCAGCGCTTGCTTTAGCAGCGGCCGCAATATCATAGGCCTTCTGCGAGGCACTAAGCTCGGCCTCTAGCGATGCAATTCGGGCATTGGCTGTTGCTAGAGCAGCTACAGCAGAAGAAGATAGGAAGTCAAATAAACAACAGAAGATAAGCGTGGAGGAAAAGTCATGACTGGATGTAGAACATACCTTCGGAAGCTTTTGCAACCTTTAGGTACTCCGCACATTCAGTGCCTAAGGCGACGAATCTCTTCAACAATGCCTGGGAGAAAAGGCGTGTAAGAACGTAAATGTATACAAGAAAAATAAGTGACAAAGAGTTACTCACATCGTCGGGGGAAACCGAAGATTCATGGGCTTCCAGAGAGACATCGGGTTCTTTGGCCTTCTTCAAGTGCTTGAGGTTTCGGGGCGCAGGAACCTTCTTGACAGAGGCCCTAGTAACCCTAGGCGCAACTTCTGGGGCCGGGGGCTCATCATCAACTGCAGGGGGAATTGAAGGAGCAGCTGTAGTATCTTTTGGCGGTTCTTCATCATCACTACAAGCAGAAACAAGTTGTATACAAATAAAGGACAAGAGCGGTGCAATTGAAGAAACTCGAATAAAGCACTTACGATGCCAGGAGGTCGGAGTATTCCATATCTCCTGCAAGAACAGAGGCCTTATCAGCCGCTGCAGAACTCGAAGAAGCAAATTCGTCGACACGCTTCCTCTTCTTGTCGACATTAGTATCTTCAGCGAGCGCAGGAGGAGGCGATGTCGACAAACTAGTGCTTTTTTTTCTGATTCTTCGGCATCATCTCCATGCTGATTTTCTTCAGCCTCGGGGGCTTTAGATACAGAAGAGGCCAGATCAGCCAGAAGGGGCCCTACCTCTGGAAGAGGAGGGCGCGAAACA
The DNA here is from genome assembly GCA_007115705.1 of Dactylis glomerata. Lineage (NCBI taxonomy): Eukaryota > Viridiplantae > Streptophyta > Magnoliopsida > Poales > Poaceae > Dactylis > Dactylis glomerata. The sequence goes on from QXEO01000306.1 coordinate 1,208,798, forward strand.
AGGAATTGGTGACCCTGCACATAAATAAGTCAGCAGAGTACAAAGGCGAAGAAAAACACCAAGTCGAAGCAAACAAAATTCAACAACAAGTGAACACAAAGATACGTACCTCGGGTAGAGGGTGCAAGGAGTCGAAGTAATCAGCGGTCAAATCAGCAACCGCATGTTCCTTGGTGAGCTTGGTGAGACTCCTGACTCGCTTGTTGACATCTTTTTTCTCTATCAAATCTTCAGAGATGCGAGTAGGATCTTCCAAGCCAGAGTAACTCCAAAGTTTGGTAAGGCAGTGCTACAGGGGTTGAACTCGACGTTGAACAAAAAACGCCATGAGTTGAATACCCGACAAAGCGCCTCCTTGGCCTCCTTTCAGAGCCTTGATATGAGATAGAAGAGGAAGAACTTGTTCTACTTCCACATCTGAGGGAAGCATATCCCACGACGCCAATTTCTTCACCTCCTGGGAAGCATCGAAAGGGGGTAGGCCGTATTCATCTCCAGGAGAGGATTTGCGGTCCTTGATATAGAACCACTTTGTCCTCCACCCTTGGACAGATGCGGCCATGGAAAATTCAAGGTATTGTGCTTCAAGACGCACAGAAACAACGGCTCCGCCCAGTTCGGGTTTTCTGGACAAAGCAACGTTGGGGCGGAGCCGAAAGATTGACCTCCAGAGAAGAAAGTGGGGCTCAATGCCCAAGAATGACTCGCAGAGAGTCACGAAACAAGCAATGTGTAGAAGAGAGTTAGGTGTGAGCTGGTGAAGCTGCACACCATAAACAAAGAGAAGTCCACGAAGAAACTCATGGGTAGGAAGAGAAAGACCGCGGAGGAGGAAAGCGAGGAACATTACCCGATAACCACTCGGGGGCTCCGGGATCCGCTTAGTACTTGGAAACTTGATCGAATCTTGGGCGAAGATGAGGCCGTCCGTCCGGGCCTTCTCCACCTCCTTCTTCATGATGGCAGAGGTCACCCAGCTGGTCGCGGCGTTCGATTTTCCCTTGGCCATGGCGTTCTTGGTCGCTAGGTGCTTCACGCGCATCTATCAATCCGCGCCTGGGGGCTATGCACGAAAGGAGAAGGAGGCAAGATCGACAATGGCGGCGGTGGCGGAGAGAAAGAGCTGGTAAACAGTAAAATTCCCCACTACCCCCCTTATATACCTTCTGAGAGAAGGATCGTGGGCTGAGACGTGGCGCAAAGATCAGAAACGGTAAGCCCACTAACGGTCAAAAATTGAGAAATTTACAGTACTGCCCACACAACGGTTCGCACTCATACAGAGTGACGTACTCATTAACATCATAAAGATGATGATATAAGAAAGAAGAAGGATGGCGCCGACAAGTGCAAAATAGATAAACAAGACTATATACGAAGGAGTTTCGATTATAGCCTTGGGGGCTACTACTTTCAAGAATGGTGAATACAACTTCTCTCTGAAGTGATGGACACATATTCGACAACAGGTTATTATTAAACTATTTTGAGATGAAGTATGATGAACTACACTATATTTGAGCCTATACTCAAAAAAATATTTTTTTGACTATAGCCTCGGGGGCTACTCCCATCGGGAGCGCTGAGCACGCACCCGACGATATTTCTTGGCAAATGATAGAGCATGAGAAGTGGAGGAGTGTTACTCCCATCGGGAGCGAGTTTTATGGTTGTCTAACCCGAATATTTTTAGTTGAAATTTGACTGCGACATGAGATTCTTGAGTTGCGTTATCGCAACGAAACTCAAATGCCATGATTTATCACGAAGGTAAGACCCCGGGATCCGTCCTGTGTGGCCTGGTATACGCACATGGATGCGCTCTGCTGGTATGTATCCGTGTCTACGATGCAAAGAAAATCCTGGTGGACGCACTGGGTACCCTGAGAATCACTGGGATTCATTCTTTGTAAGTCCTAAATGCGGCAAAAGAGTGGGTTTGACCGGTATCCCGAATTCAAATCCAAGGGGATTGAATTTGAAGTAGGTGACAAGTATCTGTTCTGGCAGTTAACTGACCTCTTGATCCGTCAGAGTTGTCAGGCTTGTTCATCAAAACCCCTTGCAAAAAATTATCATGAAAATAAGTCGAAAGACCAAGTCGAAGATTTGAAGATATGAAGAAGTCGAAGAATTAATCAAGTCGAAGATTTAAAGATTAGAGATTCAACCCGAATCTGCAATTCTGGTAGAATCTCAGGGGCTACTGACAAGGGTACACTTAATAGAGCCTGTTAGTTTGGTACCCCTGAGGCCCGTTAAGCTAGGCCCGATTGTAATGAAATTCGAATATGAGTTCTTACCGTATATCGATATTGTAATCTGTATCAGACCCTACCCGATCCTCGAGACCTGGGCACCTATATATAGGGGCTAGGAGGGGACGGTGTAGGCCAGATTAAAAGTGAGCCAGGTTGAACACCCAAGTTTACTTTTGATACACACCTATTTCGATTAACTTTACCTTCGAGTTCATCCGACGCCCTATCTCCCAGATCCTAAGTCCTTCATCTAGGACATTTGTCGAGTTACCCCTCGTCAACAACCATATATGTGAGAACAAATAAGAGTAGAAGGGGAGGAAGAAGGCCATACCTTGCTTGCCGGAGAAGCCATGGAGGAGATCTGGCCATAGGAGACCTTAGTTAGAATGGGCGTTAAACAAAACCTTGATAAAAGAAAGATACAAGAACGGTTGCAAAAATTGCTTAGTCTTTCCTCTCTAGTTGCAAAGTTTTATACATACTTCAGTTTTAGCTTACTTAAATTTTGCACACTTGAGTTGATCACTAACTTGAACTAATTTAAAATTTTGTAGATGGCCCTGGTATTCACTGAGCAGTACCAGTTGGGCCAAGGTGGCAGCCTTTGTTTCGAGCGCGACCTCACCACTTTGACCTTGTTCCTGAACCGTTTGTACCCGGAGTTCAAGGGAGCCGTGCTCAATGAGCACCCGGATGGAGAGCTACGGTGGCTCATCCGAGCTAGTTGCCGTGGCAAGAAGGGGATGTTGGGTTCTCCAAGGGTCAAGTTTGAGCTTGTGGAGAACACTTGGGCCGATGGTTTGGTCCGAGCGATGCAGGAGATGCACGCCCGCTTATGCGGACTGCACGTTGAGGAGGTTCAGGGAGGACGCTTCAAGGACTTTGCTCGGCGTGATGCGGATGGGCGTCCCGCAAAAATGCCCGGGCAGAATGAGCCGAGTACCTACATCGACCACATGGACTTCTTGCTGTACTCCACTCAGCAGGAGGCCGACCGTGCCCGTACTAGGGCCAACCTCGAACACGTTGCACTGGTGGAGGCGAGGAGCACTATCAGGATTCTTGCGAAGGAGCGCAAGAGCCTTCGTCGCCAGCGCGAGGAGAAGGAACAGGACCTTGAGGAGTTGAAGGCCAATGTGGCGGAGTTGACTGCATACATTGAGAGTCTTGAGGATCACCTTGGTGAGGAGGAAGGCATTGATCTCCGCAAGGAGGATAATGCCCTCATTAGTGATGAGGATGACTTCATGGAGGACCTCGATGATCCGGAGGATGGTGGACACAATGGATTCATTGTGAGTGACGAGGAGGAAGACCCCGAGGAGCCCGCTGTTTAGACTCGAGATCCACGTGTTATCTAGCTATGAGTTCCACTTTATTTCTCACTTCGTGTAGGTGTGAGTTGTATCCCCCTCTCTAGTAGACGAGTCGCAATGGTTTTATGCAAACCATTTGTAATGTGTGAACTCGTATGTATGATATGTTTGATGAATGTTGAATGAAATATGAATTTGGCCCTTAAGGCCTTAGTAAGACAAAATTGCATCATCCATGTTACCTTTAAATCTTAGCAAGATAGCTTTTTCCCTCTTGTCTTACACACCTTATCTTCAGATGCCGCGAGCACCCCCACCCCCGAACCCGGAAATGGCCGAATTGCTAAGGTTGATCATGGAAGACCGGGAAGCAGCCCGAGCTGAGCGCCAAGCCAACTTGGCCACTCTTCAGCAACTAACCCAGATGGCAATGAACCACAACAATGGCAATGGCAATGGTGAAGGAGAAAACCATGGCAATGGAGAGCACCGATCCAAGTTAAGGAGTTTCCAAAATACCAACCCTCCTATATTCACTAAATCTGAAGAGCCCTTAGATGCCGATGACTGGCTTCGTACCATGGAGAACAACTTGGCAGTCGCCGAAGTTGGTGGAAATGAGAAGGTCTTGTACACCACCCACTATCTTGCTGGAGCAGCGAGAGCTTGGTGGGACAGCACCCGTGCAATGCAAGCCCCAGGGTATGTGATGCCTTGGGAGGAGTTCAAGAGCAAGTTTAGAAAAGCCCATGTTCCTATGGGATTGGTGAAAAGGATGAGAGATGAGTTCAGAAATCTGAAGCAAGGTTCCATGTCTGTGGTGGATTACCGTGACAAGTTCCTTACCTTGTCTAGGTATGCCCCAGATGACACCAACACCACTGAAAAGAAGCAAGAAAGGTTCCTGGATGGACTTCATGATGAGATGCAATGTGTCTTGGTCAGCATTCCCTTTGCCGACCTGGAGTCATTGGTTGACTCTGCCATTCAGATGGAAGGCAAACTCAAGCAAGCTACCGAGAACCGCAAGCGCCGTATGATGTATCAAGGCAACTCGAGCAACTCGCAGAAGCCAAGGGGAAATGCACCTATGGGTTTCGCCCCTAGGCCAATGAGGCCGTCTGCACCTGCTCCACGTCCCAACTATCCCAACCGTCCGCCCGGAAACAACTTCAACCGTGCACCCCCAAGACCTAGTGGCAACAACTTCAACACCAATGCTCCGAGGCCCAATGGCGCCCCTGTGTTACCCAAGCCTGGTGACAAGTCTGGTGTTACATGTTATGAGTGTGGACTAAAAGGGCATTACTCCAATGAGTGCCCCAAGAAGCTGAATGATGCATCCAAGACTGCTGCCCCTACTCAGCAACAGCGTCGTGTGGGAAATGGCAAGAACTATCCACCAAGGAACCAGCCTCATTCCCATGGCCGTCTGAATCACATGAATGTTGAAGAAGCTCAGGAAGCAACCGGCGTGGTGCTTGGTATGTTCCCTGTTAACTCAGTTCTTGCAAGAGTTCTGTTTGATTCTGGAGCTTCACACTCATTTGTTACCCAATTATTCGTTGATAAAAGTGGACTTCAACCCACACCCTTGAAAGATGTCATGTCGGTGCAAATTCCCGGGTCAGTAACCAAAGCTAGTTGTACCTGCTTGGCAGTGCCCATAGAAATCCATGGGATAGCTTTCTTAGCCAATTTGATAGTGTTGGGAACCAAAGGTTTGGAAGTAGTTCTTGGTATGAATTGGATGTCTCTACATCAAGGAGTGATAGATTGTGCCAAGAAGACCATCACCATGAAGAGTAGTAATGGAATCATAGTCAAGCATGTGTCCGTAAAACCACCCCATCCCAATCCCCAGGTGTCATAAGAGTATCTCAGGACCGACTTTGGAGCAAGTCCCCATCGTCTGTGAATACCCGGATGTCTTTCCCGATGAGCTGCCCGGAATGCCACCGGATCGGGATATTGAGTTTATCATTGAGCTTATCCCCGGAACTGGGTCCATAGCCCAACGACCCTATCGTATGAACCCAGCTGAATTAGTTGAGTTGAAAAAGCAATTGGATGACCTTCTGAGCAAAGAATTGATTCAGCCAAGTTCTTCTGCTTGGAGATCACCTGTTCTGTTTGTGGATAAAAGTGACGGTTCTAGCCGACTGTGCACTGATTATCGCAAGCTTAACGATGTGACCATCAGGAACAAGTATCCTCTCCCGAAGATTGAAGATTTGTTTGACCAATTGACTGGAGCCAGAGTATTCTCCAAGATAGATCTTAGAACTGGATACCACCAACTGAAGATCCGTGCAACGGATATCCCCAAAACAGCCTTCACTACCCGATACGGATTGTATGAGTACACCGTAATGTCATTTGGATTAACCAATGCCCCTGCTTATTTCATGAACCTCATGAATAAGGTTTTTATGGAGTTCTTGGACAAGTTTGTTGTTGTCTTCATTGACGACATTCTTATCTACTCCAGATCCGAAGAAGAGCATGCAACCCATTTGAGATTAATTCTAGAGACCTTAAGAGAGCATCAGCTGTATGCCAAGTTCAGTAAATGTGAGTTCTGGTTGAAGGAAGTTGGATTCTTAGGCCATGTGCTGTCAGCAGGAGGAATATCGGTAGACCCCAAGAAGATCAAATCAGTCCTGGAATGGGAAGCCCCTACCACTCAGACGGAAGTGAGAGGTTTTCTCGGATTAGCGGGATATTACCGCAAGTTTGTTGAAGGATTTTCCAGTATTGCCCGGCCAATGACCCAATTGTTGAAGAAGGACAAGAAGTTTGAATGGACCCCTAAGTGTGAAGAGAGTTTTCAAGAGCTCAAGAAGCGATTGGTGACCGCCCCTGTCCTAACCATGCCCGATATCACCAAGAATTTTGATGTCTATTGCGACGCTTCCAAACTTGGACTTGGTTGCGTATTGATGCAAGAAGGCAAGGTCATAGCTTACCTCTCTCGGCAGCTTAGACCTCATGAAGAAAATTATCCAACCCATGATCTAGAATTAGCAGCCGTGGTTCTAGCTTTGAAGACTTGGAGGCATTATTTGATGGGCAACCGTTGTGAGATCTACTCCGACCACAAGAGTTTGAAGTATATATTCACCCAGAAGGAGTTGAACATGAGGCAACGGAGATGGATAGAGTTGATCAAGGATTATGATCTGGAAATTCACTATCACCCCGGTAAGGCCAATGTAGTGGCTGATGCGTTGAGTAGGAAGCCGTGTTCGTTGAATATGAGGATCAAGGAAGAGCAACCTATGTTGCACCAAGAGTTTGAAAGATTTGGATTGGAACTAGTCAGTCAAGGATTCCTAACCAACCTTGAGTTTCAACCCACCTTGATGATCCAAATCAAAGAAGCCCAGAAGGGAAATGAGAGTATTGAAGGAATCAAGCGCAGAATTGGTTCCGGCAAGGTGCCAGGATTTGAAGAAGACGATCAAGGAGTTCTTTGGTATAAAGGCCGTATTTGTGTGCCTGCTGATTCCGAATTGAAGGAAGTGATTATGAAGGAAGCCCATGAGACACCTTACTCCATCCACCCCGGTGGAACAAAGATGTACCAAGATTTGAAGGAACAATTTTGGTGGCATGGAATGAAGCGTGAGATTGCATCGTTTATATCCAAGTGTGATATTTGTCAAAGAGTCAAGGCTGAACATCAACGTCCTGCAGGATTGCTGCAACCTTTGCAAGTTCCGGAATGGAAGTGGGATTCTATTGGAATGGATTTCATCACGGGATTTCCAAGGTCTAGCCGTGGAAATGACTCTATTTGGGTCATTGTGGATAGACTGACCAAAGTTGCCCATTTTATTCCCGTCAAGACCACTCATCGCTCAGATCAGCTAGCAGATCTGTATTTATCCAGAATTGTCAGTTTGCATGGTGTTCCCAAAACCATAGTTTCCGATAGGGGAACCCAATTTACCTCAAGATTTTGGAAGAGCTTACATCAAGCTTTGGGAACCAAGTTAGCTTTCAGCACAGCTTACCACCCTCAGACGGATGGACAGACTGAAAGAGTGAATCAAATACTTGAAGATATGTTGAGAGCCTGTGTTCTAGCTTATGGAGCTAAGTGGGAAGATTGTCTGCCTTTCGCGGAGTTTTCCTACAACAACAGTTATCAAGCCAGTTTGCAAATGGCCCCATTTGAAGCTTTGTATGGAAGAAAGTGTCGTACCCCTTTGAATTGGTCAGAAACCGGAGACAGTCAGATTTTTGGACCAGATATTTTGCAAGAAGCCGAGGAGAAAGTTCGCATGATTCGTGAATATCTCAAGGCAGCCCAATCAAGACAAAAGAGTTATGCCGACAAGAGACGTCGAGAACTGACCTTCCAGATTGGAGATTTTGTTTATCTCAGAGTATCACCCCTCAAGGGAATGCAAAGATTCCAAGTAAAGGGAAAGCTTGCACCAAGATATATTGGACCCTTCAAGATACTAGACCGCAGAGGAGAAGTGTCTTATCAGTTGGAAATGCCCCCGGAATTGTCTGAAGTGCACGACGTCTTTCACGTGTCGTTACTTCGGAAATGTCTCGAAGTTCCGGAGAAGCCAGAGGTCTTCAAGAATATTGATCACCTTTCTGTGGACATCAACAAGGACTTGACCTATCGTGAAATGCCTATCCGTATCCTCGAGGAAGCATATCGAACCACTCGAACCCAAAGCATCAAGTTTCTGAAAGTTCAGTGGAGTAATCACACCGAAGAAGAAGCCACTTGGGAACGAGAAGATTACCTTCAGAAAGAATTTCCCAATCTTTTCAGCTCTTAACTAGTGAATCTCGGGGACGAGATTCTTTTTAAGGGGGGAAGATTGTAACAACTCAGAAATTGTAATCCAACTCTTATTAAATAAAGTGCCAAATTTTGGGCTAAGATAAAACTTTTTATTCATTATTTTATGCATACATGTATTTCCTCTTATATGTGTTCTATGATTTTATGTGTGTTATTTTTGCTTGAGCATTGGTTAGATAATTCTAAGTGAACCAACAGAAACAACTAAGAAAGATATTAGGAACCAAAAGAACCAAAAATAAAAATAGGTAAGAAAGAGATAAAGTTAATATGATCTAGAAACTGTTAATGACTACACCACTTTGAGCCCTTATATTAAGAAATCTACAGCTCACCTGCAGGTTTAACCTTTTAGTTGAGCTTAACCAAGTTATGGACTAACTCAACCAACAAAGATCTACCAAAATTTCAAACCAGAACACCACTCAAACTTGAGCCAAAGTTTGAATCTGAAACAGAAACCATATCAAATTTGAAATATAAATTTTTGCAAAACTCAACCTTTCACTGTAACAAAAATATGCCTGGGTACCTTATCCAATATGATGAGCACCCAAAGTGGAAAAATTTGAAAAATCAAATTTTGAGTTCTTGCAGGCATTTCGTCGAACACCGGCAGAAGAAAATCAAATCAAATCAAGTTTCACTATGCTGCACTGTTCGAGCTCGTCCAAGCGCTGTAGCCATGCTCTCTGGCCTCCCCTCGATCGTTTCCAGCTCCCCCAGCCCCGACCCAAGCCAGGAGAAGAGGAGGAAGGAGGAGAAACGCACCCAGGGCCCCCTCCCAGTAACCCGTTGCCCTGCGCGATACCGACCAGCCTGGAGGCGCCAGAGGAGACCCACAGGACCCCGCGGCCGAACCAGCCCCCTCCCAGCACGCGAGCGTGAACGCCGTGACCGGAGAACGCTTCAAACGCCGCCAGGGTCCCCGCAGCGTCGAGCTTCTGGCCGAGCTTGTTCCCGTCGCCTCGGCCTATATAAACCCCCTCCGATCAAACGAATCAACTCACCTCATCCCCAGCTACCTCCCAGACATCGCCGCTCACTCCCTCTTGCCCTAGTTCGCCGTCGCCAGCCTCGCCGGAGCAGCACTGGACGAGCGGAGCGCCGCCGCGTCCGAGCACCTGGGAGCAAGCTGCTTCAGGGAATCGGAGGAGGAGACGAACCGCCGCCGATCCCGCACGTCGCCGACGAGCCCTGCTTCCCCTACGCCTCGCCATCGCCGTCGAACACTCGTCACTGCTCGCAGGTGAGCTCCCGCCGTGTTGAGGAAGACGATGAACCTGCGCCGTTAGATCTCGATCCGACGACAACTTACCGGTTCGGGATTTGTTAAGTGCGCTGACACCCCGACCCCACCTGTCAGCCCCGTTTTATTTTTCCCACCCACAGCGAAACGTTTTTCGGGCCGGCCCGTTCGGGTTTGTTCAGAAATCGGCCCAGCTCGTTTCGAATTAGGTCCGAATCGTTTTTAATTAAATTCCCGCCTTTTTCATTATTTCAAATCTGTTTCAAATGTTATTTTCAAACTTTAATTCCTAGAGTTTTACAAATCCAAATCTAGCAAATAAATATTCGTTGGAAAGCTTATGAAATACTCTATCCAATAGTCCTGGTTAGAGTTCAAAATAAGTTAGGAATTAAAATGGTTATGAATAGTGTGACCATAGCTTGTTAATTAATGCAAGATTTCTAGAAAATTATTTAAGCCATCAAAAATCATGAAAATTAAAATGTGAACTTGCTAATGACCCCTCTTACTGTTAGTCAACACTAATCTACCCCAAACCCTATTAGTGTGATCATTTAGATCCTAACCTAAACCTATTGGTTAGCATAAAATGATAGATCACTAGTGCACACTTAGAATTAATTGCCCTCATGGCCACTCCACTTAGTGGATTCCTCCCACTCAGACTTGTCTTAGTAACCCTAGATCAACACCCATGCTGCACAAGTGAACCACTTATGCTACTTAGTATAGAATCTAGCTTGCACACTTGAAGAAAACTTAGAAGAAAGACTTACAATCCAACACCCTAAAAATGCAACATGAATGCTTGGTTAGCAAACAAAGATGTGTGCTTGGTGTGTTGTTAGCTTGGTGAAGTGATGGTGTGCTCTGTGTTTATTCGTTATTAGACGCTAGTGTTGCCGAGGAGGATATTGGAGGGGATTATTATTATCAAGAAGAAGAAGAAAACCCCGGACACTTTGCCAACCAAGGCAAGCCATCTTTTTATTCATACTCCCACTACCTAGTGTTGCTATTGCATTTTACTTGTTTTAAGTAAATTGCATGATTGAATTGCTAGAGTAGAATGATAGAAGTAAATTGATGTCTTGATTATCAAGAGCATCAAGCTGAGTTTATCCAACCATACCTATTGGTCATCACTCAATGTAGTTGCTTAGTCGCTAATAAAATTGAGGCCATCTATAAGGGGGACTCTAGTTGAAATTGGTGACTTGAACTTGAAACTTGAAATGGAGATCTCTCCTACATAATGGCTTTATGAAAGAAAACCAATCTTGACTAAGAACTATGAAATATCTTTCTCAATGACAACGAGTGATGTACTATGGGAGCCAATTTTACCGTACAACCATATTACCCCTATATGGGAAGGGGCTAAATCCGTAGCTTGTTTATCTTAGTATGGGAGGTCTTGCATCAAATCTTCATGGAAGGACTCCACGGGCGGATACTTCTTGACCAGGTGGATTCCACTAACCCGGCCTCCGGGATGGGCATAACTAGAGGCGCCGGAACGGGATTCCGTATCCCGGGCTCTAGGGAAGGATCCTATACTAGGATGAGCAAGTGAAAGATTTTGTTTGATTATCTGAACCTCGCATACTTTGTGTATGTCGAACCGTGGATTTCTCCCGGCAGATGTATCGAATCTTGTGGGTAAAGTGTACCCCTCTGCAGAGGCTTTGAAACTATTCGAATAGCCGCGTCCGCGGTCATGGACGGTTGGCAAGCTGTACTTGACTTTTGTCAATAATGAAAACTACTTATGGTGAACTTGGTGAATGACATGAACTGAACGGACTTGACATGACCATGATATTGACACTCTTGAAATTCCTCTTTAGATGGAACTTAGAGAATTAAACTCCTTTTCTACCAATGAACATTCTTGGGAAATAAAACTAGCTTTTGCAAATAAACTTAGTGCTTAGTCCACCATATCAACCATGCATATCTCTTTCATCACTTTGTCTATAAGATGGTTTTGCGAGTGCATCCAATGTACTCATGGCTGTGTCCCTGGCTATCAACTTGGCCAGACTTGAAGGAGCAAGATCAAGAAGGAAGGACTCATTGACGACTTTGCGAATTAGGCTCGTTTCCTACTGTCTGCTTTGCCTGTGCGGTTGAAGCTTGACAATATGGACCCAAAGTGTGATTCCGCTGCATATTGATGTATTGTAAGGTTTGGTCTGTGTGACCACCTATGCAATCCCCCTTTTATTTACTATTAATGTCTATGACCGTGATATCAACTACGTTATGTAAATCGCAACAATGATTCTGGGATTGCGATGGATTGCATAACGGGCACTTCGAATTTGTTATGTAAATTCGAGGTCGTCACAGCGGCACTGGGAGCTGCTCAGGCAGATGAGCTGGCTACAGATCAAGTAGGGGCCTGGTCGGACGGGAGGGGCGCCTGGAGGAGGGAGATCAGAGGCCAGAGGGAGGAGTCCTAGAGGCTGAGGTATGGGCGCTGGTTGCCTCTGGCCAGCGGCGGCGTGTTCCTCGCCGGTGGCTGGTGGAATCGAGCGGGAGATGGGGAGGCGAGGCGCGGGAGCCCCAAATCCCCAACCCTAGTTTCGGGAGGGGTATGACTGGGGGGACTGGGGAGAGGCATGGGGGTGGGGGTATTTATATTAAGGCAAAAAACCTAGTCTACCAGTTAACTGGTTTGTTCGATTAATCCCAATAAATTGGCTTGGCAGACCGATTAATCGGCAATACCAGTAAACACAACGAGAATGGCCTTTTCATTTCGGTGACCCACCGAATTCCAGTTAATCGGCCAGTTAATTGAAATATCGGCCGATATTTTGAACAATGACAAATATCAACAAGGGAAAGAAGATTGTTGGGATGCTTTGATAAAAACAATAAGTATCATAATGAAGGATACCAAATGGAAGAAATAAATTTGCAATTTCAATAATATTGCACATGTGAGCTTATTGAGGAATTGATATGCAAAAAGATTGCTAAGTTGACATATATGGGATAGGAGAATCATGAGCATGATTTTTATATGTTCCCAATAATATGTCCTCATCTCAACTTGCTCACATTTGCAAGAAAGAGGTTTCATTAGAATCCTTGCAAGAACCACATGATTTTTAAATAAAGATATCCATGCCAAGAAACAACCTACACAAGGTTGGAAGCTAGAAAAGTATGCATAAAAAAGATACTTGTTACCGAGATATTAATGATAGGATGTAGTAGATAGGAGTTCTTCAATAATCCTAGCTTGCCTCAAATTATCATTTAGTCACCACTTCATCCTTATTATTGAGACAAGCACCAATATATCTCCATGTACCTAAAACAAAGTTCAAGTACAAGATGGTCCCCAAACTCATTGGGTCCAAAGTAGTTAGAAACTACAACATATAGGACAAACTCACATAAATATGTGCATATATATATATATGAAATTAAATTTCATGCACATCTTAGCCGATTTAGGATTTGATGGAGCTTCTCCTATATATTTGATCAAAGAAAGCAAAGCATGCCATAAAGTATACATTTAGTAAATATGCATGCATAAGACTTTCAAGAGCCAAAGGAGATACAATTTGGACAAAACACCAAGAAGGACAAGCGAGCACACAAAATTGTGAAGCTACAAAAGGTTGTCCAAATTATATCAAAGAATAAAATCAACACAAGATTGACTCCAAAGTTCAACTAGTGAACCAAACAAAAGCCAATGAGCATAAAGCATAACTAAACACACATGCTCAAAGACATATGCCATTTTAAGAGTAAGAAATAAATAACAAGGAATGAGATCACCAACTCCCAAAGAGAGCAAGGTTCAAACAAACAAACCAAACTCTCCACACTTTTTATGATGGCACACTAAGTACCAAAAACAAAAGATTTGTCTTCCAATAAAAAACCAGTACCAATTGAAATAAGCACAAAGAGTGTGTTATAACAAATATAGGAGAGCTCCCCCAAGATTAGTGCATTATTTATGATTTTGCATTTGAATACAAAATGCACACAAGTGGGATCATCACATCTACCTACATATAAATAACACAAAATAAGTTCAACAAAATCAAATGGAATAACAAAAGTCATGGAAGACAATGGGAGCTAAAACAAATACATTTTGGCTAGAGATAAGGCAATTAAAAGCAATAGCCAATGTAAAGAGGATCAATATACATGTCCCATATGATATAGTACCAATTGTCCAAGAACAAGAGGTATTTGGATTTATTTTCGAGTGGTAGTTTACATATAAATCCAAGATCATCTTTACAACAAAGAAGCATACGGAGAAGGATAAGAATTAAAAACCATGCTAAAGAAGATATTCTTGATAGACTCAAATAGTTAAACAATCACGCAAAGCAATGATTAAGATAACTTAAAGCAAATGGTTTTCCAACTTTGATGTAGCATTCCACATTTTAAGAAAACCCTATCAAGAAAGTATCTCACAAACAAGATCCAAAACAAGAGCAATAAAACAATTTGGCAAATAGGAATTTGTTTGAGCAAACATGCCACATAGATGCAAAATAATTTACAATATCAACACTATGTGACACAACCTCAAATATACACATTATATTGGTTTGTAATATGCACAAAGCATATTACTCCCCCATAATGTGATAAAACATTTATTTTCACAAGAGACAAATAAAATCCAACAAGATGATTAATGGACATTATATAATTTGAATTTCTCATGAGAATGAGATATCACATAGAGACTAGATAATCTTCAAATATCAACACTAAGTGGTATTCCTCATACACACATATTTTTAGGATTGTGAAGTGCAAAGTATATCACTCCCCCAAAATGGGATGGTCCAATAATCTCTCACAAGAGCCAAGTAAGATAAAACGAGATGCAATAGGCTCAACAAGAACAACCATATATTTTGTGCAATCCAACATGCACATACTTAATTACTCAAAATGAAGCAAGTAGGAAGCACAACATATACAAACACATGGAAGGTCAAAACCCAGCACATGCAAAGGGGTGAGTAACTTTCAATGTAGATAAGTTGAATACATGTTACCGCAAGGAGGAACATTGGATATATGATATAAACAAGATAATCCAATTGACTTGATTTGAGACAATATAATGGATGAAGATCCCTTTATTCGTCATGATATAGCCAAGTCTCCAATGCCCTCCACCAACACCTATTGTTCAAGTAATGGATTGTTGGTCCCTAACCAAGTTCTGTCCTAAGAAGTTAGTAACAATAGGTTTGGCCACCCAAATGGTTCTTTTCTTGACACCACTTTGAGTACCAACAAATTTGGTAAACACATTACCAACCTTATCCTTGCAAAGTGAATATGCATCCTCAATTATGATAGGGTTGGATGAGTTACCACTAGTGCATGAAGAAGATAGGTGTGACCCTTCTTATGGCATATGTAGCAAGTTCTCTTCTTCACCTTCTTCTCACTTGATTTCTCCACAAGGGGAGCATTAGCTTGATTTTTCTTAGGAAGTGACCTTTCTTCAACTCGAGGTTGAGCATGGCCTTGAACTTGAGGCCGCTTCCATTGTTGCTTCTTACTAAGAGGCTTCTTCTTCAAAGGACAAGATCTAACATGGTGCCCTTCAATTTTGCACTTGAAGCAAACAATCTTGGCCAAATTCTTGAATTGTTCTTGGCCCTTCTTCTTGTTTATCTTGGACTTGTTCTTGTTATTAGATTTGAATCCAAGTCCACTCTTATCATTGGGGGATTTTTGCACACTCAATATCTTGTTGAGTGTGGACTTCCCTTCATGACAATTTTCCAACTCTTTCTTCAATGAAGTAACTTGGGCCTTGAGCTCTTCGATTTCCTCTACATGGTTAGTGGCAACACAAGTACTAGTGGAAGTAGAGGCTTCATTGTTAGAGCAACAAGGCAAGGTGGGTAATTCATCACTAGATATAGCAATAGTATGAGTGGATGAATTACTAGGACTAGCACATGTCAATATAGCATTTTGAGAAATAGTGCTAGTGTCCACATGAGGCTCACAAGATGTTACCTTTATAGATATAGCCTCATGAGCTAACTGTAGGTGAGCATGGGACACTAGAAGATCCTCATTAGAGCTAGATAGCTTTTCATGACTTTCTTCCAATTTCCCATACTTGCTAGTTAGCAACTCAAGTTGAGCCCTTAGCTCAACATTCTCCTTCAAAATAGATGCTTCACAAGAAGTAGAGTTAGTAGCACATGCATCATTATCATTACCAATAGGATAAGACAACTTGGCAAGAGCAAGGTCACGTTCTTTAGTGAGTTTAGAAATAATTTCATTACATGACTCCTCAATGGATTCAAGCTTCTCCTCAAGAGAAACCCGAAGCTCTTGCTCTTCCTCTAGAGTACATTTTAAATAATGGATATCATTGGCATACTCACGCTCAAGAGAAAACATTTTATCAATTTGTTCTTTCTTCATCTCAATGAGTTTCGTGCTCTCAATAGCACAACTCATGATTTCAAAGAAGTTGGGCAAAACATTTTTATGGTTATGCAAAGCATCAAAGACCACCTTACCCTTCTTGTTTAAATACTCAATATAGTCTTCTTCATTTTCCTCATCCTCACCATTGTCCTCAACATCATTATGATTTGAAGACCTAGCCATAAGGCATATGTGGGAACCGTGAGAAGAAGAAGATGAAGAAATACTTGAAGCTCTATTCAAGACCTTGTCTTGGCCCAAAGACTCTTCGGTTTCCTCTATATGGTTAGCATCACAAATACTAGAGGAAATAGAAGCATTTGTATCATGGCAACAAGACAAAGCAAGCATATCATCATGAGATTTATTCAAGAAATTTACACATGATATGCAAGGACTATCAACACAAGCATGTAAAACATTTATGGGGCTACAAGTGTTTAAGTCCAAAGATGAAGCATTGCAATGAGATAGAGATGAAGGATCATCAAAAGTAAGCATACTATCACCATTGCAAGTTTCATCACCACTCACCATATCATTACCTTGTGTCTTGCCACACTTTGGTGAAGTGGACGAAAGTTCATTGCGGCCGGAAGTGGAAGGAATACAATCATCCTCAATAATCTTGGACACACCATATTTTTCTTGAAGCTTTGTCCATATCTCATGAGCACTCTGAAAAGGAATGATGGAGAAGGTAACTACATCGCTCAAAGCATTAACAATCACATGAGTAGCTTGAGCATTGAGATACAAGTTTTTCTCATCCTCTAAAGATAGATTTTGAGTATCCTTTGGAGGAGAAAAACCTACATCTACAATTCGCTCCATAGATGGGTCCATGACCCGAAAATAATTAAGCATATGAATTTTCCAAGTATCATAATTTGTGCCATCAAATATAAAAGTTTTATTATGCACTAATCCCCTAGCCGACATTTTTTTCTCTCAAGGCGGTGAAGCCTAAAATAAGAGACCAGGCTCTGATACCAATTGAAAGGACACAGATGTCGTCTAGAGGGGGGTGAATAGGCGATATCAAATTTTACGAATGGCTTGAACAAAAGCGGAATTAAACTAGCATTTATTTTGTCAAGCACACAAAACCTAAATAAACTAGGCTCACCTATGTGCACCAACAACTTATGCTAAGCAATACAAGTAACAAGGTGATAGCAAGATATATGACTTCAAGCACAAAGGCTATCACAATGTAAAGTGCATAAGTAAAGAGCTC
Source organism: Dactylis glomerata (assembly GCA_007115705.1). Taxonomy (NCBI): domain Eukaryota; kingdom Viridiplantae; phylum Streptophyta; class Magnoliopsida; order Poales; family Poaceae; genus Dactylis; species Dactylis glomerata. The sequence continues at coordinate 1,226,175 of QXEO01000306.1, forward strand.
GGGTATAGAAATAACCAAGGCACGCGGAGACGATGATGTATTCCCGAGTTCCTCCCTTGAAAGGGGGTATGTCTCGTTGGAGGGGTGTGGTATCGCCACAAAGGCCTAACCAACGCCACAAAGGCCTCACCCTATTCTCTGGTGTGAGCTTGCGCCACAAAGGCCTAGCTCACTCTTCCACTAAGGGGTTCCTCAAGGTGGAACCGGGCCTTTACACAAAGCTTGGGGCACACATCCACAACTTAATTGGAGGCTCCCAAGAATAGCCACAAAGGCACCACAAAGCCACAAAGCCGTATAGGGTTCCAAGAACCCAAGAGTAATAAGCTCACAAACTTTCACTTACTCGAATCTCCGGAGAGAACTCAAACTGATGCAACTTATGCAATGGCAAGAGCACACAAGGTGCTCAAATCCTTCTCACTCAAATCCTACCAAAGTAACTAATGCTATGGAGAGATATGAGAGGAAGAACAAAGGAAATCCACAAAGAACTCCAAGATCTAGATTCACTATGTTCCCCTCACTTAGAGAAGAGATGGATTGGTGGAAGTATAGATCTAAATCTCCTCTCTCTTTTCCCTCAAAAAAATGCAAGAATCATGGGAAGAATGGAGGAGGAAAGGCAAGCTATTCAAGGTCAACAATGGAGGAGAGAGAAGCCCAAAACATGCACAGCCCAAAGAGGAAGAAGGGGTATTTATACCCCCCCACAAAATATGGCCATTGTAGGATTTTAGGCCAGATTATCCGGCCCCCGGGGCAAAAATCCGCCCAAAAATCTGCCCCCCCCTTAATGGGTGATGTGCCCAAAAGTCCTTAGCAGAATTTTGAGGGCCGGATTATTCAAATAATCTGCCCCCCCCCCTCCAGCCCGGATTATCCGGCCTGGAATAGAACATCAATACAAAACCTGCCATAACTTTTGCATCAGGACTCCATTTTCAATAATCTTGGGCTCGTTGGAATCACCACAACAAGCTCTACAACTTCATCTATAGAAACATCATAGTCCAACAAAGGAGGATGAAACCAAATGATAATAGGTTTGACATAGCTATAAAGATGAACCGGTAAAACCTCCAAACAACAAAAACACGATAACATGTGAAATCCGTTTTTGATGAGCTAGAGCTTATCATGGAAATAACCACAAGCTCTAGAACCTCACATGGATAAAACCCAAATAAGAACCAAGAAAGATGATGCCAAGTATGCAAAGGTTTGAGCTCTCTCCGACTGATACAATTAAGTTACTCACTCGAGAGCCCCTCTTGATAGTACAGCTACCGATCCTATAACCCGGTATCACAACTAACACCATGAGACCGGTAAGAAAGAAACCCTAACACTATCATACCTTTGCCTTGAGAATTCCACTTGAGGTGGATAATGACGATCTTGATCTTCTCAAGTTGGACCACCTTTCTTGATTGAGCTTGCTTGGTGAAGTCTTGCGGATTCCTCCCCCATACTCTACTATGGAAGAGACTCTCTTTAAGCATATCTTCACATATCCATGATCACAATATAGATGGCAAGCTTCAAGTATATGTTCTCTTCTAGTTGCTCATCTTAAACTTGCACTTTGACTTGATCAATCCTCAAATCAATTCTTCTTTCTCCATAATGATGGTTTCTTGAGGATAAACATGAGAGCTCACTCAATCTTATTCTTCAAGACACACTTGACATAAGCTCAACTCCCTTAAGACCAATCTTTGGATCACTCCTTGAATAACACCTTGGTCAACACATAATCTTCTTCTTACAACCTTGACTCCAACAAATGGTTTAAGCATTGTCTATGGATAAGTCCTACACATATAACTCAATACAACCATTAGACCATAGGGATTGTCATTAATTACCAAAACCACACATGGGGCTTGATATGATCTTTCAATATACACACATATACACACACATATACACACATATATACACACATATATACACACATATATACACACATATATACACACATATACACACTTATATATGCACACATGCACACATATACGCACATATACACACACATACAAGCATATATACGCATATATACGCACACATACCTACACATATACATACATATAGATAATACATATACATAATACATATACATAATACATATACACATATACACACATATATGCACATACACACACATATACACACAAGCACACATAGGCCTTAAGAGGATTGACATGATAGTAATATCAATAAGAACTTGGGTAGGTTAGGGATAGCTCATGCAAATGGAATGGAGAAGTTAAGCGTGCTCAGCCCGGCGTAGTCTAAGGATGGGTGAACTAGCGGGAAGTCAAAAAATTTGGTGTGATTTGAAAATGTTCCTCATGTGATAAAATCCTCAAAAAATTGAAATATAATAGTTTTTTCACATTATTTCGATTTTTATGATTTTCAAAAAAAATTGGTTTTTTCGATTTTTTATTTTTTTTGAAAAAAATAAAATGGAAAACATATCTATGGAGCACCAATTTTAATATCAGTGGCGCATCCTATCCGTGGGGCACCCCCCTTTGGTGCATCACAGATATTATGCGTGGCGCATGCATTAAGGTGCGCCATGGATAGGACACATAGCCGTGGCGCATATAGGCGTGCGCCACTGATAATATATACCAGTGGCTTGATATGCGTAGCGTATCACAGGTGCGCCACTAAGCCTCAAAATGGTGCTCCACAGATAGGGTTTCTCCTAGTAGTGTACAGCCGCATTAGGCCCTAGGCAGGATAGAACCACAGCCACAATAGCACCATGCGCCTTCGCCTCTGCGTGAGCCGGCGTGCACCATGAAACTATCGATTACATTGACTAATAGAAAATAGGGCTTTCGTCCAGTGCCGATCGGAGCTTTAGTCTTGGCCTTGTTTGGAGCTGGGACTAATGTGTGCATTAGTCCTAGTTCCAACGGTTGTGATGCCGGCATGGGCCCGATAGGCATTAGTCCCGGTTCATATGGATCCTTTAGTCTCGGTTGGTTATACCAACCAGGACTAAAGGGTGTGCGGTAGGGCTACGGTAGGGTGGGGCAGGTGCCAGAGGCTTTAGTCCCGATTGGTATCTCCAACCGGGACTAAAGGTGGACCTTTAGTCCTGGTTGGAGGCACCAACCGGGACTAAAGTACTTCCTATATAATCCATCATCCTCGAGCTCAAGTTCATCACCATTTTTTCCTACCTGAGCTCGAGTTCATCCAGCGATTTCTCAAGATTTGACGGCGTCTAATACGTCCAAAACGTATCTACTTTCCCGAACCCTTTTGCTGTTGTTTTTCCTCTAATTTGTGTGTATTGAATACAACTAATATGGACTAACGCTGTTTTCAGCAGAATTGCTCGAGTGTCTCGTTTTTGTGCAAAAATCCAACTTTTAGGAAAATTCCCAGAAAATATCGCAAAATTCCTATTTTACCAGAAGACTCACGGAGCCAGAAGACGAGATGGAGAAGAGCCACAAGGGGCCCACACCACCTGGTGGCACGGGCCAGGCCAGGCCGCGTCAGGGGGTGGTGTGGCCACCTCGGCCAACGCCTCGAGCCCTTCTTTCGCCTACATAAGGTCTCTGACCTGAAAACAGAGGGGGTTCGATGTTTTTCCATGATAGAGTTTCATTGCACTGCCACCACTAGAAACATCAATTCGGAACCAGAAACTCCGTTCTGGCACCCTGCCGGGACAGGGAATTGGAGGAGATCATCGCCATCATCATCACCGATGCCTCTCCATCAACCATCCATGATTCCCCCATCCATGTGTGAGTAATTCCCGCTGTAGGCCAAAGGGGATGGTAGGGATTGGATGAGATCATTCATGTTATTGCTATAAGATTGTTAGGGCATGGTGCCTAGTATCCGTTATTAGTGCTTTTGACATTGTTGCAACTTGTTGTGGTTAATGCTTGTCACTTTGGGCCCGAGTGCCATGATCTCAGATCTGAACATGTTATTGATTCATGAGGATAATTATTGTTTGTGATCTTACCTGCAAGTTGTATACACATATCGTTGTCCAGAACCTGAAGCCCTAAAGTGACAGCAATTGGCATAACTGGAGGGGATGGTTATGATGTGAGGATCACGTGTGTTCACAGAGTGTTAATGCTTTGCTCCAGTGCTCTATTAAAAAGGAGTACCTTAATTACTAGTAGTTTCCCTTGAGGCCCCGCTACAAATGGGCTATGATGAGGGGTTAACTCGACAAATGTCCTAGATGAAGGACTTAGGATCGGGAAGATAGGGCGTCGGATGAACTCGAAGGTAAAATCATTCAAACAAGGTGGCTATGAAAGTAAACGTGGTTGTAAAACCTGGCTTGCTTTCAATCTATCCCACACCGTCCCCTCCTAGCCCCTATATATAGGTGGCCAGGTCTCGAGGATCAGGTAGGGTCCGATACAGATTACAATATTGACATACGGCAAGAACTCATATTTTGACTAGTATTACAATTGGGCCTAGCTTAACAGGCCTCAGGGGTACTCAACTGACGGGCTCTATTATCTATACCCTTGTCAGTATCCCCTGAGATTCTACCAGAATTGCAGATTCGGGTTGAATCTCTAACCTTTAAATCTTTGACTTGATCATTTCTTCGACTTCCTCATATCTTCAAATCTTTGACTTGGTCTTTTGACTTATTTTCATTATAATATCTCGCAAGGGGTTTTGATGAACAAGCCTGACAACTCTGACGGATCAAGAGGCCAGTTAACTACCGGAACAGATACTTGTCACCTACTTCAAATTCAATCCCCTTGGACTTGAATTCGGGAAACCGGTCAAACCCATTCTTTTGCCGCATTTAAGACTTACAAAAAATGAATCTCAGTGGTTCTTAGGGTACCCAGTTCATCCACCAGGATTTTTCTTCGCGTCGTAGACACGGATACATGCCAGCAAAGTGCATCCATGTGCGTATACTGGGCCACACAGGACGGATCCTGGGGTCTTACCTTCATGATATATTTCAATCACGGCATTTGAGTCTTGTCGCGATGACACAACTCGAGGATCATATGTCGCAGCCTTGTTTGACTAATCTAATGTGTTAGATATTCGGGTTATTCAACCTTAATTAATAAAACTCTCTCCCGATGGGAGTAATGATGTCCTACAAGTCTCTTTGCATCCTTTCCTCCATTGTTCATCATAGAACATCATCGGGTGCGCGCCCAGTGCTCCCCATAGGAGTAGCCCCTGAGGCTATAGTCAAAAAACTTATTTCGAGTATAGGCTCAAAGACAATCTGCTTTCCTTCATGTAATAAAATCATATCGTAACTCAATAATATCGTCGGGTGCACGCTCAGCGCTCCCGATGGGAGTAGCCCCCGAGGCCATAGCCGAATATTTTTGGGTATAGACTCAAAGAATGATTTCTCCTTCACCGGACTCAATTTTTCATCGACTTCCATGATCTTCCTTTATACAAATTCACCATTTCGAACCATCTTTGGAATGTTCATCTTTACCAGTATCCATTGCCACCATAGTCTTCACTCCGGTTTATTCTCACATGTGTGACGTCATTAATACAAGGAGTCTATTTGTAATCATCTCTTGATTTTTGACCGTTACCCATGGGTAAAATGGTAATTCCAAAATTTATCTGCCCGTTAGTGGGCTACCATTTCCGCTCCTTACGCCATGTCTTAGCCCATGTTCCGTTACCAGGAATCTATATAAGGGAAGAGTGGGGGAAAATCACGGTTTACCAGTTCATTGCTTCTGCCGCCGCCATTGTTGCAACCTCTGCGCACTTCTGACCTCCTACATAGCCCCCGTGCGCAAATCTTAGATGCGCGTGAAGCATCTGGCACATAAGAACAAGATGACCAAGGGGAAGACTGGGAATGCCACGACCAGCTGGGTGCCCTCAGAGTTCAAGCAGAAGGATCTGGAGAAGGCCCAAGCTGATGGCCTCATCTCCAACGATGATCAGGTTACCTTCCCTAGCACTGATCGCATCCCCAAGCCCCCGAGTGGCTTTTGGGTGATGTTCTTCAATTTTCTTCTGCGCGAACTTTCTCTCCCTGCCCACGAATTCCTTCGTGGACTTCTTTTTGTCTATGGTGTGCAGCTTCACCAGCTCACACCAAATTTGATTCTCCACATTGCCTATTTCATAACTCTTTGCGAATCCTTTCTGGGGATCGAGCCCCATTTTCTCCTCTAGAAGTACCTTTTTCGGCTCTGCCCCAGTGTTTCTTTAACAGAAAGGCCTGAACTGGACGGGACCGTAATTTCTGTTCGTACTGAATCCCAGTATTTGGAATTTTCCATGGCTGCTTCAGTACAAGGCTGGAAAAAGAAATGGTTCTACATAAAGGATCAAAAATCTTCTCCTTCTGATTTATTTGGCATTGCCCCTTTCGATGCCACAAAAAATCTGGAAAAATTGGCCTCGTGGGATTCGCCTCCCACAGAGGCTGAGATGGAGGATGTTACTGCTAGCGTGCATCCAAGCTCTCGAGAGCGATGACGGTGGTGCTTTAACTGGAACTCAACTCATGGCATTTTTCCTTCAACGTCGAGTTCAACCTCTTCAGCACCGTCCTTCAAAGATGTGGTCTTTTTCTGGTTTGGGTGATTCTTCGTAAGTTTCTGATGATCTCTTTGAAAAGAAGGATCTCGACAAGCGAGTGAGGGCTTTGACCATCCTCACGAAAGAAGATGAAATCCCAGACTTGACTGCTAGTTATTTTGACACCCATCACCCTTTGCCTACGGTATGTTTTACTGTCTTTTATTCGCCTTGTTTTTTCTTATCATCATTTGCCTTGTGACGCTTGGGTTATTTTCTTTCCAGGATCATCGACTTCTCGTTTCTCGCCCTCCTCTCCCAGAAGGGGGGGGGGCATTCCAAATGTGCCTATTTCGGTGGCCTCTGAAGCCCTCGAGGCTGAGGATAGCCAAGATGGGGAGGAAGGCAGAGATTCGCAGGAGAGGACCAGCTCGACGACGTCGCCTCCTCCTATGCTTTCTGAAGATATTGGCATTGGCAAGAAGAGGAAGCGTGCCAAAGGGTTCACTTCCTCGAGTGCCTCCGCTCATAAAACTACGGCCGGGGAAACCCCCGCGCTAGAGGACGATGTAGAGCTCTTCGACCTCATGGAATCGTGAGTGTCATCCTGCTTATTTTCATATACGATCTTTTCCCTGTCGACTTTGATAAGTGACCTTGTCTGTTGCTCTTTTCCTTAGTGACGAGGAGGACCCGAAGAGATTTGCTGCTGCCGCCCCTATCATCAATACTCCTATTGTCGATGAACCACCACCGCAGGAGGTCGGTCCAGCAGTGAAATCTTCGAAAGCTTTGAGGAAGCCTGTTAAGAAGGCAGTTGTTGTTCATAGTTCTTCGCGCGTGAAGAAATCGTCGGACGCTGGTGCTTCTCTTGAAGCCCGTCAGTCCACAAGCTCCTCCCATGATGTGTGTGAGAATACTGGCATATTTACTTCTATTTTTGCGTGTTGATACTCATGTGCTATTTCTGAACAGAATTTAATGAAGAAATTTGTTGCCTTGGGCAATGAATGCATTGAGTATCTGAAGGCTGCTAAGGCCTCCGAGGGTGAATACCTTTTCCTATCTTTGCTTATCTTGTATGCTTTTTCTTTGCTTTTTGCTTGACTTTTCCTTTCCTCCTTGTTGAACTGCAAATGCTTTAGCGACAGCCAATGCTCGCATTTCATCGCTGGAAGCTAAACTCAACGCTTCCCGGAAGGCTTTTGACGCCGCTACTGCTGCCAAGGTCAGTGCTGAGAAGTCGACTAAATTAGCACTGGCTAAGGCGAAAAAAGCAGAAAAAGCCTTGACTGATGCTAACAAGGAGCACCTCCAGCGAGAACAGGGCGTGGCTGAGCGGCTAAATACGATGTCTGCTGCTGCTGGAGGTACATACTGTACCTTTCTTTTCCTTTTTGTTGATTTGCTTGCTTTCTTATACTTGCTAATATATTCCTCTTCTGCTGTTTTCTGTTTCCTTGGTTTTGCAGAACTAGCTGGCTGGCCCGCGCATTTGCGCGGCTAGATGTAGTAATTGTTATCATATTTAATACTTTGACTTACATTTTTTTACTTTGCAGCCAAACTTAAGAAGATTTTCTTTATTATTACTACATGTTTAAGCACTAATATAGAATTCAAGATTTATAATAATTATAGCTGATGTGTACATATTAGTAAACATAATTATTTCACACAAAAAACTTCCGGTCAAGTTTTCTGTAACGACGGAAAACTAATAGATTAAGATCCCTATCTACCAGCCAAAATCGTTAACTTTCGTACCAAAGTGTTGCGCTTTGTGTCTTCCACTTCCGATCCTTGATAGTACCTATGTTATGCCAATAACTTTGGAACAAATTTTACATTACTTGTTGAATTTGAACACTAATGGTCCATATTTCAGAAAGAATTTCTCTCACCTCGACTTCTTAATGGTCGTTTTAATTACCGAAGCCTCTATATGCTTCGGTACATGCATGCTCTCTCGTATTCATCTAATTTCCTATGTCGCTAGCTTGCCACTCAAAGGGAAATTATTTTTGAGGTATATTCATCATAAATTTCTAGAAGAATCATACTCAATCCCATCTTCATTGTGAAATAATACCATGGAAGAAACCCCAACAATACTAATAAATCCAAAGTCATGTCCACTTCAACTTGGATTCATGGGAGGGTGAGATTTAGCCACACACAAATGCTTGCCACCACCTTCATCTCTTGGTCCTTAATCTGTAAATATATTATAGGTTCAATTCTGCTTTGTGAAGAAGATAATATTTGTTCTTGGTTGTGAGTAAAATGTACAATTATGTAATTTAGTTCATTGCTAGCAAGACTATGTGTATTATTTGATATTGATAAGTGCTACTCCCTCCGATCAGAAATAAGTGTCGGTGATTTTATACTAACTTAGTACAAAATTTGTACTAAGTCACCGACACTTATTTCCGATCGGAGGGCGTAGTTGTTTGCCCTCACGTCCGTGTAATATGGTTTAAATTTGGCCATTGGTTCACTTAGATATGAAATATGAGAATTTGTGAATAGATTATAAACACATACCAATTTTATCTGACGCTGACCTTCTTCTTTTCTTTTAATCAAAAGCACTTCGTGGTCGCATCATATATTAATGGACGACTATGTAATCATGCAAGTGTTTCTTTGAGAGATTTCTCGGACGATTTCTCTTCGACCTTCAGAACTTATGCAGCTTCCTTTGACAGGACCGGAGACTATGCATGCATGTACCAAGTCGGTGAATTGCTCTTCTTCTATTTCACGTTTGTCCATGTTTCTTACTGTAATTTCCATCGATCGATCCTTGATCGTAGACCGCAATGCATGACGTAATAGTGTACTATTCTGTATATTAAAATCTCCAAGTAAACTAAGAGCTACTATGCACACGATGCTTTCGTACATGAGACGATTCTGGGATGATGTGTGCAGTTTGTCGCCATATTCCTGAAGCTGGTTCGACCTCGTTGTGCCTCTCGTCGCGTTTTCAAGATTTGATTGCAGCTGAAGCACATGAGCAAATCCACATGGGAGTTGACAGTCAGTTCGGACCTGCAGCCGGCGCAGCGACCTGGTCCGCGTCTCGGGCTCTCGGCATGGCCGCGCGCGAGATAGTGCCACCGTGACCTCTGACTGCCGATGCCTCGGGTTCTTCTAGGAGGCTGGAGAGAATCAAATTATAACCTTTCTTCCAGCTGATCTTCCGCGCACGCATACTGTCAATAGTCATCTATGCGGAAGGTTAGATTAAAGAGAGATGAGAGACGAAAGGCCGTGCTTCTTGTTCTAAATAGATTCAAACTGTATCTGTCCCGGATTTCTAGCTAACGTACGCGAGCTGGTTTTGTCTCCGTGCCTTTTTCTTAATCGGTCTTGACTACAACAGCATGTATACGACTTTTTTCTTTCAAATAAGCGCTTGTTTTTTATGCCAATCGTAACCGTTGCTTGGCGTTGTTCAATTGGTGGTTAATCTTAGCCGTTCTTTCTCTTGTGTTTTAATTATTTAATAGATTCACTGAGGTGTCCTCGTCGACTTTGCAACCAGACAACGATCCTCTCATGGCCGCAGTTAGCTTACTGGAAGCAAACTGGATATCCGTCTGGGAAATCTTCAAGTTGGTTAACCGCATTCTTACGCGGATTTTTGTCAGGTTGTGGTCCAAGCAAAAGGCAGAGGTGCCAGATAATGATGTGAAGAAACTCGCCCAGGCTTTCGACACCACTGATGATCCCATCCTTCATATGAAGGGCCTTCTTTGAAGCGAGGTGCCGAGGGGGCCATTGCACTTTCATATGCACACGACGAGGAGATTGACTGAGAGAAAGTTAGCTCTTCCCACGGCCGCTCCCGTTCGGAGCTGAAGGCTTTCTTTGAGAAGGCAAAGAGGTTTGCGCCAGGCATCGTGGCAATGATTTCTCCTTCAGCGGCTTCTGCGGCTTCTCCTACGCCGATTTCTTCGACTCTGGTGACGAGTGGATCCGTGCCTTCTCTGAATGCTAGTGCTGCTTCTGCCATGCCTTCTTCTGCTGTGGATCGTGAGGCCGAGGTGGCGTAGACTTGGCCTCCTTTTGTAATTTTTTAGTTTTTGCTTCTGATGTAGTGAACTCTTAGTCGTATGTAGCCCAAGAACTTTAGTCAGAGGGCTTGTACTTATGTAAATATTTCTGCTTTTGTGAAATATCGTGTTCTGCTTGGCTTCTGAGATGGTTCTCTTTTTTTCTTTTGGCTTCCAGCCTGTTCGTGCTGGTGGATCATCAAACTGCAATCAGGCTCCATCTCCTGCCGATGCTTTCAACTCCAGAGTTTCATCGACTTCTCATCGTTCTTGTCAATGCGCTGAATATTCCTTGAGGATTTCAGATCTTGAGAGCCGCTTGTCTTTGGCAAAACGTCAAGCGCAGATGGCTATGGATAAAGCCAGCAAAGCTTGCAGCTTTATGAAATAGATATCCATTCTTGAGGATAAGGTGTCGGGTCTGATGGCGAAAATCATGCATCTCGAAGAATGTGACTCCTTCCTTATCGGTATTGTCGAGTCTGCTTATGAGATGTTGCGATGTGAGATTCCTTGTGGCTTCTCTTGTTTCCTTTTATTCCACTACTGTCGTCTAATATCTTCTGTTGTCTTAGGTACTTGCCTGGACTTTGCTGCTGAGGCACGTCAGGTCGCTGAGCGAAATGTAGCTCTGGAGAAGGCATCAGAGGGGATCGATAGTTTGTGGTCCGATCCTCGACGCTGTTGTGCTGTTGTGTTGCTTCAAGATCATGCTCAGCATATCAGAGAGGCAATTGATGGTTGTTGAAGATCTCTCATAACCATGCATTCTGTCATGCTTCCTCACAATCCTCTGCCTGGAAGCTTTCCGTTGCTACTTGATACTTTTAGATCCAGTCAACAAATTCATCGTCTGATAGAGCTAAACTTGGTGGCTAGAGCCAATTTTGCTCTTGGGTGGATGCGTAAGTGGCATCCACGACTTAATTATAGTTCCTGTCACTAAGTTATCCTTCAGGTGGAGCTAGTTTGCGAGTTCATCTAGAGAATACCCTGCAGCCTGCCAGAAGGATTATAGCTAGGCTGTTACGAGAGGATGCCATGTTTTTTCGCGAGCATCATTACTTGGATCCCCTGGGGGTGGACGATTCTTATAACCCGATGTTATGATGTACTACTTTTTTTGTGTGTATAATGTGAGAGTTTTTATCCTCAGAACATTTTTACATTGTGTGTATATTGATGCACTTGCCATGGCTTTTGAAGACACGTAAACTCAAATAAGAGGAAGTTTTGTCTTTTATTTATGCATGTAATGTAAGATACATGGGATGACCCAAGAGATCCGGCCAGTGACCTATGTTCTGGATCTAGAGGGCATTGCCCTGGAATAACTCGTGGCTTTTACAGCCTTACTTTCCTACTCAACTAATTTGTATGCCTTTTCTCCTATATTGCTTGAGTCTTCTCTTCTTCTCCTATAGTCTTCTCTTATTCGGGTAGCTATACCCAAGGTTTCTTTACTTCTGGCTCCTTGGGGTTTCTTTCAAGTTGCCATGTCGCTTCTGTAGTCGCACTTTTTACTTTGCAGTCAGGTTCTCCGTAGCTTGCCATCATGCCGAAATTTTGGGCCATCTTATGAAACTCCTTGTCGCATAAATCTGATAACTCAAAACTTCCTTTTACTGTAATAATTCCTTTGGGTCCTGGCATTTTTAGTACCAGGTAAGTGTAGTGAGGTACTGCCATAAATCATGAAAATGCGGGTCTCCCGAGGATCGCATGATATTGTGATGGCCAGTCCATGACTTCAAAGTTGAGTTTCTCCCTTCTGTAGTTTTGTCGATTTCCGAAATAGACGTTGAGTGCTATTCGACCAAGTGGATAGTTGGCACTTCCTGGGACTATTCCATGAAAGGAGCAATCAGTTGGTTTCAGGAACTCCAATGAAATGTGCATTGCCCGTAAGGTCTTTGTGTATATCAGATTTATCCCACTTCCTGCATCCATGAATATTCTGTCGACATCATAGGTCCCAATTTGAGCTTTGAGTACCAAGGGCGTTTCCTGGCCGAGGTACTGTTATTGGGTGATCATCTCTGCTAAATTCTATGGGTTGCTCTGACCAATTCAGATATTCTATTGTTGTTGGAGGTGAAGTTATTGCGAGGTTGACTTGTCGGGTTATGTTTTTCTCCTCTTTGTTCGACTTGGGCACTGGTTGTATCATTGCTATAATGTGCCCCTTAGATGGAACATATCCTTCGTCGTCGTCGCGTCCCTGGTTTGGTTGATCTTGGTTCTTTGGAGCTCCACTGTTTCCTTGTTGGGTTGTAGGTGCGTTGCTTGTGTTTCCTTCATACCCTTGCCGTTTTGCCTCGGCTAGCTTGTTGAGTGCTACTTCCTGCAATTTCAAGAATGTCATGCAATCTTTCATTGCGTGTCTAGATACTTATTTCCCATCGACAAACGCAGAGTGAATATGACATGGTCCATTGAGCATATCTTCTGGTGATGGGTTGTATTCTCTGGACTCCCTTGGCTGAAACTTTTTGTACTCTTCTTTGCCGTAGCTATGGTATCCTAAATTTTTTGGTCGTTGCTTTGGTAGCTGTTATCTTCGTATCCTACGGTTACTTGGCTATGAGAGCCATAGTTGTCATAATTGCGGGATCTTCTGCATTGACCTCCATACATGTTTCCTCTATCATCCTTTGGTGATCGCGTGTGCTTATTGTTGCATGCATCTTCTCCATCTGCAAATCTGTTCACTACATCCATTAGATCTGATACTATTTTCGGCTTGATCCCGCCCATCTCTTCGACTAGGTCTCCTCGCCGTAACCCGACTATGAATGTATCTATTGCTCTTTCATCCGAGACTTCGACTGCCGAGTTCTTGATTATACTCCACCTTTGGATATATGCCCATAATGTTTCCCCGCATTGCTGCACGCAGGCTTTGACTTCTTCTATAGATGCTGGCCGCTTGTATATCGACTTGAAGTTGCTCGTGAATTGTTTTGTGAGCTCCTTCTAGCTTCCAATTGTTTCCTCTCCTAATTTGCTTAACCATGACCTTGCTGCACTGGTGAGGTGTAACTGCAAACTTTGCATTGCTGTTTCCCTGGTTCCTCCTAATATTTTTACTGCTTGAAGGTAGTCTGAAAGCCATGACTGTGGCTCTTGAGATCCATCATACTTTTGTTGCGTGATGCTCTAACAAGGGCGCCATTAATGATTACTTGTTAGTGCGTCTTCAACTAGTAGCAACATGGAACCTGCACACAACACAACCAAATACTTTGTTCCCAACTTACGATGAGGTTGTCAGTCTCACCGGTTTGCTTGAAACAAAGGGTATGAGCGTATCGAGTGGAAAGTAATAATAGTGTGCGAGTAAAGTAAACAATGCGAGTAAAGTAAACAGGTGATAGCAATGTAAAGAAAATAGGACCGGGGTCCATAGTTCACTAGTGGTGTCTCTCCATTAGATAAAATAATACATGCTGGGTAAACAAATTACAGTTGGGCAATTGATAGAATAAAGACAACGTGTATATGTTGAGAGGATCACTATGAGATTTACTCTGGGCATTACAACAAGATACATAGACCGCCATCCAACTGCATCTATGACTAATAATCCACTTGTGGCAAATCAATCCAAGAACTCCACAAGTATTAAGTTGTGAACAATAGATAATTGCATTAAGCAAATTGTGTAATATAAACAAAGCATATGCCCTCGAGCATATGAATGTTGTTTTCCCCTAGTAGCAACAACACATCTACAACCTTAGAGGTTTCTGTCACTCCTCCAGATTAAATAGAGGCATGAACCCACTATCGAGCATAAATACCCCCTCTTGGAGTCACTAGCAACTACTCGGCCAAGATAGCTACTAACAACGGAGAGCATGCAAGATCATAAACAACATAGAGATAACATAAGATAAATTTCAGTACTTCAACTCAATCATAACACAAATATTCATCGGAACCCAACAAACCAAACATGTAGAATTACATAACGGTGATCTCAATCATGTAAGGCAGCTCATGAGATCTAAACATGAAGCACATGGTGGAGAAGACAACCATCTAGCTACTGCTATGGACCCATATTCCAAGGTAGACTACTCACTCATCGCTCTAGAGGCAAGCATGGCAATGAAGAAGACCTCTAGTGGCGATTCCCCTCTCCGGCGGGGTGCCGGGAAGAGCTTCTAGACCCTCCCGATCTTCGGGTCAACGGCGGCGGCGGATCGCGATGTGTTCTGGAAAAGTGATCGGGTCTTTAGGTTTTCCTGTCAGGGGGTCTTTATAGGCGAAGGGGCATCATCAGGGGTGGACTGAGGTGACCTCACACGTAGGGGGCGCGGCCAGGGGCTAGGCCGTGCCACCCTATTTTGTGGGGCCCTCATGGCCCCACTCCGTCTCCTCTTCGGATCTCTGGAAGCTTCGGTGAAATTATGGGCGACTGGCTTTGGTTTCGTCCAATTCCGAGAATATTTCCCATGAAACTTTTCTGAAACACAAAAACAGCAGAAAACAGGAAACTGGCACTGTGGCGACTTGTTAATAGGTTAGTTCTGGAAAATGCATAAAAGTGCCACAAAGTGTAACGAAACACTAAACAAATGGTGTAAAAACAAGTATGGAGCATCAAAAATTATGGATACGTTGAGACGTATCAGCATCCCCAAGCTTAACTCTTCTCGTCCTCGAGTAGGTAAGTGATAACAAAAGAAATAATTTTTGAGGTGACATGCACCTACACAATCTTGATCATCTATGTAAGCATTGAGTGCTGGGATCAAAAGAACTTAAAACATGGGCATGAAAGACATAATCTTGATAGAAGAAACTTAGCAACCATGTTATAACATGAAAATGAACACAAACAAAAGATCATGAAAATGAAACAATGAAAGTCAAACATGTGTTCAAATCATAAGGAAAAACATACAAATGGTTTTTAGCTTGTCCTTAATGAGAGAGCAAAACAGAAATGCATAGGACACCTTCAAGTCTAAGAGGGCGACTAGATACAAATAATTTGAGAACAAGTGAAACCAATAATATGAATCAATCAATGAAAACTTTGGGACAATGCACATTATACTAAGAATGACCACTATGCTCTCTTAATGGTGCATAAATATAGAAGGTGGTGACTCAACATAAAAGTAAAAGAAAGGCCCTTCGCGGAGGGAAGCAGTGATTAAACATGTGCTAGAGCTTTTCATTTGTAAAACAGGGAGATAAAACTTGGGTTTTGAGAGGTGGTTGCTTTTGTCAACGACTGGCAATGGGGTTCTTACTATCTTCCATACAAAAATGAAGCAAGTTTTTGAGGGAGATTGGCACTTTTTGTGCTCTTTTATAAAGCTTGGCACTCCTCCCCACCTTTTTTCCCTTTCACAAACCATGGCTAACCGATTCCATCGGGTGCCCACCAACATTCACATACCGCGGAGGAGTGCCATTTTTTATTTTCTTTATTTTCTTTTTGGAATAAGCAATATGGAAGATAGCAAATCCGACCACTACGTCCCCATGAGCTGAAAACAGTGTCACAAAACGAGAAGTGTTTTGAAGGTTTTTTCAAAGGTAGCACATGAAAATTTACTTTGGAATGGCTTGCAAATACCATGCATAGGAATTTATAGTGGACACTTTGGCAAACTTGGTTTTTAGGAGTTGGATGCACGAGTGGAGCTCATACTCAGTACAAGGCGAGGGCAAGCAAAAGACTGGGAGCGACCAACTAAGAGAGCAATAACGGCCATAATCATTCAAAGCGACAAAGCAACAAAGCGACATTAAAAGAAGCATAAGATGGTATCAAAAGTCAAAAACTAAGTGATCTATTGGCGACTTTGTAAGAGTCTAACATGTGTGAGCATGTGCCAAGTCAACCCAAATAAAGCATCAAGGAGAAAACCAAAATAATGCTTCCAAACGATAAAAACAACGCATAATTTTTTCAAAGGCTCATTAAGCAATCTCAGTCATTTGAGATAAGTCATGCTACAGTAAAACCACTAAGCATACTATCAAAAAGACATCAAGCACGATATGCAAAAGTCTAGGCCGCAGTCTACACAAGCTCCTTCTTGTACCACTTTTTTTGCATAAAGCTTTTTCTCTTTTCGAACACCATTCAAACTTTTTATAAACACCTCTTTTGATGAAAACCAATATAGACCAGAGGCAAAAATACACCTTGATGAAAATATATAACAAGATCTGAACACAAATCAAGGCAAAAATTGAAAGCTAAATGTAGTTCTAGAAAAAGAGAACACTCGTTGAAACGAATAGAGTGAAAAACGGAGTGTTCTTGGCAAATGAAAAGCAAGGCAACTTCTCCAAAAGAAATTTGTTGGGGTCCAACCATTTATTGCAGCAAACTAAACTAAAATAAACTGAAAACTAAAAACAACTGACGCTCCAAGAAAAACGCATAATGCATGAAGCAATAAAAATATAGCGTATTGAAAGGTGACCTGATTTTTGCCGATGAAGAAGGGGTGCCTCGGGGGCATCCCCAAGCTTTGACTCTTGTACTTCTGGGATATTTCTTGGGGTGATGCATGGGCATCCCCAAGCTTGAGCTTTTGTACATTCTTCAACTCATTTCATCACTCTCCGATCCCTACACTTGAAAACTTCCTTCATACAAAACTAAACACAAATCTATTAGCAACATTAGTGTAAGCATAACATAGAATCAATCCTTTTTGCTTCAGGTTTCAACCTAAAACCACCATATATAAAGCATATACTACTGTAGCAACTTCCCCAAAAGTTCTGTGATCAAAAGAACTCAAAAAGAAAGTGATAAAGCGCAAACAAAAATATTGGCAGAAATCTGTCAAAACAGAACAGCTAACAAAGGTCAAATTTTTAGAGCTTTTTCTGTTGCTCAAATCAAAAAGTGTTCAACTAATGAAAGTTTGAATATAACCTAGGGCATATGCACAAGAAATATCAGGTCCAAAAGATATATAGAGAATTTTCACGAATTTTCACGGTGCAGCACCAAAAACAGTTTCAGGACAGCAACATCCCCAAATCTTACCTCGCTCAAATTAGAGGCTTCTCTTGGCACAAAAACGAAATAAAAAGGATAAGGAGAGGTTATTACAGTAGTAATAACTTCCAAGACTCAAATAAAAGAAAAAAAACTGAATGTAAAAAAATTGGGTTATCTCCCAAGAGTGCTTTTCTTTAACGCCTTTGAGCTAGGCGCAGAAAGTGCGAATTAAGTATTTTCAGAAGAAGCATTAAGATCAACTGCAGAAGTTTTGTCAATAAGGCATTGTATTTCATCCACATAAGTTTTTGAAGAACCTTTGTGATCATGCTTTGGTTCACTCAAATCACTAAAAAGATTTTTGGGACAAATCCAATCAAAATTATTTTCAAAAGCTTCATACAATCCCAAAAGCTTTCTAGGTATAGGTATTTCGGTTCCTTCATTATTTGTACTAATAACCTTTATAGGTGAACCGAGTTTATTAAAGCGCTTAAGAACTTTCCTAGCTTCAATGGCAACATCTCTAAATTCTAAGCGCAAAGTTTTCAAGATAAAGGCTTTCTTTTCAGGATCCTCAATTTCATGAAGCTTAAGGAATATGTGTTGCATAAAAGGATTAAGGCTAGCAAACCTAGCTTCCAACATGTGAATTAAATAAGCAGAAGTAACTTCAATACTAGGAGCAAGCTCAACCAAAGACTTTTCCTCAACTTCTTTATGCATACTAATATGATTAAAGAACTCTTCAATGTTATTTTTCCCAATAATTGAACCACTACCTACTGAGAGGTCCTCCAAAACATACTTAGGGAACACCATAATGAACTAGAAGTAAAGAGATAACAACTACCAAGGATTCTAATTTTTTTTGGTTTTTGATAAAACGATGCAAGTAAAAATAAAGTAAAGCAAAACTTAAAACAAAGTAAAGGATGTGCGTGCGAAACTCCCCTTGCAGAAGTCTTCTTCCTCCCCGGCAATAGCGCCAGAAAACTTGATGGGGCCGAGTTGATGAAGTATAAATGACCGGCCAGTTGGAAAACCCCAAGAGAAGGTTTTGATGAATATAGCAGCAAGTTTTCCCTCAGTTATGAAACCAAGGTAATCAATCTAGTAGGAGAGAGACAAATGACTGAAGGTGATGCCCACTAGCTGCGTGATGCTCTAACAAGGGCGCCATTAACGATTACTTGTTAGCGCATCTTCAACCAGTAGCAACATGGAACCTGCACACAACACAACCAAATACTTTATTCCCAACTTACGATAAGGTTGTCAATCTCACCGGTTTGCTTGAAACAAAGGGTATGGGCATATCGAGTGGAAAGTAATAATAGTGTGCGAGTAAAGTAAACAGGTGATAGCAATGTAAAGAAAATAGGACCGGGGTCCATAGTTCACTAGTGGTGTCTCTCCATAAGATAAAATAATACATGCTAGGTAAACAAATTATAGTTGGGGAATTGATAGAATAAAGACAACGTGCATATGTCGAGAGGATCACTATGAGATTTACTCTGGGCATTACAACAAGATACATAGACCGCCATCCAACTGCATCTATGACTAATAATCCACTTGTGGCGAATCAATCCGAGAACTCCACAAGTATTAAGTTGCGAACAACAGATAATTGCATTAAGCAAAGTTTGTAATGTAAACAAAGCATATGCCCTCGAGCATACGAATATTGTTTCCCCCTAGTAGCAACAGCACATCTACAACCTTAGAGGTTTCTGCACTCCTCCAAATTAAATAGAGGCATGAACCCACTATCGAACATAAAATACCCCCTCTTGGAGTCACTAGCAACTACTCGGCCAAGATAGCTACCAACAACGGAGAGCATGCAAGATCATAAACAACATAGAGATAACATAAGATAAATTTCAGTACTTCAACTCAATCATAACACAAATATTCATCGGATCCCAACGAACCAAACATGTAGAATTACATAACGGTGATCTCAATCATGTAAGCCAGCTCATGAGATCTAAACATGAAGCACATGGTGGAGAAGACAACCATCTAGCTACTGCTATGGACCCATAGTCCAAGGTAGACTACTCACTCATCACTCCGGAGGCAAGCATGGCGATGAACAAGACCTTCGGTGGTGATTCCCCTCTCCAGCAGGGTACCGGGAAGAGCTTCTGGACCCTCCCGATCTTTGGGTCGATGGCGGCGGCAGATCACGATGTGTTCTAGAAAAGTGATCGGGTCTTTAGGTTTTTCCCGTCGGGGGGTCTTTATAGGCAAAGGGGCATCATCAGGAGTGGACCGAGGTGACCTCATACGTAGGGGGCGTGGCCAGGGGCTAGGCCGCGCCGCCCTGTTGTGTGGAGCCCTCATGGCCCCACTCTGTCTCCTCTTCAGATCTCTGGAAGCTTCGGTGAAATTCTGGGCGACTGGCTTTGGTTTCATCCAATTCTGAGAATATTTCCTGTGTAACTTTTTTGAAACACAAAAATAGTAGAAAACAGGGAACTGGCACTGTGGCGACTTGTTAATAGGTTAGTTTCAGAAAATGCATAAAAGTGCCACGAAGTGTAACGAAACACTAAACAAATGGTGTAAAAACAAGCATGGAGCATCATAAATTATGGATACGTTGGAGACGTATCACGTCTTCATAGTCATGTGCTTTGTTAGGAGTTCTCAATCATCGGGTTCCTTTGTTCTTTGGACTATTGTATCGTCCTAGTGACGGTATCCTAGATCATCGACTTCCACTTCTATGCCGAGGACTGTTGTGACGGCGTGGTGATCTTGGTTTATGGGTTCCTTTGTTGCGATACGCTTCCTCCGCTTTTGCTGATAATTTGTTGCCTACCATCTTCAATCCGTTTAGTGCTACATGGTGCATATGTTCCCTCGGGTCTCCTGGATTTGGTCGTGTTGAATATAGGTATGCTTGAGCTGCCACCAGTGCTGCCTCAGGAGTTTTTGGTATAATGTTTCCTTGCTCGTCGACCGATAAGAAAGACGAGTTGAGGTTTTTGGAGATGCTTTGTCTATCGGAGTACTCGAGATTTTCATATCTTGATCCATGTCGACGATGCCTTCTGTTTGTGTATGATGCGTCACTTTGTGCTCTGCGAGCAGCGTCACTTGCTGCAATGGTTGAGTCCTTCCCTTTTGGTATTTCAATTCTCTCCTTTGCTAATTGCTTCGCCTGCTGCCTTAGGACATAATGGTATCCCAAAAGCATGTTTTTGCTAGAATTTGTTGGTATTGGCGTGCCGTGCTCTACGGTTGTTTTAATTATTCTCCACTCATCGACTGATAGTCGAACTTTCTCCCTTATTGTGAGGGAGTCTACGGTTTCCCCTTCTGCTAAGTGGTTTGCTCCTCTGTTTATGTTTGCTGGATTAAGCACTGCATTGTTGTTTTCGTCGTGTTCTTCTGAATTGTCTTCTGTGATGGCGAGTATCTAGCATCGATTATCGAGTTTGTCATTGTAACTTGAGAAGATCGAATTGTCATCTTCAGAAAGTTTTAATACTGTCTTCCAGGTGTCTGTTGATTGATCTGAGGTGTCGTCGTGGTATATCATGAGATCTTCAAGTTGCGCTTCTAAGTCGAGGTTCTCCATAGTTTTGTCGCCTCCTATGATTTTTCCTTCTTCTTCTTCTGCCAAGCTGACTGGCGAGTTTACCTCGCTGGAGGAGCCTTCTGATGATTCCGACATTGCTACTGTCTCAGGCTCACTTGCCGACGGATCCGGTTTTGTTGGATCTAAAAGGCGAATTGAACCTAGTGATCCAACGCGAAAGTTTAGACTTCCAATCATCAAATCCATATCTTGATCCATACTCTCGAATACTTGCACAAAACTTGACTGGTGAGGTTGAAAATCGACTGTTCTGAAGGGTATCTGAATTTTGTTGACTTGCGGATTGCTGTTGGCTAAAAGCAAAAAAGCCGTTGAATTCATGATTCCAACGCCCAGAGTCCCCACGGTCGGTGCCAATTGACGAGGGGTTAACTTGACAAATGTCCTAGATGAAGGACTTAGGATCGGAAAAATAGGGCATCGGATGAACTCGAAGGTAAAATCAGTCAAACAAGGTGGCTATGAAAGTAAATATGGGTGTAAAACCTGGCTTGCTTTGAATCTGTCCCACACTGTCCCCTCCTGGCCCTTATATATAGGTGGCCAGGTCTCGAGGATCGGGTAGGGTCCGATACAGATTACAATATCAACATATGGTAAGAACTCGTATTTCGACTAGTATTACAATTGGGCCTAGCTTAATGGGCCTCAGGGGTACTCAACTGATGGGCTCTATTATCTATACCCTTGTTAGGCTGGTAGGACAAAAGATGTTGTGCAAGTTTCTCATTGCGAGCACGTACGACTACATACGGAACACATGCTTATGGTTATTTAGTACTAGGATGCTTTATCATTATTTATCTGTAATTGCCCATGTCTTGATTATTATATAAATTATCTTATCCATGCAATGCCCGTACATCCATCCCTATTCCTATAGTATTATAATCCTGCTATTTATTATAGTCACCACTACTATCTTTATTTTATTACTGCTGCTATTATTTTGCCACTGCTAATGCTATAAAACTGTTGCTGCTGATAAACTGTTGTGAGAAAGTCTATTTCCAGGTACATCTGAACTGACAACTCATCTGTTAAGGCTTATAAATATTCTTTGGCTCCCCTTGTGTCGAATCAATAAATTTGGGTTTTACTTCCCTCGAAGACTGTTGCGATCGCCTATACTTGTGGGTCATCAAGACTATTTTTTGGCGCCATTGCCGGGGAGCATAGCTTTATTTGTAAGTTCACTTGGAATTGATATTGTTCACTGCAATCCATCCATCATGGGTAAACCTCGTGATGGGAAAGTTCCTATATTGCCATCTACTACAAGAAGAGGTACAACTCTGAACACCTCTGTTGCTCTTGATTCACCGTCTGTGATGAGTAAGCTTATTACACCACCCATGCACATGCTACACATACTACTACTTTTGAAAAATCTTCTGATAATTTTGATGATGCTACTACTATGCTTGATGAGAATGGTTCATTAGGTTCTTTCCTAGATGCTACAATTGCTAGAACTAAACAATTGGGAAACACTAATACTGTTACACCTGTTAGTTCACCTGAGTCTAGAGAATGTCCTAGTGATGATCTTGAGGAAACTTATATTGAGCTTAATTATGAATTTATTGAAGAGTTCCATGCTACTAGCGATGCAAGTGCTATTAAAAATCTTCTTGCAAGACGTGTTGTTAGATATAA
Organism: Dactylis glomerata; assembly: GCA_007115705.1. Taxonomy (NCBI): domain Eukaryota; kingdom Viridiplantae; phylum Streptophyta; class Magnoliopsida; order Poales; family Poaceae; genus Dactylis; species Dactylis glomerata. The sequence goes on from QXEO01000306.1 coordinate 1,249,057, forward strand.
GTTGTCTCCTGATGCTAAGTTTGCTACATCTCCCATAGACATTAGAGATAAGGATTATGATTTCTCTTTGGATTTATCTTATATATATATTGTTGAGAAAGAGCCTTTTTGTGGTACTGAAAATGAAAATGCTATAGGACATATGAATGAGCTCTCTGCTTTGAATAACTTATTTTCTGATGATATTAAGAAATGCACTTACTTTGTCGCAAAATTTTTCCCTTTCTCATTGAAAGATGAAGCTAAAACTTGGTTTAATAATCTGTCTCCTGGATATATTGATAGTCCTATTGGTTTGGTTAATGCTTTCTTTCAAAAATATTTCCCTGCTAGTGCTCAACATGCAGATTTGCAGATTTTTTTTGACTCTAAGCAGGTAGAAGGAGAGAAATTGCCTAAATCATGGGCAAGGTTTTGTTATTTAATTAGAGCATGGACTGGACTTCCATTAGCTAAAAATGAACTCCTTGATATATTCTATAATGGACTAACTATTGAATCTAGGACATACCTGGATAGTTGTGCTGGTTGTGTTTTCAGGAAAAGAACTCCCGCTGAAGCTGAGGAATTAATGGCTAAAATAAGAAAGAATTATGATGATTGGAATATACCTGAGCCAACGCCAACGCCAACACCAAAGAAGAGAGGAATAATTTAATTAAATAATGAATTGATAAGGGAAGCCAAGAAATCTCTTAAGCAGAAGGGTATTAAATCTGAAGATGTCAAGAATCTACCACCTATAGAAGAATTATGTAAGCCAATCCCCCACTCATCCACTATCAACGTACACTCTCTCCAACGCTTTGATAATAGAAATATTCCCTACTCCAAACCTCCTGATCAATGCTTAGATGAGTTTGATAATTATATTGTTAAGCAAGATAACTTTAATAAGAGGGTGCATAATCATCTGTTGGAAAATTCTAGAGCTATTAATAAGTTGCATGATATTGTGGAGAGAACCTCCAATGATGTTAGAATGCTTGTTAAACATTTCCAAATGGTTCAGACTCAAATTGATCAGCTCACTAAGGTGCAAAAATATTTGCTAGTTGATGCTTCTAGAGAAAAACATGCTTGTGAAATAAGCACTAGAAGTGGTGCTTCTACTCAGGATCCTTTATATCCTGAAGGACATCCTAAGAGAATTGAACAAGATTCTAAACGTGCTATAGATAATGATACTCTTTCGAGGAAGAAGAAGAAGAAGAAACACAAAACAGTTGTAGAATCTTCTGAATCTGTTAAAGATCCTAATAGTGTATCTGTCTCTGATGCTAAAATTGAAAATGGTAATGATAAAAATGATTCTTCTGATAAAGAAGAAATTGAAGAGGAACCTAAAAAGTGTGCTAAGAGTGCCAAGTACACTAAGGAAGATTTCATTGCCAATAAACATGGCAGTGAGAGAGAACCTTGGGTGCAAAAACCAATGCCTTTTCCTAATAAGAAACACAAATCAAGGGAAGAAAAACACTATAACAAGTTTTATGAATGGATGAAACCTTTGTTTTTACAAATTCCTTTGATTGATGCTATTATATTGCCTCCTTATTCAAAATATATGAAGGATATTGTTTCTAATAAAAGGAAAATTCCTAATGAGGAAATTTCTACTTTGCTTGCTAATTATTATTTCAATGGCAAGGTTCCAGAGAAGCTTGGAGATCCAGGTATATCAACTATTCCTTGCTCCATTAAAAATAATTATGTTAGAACTGCTTTGTGTGATTTGGGAGCAGGAGTTAGTGTCATGCCTTTTTCTCTCTATAAGAGACTTGATCTAGAAAAATTGATATCAATTGATATATCTTTGCAAATGGCTGATAAGTCTACTACTATTCCTATTGGTATATGTGAGGAAGTTCTGGTTTAAGTGGCTAATAATTGTTTGATATTAACTAATTTTGTTGTGCTAGAAATGCCTGAAGATGATAATATGTCTATTATTCTTGGGAGACCTTTTCTTAACACTGCAGGAGCTGTTATTGATTGCAATCAAGTGAAAGTAACTTTTAATGTTAATGACAAGGAGCACATGGTTTATTTTCCCAAGTAGATTGATAGAAAGTATGGTCTAAATTCAGTCAAAAATATTGAGACCATTAAAGTTGGAGTAATCTATTGTTCTAGGCTAAAGCCATGGGAAGAATATAAAATTATTATGGTTGGGACTATACCTATCAAGGTTAAGGTAACATAATCATTTAGTGAAATGCAAAGTTTTGTTTCATAAAAGATTGTTTTGGTAACAAGGCTTGATCAACCGTGTTAACAAAGTGGTTTTTGAATGAATGAAACTATGTTTTCACCATATATACTTTAGTTTACTCATGTTTTCATCATATTTACTTTTGATTACTTTTGTTTCCACCATGTTCACCCATGTTTCTGCTGATTAGTTGCATATTTGAATGTCTTAGAACTTATGTAGATTTGGTTTGAATTTGTTTTCCATCATTCCATAATCGTTTTTCCATGTTTTTAATCATTTATCAATTTCTAAAAATCATTCAAAATTAAAGTTTCTCGAAAAATTCCAAAAAAAATTAATTAAATCTTTACGTCTGAAATGGGGCAGAGAGGAACCGTCGAGGATAGGGCCAAGGGTTTCGGGGGCTGGGAGGACCCAATTTTCACACCGAAGTAGGGCGCGCGAGAAGGAACCTATGCTTCTTCGTTCGACTAATCGAGGGTGGTTAGGGTGACTTAAGAACAAGAAATGGGTGAGTTGCGTGGGCTTGGTTGCAGGACGAAGTGAGGGAACGGTTAGGACGTACAACCACCCATCCCCGCTTTCGCTTTAATTGTAAAGAAAGATATATGGTAACTAGCACAGTACCCGTGCGTTGCTACGGGATGATTTCATTTTTTAAAATAGCAAACAAAAAATTTGACTACTCAAAATTAGTTTTTCTTGGCAGGACGACACCCTCTTGACACGAAGCAACTACACTTCTGGAGTTAAGCTAAATTTTCTTAGTTGGTCGTCTTACCATCAATTGTGGCAGACCTTTCTTAAAGGTTTTTGTTCCACCGTCAGGAGCACGCGTGCAATCATGTTCCCCTTTGCCATGTACCCGACCTTGGGCTCGTGAAGAGCACGCAATCATCTTCCCCTTGGAGACCTCGCCGCAACCCACCAAATGAATTGATCGTCATCTACTCTTCCCCCCCTCCGCTTCCCGGTCGTCCATGCTAGAGTATCTCAAGTCTATGGAGAATAGAATAGTGCAAACCCTTTAGCATGTCAATGTCGCCATGGAGGAGCTGCAGCTTGTCTATGTTGTTGAGGTTGTCGAGCAACGATGAGTTACCGTCTTTGTTGACCTTGTCGACCATTGGCTGGTTCAACTCCAAGAGCTACACGATTAGGTTGTTATTATGAATGGTCTCATCGATAACAAGCCTGTTCGGCTACTTCTTCCTTTCAAGAATCACTGCTGAGTAATCCTTCCTCTCACTTGGACGCTCTACGCGCTTCAGAAATAATTCGTAAAGTTCTAATACATATGTTCCAATCTGTAAGTTTAACATTTGTGTTTCAAGGTGTGTAAATCTAGATCATCAATGGGCAGTCACCTGTCAGGGACAGGACAGATCAAAGGACATAAAAAACTATCCTTTTGACAGTTGCGTTGACTAATTTGTGTGCTACAGCTAGCATTAAAAAAACTATCTTTTTGACAGTTGCGCTGACTAATTTGTGTGCTACAGCTAGCATGAAATAACCATTGAAGTGTGCTTATCTGGTACTATATATACCTGACTTACTTAGTCCATTGTTGACAAACACGGTTAGCTCTTTTGCTTGTTTACCTTGGACTCCATATCGAGCTGGTTATAGTGCAGTTCTGATTGCATTAGAAAAATAGAATTCGTCAGACATGCTTACCTTGATAGCTAGGTTCATGGAGCAACTTGCACAGGCTTGAAAGCACCGAAGCAACATCAATGGTGTCAGCCTGCCGGCTGTCCTGCACCTGATATTCAGCATGCTGCGTACCATGCCATGGTGGAAATTGCACGTCAGCTAGATGCGTCCTTCGTGTTCCTCTGGCCCGGCAAGGTCCCAGATGTTGTCGGCGAACACCGCTCGTCTTTTTCTCTTTTTCCTCTGAGGATATCACCTCCGATCCACCGCCGACAAAAACCCGGCAAACATACGTACGTCGCCCCAGATCGATTCCTCGCGGCCGCCGCTATCGCATGAGTCCCGGCCAAATTAGGCCATGTCGTGAAACTCATTATTAGTTGATTCGTCGTCCTCCGGGATGGAGCCGGCCGCCGGCGTGGATCATCGTCTGTCTAGTCCATCGACCGATTAATTAGATCCATCTTGTCCACCGCCCGTGCGTATCGAAGCCAATCGATTCCCTACGGTCAGGGTTTGGCTCTTATTGACCCGACGACCGGCATAGCTGCGTGATCGAGTCCAGACCGGAGCAGAGTTTAGCTGGGGAAAAACTGATGGAGATTGAATCAAGCGCGACTACACCCGCGCGATGGCAGGTATCGGGGCGACGGACGATTTTTTTGACGTACCAAATCTTAGATCGGTTTTTTTACCCCGTGCGTTGCTACGGTGCTATATTAAATTAAATAAACCTCCTTTAAAGAAGCAAGGCAAATTGTCGGTTATGTCGTACTTTAGTCCACTACTAACCTAGTACATATAGTTTGTGCAAGACCTTTATTCAACTAACAATTGGTTTATAATTGATCCTCATAATTTGGCCCCATGGGATATTTTAATCCATTTTGGGCAAACCGATTCTGAATGAACCGTGGAGTTGACGTTCATCACGGAGTTGACGTTCATCACCTGTTCCTTTTTTGCAGGTAGATCACCTGTTCCTTTTTGTAGTGAACAAATCTAAGATATGTATATTTTGCTATGTCAACTATTGTGCTGCCACAAATTCTTTGTTGCGTTTGTAGAGAATTACTAATCAAAGATGCACCAATGTGATTAACTTGATTTCACCTGTTGAAACATATCGGATTATCCCAATTCAGATGTCAAGATCAATAGGTCAATCATATGATTCGGAGATCACCAATAAAATATGAGCATCCCCACCGTTGTTGAACATGGCATGGAGCCAGGGAGCATCACATCCAACTCCAGAGGCGAATAAACTTCACACCAAATCGCATCGCATACAGCATCAAGCTGAGCATGATCTGAATAGGAAAATACCCAACGTACTTGTCTTCCCCATCATGTATTCATGTGCAGGTACAGCCTGAAACACCACACTCATCCTTTTGACCATCCGGTCTATTTCTACAGAAACGACTTCACTATAGGCATGCGCGTGGGGGAATTTGGGGGCTTCATAGATGAACGAAGAGCACGCGTTGGAGTTCCATACAGGATACGAGCGTGCGCCATTGAGCTTGTTGGCCAGTTTGACAATCGCCGGGCACAACTTCATCACGAGTCCCGATCGATGCAGCGACCCTGTACACTGCCCCACCCGTGAATCGAGTTGGGGAAGAACCGAAGAAGTCGACATGGTTTCCGCCTCCGATTCCTCATCCTGTACCTCGTCTCGTCCCGCTCCGGCTCCCGCGGCGGCCATAGGAACAGAAGCGTCAGGCACAGCCGCATAGGGCAGCAGAATCCGGATGCGATTCTATCAGAAGAGCTTTACCTAGAAACAAAGCGGTCCTGTCCAGGGTTTTTTTAGCGAACGATACCCAAACTTTTTGACGTAACGTACCATGGTTTTCTGACCATCACGTCCTCAAGCCGTATTATTAGTTTAGATTAGATATATGAATTGTAGTCCTTTGGAACAAGCCAATAACATACAAGGAAAAAAAGATACTTTTGAATTCTAACCTACCATCCAAGCACACCGCAAGAAAGAAGAGCTGATCATGAACGAGACAGAGATCCAACACAATCTTTCTTTGTTCCATTTCACTTGGAATTTGTCCTTTTTATGAGAGGAAGAGAACAACATACAAGAAAAAAAATTATCTGACTAGGAATTTTAGTCCCAACCTATAGTCAGGACACACCTCAAGAAAGAAGAGCTGATGTCGATTCATTCACTTATGTGAGCTAAGCAACCATGAATTCCACTAATCCACCCCAACAATGAATAGCAGCACGACATATCATTATGATTCAAACAACCAGGAACTAGCAGGCATAAAGAAACCACACTCAGGTTTTAAAGTCATCGCAATGCAAGAGAATTATAAGATTGCATAATCAATAACTAGCAGGGATAAAGAAACCACGCTTACGTAGTCAAAGCATCACATATTACTGGTCAATTCCTCGATCAGCCAAAAAGCCCCCTCTTGTGAAGACAAAAGTCAGATTGCAATAATATAGAACACTAGTTGCGGTATTGTAAATGATACCCAGATAGCATTGGTTCATCAGTACAATATAGGGTCACAGCTTAACTTAACAGCAAGATCACACTAGCAGATAGCATTGGTTCATCAGTACAATATAGGGTCACAGCTTAACAGCAAGATCACACTAGCAGATAGCATTGGTTCATCAGTACAATATAGGGTCACAGCTTAACTTAACAGCAAGATCACACTAGCAGATAGCATTGGTTCATCAGTACAATATAGGGTCACAGCTTAACTTAACAGCAAGATCACACTAGGTGGATCAATAACAGATACGAGCGCTGGATATAGTTTATATAGATAGATAATAAATAGGCAGATATAGATAGGTAACACAGCATAGTGTTGGTAGACCGAGCAAGTACATCCTCATCTCACATCCTTTGATTAGAGAGCAGCATCAACCTTGGCACGGTCATGCACATACCTCTTCATCATCAGAATCGACATAATCAGCCGCGGTAAATTCCTTGAAGACCATCGTTGTTTTTGAGCGAGCACGCAACCTCTCAACGAATCTGATGAATTTCGCGTTTGCCTTGTTCAAAACAACCTGATCATCATCTTCAAAGTCAAGGCAATATTCCTCTTCAGTGCGGGCATCCCAGTTATCTTCAACCTCGGAATCGTCAGAGGAAGAATCCATGCACCGCACAGAAGATTTTGTCTCGCAGACCACCACCGTAGCACCAGGCGCTGTGCCTTTGGTCTCCGGCATGGCCTTCTCCTCATCCTCACCTTCCTCCTCCACCTCCTCACCCATGGTCTTGTGAGCCTCCACCTTTGGATCACCATACTTGCCCACCTCAGAGCAGCCTGTGCCTGGCGCACCCTTCTGAGTCGCAGCTGCAACTTTGGTGTCGCTGATGGCCTGCTCCTCAATCTCATCCATGGTCACGTCGGCCACAACAGTAGCATTGGCACCCTTGTGCATGCCCTCGGAGAAGACTGCATCCGTCGATGCAATATCGCCCTCGGAATAGCAGTCCTCGCCCTTCCTCTTTACGTCGCCTCCCTTGAGGGGAGGCAGATGCCCGGCCGTCGGCGCCTTCCTTTTGGTGGGGCACATCCTCGGCGAGAACTCCCCCTCGCCGGTGACCGCCTCCATGCTCAGGCTCTCGGCGGAGCACAGCTTCAGTGAAGACTCCTGCTTGCCGGCGATGTCCTCCCTGGTGCAGCGCTTCAGCGAAAACTCCTTGCCAGTGAAAGCCCCAGCCGACGCCGTACTTCCCGCCTCCAGGATCTGGTTAGACTCCTCCTTTCCGGCCATCGCCCTGATCTCTAACCCACGGCGACGAGGGATTTCGATGTCGAGTTGGGTGGGGATTTGTGGATTTCTGGGTCGTTGCGTGAACACGGATTTGGGGATCTGGGGGAAAGGGCGGCGGCATATAAAACGGGGCGGAGGAAGCCAGCCCTAGCGTCCCGCACCAATCCAGTCCGTCTTCGTATCCAGTTCCCTCCTTTTTCCTTGGCCGGTTGGCCCAGTGGGCCTTTTCTTTTTCTAAGAAAAAGCTTTTCAGTTCTCCAAAATGAAAATATGGCCACGGGCAGCTCGATTTTGCTGGGCTGGTCCAGAGCGCAGGTTAATCACTTTTTTACGATTGAGTAGTAGAATGCATGTGCGTTGCTACAGTTCTATTTTTTCTCTTAATAAGTCAATGCAATACATAAAAAATCAATACAATACATAAAAAGTCAATGCAATACATACAAAAAGCACATACATAATAATATTCTACCTCATTTCATGTATATTTTGACAAGCAATATAATTAACATTATTTGAATATAAAATAAGCACTCGGATAAATATTTTTATTAACTAATATCTACTCCTTGATGCTTTTTAGATGTTATCGTACAATGTTAGGAATGTTGTCTTCAGTTTTATTTTTATGGTACTTGAGCAAGTGTATTAAAAAAAAAATCTCAACTTTGTACCATCCTAAGCAACAATATTTGTCATAAAAATGAATATTTCATGTGAAATATGTAAAAATATGCAATGTTGAATATCCACAGTATATATTGGATGAACAAATTATTTACCATTCCACGAGAGCATACTTAAAAAACTAGATAACCACATTCATTCCTATAGATGAATGCCTTATCACTAATGAAAAAAGTAAAACAATTGAGTTTATTTTCAGAGATATTCAACTATATGTAATTTTTGGAATACCAATTGGTAATCTATGTGGCTAGAAAATTATATCGGCATTCCAGCTAGGTTGTGCTAATGCGAGTGCGTCGTTTAGGTAGATTTCAATTCTTTAAAACTTTAATTGCATGTTGTGAGTTCGAGTGGCCTATGAATACGCAAGAAAACCTAAAAATGAGTATTTTGTCTCTTCCACCAACATAACCTGAGAGCCTATGTCTTTTTCCGAAACATTGATAATATTTGTTTCCTCCAGGATCTAGAAAAGAAAAACTAAAAAAATATATTAAAATATAGAATACAAATAAAAAATGATAACATAATTTCCTTTAAACTTGGAATAATCAAAATGGAGAAAATATTGTATACACTATTTCTTGATCTGTAGAGACTTGCTCTATGAGCTAAACGCTGCTCCCAATGCAAAATCTATGCCTGAAGGTTTAGAGGGATGCCACTATCTAGTCCAGTCTACAATATTCCCAGATAGGTGAGCGACACAAGATCAAAAATGAAAATGTAAAAAATAAACCGACAGCCACTCTCTTTTCCATCACTCATCTTCTTCTTCCATTGGCTACTGACCTGCTGTTGTCCACCTGACCACCTCCCTATCCCCTACATCCTCGATCACCCGTTGTCGCTCTACCTCTTGCTCGCCGCCGGCTAAAGGCGCCTTTGCCAGACTCAACCCCCTTGCGCCCCCACTGGTTGCCGCTCTAGTGGCGCCACCGCCAGCCCCCGGTCCCCTTTCGCCACCACCGGTCACCGGGCGTCGCACCCTGTTCCAATGCGCCAGACCGGTTCCCCCGCCCCTGCACCTCCTGGACTCCGACAAATCTCCCTGGCACCTCCTCAATGCAGGAGGACCTCCCCAGCACCTCCATGAAGCCGGCTGACCACACCGCCCCTTCCCATGCCCCACATAGCGTTGCCCCGCTGTCTGCTCTCCCCACGCCTCCTCCAGCTTCTGACCCCGCTACTCACTCGCCCCGCACTGCTGCAGATCCCTGCATCGCGTCATGCTTTAGCAGGAGCTTCTGATCCTGGTCCAAACGGATTTTGAGGAGCGGCGACGATGAGCGATGGATGTGGCGGCGCAGTTCTCCTCCTAGGCCCTAACGGGCAACAGTGTTGCGTGGATCAATAGATCATACCTTGTTGCCAACAAGGATTCCTCCCGGTGTTGGATTGACTCCGCTGGTGAAGGTTGATAAATGTGGAGAATAACAGGTAATCTCCCTTTATATTGGTATATGCTCGTACATGATTTGGTATTTGGCAGGTGTTGGGCCACAAGATATTTCATGTTTATTTTGATACATGATTATGCTTTATTTATAAACAGATCCGAGTACTTCCATAATAGTATGTATTTTGGTACACGATTTTCAAGTCATCGATATAGTCAAAGGGTTGCCATATGATGTGTTTATCTCAATTCTCAACAACAACAAAAAACTAATTATTCCCTAATTAACTCACTCATAAAAACCTGACAAACTAATCTTTTGCAGTATTAACATTTTGATTATAAAGCTACCACGATTTCCTTCGATCGGCCATAAATAGTTAGCTAGCTGGATCAGCTCCACCTAAAAAGCTAGCCCTGTTTGTACATCCTTAGGCTTGTCCTTCAGTAACTGTTATCTTTGACCAAATTTCTTGTAAAGAGTGTTTTCTATCATTTTGACCTGTTTTGCATAATCTTTCTTACTATGAAGAGAAGCTGAATCTCAAGTTAACACGTTTTTAATTTATGCCTTTCAGCAAGTACTGACAAAATGGAAATTAGCTTCTGTAATGAAACTATTGAAGCGTCTATTACTACTCAGTTATAAATTATGTTACAGAGTTACAAATCTACACTTTGTAGGATCCACTGTAATTAGCATTCCTAGTTAAAAGAGAAGTGCGATTGTGGAACCAAATATTGTGGCTTGCTACTTGATGGAAGCAAATTTTGTGGCTCGCTACTTGCTAACTGATATCCTGCTCTCTTGTTTATAATCGAATGTTGCTATCATTGTACGGAAGGCTAGGGAGCTTTTGAGTTCAAAAGTTGATCCCCTGCAGCTATTAGCTCAGCTTGCAACTTTTACCATGGATATATTACCTGGGAAGCACACTCAAAATCTTCAGTAGTTCAAAAGGTTAGTGGCAAAAATACATGTATGTTCCCTTCCCTTTGTAGGCAAACTATATAAAGAATACATGCAAATCTTTTATTCTGCTGCTTAGCATAATACCACAATGTGTGTATATACACTTGTTGTAGAGATCAAGCACATAATGCTCCCCCTTCTCGGAGGGAGTTCAAGCATATATATGTTGTTTTCGAGCTAATGGAGTCGGATCTCCATCAGGTCATCAGAGCCAATGATGATCTCACAAAGGAGCATTACCAGTTTTTCCTTTACCAACTTCTCCGTGCGCTCAAGTACATCCATGTGGGTAAGTAAGTGAATTATTTGATAATCTCCTTGAACATGCTAACCCATTCATTTAGCATAATCCTTAAGTTGATCTATCAAATTGTCATTGGACTTCTGTTTGTTCTTCTGAAAGTATTTTGATGTTCTTGGCACAAGGAATTTATTTCATCGCGATCTAAAGCCCAAGAATATACTGGCCAACTCGGACTGCAAACTGAAAAATTGTGACTTTGGGCTTGCGCATGTATCATTTAATGATGCTCCTTCAGCTATATTTTGGACGGTAAGGTGCTTCTCATTGTATGCAATTACTCACATTCTCCTATATTTTCTTATTTTGGCATTGTTTTTTTTCACATACATAGTAACATATATTTTCAATGTCAGGCGCCATATTTTTTTCCATCTTTTTTGGTGAACAAGTCAACAATAGGAAAATAGTAATGTGACCTTTCAGAAGAAACATTGCAAAAGTAGACAATCATAGGAAAATAGTCATGTTTAACACACATATGACTGCTTGAATTAAAACTAAACCGATGAACAGAGAGTAGGCACACTATTTTATTTTTGATGTATTATTATTCTTTTGACTTTCATTCTAATCCAGCTCGTTCCATTGTTCTGTTGTTTCCTTGGTATGTGTGCTGCTAGAACCACCTTCAAATTTTCTTTTCTTTGATGGTGCTTCTACAGTGGGATTGATGTCGCCGTCATACATGTCTCTTCTTAGCAATACCAATCTTTTCATGTGTTCCCGTGTTTCCATGTCAACACGTAGGTGCACTCTGACACCTAAGACATAAGCAAAGTAACATGAACGATATTTTTTTTATAAAACATGAAAAATATATAGCAGAAAAATAATTCATAAAAATATTGACGAGTCTTTACCGTCAAGTCCATGAAACTGAGAGGATGTTTGGCATGTTTCAATGCTTAGTGTAGTTGCAGTTGTGCTTTCAAGTGACCCTGAAAATAATCTTGAAATTTTAGAAGTTTCGGCTATTAATCCTGAAATACACAAAGTAAGAAAAAAATCTTACTTGATGCTTGATCAACTTTAAGGTTGTGCGCCACAAGAATGGCATTACTTTGTTCGGCGAACAATAGAGTATGGCCGTAGGAATAAGCTTTTTCCCCATAAATACGAACAAATTGGATATTGTACACGCTATCAACTACTGCCAGCTCTCTTACGCTGCTGGGCGCAGAAAAATCAGATTCAGCAGGTCCGACGTACATGAGGATGCCCAACACACCTTAAAAAATATATCAATTAATAAGTTGTTACGAAATCTATAGATCTATAGAATATGTTAACAAAAAACTAATTACCGGTCAGCGTGCCATCTGGGAAAAAAATGTATCAGCCATAATAGAACTCCTACAAATCATAAACAAAATACTTCATTAGAATATCATATTCAATACCTAACACATCAGCCATATCGCTCATATATAGATTTAGAACCTTGTGAATATTTTTTATGACTTTGCATACCTGATTGAGACATTGGCGATGTTCTGCTGTGATGAGTTTGCTGTGATGAGTTTGGGGAGAAGACTCTGAGCAAGGCACAGGGTGGCTTAGCTTTATAGGAGGCAGGGGGATTGGCAGATTGGCATCTTTATTAATTGAGATTTGATTGCAAATCCAATTATTAATTAATTAAGGGAGATTTGATTGATATACAATTAAAGAAATAGCACACATGGAAACTTAGGATACTCTTGTAAAAGGAAAAAATCATCACGTATTAAAAGCAAACATTAAGGGAGATTTGATTGATATATTATAATTAAAGAAATAGGACACATGGAAACTTAAGGTCCTCTTGTAAAAGGAAAAAATCATCACGTATTAAAAGCAAACATGAGTCAGCTGATTTGATGAAGGTTATATGCGTAATAAAATGATTGCCAATTATCCCGCGGCCCACTCCGCAACTATCATCATCATGGTCTAATTACAAACTGAAGCATAAAATAGTTATTTATTTTTGAGCCATGTGCTGGTGCTATCTCACCATATGTTAGAGCCATAGAAAGTTGAAGTGAAGCGTATACCTGTCGCAATACATAATAGTAGTACTTTGAGCTAGCACGGATATATTGAACTGCAGAAAAGTAGACGAATCTGGCAGGAGTTGCTGCTTTCTTGACTATATTTTTGCCAAACATTTTAAGACAGATCATGCATGTAACCGGTACATCAGGAAATACAAGCTGAATCATTATCAATATCAATTGTAAGTTCAAAAAAACCAAACCTTACATTTCCTTGACCAATCTCTTCTTTGCAGGGAGATGACTGGCCTTGTTTCACAGGACAAATATCCGTGTTGTACGACCAGCGTCAAACATGTTAGTTCCACTTCTGGTTAAACCTTTCCATTTTGTCCTGTCAAACATATTGGTTTCACTTCTGCTTCAGCTTTCATAAATTGACCTCTGTCATACATTAGAGTGAATTTTGTTCTGAACTTATACAGCCAACAGAATCTAAAGAACTGAATTAATAATTGCCTCAAATGGTACTACAGATGAATTACTTATTTACAGACAATTTTTATATTAGAAATGCGTATAAAATTTAGGGATTTCTATTTTCGTGCCCCTGGGTCGTTAGTTGTACTCAGTTTTCCCCAGCCGCTTAACTTTTCCTCAGTTTTCCCCTCGCTCTAGTTTGAAACCCCTCGCAGACGCTCGGACGGGTGGGTTGCCGTCTGGTCAGAGGCCTTAGACCGTTACCGGTGACGGCTAGGGAGCTGTGGTGGTTGTGAATGGACCGTTGCTTTTGAATGGTGTTGACTGTTGACCCAATGAGACACGTCGGACTAGCGGTCACTCACCCAAAGCTTTCCCCTCCACCCGAGACTGGAAGAGCTCATCGCCCCTCCGCCGCCACGCCATTCTGCCCTCCTACCTTATGGCATCGTCTGCCCCCAAGCCGCCCCCGCCCCCGCCCCCACCACCACCCCCAGGAGGCGGAGAGGGCTCCGCCTCCACTAGATCTACCCATATCGCGGTAGAGTTTGTACATCCGTCTGGTGTGGCGATTATGCCCCTCAACGGCGGAGAAGATTGGGAATCGGATGGATCTAACGCATGGATTCTATCTGGGTAAGCATCGTCTGCCTATGTGAATTAATAGTAGGCAGTTTTTTAGCGCGGATCATTCTTGCTCAACTAACTGCGTTGCTTTTTGAATAGGATTGATCCAGCGCTGGCTTTTCGGCTGGTGGTTAGGCTGGATATTAGCTTTTTGCGTGATTCTGAACGCAATGTGAGCGGATTTTATATCTCAGTGGTGGTTGCAACTACCATCTCGTTGAGGGATTTAAAAGATAACATCTGCGCTCAGTACCCCTAGGGCGCTGGCGATTCAGTTGATTTCCAATATTTCAACAGCATGGAGGGAAGATATGTTCCACTAATTTTCGACGACGATCTGGGAATTCTTTTTGCTTTAAATGATTCTTGTCGTGTCGGTAAAATTCGTATCCATGTGGACAGGGTCCAAGCATCATCTGGTGTTGGGGCATCATCAGGTGGTCGGGCATCATGTCTCTCTAGTGTTGCTGCCTCTGCTAATTGTGTGCGCCGCCCCGCTCCTTGTAGGTCCACAGCAGCACCATCTGTCCCCAGTGCTAGTGGTAGTGGTAGCCAGATCGTTCCTGCGATCGATGTGGAGGACGATGCAGAGATTGAGGATCCGTCTCCTCAAGATGATGAGGATGAGTTGATGTTTCCTGAATTGGTAGATCGATGCAGTGAGCAGGCAATGGAGGATCAATACATGGAAGATATTGCACAAGGTGCCAGATTTGATAACACTGATGATGAAGAGAAGGATGAGAACAATGACAGCCTCGTTTTAGCCGATTACGAAGGTGATGACTTGCCAACAATTGATTGGAACAGGGAGGATCCTCAGCTTGTAGAAGGCACCGTATTTCAAACGATGATGGACTGCCATAATGCAATTACTACATATTGCATTCTCACCAAGAATGATTATAAGGTAATTAAAAGTGAGCCAGGTAGATTCACAGTTAAGTGCCCATATAAGAGGTGTAAGTGGAGGCTGCATGCATCCACAATGCTCAGAAGCACCGTGGTTCAGGTACTACGCCAACCAGTTGTGTATTTTAGATCACGGTGTAAAATTTGTTAACCGTTACTGACATTCCTTATAATTATGTTTCAGATAAAGAAGAACTCGATCGACCATACTTCTCCACCACGAGCGGCAGCACCAGAGGAGAAATCAAAGCTAGCAAAGACTAGGTGGTTGGCAGATGCAATCATAGATTGGCTGAGAGAAACTCCATCACTTGGTCCAACAACACTCATAAAATTGATATATGATAAGTTTAATATAAAAATACCTTACATGAGGATGTTCTATGCAAAGGAAATGGTTCTTGACAGGATCAATGGTCCATGGAATGAAAGCTTTCAGTTGCTTTACACTTTGAAAGCTGAAGTGGAGATGGCTAGTCCAGGCAGTGTTGTAGCGATAGACAAGCATACAGTTCCCTACAAATTGAAAAGTGGGAGGATAATGCAGAAGGAATGTTTTAGAAGGGCTTTTGTTTGTTTCAAAGCTTGCTGGAAAGGCTTTCTAGACGGTTGTGGGCCTTATTTGGTCGTGGATGCAACAGCTCTTCATGGCAGGTTTAAAGGACAGCTAGTTGCTGCTACTGCAGTTGATGGACACAATTGGATGTCCCCTGTTGCTTATGGAGTTTTAGAGGTTGAGTCAGAGGAAAGTTGGACTTGGTTTCTGCAGAATTTGCGCGACCTTATAGGTTATCCACCAGGACTTGCTATCCACACAAACGCTTGCAAAGGTTTGGAGAGTGCAGTAGAAGCAGTATTCCCTGGAGTGGAGCATAGGGAATATATGCGACACTTGGTACAGAATTTTACAAGGAAATTCAAGGGTAAAGTTTATACTAACAACCTATGACCAGCTGCATACACATGCAGCATTAGGAAGCATCTGTTTCATTTGGAAGTGTTGTATAAACAAAAACCTGGGGTGAAGGAGTACTTAGATGAACATCATGGTAGGGTGTGGTCAAGAAGCCAATTCAATGAAATTTGTAAGGTAGACTATGTAACAAGTAATCTTACGAAGAGTTTCAATGCAAAGGTCAAGTCATTGAAAGGGCTTATGTTGTGGCAAATATTTGATAAGATTAGGCAGATGATCATGATAAAGATTGATTTGCGTCAAAGAATTGCAGCCACAAAATATGTTGGCCATCTCATGCTCCCATCTTTGATTAAGTCTTTGCATGCCAGGGCAAAACAATTAAAGATGAAATGCATCAGAAAAGGAATGGAGGCTAAGGTAACCTACACTGATAGTAAAAACAGGCAGTGGAGGTATCCAGTGAGTTTGGTTGATAGGACATGCCATTGTAGGCGATGGCAGATCCATGTGATACCCTGCATACATGCATTGTTTTTTATGAGTGTTATAGCGGGTGCAGAAGGTGAAGTTGATCAGTATATGTCAGAGTATTTCTCTGTTGCCAAATTTAGGGCTGGATATGCTATGAATGTTCCTACCTTGTTGGAAAAAGACCAATGGATAAAAGTCGATCCAGGCTTCAAACTGTACTCTCCAGTTTTGACTAGACCGGCAGGTAGGCTGAGGAAGAATAGGATCAGAGCTAGTGCAGAGGGTGGTGCACCAATTCGACGATGTAAGTACAAATGTTGTGGAACCCCTAGACACATTGCTAGGCTTTGTAAAAATCCAGTTGACCCAGCTTTTGGAATAGAAGATCAGGCAGGAGCAGCAAATGCAGAGGAGAATGAAGCAGCAATTCAACATGAGGAGATTGAAGCAATGGATCGAGAGCTACTTGAACCAATGGATCAAGAGCTACTTGAACCGATGGATCGAGAGCTGCTTGAACCGATGGATCGAGAGCTGCTTGAACCGATGGATTGAGAGCTGCTTGAACAGATGAATTGAGAGCTGCTTGAACCGATAGATCGAGAGCAGAGGGAACAGATGGATCGAGAGGCCCTTGAAGCAATGGATAGATAGCTGAGTGAAGCAATGGATCGAGAGTTGGGTGAACCGATGGATCAAGAGCAGATTGTAGAAGCAAGGGAAGAAAATGCATTAGAAGAAAGAGCACAAGCTTCATATGATATGGTTGTCTCGGTCTTGGCACAACTCGAAGAGAAGAAGAAGAAGAACAAGAAAGATGGAAAAAGGAAGGTAGACACTGGTAATATCCCTGGTAGGGTTACCCGGAGTAAGGTGGTGGACCCAGCGAGTCACACCAGGAGCAAGAGAAAGATTTTATTTTGAACAATTAATCTGAATGTATGTGTTATTGCAAGTTTTCTATGGTCATGCACCTCGAATAAGTTCATCGCTTAAGCCACATTTATCATTTTCTAAGTGACTAAACTCAAAAAATATAGTTTTGGGTTTAGTTTAATTCAAAATAATTCAAAACATGGTGGAACCTTCCCATGGAGTCTTGTTATGTTACCTACAACTTAGAGAAATAATAATGGAAAAGGAAATTTATCATTTTCTAAGTGACTAAACTCAAAAAATATAGTTTTGGGTTTAGTTTAATTCAAAATAATTCAAAATAATTCAAAACATGGTGGAACCTTCCCATGGAGTCTTGTTATGTTACCTACAACTTAGAGAAATAATAATGGAAAAGGAAATTTATCATTTTCTAAGTGACTAAACTCAAAAAATATAGTTTTGGGTTTAGTTTAATTCAAAATAATTCAAAATAATTCAAAACATGGTGGAACCTTCCCATGGAGTCTTGTTATGTTACCTACAACCTAGAGAAATAATAATGGAAAAGGAAATTTATCATATTCTAAGTGACTAAACTCAAAAAATATAGTTTTGGGTTTAGTTTAATTCAAAATAATTCAAAACATGGTGGAACCTTCCCATGGAGTCTTGTTATGTTACCTACAACCTAGAGAAATAATAATGGAAAAGGAAATATAGAGATATAAAGTTTTTCCCAAAACCACTTCCTAGTCCATGAGCTACTAGCTATGAAGATGCATGGCTTTCTACTCAACACACCTCCCAAATACTCACTATGCTTACAAACTTTGTCCAAATGAGTCCAAATTCATCACACTTGTGTATCTTTGAATTGCAAACAATATCACGTCAGCCAAAATGTACTATATTGTTCAAATAACACAATCTAACAATTTTTATGCCAAAAGCTTCAATTTCCCTTACTCCCTTTATTATTTGGGTGCCCCTATTTTACTTAGTTTTACTCAGTTTTCCCCCTCTGGGCCCACTTGTTTTACTCAGTCCTACTCAGTTTTGCCCTTCCAATAAACATTTCCTCACTTTTCCCCATCTTAGTTCTACTCAGTTTTCCTCACTTGTACTCACTGGCTGATCTCTGATTGGTCGAGATATATGTCACATGGATCTTGGTTGGTTGATAGCTCAACGTACGCTTGCACCATTGGATCATTTATGATCGGACGGCCTGTATATCTCTCTCTACCTCGATGGACACATACGGAGAGAAGAGCAAAGCACATACCTACCAACCCTGGTAGTCGCATATTCCAGTCGCATCTTCCTCTCTTACTCTGGTGGTCGCGGCGGCGCAGAACTGCAGCGTGCGTGCGGCGGCGCAGATCTAACCGTGCGTGTGGCGGCACGGATCTAACCGTGCGTGCGGCAGCGCGGATCTAACCGTGCGTGCGGCGGCGCGGATCTAACCATGCGGCGGCGTGGATCTAAGAGTGCCGGTGAGGATCTAACCCTCAGAAATAGTTGAAATATCTCTCTCTGTCTCACTTTCATTTCTCTTCTCAGATCTGTTGATAATGAAGAACACCAAGACGGCAGCCGTGCCGACAGTGGTCAATGATGCCAAGATCATTAAAGCCTATCAATGGATTTTGTGTCGCAAGAACACGGGATACCACGCGACGGACCCAAAGATTCGAACGCAGGGGGCTGAACGTGGGAGATCTTGGATCACACAACACACTGCAGAGAGGGACGCTGAGCTTTACCCAGGTTCAAGGACCTCGTGGTGAGGTAAAACCCCTACTTCCTGCCTTCTTGTATTACGATGCGATACCTCACGAGGAGTACAAGGTCTTGGTTACAGAGCTCTAACTGGCCGGAGGTAGAAGAACCTACTTAGCCTAGTTAGGAGCCCGGAGATGAAGATTCGATCCCCTCTAAGGGGTGGCCTCCCCTCCTTTTATAGCGCCAAGGTCCTCCTTCCCCTTATCTTCTTGGGGAAGGGGTTGCCACACACGGCCAAGGAGGGAGGACAGCTGTAGACTTTATTCTTCTGTGAACGTAGTCTTCATAGAGTAGTGGCGCCGGTCCACCAGAGTGGGTGGAGGAAGCTGACGTCTTCCCCTGGCGCCCTGCACCGTCCACGCTATTTTTAGGGGGGTGGCCAACAACCACTGTGCCGCTTTATGTAGGCACGGCGAAAGTTGGTCTCCTCCCTGTCGGGGGTAGCGTGGGTGGTACGCGGTCTTCTGTCCTTCATCTTCTTGCTCTGCATGCAAACATGCTGAGCTGAGCTGACGTGGACGTGGTCCCTCCCCTCACCAGCGGGAGCTCATGAGGAGGTCTTCTGGTCGTTAGCAGTTTTGGTCGTCGTTCTCCTCATGAGGCGCCTCCTCATGAGGATCTTCTCCAACAGCTTCAGTCATCGTTTCACCCCTGGGCCGAAGATGGGCCACTGAAGAGGCCCAGGAGCAGGTGGACCGGGATACCCCGGTATCCAGAACACCGACAAAGCCATCGCCTACAACATTGCTGCGACGGCGCAGATCCAGCCTTCAATGTCGGAGCCTGCCGATGTCTCACTTTTGTTGCCCTCCTCGGATCTGTTGCTGATGGACACCAAGATGGTGGCCATGTTGACAGTGCTCAGCGATGCCAAGATGATTGAAGCCATCGCCTACAATGTCGCTGAAATGGCGCAGATCCAGCCTTCAATGTCGGAGCCTGCCGATGTCTCACTTCTGTTGCCCTCCTCAGATCTATTGCTGATGGACACTAGGACGGCGGCCATGTCGACAGTGCTCACCGATGCCAAGATGATTGAAGCCATCGCCTATAACATCGCTGCGACGGTGCAGATCCAGCCTTCAATGTTGGAGCCTGCCGATGACTCACTTCCGTTGCCCTCCTCAGATCTGTTGCTGATGGACACCAAGACGGCGGCCGTGTTGATAGTGCTCACCGATGCCAAGACGATTGAAGCCATCACCTACAACATCACTGTGATGGCACAGATCCAGCCTTCAATGTTGGAGCCTGCCGATGTCTTACTTCTGTTGCCCTCCTCAGATCTGTTGTTGATGGACACCAAGATGGCGGCCATGTCGACAATGCTCACTGATGCCAAGACAATTGAAGCCATCGCCTACAACATCGCTATGACGGCGCAGATCCAGCCCTCCTCCATGTCCGAGTTTGCGGATGGCGCAGATCCAGCCACCAAGACGGCGGCGGTGCCAAGAGTGGTTGCGAAGCCGCAAATCCAGCCCTCCTCTATGTCCGAGTTTGCGGATGGCGCAGATGACCACCCCTCAGCCACCCGTCGTCCCGGCCCTTCTAGCCCATCGGTGCACGGCCGTGTTCGATGCCGCAAATTGGGATAAATTATGATAAATTTGTATTTTTCAATTTCAAATTGGGATAAAATTGTTCGAACTACTACCTCCATCTCAAAAAAGCTTCTCCACTTTCTTGATGTGTCCCTGTACATCCACATGTATGATCTGAATTCTATCCCAACTTGATTGGGAAGATTGATATGTATTTGATCCGAGAGGCTGGTACATGCTTTCACTTTTGGGATCCCTTCACTTTTATAAGATGTTCATGCATGCTAAAATTATCGCGCGCATTACTTAGCACAACTAGGAAATTGTATGCCAAAATACAGTGGTTAGAGCCACACCAAAATACAGTGGTTAGAGCCATCTACTGAATAACAATTCTATACTATCTAAATCATCTACCACAACCACATAACTGCTAGGATAGGGATGACACATAATAAAACTGCCCAGATGAATCTACTTTTCTCCTCTCCCATCACTTGAAGTTCATGTTCAAGATTTTCTACCACTTGATCAGATACGGCAAGATCTGTCTCAAGTATCAACTTCTTCTTGCGAATAAGCTCTGAATTCTTCTTTTCTTCCTCCACAGTATGCTTCAGCTCGAATATCATCAGGTTTTTATGGGCCAATTCATCACCTAAATTGGCCACCTTCTCCTCCAAATCCATCCTCTGGCTACACCACTGGGTTGATTCATCTTGGTATGCAATGTACCATGGATCATCGGCTTGCTTGGCAAACTGTAACAATAATGGAAAAAAGAACAACTGAAATCACTCCAACAGGCCATGGCGGCACTTCAAATTCAATTGTAGTACAGAGAGCAGAAGCTAGATACCTGCACTTCCAACGAGGTAGGAGAAGTAGAACGTGGCCACAACATGACCAAATCCCCACCCTTGCCAGTGTACCCGCTACGACCAGACTTTGAGGACTATTTCACACCTGCAAACTCTAATAAATTATGGGAACCGAATCAATTAGGGGGCGGGGGAGGCAGAAGAAGAGGTCTTACCAAGCTATACTACCAATTGGTGTGCGGAACAAATCCCGATCGTCGTGGGCAGCGGATCTGCTTGTGGCGAACTTTCCTGCGGTGGGTACAATGTGTGCGGACGAAACAAGTGCTGGAGCCGTGGTTGACATGCAGCGCCGCAGTCCGTCCGACGCCGCCGGGGGATAGTGTCGGCAATGCGATGAGGCGCCGGCGATGGCTGCTCCATCCGAGGGTGGGGAATGAGCTGCCAGCGGTTCTCTGATGACTAATGAGATACACAACACTAGGTTCCAGCCATGTTTAGCATAAGATTCACTTTAGATTAAGCCGTGAAAATAGTCACCTGCTGGGTCTAGCTTAGGAAAAATTAATTAGCGAACTTGTTGCTTCTCTCTAACTAAAAGCAGGGATATATGCCTTTTCACTAAGGGCGACCCCAGCGGTCATTGGCTGAGGCGGCCCCACAGAGCGGCTCTATATGATTTTCTCTAAATAAATAGACGACCCCAGCAGTCATTGGCTGCGAAGGCCCCATAGAGCGGCAATATATGATTTTCTCTAAATAAATAGACGACCCCACTGGTCATTGGTTGCGGCAGCCCCACAGAGCGGCCCCATTGGTCATTGGCTGCGGAGGCCCCATAGAGCGGCAATATATGTCTTTTCCTGAAAAATACACGACCCCACTGGTCATTGGCTGCGGCAGCCCTATGCTACTCGTGTGATGGCGCCAGAAAAGACTGTGGCGTTTAGTTGACGTGGGAGCAGTATGTCCTTGTGCGTGGTGATGACCAGCCCGTTGGGAACCCCAAGAGGAAGGTATGATGAGTGTAGCAGCAAGTTTTCCCTCAGTTAAGAAACCAAGGTATATCGAACAGGAGAAGGGAGACGTTGACGACTGAAGGTGTTTGTGGAACCTGCACACACACAGACAAATACTTTGTCCCCAACTTGCGATGAGGTTGTCAATCTCATCGGTTTGCTTGAAACAAAGGTTATGAGTGTATCGAGTGGAAAACAGTAGTAAAATGCTAGTAAAGTAAACAGTGCGGGAAAAGTAAACAGGTGATAGCAATATGATTAAAATAGGACCGGGGTCCACAGTTCACTAGTGGTGTCTCTCCATAGATAAAATAACATGCTGGGTAAACAAATTACAGTTGGGCAATTGATAGAATAAAGATAACGTGATATGTCAAGAAGATCACTATGAGATTCACTCTGGGCATTACAACAAAATACATAGACCGCCATCCAACTGCATCTATGACTAATAATCCACCCTCGGGGATATCAGCCGAACACCCCAAAAGTATTAAGTTGCGAACAACAGATAATTGCATTAAGCAAAGTGTGTAATGTAAACAAAGCATATGCCCTTGAGCATATGAATGTTGTTTTCTCCCTAGTAGCAACAGCACATCTACCACCTTAGAGGTTTCTGTCACTCCCCCAGGTGAAATAGAGGCATGAACCCACTATCGAGCATAAATACCCCCTCTTGGAGTCACTAGCAACTACTCGGCCAAGATAGCTACTAACAACGGAGAGCATGCAAGATCATAAACAACATAGAGATAACAAAAGATATAATTCAGTACAGCAACTTAATCATAAACACCAATATTCATCGGATCCCAACAAACCAACATCATAGTATTACATAACGGTGATCTCAATCATGTAGGGCAGCTCATGAGATCTAAACATGAAGCACATGGTGGAGAAGACAACCATCTAGCTACTGCTATGGACCCATAGTCCAAGGTAGACTACTCACTCATCACTCCGGAGGCAAGCATGGCGATGAAGAAGACCTCCGGTGGCGATTCCCCTCTCCGGCAGGGTGCCGGGAAGAGCTTCTGGACCCTCCCGATCTTCGGGTCGACGGCGGCGGCGGATCGCGATGTATTCTGGAAAACTGATCGGGGCCTTAGGTTTTTCTCGTCAGGGGGTACTTATAGGCGAAAGGGGACTGTCAGAGGGGGTCCCACGCCCCCTCACACGGGGCCGGCGCGGCCAGGGGCCTGGCCGCGCCACCCCTGTGTGTGGGGCCCACGTGGCCCCTCTCCTTCTCTCCTTCGGATGTTTGGGAGCTCCCCGGTGAAATATGACTTCAGGAACTTGTTTCGTCCAATTCCGAGAATATTTCCTATGTATCACTTCTGAAACACAAAAACAGCAGAAAACAGGAAACTGGCACTGTGGCACTTCGTTAATAGGTTAGTTCCGGAAAATGTATAAAAATGCCACTAAGTGTAACGAAACAATAGGCAAATGGTGTAAAACAAAGCATGGAGCATCAAAAATTATAGATACGTTTGAGACGTATCAAGCATCCCCAAGCTTAACTCCTGCTCGTCCTCGAGTAGGTAAGTGATAACAAAAGAATAATTTTTGAGGTGACATGCACCTACACAATCTTGATCATATATGTAAGCATTGATGAGCTGGGATCAATAGAACTTAAAACATGGGCATGAAAGATATAATCATGACAATAAGAACTTAGCAACCATGTTGTAAACATGCAAATGAACACAAACAAAAGATCATGATAATGAAACAATGAAAGTCAAACGTGTGTTCAAATCATAAGGAAAAACATACAAGTGGTTTTCAGCTTGTCCTTCAAAGAGAGCAAAACATAAATGCATAGGACACCTCAAAGTTTAAGAGGGCGACTAGATACAAATAATTTAAGAACAAGTGAAACCAATCAATATGAGTCAATCAATGAACCTTGGGACAATGCATATCACACTAAGAATGACAACTATGCTCTCTTAATGGTGCATAAAGAAAGAAGGTGGTGACTCAACATAAAAGTAAAAGAAAGGCCCTTCGCAGAGGGAAGCAGTGATTGCAAGTTTTATAACCTTCAAAAATTATGGTACTTACCGGCTTTGAGCTCTCATTGCCCCCATCATAAGCATCTTGAATGGTTAAAGTTAATGCGAGAACAGTTATGATGCATATGCTTGACAAATCATAAGTAGAAAACCTCGTGTCCCGTGAATACAAGTACCCAAACCATGCTAGTTTACTTAGAGTCCCAAGCAAGGCTCTTGTCATTGTAAGTATATGCATATCGTTGAGAACCGCCAATGGGGTACCTCCGTGCCCGATGACATGGAACAAGCCCACACCAAAATGACAGGACAAGCAGACAATGAACACCTCGGCATCTCTTTTATTTGCTATATTGTTTAGCTTTTTATTGTGAGATGCGTCGTCGAATGTTCACCATAGGTATGCTGCAAATTTCCACCATGAATTATGCATGGCTTAGATTGGCGGCCCGGCGTTTCCCTAACACATATAAAAACTCCATGATCCCTACAAGATTCCCAATTCATTTCACACAGCGGGCATCCATAAACAAAAGATCACGATATCAACTCAAATAGGAAGTGCAATGTTGAAAGCTTGCCCCATGACGGCATGGTTGGGCTAGAATCCAACTTACAACTTGCAAGCATAACAACTCAACATAAGAGACCACAATGTCAAATTTTTAGAACAGGAAAAAGTAAAGTGTGCCTTCCGGTTCGTGAGAGCTTTACTGACCGAATTTCGCATAACACTGGTAAGAGTTTAATTTGAAGAGAATATAAAAGCGAGTCAAATTTACTTGGAATAGCAAATTGCTAGTAGGTATGTATGGTGGACACAATGGCAAACTTGGCTTTTAGGAGTTGGATGCACGAGTAGAGCTCATACTCAGTACAAGGCGAGGGCTAGCAAAAGACTGGGAGCGACCAACTAAGAGAGCAGTAACGGCCATAATCATGCAAAGCGACAAAGCGACATTAAAAGAAGCATACGATGGCATCAAAAGTCAAAAAATAAATGATCATGAAGGCTAATGGCGACTTTGGAAGAGTCTAACATGTGTGAGCATGCGCCAAGTCAACCCAAATAAAGCATCAAGGAGAAAACCAAAATAATGCTTCCATACAATAAAAACAATGCATGATTTTTTCAAAGGCTCATTAAGCAATCTCAGTTATTTGAGACAAGTCATGCTACAGCAAAACCACTAAGCATACTATCAAAAAGACATCAAGCATGACATGAAAAAGCCTAAGCCGCAGTCTACACAAGCTCCTTCTTGTACCACTATTTTGCACAAAGCTTTTTCTCTTTTCCAACACCATTTGAAATTTTTATAAACACCTCTTTTGATGAAAACCAATAAAGATCAGAGGCAAAAATGCACCTTGATGAAAAGATATGTCAAGATCTGAACGCAAATCAAGGCGAAAACGAAAACCGAAAGCAGTAGCAGAAAAAGTAGAACGCTCGATTTTTAATAAGAGTGAAAACTAGAGCATTCTTGCAAATGAAAACGAGTACATCTCCTCCAAAGGAAATTTGTTGGGGTCCAACCATTTATTGCAGCAAACAAACAAACTAAACACACTAAGAAAACTAAAACAACTGACGCTCCAAGAAAAACACATAGTGCATGAAGCAATAAAAATATAGTGTTTTGAAAGGTGACCTGATTTTTGCCGATGAAGAAGGGGTGCCTCGGGGGCATCCCCAAGCTTTGACGCTTGTACTTCTTGGATATTTCTTGGGGTGATGCATGGGCATCCCCAAGCTTGAGCTTTTGTCCGTTCTTCAACTCATCTCATCATTCTCCAATCCCTACACTTGAAAACTTCCTTCATACAAAACTAAACACAATTCTATTAGCAACATTAGTGCAAGCATAAAATATATTCAACCTCTTTTAGCTTCAGGTTTCAACCCAAAACTACCACATATAAAGTATATACTACTGTAGCAACTTCCACAAGAGTTCCATGATCAAAAAGAACTCAAAAGAAAGCGATAAAGTGGCAAAAACAAATATTGGCAGAAATCTGTCAAAACTGGACAGCTGATAATGGACGAATTTTTGAGGGATTTTCTGTTGCTCAAATCAAAAAGTGTTCAACTAAGAAAAGTTTGGATATAACCTGGGGCATATGCACAAGAAATTTCAGGTCCAAAAGATATACAGAGAATTTTCACGAATTTTTACGGTGCAGCACCGAAAACAGTTTCAGGACAGCAATAACCCCAAATCTTTACCTCACTCAAATTAGAGGCTTCTCTTGGCACAAAAACGAAATAAACAAGATAAGGAGCGGTCATTACAGTAGTAATGACTTCCAAGACTCAAATAAAAGAAAAAGTACTGAAAAGTAAACAATGGGTTATCTCCCAAGAGTGCTTTTCTTTAACGCCTTTGAGCTAGGCGCAGAAAATTGCGAATCAAGTAATATCAATAGATGAAACACTAGGATCAGCGCGTGCCTTACGTCTTGCTTTCTTACCTTTGCTCTTGATTTTAGGAAAGACATGGTTATTGCAAGGTGGAGTGGTGAATGTTATATTGCCTTTTCCCACGTCGATGACGGCGCCTAAGAGCTTCAAGAGCGATCTCCCAAGTGTGATTTGTCCTTTCCCTACACATTCAATAACAAGATAATCAGTAGATATCATTCTTCCTAGGACTTTTGTAAAGACTCCTTCAGCAATTCCAAGGGGAAATATAGTGACATTGTTAGTAAGAGAAATTTCTTCTCCCCCCTCAGAAAGCTTCCAAAGACTCAAAGATTCATAGACACTCTTTGGCATAAGACAAAATTCAGACATAATATCACAACGAGCATGAAAAGTTTCACCATTAATGGTGATTTTTATTGTAGGATTCCAACTCGAAGGTTCAGAATTTATTGGCACATAATCAAAATGCTGGCGCAAAGTACTGTAGCAAGAATTCAAACTAGCAGTGCGAGCCTCAAGAGTATTAAGTCTATTAAAAATGCACACAAGAGAAGAATCAAAATAGGTTGGCATGCTATAAATTGTGATCAACTTTTTTATAGTATTGAAGGCTTGATCTCCATCACTATGAAGGAAATCTCCTTCAGAAGTAGCATCCAAAGCATATCTATAACGAAGAGAAAGTCCAAAGTAAAAACTACAAAGAAGCAAACTCAAAGTCATTTTAGGTTCAGTTTTTTCATACCAATCATAAATCCTAGACCAAGCTTCCTTAAAACTTTCCTCATCCTTTTGCTTAAAAGTGAAAATCATGTCCTCGGGGGACATAGCAGTAGCAACGGAACTAGACATAGTAAACTAAAGCAAGCAAGTAAAAACAGCTACCAAGGATTCTAATTTTTTTTTGGGTTTTTGATAAAAAGCAATGCAGGTAAAATAAAATAAAGTAAAGCAAAACAAATAACAAAGCAATGGATGTGTGTGCGAAGAACTCCCCTCGCAGAAGTCTTCTCTTCCTTCGCCGGCAACGGCGCCAGAAAAGAAGCTGCTACTCATGTGATGGCGCCAGAAAAGACTGTGGCGTTTAGTTGACGTGGGAGCAGTATGTCCTTGTGCGTGGTGATGACCAGCCCATTGGGAACCCCAAGAGGAAGGTATGATGAGTGTAGCAGCAAGTTTTCCCTCAGTTAAGAAACCAAGGTATATCGAACAGGAGAAGGGAGACGTTGACGACTGAAGGTGTTTGTGGAACCTGCACACACACAGACAAATACTTTGTCCCCAACTTGCGATGAGGTTGTCAATCTCACCGGTTTGCTTGAAACAAAGGTTATGAGTGTATCGAGTGGAAAATAGTAGTAAAATGCTAGTAAAGTAAACAGTGCGGGAAAAGTAAACAGGTGATAGCAATATGATTAAAATAGGACCAGGGTCCACAGTTCACTAGTGGTGTCTCTCCATAGATAAAATAACATGCTGGGTAAACAATTTACAGTTGGGCAATTGATAGAATAAAGATAACGTGATATGTCAAGAAGATCACTATGAGATTCACTCTGGGCATTACAACAAAATACATAGACCGCCATCCAACTGCATCTATGACTAATAATCCACCCTCGGGGATATCAGCCGAACACCCCAAAAGTATTAAGTTGCGAACAACAGATAATTGCATTAAGCAAAGTGTGTAATGTAAACAAAGCATATGCCCTTGAGCATATGAATGTTGTTTTCTCCCTAGTAGCAACAGCACATCTACCACCTTAGAGGTTTCTGTCACTCCCCCAGGTGAAATAGAGGCATGAACCCACTATCGAGCATAAATACCCCCTCTTGGAGTCACTAGCAACTACTCGGCCAAGATAGCTACTAACAACGGAGAGCATGCAAGATCATAAACAACATAGAGATAACAAAAGATATAATTCAGTACAGCAACTTAATCATAAACACCAATATTCATCGGATCCCAACAAACCAACATCATAGTATTACATAACGGTGATCTCAATCATGTAGGGCAGCTCATGAGATCTAAACATGAAGCATATGGTGGAGAAGACAACCATCTAGCTACTGCTATGGACCCATAGTCCAAGGTAGACTACTCACTCATCGCTCCGGAGGCAAGCATGGCGATGAAGAAGACCTCCGGTGGCGATTCCCCTCTCCGGTAGGGTGCCGGGAAGAGCTTCTGGACCCTCCCGATCTTCGGGTCGACGGCGGCGGCGGATCGCGATGTATTCTGGAAAACTGATCGGGGCCTTAGGTTTTTCTCGTCAGGGGGTACTTATAGGCGAAAGGGGACTGTCAGAGGGGGTCCCACGCCCCCTCACACGGGGCCGGCGCGGCCAGGGGCCTGGCCGCGCCACCCCTGTGTGTGGGGCCCACGTGGCCCCTCTCCTTCTCTCCTTTGGATGTTTGGGAGCTCCCCGGTGAAATATGACTTCAGAAACTTGTTTCGTCCAATTCCGAGAATATTTCCTGTGTATCACTTCTGAAACACAAAAACAGCAGAAAACAGGAAACTGGCACTGTGGCACTTCGTTAATAGGTTAGTTCCGGAAAATGTATAAAAATGCCACTAAGTGTAACAAAACAATAGGCAAATGGTGTAAAACAAAGCATGGAGCATCAAAAATTATAGATACGTTTGAGACGTATCACCCTATAGAGCGGCCCCATTTGTCATTGGCAGCACCGCGTATACAATCAGGAAATAAAATGGCCCACACGTTAGCGATAGATGGATGGCTGCTCTGACATGTCTCCTGACCCTACCCGTCAGCACCATTCAAAAGCATCGATCAATTCACAACCACCGCGGCTCCCTAGCCATCACCGGTAATGGTCAAGGCCTCTGACCAGACGACAACCCTCCCGTTCGAGCGTCTGTGAGGGGTTTCAAACTAGAGCGAGGGGAAAACTATGGAAAAGTTAAGCGGCTAGGGAAAACTGAGTACAACTAATGACCCAGGGGCACAAAAATAGAAATCCCTAAAATTTATAGCTAACAAGCAAACAAGCTATGTAAATGTGCAAATCAAACCTGCACCATGAAGGAGCCGTTCATTGTACCTTCAATATGGCAGCAGCAGGTGCTTCCTTTACTATATTTTAGCAACAATTTAAAATAGAAGTATGCATTTGCGTGGAAGCATAAAACGGTGGAAGAACAGTCTCATTATTTATTCAAAAATGGTGGAAGAACAGTCTCATTATCATTTGTAAGTTGAGAAAACCGAACTATACATTTGAAATATTCATATAACCATTAAACCTTAAAAGATGCCGGTAACTAACATGATGTTCTATACCATAGTCCTCCAGGAAGCTGCTCAATTTAGATTTGGCATCTTCAAGTGCTAAGCACTTCCTTATAGACTATGTTTTTTGTGGCTGTTACCAAGTTCTCAGATCTCTTTCGCTTCTTTGAATTACTGGCGTGGTCCCTGCTCTTGGAATTGCCTTTGCCTAATTGGCCCTCGACGATCTCCTTGCCCTTCTGTTTTTCCTTGATGGCGAGGATCTTGATGTTAACCTTTGCGGTTGCTCTAGACAACGCGATATACAGCTCGCCATGGAAGAACACGGGTTCTAGTAGGTAAACACCAACTGTAGGGATGGTCTGCCCTTGCGTTTTGTTGATTGTCATGGCAAAGCTGAGCCTGATCAGGAATTGCTTCCTTTTAAATCTGAACGGGAACATGTCATCATCGGAGGGGCAGAGAGGTATCCGAGGAAGGAATATCCTCTCCCCAGTGTGTTGTCCTAGGACGATCTCTGCGTCAATAGCATTCCTCTGGAAGCCCCGAACAACAAGCCTTGTCCCGTTACATAGTCCGTTAGCTGGGTCAATGTTCCTAAGAAGTATGATAGGACAATTTATCTTTAGTTTAAGTTCATGGGGGGTAGCCCATTAGGAGTTAGCAAGTTTAGGAACTCCTGAGCGTAGTAGCCATGCGGATCATCCTCTGCACTGTCAAAGCTGTGGTAGATTTTCTCCTCACTGCTAAAACGTTCTATCATGCTCTTATTTATCTTGTCGATGTAGTCATTTTTGGTTGAGAGGATCGCCCAAGAAGTTATGTAATTTGGATTGGCCATTTTGTTGGGTACAGAAGGAAATACATGTTCAATCAACTTCTGTAGGTCCTCCTCCTCCTCGTCTATCAACGATACACATATATCTTTGGGGAGACATATGTTACCTTCCCCATCAGCTTCCTAGGTGCCATTCCCTACCCTCAACAAATAATCCATGAACCACTTGTCGTTGTGCGCCCTCATGTTTGTGATGAGCTTTAGTTGGCGCATGCCATTCCATAGGTATGAACTCCAAAGGGCCGCATCTATTATCTCTGCCCGTGACCCCTTCCTGACGACCAGAAGTACCTGCCTAAAATCTCCACCGAAAACGATAATCTTTCCTCCGAAAGGTTTGTCCCGTGGCCCATGATGTCATGCATGCTTTTGTCTAACGCCTCAACTGCCTGCCGCTTTGTCATGGTGGACTCATACCATAAGATGAGCAAGGCCATCCTCAGGAGCTTGGTTGTCCCACTTTGCTTTTTGAAGTTACACGATGAACCATCTTCAATATTCAGTGGAATTTTGAATCTTGAGTGGGCGGTTTGGCCTCCAGGAATGATGGAAGCGGCAACGCCCGATGTTGCCATTGCAGTAGCAATCTTTCTCTCGCCTCGGACCTTGGCAAGGAGTGCCTTGTACAGAAAGGTCTTCCCTGTGCCTCCTGGGCCATCAACAAAGAATACACCTCCTTCACCACTATCAACCACTACCAATATATCTTCATAGGCACGCCTTTGCTTGGGATTTAGCGAGGACGCAAGATTTTCATCATTAGGGTCAACTTCAATGGTGCTCTCTTTGGTGACCTCTCTGGCCTCACCTCCTGTGGTGTCATACGTCTCATCCATATCAGGCAGATCAAATGTCCTTATGTCTTTGCCCATGGATTGCAACATACCACTAATGTCGCGCAACACCATTTTCTCTACTACGTGTGGTGACGTGTGATGTCTGCGGAAGTCATCAGACATTGCCTCTAGATGCCTATCCCACAAACCTCGCACGTCACCAAGCTCGCAAAACACCAATATTGTTGCGAAGAGCCTCCTGAGCGAAACTGGCATCGCGTACTGCGCTGATTTCGTAAGTGACTGATCAAGTGTGTTGTCTGCCTCGATGAGACCCCTCCTCTCTGCAGCCTCACGGAAGCTACCACATAACACACCGTCAACTATTTTTAGATCTACAAAGGACATTGAACCTGGGACATGGTTTAATAGCACCCTCAGAAAGTACCGATCGCCCTCAGCTAGATTAGCTGTCATGATTCAACCCACTTGATGACGTTCTTTCCTTGGTTTCCAGTACTTTGATGCTTGCCATGTGAAGCTTCCTGGAAAATCCCTGTACAAAATATCTCTCGCCCAGGGATGCTCTTTGTTAGCCACAAAATACTCTGTCAGCATGGAACTCTTGACACCATCTCGGGCGAGGACATCGTTTAGGTCCTCTCCTGGTTTGAATGTGACCCTTTGCTCATCTGGGAGATGAAGCGGCAGCTCTAGGACCGATGGGGAGTTCTCATGGAGCTTGAAGCCAAATATCCTCCACATCGCCTCAGGTGGAGTAACCCACCTCGCGTCAATGTATCTCTTGATCTTGTCTATGTTACCATCTTTGTCAGGCTGATCGATGTTTAACGATGCCCGATCATGACCCTTGTATATGTACTTATAAAGGTATTTGATGGCCTTGATGCTTGAGCAGACCTCAACATTTATATGGCAGTTGAACATCCGCAGAAGGTATGGGTTGTAAGGCATAACCCATCTGTTGTCCAGAATCTACCCACGGACCTTAGCCTGACGCCCATCTTTCCTTCTACGATACACAGGGTAAGAGTCCTTCCCTTGTACACTGGTCTCATTGAACGCTCTAGGGTATCTGCATTTGCACACCCCTGATACGTCTCCAATGTATCCATAATTTTTGATGCTCCATGCTTGTTTTTACACCATTTGCTTAGTGTTTCGTTACACTTCGTGACATTTTTATGCATTTTCTAGAACTAACCTTTAACGAGATGCCACAGTGCCAGTTCCCTATTTCTACTGTTTTTGTGTTTCAGAAAAGTTACATAGGAAATATTCTCGGAATTGGACAAAACAAAAGCCATAAGTCCAGATATTCACAGGAGCTTCCAGAAGACCAAAGAGGAGATAGAGAGGGGCCATAGGGCGCCCACACCACAGGGCGGTGTGGCCTAGGGCTGGCCCACACCCCTGGTGGTGAGGCCACCCTGGTCCACCTCTGACGCCGCCCCTTTGCCTATAAAGACCCCAGACGGGAAAAATCTAAACACCCGATCACTTTTCCAGAAACACATCGCAATTTGCTGCCGTCATCCACCCGAGATCGGGAGGGTCCAGAAGCTCTTCCCGGCACCCTGCCGAAGAGGGGAATTGCCACCGGAGGTCTTCTTCATCGCCATGCTTGCCTTCGGCGCGATGAGTGAGTAGTCTACCTTGGACTATGGGTCCATAGCAGTAGCTAGATGGTTGTCTTCTCCACCATGTGCTTCATGTTTAGATCTCATGAGCTGCCTTACATGATCGAGATCACCGTTATGTAATTCTACATGTTGTGTTTGTTGGGATCCGATGAATATTGGTGTTATGATTGAGTTGATGTACTGAATTTTATCTTATGTTATCTCTATGTTGTTTATGATCTTGCATGCTCTCTGTTGTTAGTAGCTATCTTGGCCGAGTAGTTGCTAGTGACTCCAAGAGGGGGTATTTATGCTCGATAGTGGGTTCATGCCTCTATTTAATCTGGAGGAGTGATAGAAACCTCTAACATTGTAGATGTGCTGTTGCTACTAGGGGGAAACAACATTCATATGCTCGAGGGCATATGCTTTGTTTACATTACACACTTTGCTTAATACAGTTATCTGTTGTTCGCAACTTAATACTTGTGGAGTTCTCGTATTGATTCACCACAAGTGGATTATTAGTCATAGATGCAGTTGGATGGCAGTCTATGTATCTTGTTGTAATGCCCAGAGTAACTCTCATAGTGATCCTCTTGACATATCACGTTGTCTTTATTCTATCAATTGCCCAACTGTAATTGGTTTACCCAGCATGTGTTATTTTATCTTATGGAGAGACACCATTAGTGAACTGTGGACCCTGGTCCTATTTCCTTTATATTGCTATCACCTATTTACTTTACTCGCACTGTTTACTTTACTCGCATACTATTACTACTGTTTTCCACTCGATATGCTCATTCCTTTGTTTACAGGAAACCGGTGAGATTGACAACCTCATCGTAAGTTGGGAGCAAAGTATTTGGTTGTATTGTGTGCAGGTTCCGCGTTGCAGCTGGCAAAGCAAAGCACTAGATGAGGCGCCTTATAAATTGTCTGGAGCTGTCGCAAGCTAGCAAGCATCACCTTCAGTCGTTTGGCTTCTTCCCCTTTGGATCGATAAACCTTGGTTTCTTACTGAGGGAAAACCTTGCTGTTGTACTCATCATACCTTCCTCTTGGGGTTCCCAACTGGACAGTGCTTTTTATCATCAACACCGTGCTGCATCAAGCTCTTTTCTTGTGCCGTTGCCAGGGAGGAAAAAGAAGACTTCTGCAAGGGGAGTTTTGCACGCACATCCTTTACTTTGTTTTAAGTTTTGCTTTACTTTATTTTTACTTGCATTGTTTTATCAAAAACACTAAAAAAATTAGTATCCTTTATAGTTGTTTTTACTTTTCTGCTTTTAGTTTTGCTAGAATGGCTACTCCTGAGAACACCAAGTTGTGTGCTTTTACTAGCACTAATAATAGTGATTTTATCTGCACTCCTATTGCGCCACCTGCTCCTGCTGCAAATTTTTATGAGATTAAGCCTGCTTTGTTGAACCTTGTTATGAAAGAGCAATTTTCTGGTGCTAGTACTGATGATGCTGCAGCTCATCTCAACAATTTTGTTGAGCTATGTGAGATGCAGAAATATAAGGATGTACAAAGTGATATTATTAAGCTTAAGTTGTTTCCTTTTTCTTTGATAGGAAAAACTAAAGATTGGTTGCTGTCTTTGCCTAAAAATAGTATTGATTCATGGGCTAAGTGTAAGGATGCTTTTATTGGTAGATACTATCCTCCTGCTAAGATTATAGCTTTGCATAGTAATATTATGAAGTTTAGTCAGTTTGATAATGAACATGTTGCTCAAGCTTGGGAAAGAATGAAATCTATGATAAAGAATTGTCCCACTCATGGACTGACTACTTGGATGATTGTCTGAACTTTTTATGCAGGACTGAATTTTTCTTCAAGGAGCCTACTGGATTCAGCTGTTGGAGGCACTTTTATGTCCCTTACCTTGGGCACCGCAATAAAGCTTCTCGACAATATGCTAGTAAATTACTCTGAATGGCACACCGAGAGAGCTCCACAAGGTAAGAAGGTAAATTCTATTGAGGAAACCTCTTCCTTGAGTGATAAGATTGATGCTATTATGCTTATGCTTTCTAATGATAGGACTCATGTCAATCCTAATAATGTTCCTTTAGCCTCTTTGGTTGCCCAAGAAGAGCATGTTGATGTAAACTTCATTAGAAAAAATAATTTTAACAACAATGCTTATAGGAACAATTTTGCTAGTAACAATTATAGGTCGTATCCTTCTACCAATGGTAATGGTTTTGGTAATTCTTATGGTAATTCCTCCAACAACACTAGGGCCGCACCCTCCGATCTTGAGGTAATGCTCAAGGACTTCATCGGTAAGCAAATTGCTTTTAACAGGTCTGTTGAGGAAAAGTTAGGCAAAATTGATATTCTTGCTTCTAAAGTTGATAGCCTTGCTCATGATGTTGAACTTTTGAAATTAAAAGTGTTGCCTAATGATGTGAAAGAGAACAATACTTTTGCCAATGCTAATGCTATCCAAGTTAGAATTGATGAAAATGTTAGGATGCTAGCAGAATTGCATGTCAGGTGGGAAAGAGAAGATGAGATGGCTAGAAAGATGAAGGTATGTACCATTACTACCTCTAATGATGTTGCTCCTAATGCTAGCAATCCTCCTACTTTGATTGGTGTAGAGAAAACTCCCACTCCTTGTGTTAAAAAGCCTAAAACTGCCAAAACTTTTTCTCAAAAGAATGCTGAAATTTTTCGGAGTGTGGGAGATGATAGCTCTATTTCCTTTAATGATTTCGATGTTGATGGCTGCAATATATCTGAAGTTATTTTGTTCTTGCAAAAGCTTGCTTTGACTCCCAATGCTAGTTCTTTAAATATTGCTTTTACTAAGCATATTACCAATACTCTTATGAAAATTGGGGATGAAAAGTTGAAGCAAAAAGCTTATGTTCCCAATAAGTTAGAAGATGGTTGGGAACCCATCATTGATATGCATGTTAATGGTTTTGATTGCCATGCTTTATGTGATCTAGGTGCTAGTATTTCTATCATGCCTAGAAAGATTTATGACATGCTTGATTTACCACCGCTTGAAAAGTGTTATTATGATGTTCCTATTGCTGATGTTGCTAAGAAGAAACCTTTAGGAAGGATTAATGATGTTCTTATTATGGTTAACAATAACCTTGTTCCCGTTGATTTTCTTGTCATGTATGTTGAATGCAATGCATCATGTCCTATTATTTTGGGAAGACCCTTTCTTCGAACTGTAGGTGCCATCATTGATATGAGTGAAGGCACCATAAAATATCAATTCCCACTCAAGAAAGGTATGGAACACTTCCCTAGAAAGAGGAAGAAATTACTTTTTGACTCTATTCTTAGAGAAAATTATGAGCTTAATGCTTCATCACTTGATATTACTTGATTCGCATTTTCTGCGCCTAGCTCAAAGGCGTTAAAGAAAAGCACTCTTGGGAGATAACCCAATATTTTTACATTCAGTTTTTTCTTTTATTTGAGTCATGGAAGTTATTACTACTGTAATGACCTCTCCTTATCATTTTTATTTTGTTTTTGTGCCAAGAGAAGCCTCTAATTTGAGCAAGGTAAGATTTGGGGATGTTGCTGTCCTAAAACAGTTTTTGGTGCTGCACCGTACAAATTCGTGAAAATTCTCTGTATATCTTTTGTACCTGCGATTTCTTGTGCATATGCCCCAGGTTATATCCAAACTTTCATTAGTTGGACACTTTTTGATTTGAGTAACAGAAAACCCTTTAAAAATTCGACCTTTGTCAGCTGTTCTGTTTTGACAGATTTTTGCCAATATTTGTGTTTGCCGCTTTATCGCTTTCTTTTTGAGTTTTTTTTATCACGGAACTTTTTGGGAAGTTGCTAAAATAGTATATGCTTTATATGTGGTGGTTTTGAGTTTAAAAAGGGTTGATTCAATATTATGCTTACACTAATGTTGCTAATAGATTTGTGTTTAGTTTTGTATGAAGGAAGTTTTCAAGTGTAGGGATTGGAGAATGATGAGATGAGTTGAAGAATGGACAAAAGCTCAAGCTTGGGGATGCCCAACACCCCAAGAAATATCTAAGAGGTACAAGCATCAAATCTTGGGGATGCCCCCGAGGCACCCCTTCTTCATCGGCAAAAATCAGGTCACCTTTCAACGCACTATATTTTTATTGCTTTATGCATTATGCGTTTTTCTTGGAGCGTTAGTTGTTTTAGTTTTCAGTTTTGTTTTGTTTTGTTTGCTGAAATAAATGGTTGGACCCCAACAAATTTCTTTTGGAGAAGTTGCCTTGCTTTTCATTTGCCAAGAACACTCTATTTTTCACTCTATTCGTTTCAATGAGTGTTCTCTTTTTCTAGAACTGCCTTTAGCTTTCGACTTTCGCCTTGATTTGTATTAAGATCTTGTTATATCTTTTTATCAAGGTATATTTTTGCCTCTGGTCCATATTGGTTTTCATCAAAAGAGTTGTTTATAAAAAGTTCGAATAGTGTTGGAAAAGAGAAAAAGCTTTATGCAAAAAAGTGGTACAAGAAGGAGCTTGTGTAGACTGTGGCCTAGGCTTTTGCATGTCGTGCTTGATGTCTTTTTGATAGTATGATTAGTGGTTTTGCTGTAGCATGACTTGTCTCAAATAACTAAGATTGCTTAATGAGCCTTTGAAAATGCGTTGTTTTAATTATTTGGAAGCATTATTTTGGTTTTCTCCTTGATGCTTTATTTGGGTTGACTTGGCGCATGCTCACACATGTTAGACTCATACAAAGTCGCCATTGCCTCTATGATCATTTAGTTTTTGACTTTTGATGCCATCTTATGCTTCTTTTAATGTTGCTTTGCATGATTATGGCCATTATTGCTCTCTTAGTTGGTCGCTCCTAGTCTTTTGCTAGCCCTCATTTTGTACTGAGTATGAGCTCTACTCATGCATCCAACTCCTAAAAACCAAGTTTGACATTGTGTCCACTATAAATTCCTATGCATGGTATTTGTAAGGCATTCAAGTATATTTTCATGTGCTACCTTTGAAAAACCTTCAAAATACTTCTCGTTTTGTGACACTGTTTTCAGCTCATAGGGACGTAGTGGTCAGAATTGGTATCTTCCATATTAAATTAAGTACCCCTCGACTAGGCAGCTTCATCTGCTCATCATTAATTTTGCATGAGAGCTGGTCAGACCATTCCAATCTAATTTTTTTAAAAAAAGAAAAAAAGGCGCTCCTCCATGGTATGTGAATGTTGGTGGGCACCCGATGGAATTGGTTAGCCATGGTTTGAGAAAGGAAAAAAGGTGGGAAGGAGTGCCAAAGCTTTATAAAAGAGCACCAATATGCCAAATTTTCAAAGAACTCGGAACCACTCTCACTTGTTTATTATGGAAGATAGTAAGACCCCATTGCTAGTCGTTGACCAAAAACAACGACCTCTCAAAACCCAAGTTTTATCTCTCTATTTTACAAATGAAAAGCTCTAGCACATGTTTAATCACTGCTTCCCTCCGCGAAGGGCCTTTCTTTTACTTTTATGTTGAGTCACCACCTTCTATCTTTATGCACCGTCTAAGAGAGCATAGTTGTCATTCTGAGTATAATGTGCATTGTCCCAAAGTTTTCATTGATTGATTCATGATGTTGGTTTCACTTGTTCTCAAATTATTTGTATCTAGTCGCCCTCTTAAACTTGAAGGTGTCCTATGCATTTATGTTTTGCTCTCTCATGAAGGACAAGCTAAAAACCATCTGCTATGTTTTTCCTTATGATTTGAACACACATTTGACTTTCATTGTTTCATTTTCATGATCTTTTGTTTATATTCTTTTTCATGTTATAATATGGTTGCTAAGTTTCTTCTATCAAGATTATATCTTTCATGCCCATGTTTTAAGTTCTTTGATCCCAGCGCACAACGCTTACATATATGATCAAGATTGTGTAGGTGCATGTCACCTCAAAAATTATTTCTTTTGTTATCACTTACCTACTCGAGGACGAGCAGGAGTTAAGCTTGGGGATGCTAATACGTCTCCAACGTATCCATAATTTTTGATGCTCCATGCTTGTTTTTACACCATTTGCTTAGTGTTTCATTACACTTCGTGGCATTTTTATGCATTTTCTGGAACTAACCTATTAACGAGATGCGACAGTGCCAGTTCCCTAATTTCTACTATTTTTGTGTTTCAGAAAAGTTACACAGTAAATATTCTCGGAATTGGACGAAACAAAAGCCAGAAGTCCAAATATTCACAGGAGCTTCCAGAAGACCGAAGAGGAGACAGAGAGGGGCCACAGGGTGCCCACTCCACAGGGCGGTGCGGCCTAGGGCTGGCCCATGCCTCCTAGTGGTGAGGCCACCCTGGTCCACCTCTGACGCCGCCCCTTCGCCTATAAAGACCC
Source organism: Dactylis glomerata (assembly GCA_007115705.1). Taxonomy (NCBI): domain Eukaryota; kingdom Viridiplantae; phylum Streptophyta; class Magnoliopsida; order Poales; family Poaceae; genus Dactylis; species Dactylis glomerata. The sequence goes on from QXEO01000306.1 coordinate 1,288,872, forward strand.
CCCGACGGGAAAAACCTAAACACCCGATCACTTTTCCAGAAACACATCGCAATCCACCGCCGTCATCGACCCGAGATCGGGAGGGTCCAGAAGCTCTTCCCGGCACCCTGTCGGAGAGGGGAATCGCCACTGGAGGTCTTCTTCATCGCCATGCTTGCCTCCGGCGCGATGAGTGAGTATTCTACCTTGGACTATGGGTCCATAGCAGTAGCTAGATGGTTGTCTTCTCCACCATGTGCTTCATGTTTAGATCTCGTGAGCTGCCTTACATGATCGAGATCACCATTATGTAATTCTACATGTTGTGTTTGTTGGGATCCGATGAATATTGGTGTTATAATTGAGTTGATATACTGAATTTTATCTTATGTTATCTCTATATTGTTTATGATCTTGCATGCTCTCTGTTGTTAGTAGCTATCTTGGCCGAGTAGTTGCTAGTGACTCTAAGAGGGGGTATTTATGCTCGATAGTGGGTTCATGCCTCTATTTAATCTGGGGGAGTGACAGAAACCTCGAAGGTTGTAGATGTGCTGTTGCTACTAGGGGGAAAACAACATTCATATGCTCGAGGGCATATGCATTGTTTACATTACACACTTTGCTTAATGCAGTTATCTGTTGTTCGCAACTTAATACTTGTGGAGTTCGCGGATTGATTCGCCATAAGTGGATTATTAGTCATAGATGCAGTTGGATGGCGGTCTATGTATCTTGTTGTAATGCCTAGAGTAAATCTCATAGTGATCCTCTTGACATATCACGTTATCTTTATTCTATCAATTGCCCAACTGTAATTGGTTTACCCAGCATGTGTTATTTTATCTTATGGAGAGACACCACTAGTGAACTGTGGACCCTGGTCCTATTTCCTTTATATTGCTATCACCTGTTTACTTTACTCACACTGTTTACTTTACTCGCATACTATTACTAATGTTTTCCACTTGATATGCTCATTCCTTTGTTTACAACAAACCGGTGAGATTGACAACCTCATCGTAAGTTGGGAGCAATGTATTTGGTTGTGTTGTGTGCAGGTTCTGCATTGCAGCTGGCAAAGCAAAGCACTGGATGAGGCACCTTATAAATTGTCTGGAGCTGTCGCAAGCTAGCAAGCATCACCTTTAGTCGTTTGGCTTCTTCCCCTTCGGATCGATAAACCTTGGTTTCTTACTGAGGGAAAACCTTTCTGCTGTACTCATCATACCTTCCTCTTGGGGTTCCCAACTGGACGATGCTTTATATCATCAACACCGTGCCGCATCAACCCCCTCTTGCATGCAGACATTGTTGGGCATGAGGAATCCGCATGGGTCGTGCATCATGTGTTTTACAACCATGTCATAGAGCTCGGGGTACTTTTGCCTATCTGGGAGCTCGGCAGATATTAGCCGGTCATACTGCTCAGGCACAACAAGCTTATATGTCGAATCCATGATCAACAGAATGTGGGCATGGGGGAGGCCTCTCTTCTGGAATTCCACAACATAAACATGTGCTGCTACAACACCAAGGATGTGACTCTTAAGCAGCATCTCTTTCATCATCTCCAGCTTGGCCCTAAACACACGAGCAATTAGATCTGGTCGGTCTTGCGATGTCTGTCCAGGCGATAAATTGTCAAGTATCTCCGGCCAGTTTGGGTTGCAAGTCATTGTCAGGAAGATGTTAGGCTTGCCATATGCCTGCACCAATGCCATGGCGTCCATATGTCTCTTCTTCATGTCTCGATAACACCCCTGGAACTTAGCTGGCAGCACCATCCTTTTCCCAATAGCGCTCCCTCGAGATTCTCCTGCAGTGATGCTATCAACAATTCCTTTATACAGGTCAGCGCGAATCTCCAACTGGTGATCCCTGTACCAGTTCAACCTGCATCCCTCAATCTTTATGTACATGTCAACTACAAACTGCTGGAATAATCGCCCTCCATGCAATATGGGGTTGAATATCGCAGGACGCGTCTGTAGCCTATAGCAGTAGTAGTCCCTATCAGAAATGCACAACCTGCTACTTCCCTCTGTGGAAATGGGAGAAATGTAAAGTTGTGATTGAATATAGGAATGATAGCAAGAAAAATTAGAAGCTAGCACGAAATAGCTGACCTGCATCGGTATCCCTGTCTGATCTTGACAGTTGTGCAACCGCATATGGCACATTATGTTTAGGTATATTAGGATGCCAACCGAGCTCACCCTTTGGGAAGAAGAGCAGGTATGAAAGCGGGTCGTATAAGCCTTGTGTGGCATGTACACCATATCTCTCATTGTTGTTACCATATAGGTAATGCTGCGCTCGAACCTTCTTGCTAGGTTGCTACCCTTGACCCAAATAGCAGCCACCTCAGATGACATTGGTTTATTATATCTCCTTTGGTCTAGCTTTTGGTCTGTGTTGAGGTCTATCCGGTATTCGTCAAGGTTTTCCTTGTGTTCTCCTAGTCTCCTAAATTGTTGGGAGTAGGGGTTATCTTTGAGGATGTCCACTAACGTCTTGACGACAGCTTGGTCTAAATTATTGGTGGATCTAGCACGATGGTTTAGGCTTGGGTCATCATCGTAGAAGTACAACTGTAGATGCTCTAGGCGAGAACCTAGGCTGAACGAATGCAAGTTGGGATACATTGTTCCCTGTGCCCGGAACGTGTACACCCCGAACCACATGTTTGTGCAGTTATTGTCAAGGGTGACGCCAAGATTTGTGAAGGAGAAGTGTCCGTTAAAGAAGCGGATGCTATCTCTGAAATGCTTAGAGTCTGACCCGAGCCTCATCAATTCCGAAACAGGTTCCGTTTCAAGCAACTCGGTTTGCCCATTCCAGCAGCAGAACTCGTCAGTCTCATACTGGAATTTCTTGGCCTTGCAAATCAAACAGTTGTCGGCGTGCTTCAGGATGTGTGTGCTATCTGGTAGGTTATCGTACACAAAGTCAAAAGGATCTTGGTGTATCGAGTCTGTTGTAGATGAATCAAAATCCATGTCAATAGTGTTGTTACCTACAAGAGTGTTGAGTTAAATAATGGAAAGCCAGGATAAGCAACAAGGATACAGTTGTGTAATGGGAGGTGTACCTTCATCGGCAAATAGGTAATACTGATCATCCATGAGGTCGCCACTGGCGGGATTACCTTCCATGAGCATGGCAAGGTATGCCTCCATCTCATCTACAACATTAGCGAGTCGGTAAGTATTTTGATAATGCGTATGGACACGAGGCGATGATAAAGATGGAATTGTTACCTTCAGTACCAATGGTGTAAGCTGGTGTGCTAGCTGAAGCTGATGCTGGAGGTGCTGTCAGTGGGATGGGTTCTACAACATTAGCAAGTCGATAAGTATTAATAATAATGCGGATGGACATGGGGCGATGATAAAGATAGAATGGTTACCTTCAGTACCAATGGTGTAAGCTGGTGTGCTAGCTGAAGCTGATGCTGGAGGTGCTGTGAGTGTGTTCGATGCAGGGCTGGGTTCAGATGAGGTAGCTGCATCAGACAAATTGGTGCATGGGGTGGTCTTCTTAGCTGAGAATTTGGCATTAGACCGTTGTTGTTGTGCATGTCTTTCCCCATTTGGTATGTTTTTCCTGATTGCTCTTTGGTGTGCAACTTGCTGTTGCATATCGTGAGAAGCCGTACTATGTTTATGAGCTTGCTCCCGAGCTCTTCGTTGAGCTCTACTCTCTTGCGTCATTTCGTGTGCACCATTACTGTTATCAGATGTAATTTGATCATCGGATTGTTGCAGGATGTTAATGTTTTCGCTGGTAATAAGTTCATCGCTCATAGTTCTGGTAATGTACTCCCCTGCAATGTGGTGGAATTTTTTTGGTGAGTAATTGTCTTGTTGTTAGAACATATCGTAATAATGGCAAGAAAAAACACGAGATAATTACCGTCAGTTTCGTTGGTATAATCAGGCGCGCCATCTGAAGGGGATTCATTGGGTATGGCTATTGGTGATGCGCTTGCCCCTAATTCAGTCATTTGTGATGCGCTAATAGATAAGCGAGCTATAGATGAAGATACATCATATGGGCACCTCATTGCGATGGAGTCAGCGGATGGGGTGTTACGCCTGACCATGGCATGTTCATTGCGCTTCGACAATAGAGTCTGCCTCTCATCGGGTTTGAGTCTTCTTCGACGTGCTCGTTGGTTTGCAATCCGATGTTCCTGTCTTGGTTTTTTATTGTCAACAGATTGTGATGTACTTGCATTAAAACATTTCTGATTATGTCTCTGTGTTGATCCAATAATGAAATCACCTGTGATTCCTTGACATAAAAAAAGAGTTAAGTAATATTGGGTCAGCATGTTTACAGGAGGCATAAAAGAGAATGGATATTTTTTTTTTATATGGAGACAAATCAGGAGTTCACCTTGGTCTGAAATATCAATTGCAACACTTCTATTTATATGGAGACAACTTGGAGTACTCTGGTTTCGTAGTTCCATCATTTAATTTCTAGGTAGTTGGTTTGGTCCATGAATGGGGTGTGCTCCCCTGATGGAATTTACCGTTAGCATGTTAGCTCCGAAAATATAAAGATGTCTGCCAACTGAAATCAGAAATATCTGATAAGAGTGTGCACTACCTTGAGAAATACCATCTGATAGTCCTGATGGAAATATTGTGTGCATATGAGTAAACTCATGTGATGCTTGCTCTCCCGATTGAACCACTGTTTGCATATCTTGAAAGTTAGGTTATCAAATCGACTGAATGCTCTTAATGAAAGAATATATTATAGAAAGTAGTATTGTTTACCTTGATCATCAAGCTATTTTGGTTCATATAAATTTTCAAGATTTACAGCAGCAATCCTTTTCAGTTTGCGGGCTGCCCGCTGCTTATCTAGGTATTGTGCTTTTTTTCCAGGAGATAATCGGCTATACCAACTGGAACCCGAATGTTTACGTTTTTCACGATTTTCATGTATCGGTAAGTTGGTTAGATCATCGAGTGAGCTTTGCTTTCCTGCAGCTAGTATGTTAAGTAATCGGTTTAAAACTAAATTTTTTATTCCACAATACATAAATTCAGGTTGAAGATAATATGACAGAAGAGTGGCACCTTGTAGTTCATCCTTTTTCTTTTGTCATGATTTGCCTTGCTTATCCAGCTATTCGAACTTTTTTTCATCAGACAATCGGCCATACCAGCTTGTATTTTTTGGTACGCTTGTTAGGCCGCTGACAGGGGTGTGATCTCCTGTTCAATTTTGAGCATAAAAATTATGGGTTTGTCATCTTTAAACTGAAACAGTTAAGACGAAATACAAACATGGTTTGATTCTGATAGAATGTTGGTTAGGTCTTTAAACTGTGTACACTCCGGCGAAGCAGATCCACTTGCAATCAATTTTTTTTTCATCCTTCGATCTGCATAGGCATTAGAGGATTGAAAATGTAAGACAGAGTGCAAGGTTAAACACATAAGGTTACTCAGATTTGTAGATAGCAGAAGATTACTCAGATTTGTTTGGTAAGCATGTACATCTGCCCCCTGATTCCTTTCCTGCCTAGGCCCTTCTATTTGAGGAAGCAAAGTTGAAGGCGTTTGATCTGGCATCGAAACCAGAAGGCGTTAGGAAGACAAGAGCATTCTGGCTATCAGGTTAGTTTGGGATCATGAGCTTCGGACTGCATTACATTTATTTTGCTTAACTTGTGCTGCAGCTTTTCTGGCTATCAGAAGTGTTTTTTGCTCCTGCAGTAGAAATTGACATAAACACTAAAATCTGAATTTTGATGGTTGCAAATCTGTATGGAGTAGTACTGAACATATCAATGACTGCACGTAAATGCTCATGCTAATTGAGGAAACGACATGGTCGGTGAATGCTAAATTGCTTTGATGTGTACTGGTTGAGGTTTCATGTGTACTGGTTCAGGTTTGATGTGCTTAGAAGAGGAACTCCAGGAACTCCAGGAGAAACGGATTGGAAGGCAAACGTCGACTTACGATGACGACCGCTGATGACGACGTCGAGACGACGGCGTCGAGATGATGGCTTGGAGACGACGACGACGAGATGACGACATCGTCGAGATGACGATGGCGTCCAGCTTGAAGACGACAACAACGGCGATCGCTGATGACGGCATCGAGACGGCAGCGTCGAGATGAGGACAGCGACCAGCTCGGAGATGACGACGGCGAGACCCTTGCTATTGCCATGGATTGCTAGTGCTATTTTGGGCATAATTACTGTGATTGCTATTGCTATTGCCATGATTGCTATTGATATTTTGGGCGTGATTGACGTGAATGAATTGACGTGAATGAATTGATGCGAGGGGTATGAGAGGGATATTGATGCAATGGGTATTTTGGGCAATCAAATGATGTAGAGCCAAAGTGGCTTCACCAACTGAGAACCAAAAGAGGGTTGTTCCAGTAAAGTATCTGATTCTTGGATGGGTATTCCACCAGAATTTGTAATGAACTTGTTGGTACTGGATGCTGATGCGTAATGGAATGCAGCCCGTTTAACCCAAATAAAAGTTATAAAAGAGTAAACTTAAATTTTTCTAAAACCACACCAATTAAAGAGCAGTCGATTCTATAACTGTAAAAGCTTTAAAAGGGTAACAATACATGCACAGCCTGCACATACCGTGCACCTGTATCATGTGTCACTGATGCCGCTTCGTCAAAATCTTCCACCGCCACTATAAGAAATATGTCAACTTATGACTTTCTCGTAGTGACCATGAACGAAAGCGTCACAGATTTGTGATGATTCCGCAGCAAATGGTCGTAAGCCGATTGGAAGGGCCAATGACCTTATAAATTAAGATGATTTGGCTAAAAAAATGTCATAGTTTTAATTGATGAAATCATCATAATCCAAGAGAAACAGCTTACGACCTTATTTGAAGTCGATTACGACTAATTTAGATTGTCACACCTTTTCTTATATATATATTTTTTATTTCAAAGTGGTGACTGGACTGACACCTAAGCAATTTTCTTACATGTCATGTCTATGTGGCTATTTCAATTGTCAAACTTCTAAATTGACATGTGGGGCCTACATGTCAATCAGATATTTTAGTAGGATATCACTTACGGTTGGGGCCTACATGTCAATCTGGAGCACTAACATGTGGGGCCTACATGTCAATCTGGAACACCATGGACCTGACCTGGACCCCGCCAGCCAACCTAGATGCGGATCCCACGTGACCCCATCGAGAATGTATGTTGGCGTAGTTAGACCATTCTTTGTCTTAGACATAAGGTAAATTCTTTCTCTACGTGCATAACCAGCCGGAGAATCTATGTTGGATATCCACTAAGGTGGGTATACATCTAATTTCGTCGTAAGACCATTAGTAAACCCTAAAGGGCAGGGTACGTAGCAAGATACAAGTACCAAGATTCTAAATTTAAAGTAGAAGTAAGTAGACCAAGAAGGTAGCCTAGAACATTGAGGACCAATAGGAAACCTATGAAGATGGACCCAAAAACCTTAGTTTGTACGGACTAAGTGAGTCTAAGCCATTCTTCGAAACTGAACTTTTAGGAATATCTATGCCTTAGTAAACCTCTCCAATACTATTAGGAGGTCTGTGAAACCTTATTTTATAGATAGTAACTAGGCCATAGATAGAAAGTTGATACCTTAGCCCGGAGACCTAATCAAAATAGTTTGTAAGACTTAGTAGGATAAGATACCAAAATTGTAAGACTCTCTAGAGTATTGGAAGGAAACATAGTACAGATTTAAGTGACAGTTGTTTTGTGTTATATGATGGCGTGTAGTTGACCGCCCAGTTGGGAACCCCAAGAGGAAGGTATGATGAGCACAGCAGAAAGTCTTCCCTCAGTATGAAACCAAGGTTTATCGAACCAGTAGGAGAAAAAACCAACTTCCGAAGGTTGATGCTCGCTGGCTTCACGATAACTCCAAACAATTCATATATGGCGCCTTATATAGGGCGTAGCTTTGCACCAGCAGCAACGTGGAACCTGCACATAACACAATCAAAGTACTTTGGCCCAACTTACAGTGACGTTGTCAATCTCACCGGTTTGCTATAAACAAAGGATTAAACGTAACGTGTGGTAAAATATAGTAGTTTGCGAGAATGTAAATAATACGAGTAAATAGTAAATGGCGATACGAATTTAAAAGAATGGACCGAGGTCCACAGTTCACTAGAGGTGTCTCTCCATAAGATAACATGCTGGGTAAATAAATTACAGTTGGGCAATTGATAGAATAATGAAAGCATACAAATGTCATGAGGATCACTATGAGATTCACTCGGGCATTACAACAAAATACATAGACCATAATCCAACTGCATCTATGACTAATAATCTACCCGCTGGATGTCATCTGAGCAACTGTTGGGTATTAAGTTGCAAGCAACAGATTATCGCCTTAAGCAAAGTGTGTAATGTAAACAATATAAATGTCCTTGAACACAAGATTGTTGTTTTCTCTCTAGTAGCAACAGAACATCTATAACCTTAGAGGTTATTGTCATTCCCCCAGATTACGAGAGGCATGAACCCACTATCGAGCATAAATACTCCCTCTTGGAGTCACTAGCATCTACTCGGCCAAGATATCTACTAGCAACAGAGAGCATGCAAGATCATAAACAACATAGAGATGATAAATCAATAAATCAACTTTACAAAGTACTCAATATTCATCGGATCCCAACAAACACAACATGTAGAATTACATAACGATGATCTTGATCATGATAGGCAGCTCACAAGATCTAAACATGAAGCACATGGAGGAGAAGACAACCATCTAGCTACTGCTATGGACCCGTAGTCCAAGGTAGACTACTCATACATCACTCCGGAGGCAGGCATGCTGATAAAGAAGGCCTCCGGTGGTGATTCCCCTCTCCGGTAGGGTGCCGAGAAGAGCTTCTGGACCCTCCCGATCTCGCATCGATGATGGTAGTGGCTTGCAGTATGTTTTCTAGAAAATTGATCGAGTGTTTAGGATTTTCCTGTCAAGGAGAATATATAGGTAGAAGGGCGGCGTCAGGAGGTGGGCCAGGTGGCCCCACCACCTGGTGGCGCGAGTCAGGGGCTAGCCGCGCCACCCTATGGTGTGGCTGGCCCTTGGCTCCCCTTCATCTCTGCTTTGGACTCCGTCTCGTGTTGGGAAAAAAGAACTTTGGCTTTTGTTTCGTCCAATTCCAAGAATATTTCTTGTGTAGCTTTTTTGAAACACAAAAACAGCAGAAAACAGGGAACTGGCACTGTGGCATATCATTTATAGGTTAGTTTTGGAAAATGCATAAAAACACTACGAAGTATAACAAAACACAAAACAATGGTTCATAAACAAGAATGGAGCATAAAAAATTATAGATACGTTTGAGACATATCAAGCATCCCCAAACTTAACTCTTGCTCGTCCTCGAGTAGGTAAGTGATAACAAAACAATAATTTTTGATGTGACATGCACCAACACAATCTTGATCAAACGATGTAAAGCATTGAGCGCTGAGATCAAAGTACTCTAAGCATGGGCATAAAAGACATAATCTCGACAATAAAACTTAGAACCATGTTATAACATGAAAAGTAACACAAGCAAAAAATCATGAGTAATAATGCATTGAAAGTCAAGTGTGTGTTTTGAGCATATAGAAAAACATAGCAAAGTGATTTTTAGCTTGTCCTTCATGGAGTAGAAAAACATAAATGCATAGGACACCTTCAAGTTTAAGAGTGTGACTAGATACAAATAATTTAAGAACAAGCAAAACCATAATCATGAATCAATCAATAATAAATTTTGGGACTACGCACATTATACTCAGAATGACAACTACGTTCTCTTAGATGGTGCATAAAGGTAGAAGGTGAAGACTCAACATAAAAGTAAAATTAAGCAGAGGAAAGCAGTGATTAAACATGTGCTTGCACTTTTCATTTGTAAAACAGAGATATTTTTTTTTGAGAGGTGGTTGTTCTTGTCAATGACTAGCAATGGGGTTCTTACTATCTTCCATACTAAGAAAGTTTTGAGAGAGATATTGGCACATTTGTGCTCTTTTATAAAACTTGGCACTCCTCCCCACTTTTCCTTTCACAAACCATGGCTAACCGATTCCATCGAGTGCCCACCAACTTTCACATACCATGGAGGAGTGCATTTTTTCTTTTATTTTTTTCTTTTTGGAATAAAACAATATGGAAGATAGCTAATCCGACCACTATGTACCCATGAGCTAAAAATAGTGTCACAAAATGAGAAGTATTTTGAAGGTTTTTTAAAAGGTAGCACATGAAAATTTACTTGGAATGGCTTGAAAATACCATGCATAGGAATTTATAGTGGACTCTTTAGAACAAACTTGGTTTTTGATAGTTGGATGCATGAGAAGTATTCCCTCTCAGTACAAAATGAAGGCTAGCAAAAGACTGGGAGCGACCAACTAAGAGAGCAATAATGGCCATAATCATACATAGCGACAAAACATTATTAACCAAAGCATAAAGTGGTATCACAAGTCAAAAACCAAATGATCATAGAGCCTTATGGCGACTTGTTAAAGTCAAACATGGTGTAAGTGCTCGCCAAGTCAACCCAAATAAAGCATCAAAGGAGAAAATCACAATAATATGCTCCCATATAATAAAAATAACGCATGATTCTTTCAAAGGCACAATAAGCAATCTCAGTCATTTGAGACAAGTTATGCTACAACAAAAACTACCAAGCATACTATCAAAATAACATCAAGCATGACATGCAAAAGTGTATGCCACAGTCTAAACAAGCTCCCATTTGTACCACTATAGGCATGAAACTTTTTTCTCTTTTCCAACACCATTCAACCTTTTTGAATCAACTCTTAAAGATGAAAACTAACATAGACCAGAGATCTAAATACACCTTGATACAAAGATATAAAAAGATCTAAACAAAAATCAAGGCGAAAAACAAAGCTAAACGCAGTACAAGAAAAAGAGAACACTTGTTGAACGATAAGAGTGAAAACTAGAGTGTTCTTGGCAATGAAAAACAGAGTGCATCTTCTCCAAAACAAATATGTTGGGGTCAAACCATTTATTTCAGCAAACAAAACAAAATAAAACTGAAAGCCAAAGTAAAGACGCTCCAAGAAAAATGCATAGAATAAGAAGCAATAAAAATATAGTGTCTTGAAAGATGACCTGATTTTTGCCGATGAAGAAGGGGTTCCTCGGGGCATCCCCAAGCTTTGATGCTTGTACCTCTTGGATATTTATTGGAGTGACATTGGCATCCCCAAGATTGAGCTTTTGTCCATACTTTATCTCATCTCATCATTCTCCTTTCCCTACATTTGAAAACTTCCTTCATACAAAACTTCACACAATTCTATTAGCAACATAAGTGTAAGCACAATACTAAATCTACTATTCTGGTTCAGTTTTAAACTCAAGTATAACACCCATTAAAGCATAAGCTATTGTAGCAACTTCCTCAAAAGTTCCGTGATCAAAAGAACTAAAAAAGAAAGCGACTGAGAGGCAAACACAAATAGTGGCAAAAATCTATCAAAACAGAACAGCTGACAAAGATCAATTTTTCTGAGGATCTTCTGTTGCTCAAATCGAAAAGTGCAAAACTAATAAAAGTTTGGAAATAACCTGGGGCATGTGCACAAGAAATCAATGATCAAAAAGACGTTCTGAGAATTTTCATGAATTTTCATGGAAAAGTTTGGAAATAACCTGGGACATCAACTTCTCCAAATCTTACCTTTCTCCAATTAGAGGTTCTTCTTGGCACAAAAACGAACTAAAAATGATAAGGAGAGGGTATTATAGTAGTAATAACTTCCAAGACTCAACAAAAAGAAAAGGTACTGAAAAGAAAATATTGGGTTATCTCCCAAGAGTGCTTGTCTTTAACGCCTTTGAGCTAGGCGCAGAAAGTAGAAATCAAGTAATATCAAGCGATGAAGCATCAAGATCAATTGCAGAAGTCTTTTCAACAAGGAATTGTATTGTATACAAATGAGTTTTTGAAGATCCTTTATGAACACTCTTGGGTTCACTACTTTCATCAAAAGGGTTTTTAGGAACAATCCAATGAAAATTCTTTTCCAAAGCTTCATGCAATCCTAAAAGTTTGAAAGGTATTGGTACTTCGATTTCCTCCTTATTTGTACCAACAACCTCTACACATGAGCCAAGCATATTAAAATGCTCAAAAACTTTGCTAGCTTCTATAACAACATCTCTAAATTCTCTACGCAAAGTCTCCAAAATAAAATCTTTCTTTTCGGAGTCTTTGATATCATGAAGCTTAAGAAACATTTACTGTATAAAAGGATTAAGGTTAACAAACCTAGCCTCCAACATGTGAACTAAATAAGTAGCTGCAACTTCATAACTATAAGCAAGTTCGGCTAAATATCTATCCTCAACATCATTTGGCTTACTAACATGATTAAAGAACTCCTCTGTAGTGACCTCATCTTTTAAAGATGATGATCCCTGTGCTTTTTCAGTGCTAGTCCCTGGATCAACGCTAGCACACACAGTTTAAGATGTACTACCAAGAAACAAAGGTCATTTTATTACATCGTATGATCCAGCAATTACATAAAGAACTTTACAATGCTTATAGCATAAGCTTTCAGAGTTTACAATGAAATCAAAATAGCATGGAGTCCTTCTTCTTCATGTGCCACAGGCGAACATGCTGCGGATAGACTCGTAACCTTGTCGGACCTTTCTTATCATCAAAAACCTGCAACATGAAACGTTGCAGCCACAAAGGGTCAATACACTTGAATTGTATTGGCAAGATGTCATTGTTTGGTGGACACAAATGGAACCTAACACTTAAATGAATATTTGGCTAGGTGGAGCTTCAGACCTATTTGCAGTAAGCAATTTAATCCTATCATTTTCTTGTAGAAAAACTTTTAGCTGGACAACTTGACTTGGATGATCTACCCCTGTAGCCACAGGCCGTAGTTATCGTACGGGACACACTGGTCGATGGATACCTACATCAAATGTCAAAACCTCAATTTTATTTTAAAACACTATTGGACACACTGGAATCCACCAGGTGCTCCTAATAAATTATGCACACACAGGAATCCACCAGGTGTACATAATTATGATCACACAATAAATCCCTTATTGTCCCATCAAGTTTTAGTTTAAAGAAGTTGGCATGATGAGATCCTTGAACATCTTCAAAATCATGTCGCTCAAAATTGTCCATAACCGGGGACACGGCTAAGTACTTAGTTTTAACCCTCTGCAGAGGTGGTGTACTTTTCCCACAAGACTTAGTCAACCTCTTTTGCCATGATGCTCATTTTGCTCAAATGGCCAAGTGAAGACTAAGACGAGACCTTTCAGAGACAATCCCTCAGACCAACCCGGACGCGTTCCCAAAAACCACCCTCTGTCCGTCTGGCTGAGTTCTCGCAACTTAGTTAGTCAAGACAGAGCCCATATTGTCTTGTGGTTGCACTGGAAGCTTCACGACCTGAGCATCTCCAATCTCTTTGTTCCTGGGTGGCCGTCCACAAGTGAGATACAGCTGGTGGTTCAGAGGTTCGACGACATGACCCCAGGGAACCACTCAACAAAAACCATACAAGCCACATTCCACCCAGGTGGTTCATTGAAATTTTGTTGTTTTCTTGGTTTTTGTAAAACAATGGTTTTCAACACTTAGCCAAAACATGTGATAATCCCTTCCCACACAAGTGTAAGGCAACCTATAGCAGTAGCAGTTCTACTAGGAGATGCAAAAGCTAGATATAAACTAGACAAAAGACTTAGCATAAAAACATAGCTACTAAGACCATTTTCACCTACACATGCATCTTCTACAAGAAAGCTACTAGTGATAATTCTTTAGTAGGACAAGGAGATGATGACACTTGCCTTAGTAAGTTTTCTGAAGTTTGTACTTCTCCTAGTCAACACACGTAGCTCTCCGTATAGCTATAAGATAAAAGATAACACAAAATAAACACACCATCCGAGCAACATAATCAAACAAGACAACAAAAGTGTTTATTAGTTTTAGCTTAGTCATGATTTGTCTTTAGTAATAATTGGACAAAAGATTGTGGCATGGAGTTATCTTGATATGGATGGAGAGATTTGTTAAGTCAAAGATTTCAAAAGATTAATGGGGGTTTTCTAAATTGTTAATAAGTGTCAAACACTTTAGCAAAAATAGCTTAAGTCAATTCTTAGGATTATGTTGAGAAGTTAGAGATATAAATTCTAATTCATTTGGTTCATCACTCTCATCATCTTATTCTTTGGAGTCCCTTCTCCCGAAGCATCTTGATTCTTCTTATCTTCTCTTTAGACTGTCTTCTCTTCTGTTTGCCCTTTCTTCAGACTTGGTATTTTCTTTGTGCTTCTTCTCCATGGTCTTGAGACGAGATAGAAATACTTAGACTAAATCTTGAGGCGTGAAATTTCTCATTCTTATCATCTTCTTCTTCTTCTCCCCGAACATTCTTGTCGTGGACTTCTTGTCTTGCATCTTCGAATATCTTCTCCTTGACTTGGCGCGTAGCTCATCGCCGTCGTTGAAAATTTTTAAGTCTTGGAAGTTTTGTGTTGCAGGGTTGGGTTGAGAAGTTAGATAAATTATAAGTAATGAGACATCTTGTTCTTCCGAAGTCACTTCTCGTGGAGCATCTTGATTATCATTGCCTTCTCTTTGGATTGGCCTTCTCTTCTGACTTTCCCTTTCTTCCGACTTGGTCTTGGCGGATGATATTGAGAGTCAACTACTTATCGGTTTTTGGGTAAGACAGAATTGATAGGTTTTGCACTTAGGCATCGATTAGTGAGGAGATTTTTCACTAAGTGGTAGGTATAATTAGATGGTTATTAGTACTTCATGAAAATGCACAAATTCTTGGTACATAAATATTTTTATATGACAATTTTTTTTTCAAAAGGAACTATGTTGAAATTATTTATAGAATTAAACCTATGATGAAAAAAAAATACTCAAAATCATATATTTTGAAATAGTTCAAAAGTCAAATTTTATCATTCCAATATGTTGTTCATATTTTTATGAGTTCAAGGGTATAATTTTTGCATGATTTGAATAAACAGATTAAAAGATATTAATTTTACACGATTAAACATTTCGTGGTTAAATTTTAATGACATCCGAAAAGTCATCCGAAAAAGTTGCTCGGATGGAAAAACTTTCTACACAAAAGTTGTAGAGGATTTAATTGCGAACTTAATGCCAGAACAACTATCGAGAACCGATCTCTAAATTGAGGGATATGAAATTTACAAATTTTATTACGTAAATGAGCTAGCACCAAATGCAT
The DNA here is from genome assembly GCA_007115705.1 of Dactylis glomerata. Classification (NCBI taxonomy): domain Eukaryota; kingdom Viridiplantae; phylum Streptophyta; class Magnoliopsida; order Poales; family Poaceae; genus Dactylis; species Dactylis glomerata. The sequence goes on from QXEO01000306.1 coordinate 1,304,204, forward strand.
GGATCGATCATACTAGGTCCAGTACATACCATGGCGTTGACTCAGGCTGGCGCTCGCGTAATCAATCGCGGCATGGCTCTGGAGGTCGACGGAGACAGCAAGCTAGACGAGGAGGTGCGGCAGATGTCGGGGAATACAGATGCGTCGAAGATTTGCTTGCTTGCTTCCTGAAACAGTTAGGAGAATCGGTCGGAGGTGCTTCAGAAGACGGCGAGCTTCAGGAGTTGACCATGGAGTCGATTTTCTAAGGGAAAGAAATTTAAACGTATTGTCTCAGGCGATGTGCAAGGTCTCGAGGAAAAGATAGTCGCTAAAATTAGGCGGAGCCGTACCTTGTTTGCACTGGAATCGCTTCGCCGGAGTTGCGGTCGCAGACGGAAGCTTTGGGTCAAGCAAGAACACGACGACCTGGGACTCTCAGGGACAAACTCTAGTGTCAAAGAAGTGCGCGCTCATGGAATAGAAAGTAGAAGAACGTAGGCAGGATGAGGGGCGGTCGGTTCTTACCGGAATCATTGTCGGAGTGCAACAACAACGAGAGGTATGTTGAGTTCGAGTTGCAGCAGCCTGGCGGCTCTTTGGTGGGAGGGTAAATGATGCAGGGATTGGGGGGTTTAAATAGGAAGGGACGATGCAGCAAAACGGGCAAAATATCACCGGAATTGAAGAGGGCCAAAATCAGCTTACGGAGGGAGATCGGAAAAATGAATGCTAATTGGACGAAATTGATTTGAGAAATTAAAGCGTTTTAAATGGTAATAATATTTCCCTTGAATGAGATCATAATTGAATGGGGAGTAATTTCGTGTTTAAGTTGACAAGAATCTTTTTCCTACAAATTAGGAGAGAGAGAAAGAATTTTTTTTTTAAGGAAAAGAAATGTCTTCTTAACATAGTGAGAAAAAAAACTGCCATGGCCAGGTTAGGTGCGTGCAGTCTATATTTGATCGCTAACGGTGGAAGACGATAACGAGCTAGGTGGGTCGTTCGCTCGGCCTAGATGGTCCGAGATGCCTGGGCAGCCCAGTTTGGTCGGTATTTTATTTCTATTTTTCTTATTTCTGTTATAGCTCCAAATGAGCTCAAACAAATTTTTAAAATTTTCTAAAATTCAAAAATAACCATCTCACATATTAAGAAACAATTTTAATGATAAAAATAATTTTCAACAATATGTTTAATGTTTGGCCCACATGGCTTTATTTGCATTTTCTAAGAAATAGAAATATGATTTGGTCAAGGTTTGATTTGATTTCAAAATTTTGATTCGTTGTGATTTTCAATTCAACAAATTCAATCAAAGCAGTTTAATTTTTTTTTTCACATTCCAATTTTTGGGATGTGACAGACTACCACCCTTAAAAGAAATCTCGTCCCCGAGATTTGGAGAGGCTAGAAAGGAAATGGGTTTGGGATACTAGGTGGGCTACCACCCTTAAAAGAAATTTTTGTGGGTAGTCTAGGTTTTTGGGTTTAGAAGGGGCACACCTTGGTTTTGACTTGGCACTGGGTCATCTTTGTACCATATGTTGCTTCTACCTTCATTTCCAATAGGTGGGTATCTATTCACACACTATAGCATCTAGTGTCCTTTTCAAGATGGCTTTAATATAACTTTCCTCCATTGTAGAGCTTCTGTCCATCAAGGTAGTTGTTGAACTACTTGAGACACTGAAGAGTCACTCTTTGGGTCAATCAGAAGACCAAGCCAAGATGTTCTCCTGGCTTCATTTCATGTCCTTATTTGATCTTCATAGTCTTGCAAGTCATCTTCAATGGTAAGCTCGTTGGTTCATCCTCACCGTATTCCTACATTTTGGCAACACTTGCCTATTATAAGGGGTACAATTTCTTACCCTCCTAGGGTTTAGGTTTAACAGCGTCGTCTCTCCTGTAGGTATGTCTCTCTAGATTTACCATTCCTTATCACAAGATTGAACAATTGAGTAGTCATCATGGGGGCCAATCCATAACGCACCCAATCGTTACCTTGTATTTCAGCTTGGTACATCTCGTACACTAACTCTTGGTCAACCTCACTAGTTTTGACAAAAGATTCTATGGATATTGAATCCATGTTTCAATTGTTGAGATCTTTAGAAAACAAATCTATCGATCCTTAGCTAGTGGTTTGCGTAAACTCTCATATGGAAAAATCTCTTAGCTTGCAGATCCTTTAGTTTTCCATCTCTTGTTCTATGCTTCTTCTTGATACTGAGCATCTTAGCTGGATCTGTCAATGTTATTGTCTTCATGGAGGCTTGTCAAGAAACACTTGTTTGGGTTTGAATAAGATGAGAATAGACAGAAGGGATCTAAAGAAAATTCCTACCCAACACTGCAGCTCAAGGTAATTCATCTTACAAACAAGATCTAAGAAGCATTTGTCACGTCAAGCAACATGGTTTAACCACAAACAAACTAGTATGGTCATACCACAATTTGATATGATCATAACGTATTACGATATCGTTTCTTACATAGATCTTAAATGGGGATCCAACTAGAGCTTCTTGGATGTCTTTCAGTTAGTAGTCTACTCTTTTCATCTTTGGGGTCTTTCCAGGTGTTATGCAGTCTATACTTGAGTCTTCCTCCAAGCTCTTCGATAGCTTCCATGTAGTGCTTCTTGTAGAGTCGAGGAATAATATACGAAGCATCAATCTCTTCTTGATAGTCTTCATGGGATATGAACTCTAAAGAAAAGAGAATATTTTTGAAGATGAGCTAGATGAGAATGGAAGAAGTTAAAATTGCAAACACCCTTTTTATAAAAATTGAAATAGTTAGACTTTTCATCCTAGGGTCTTTCCTAATCTCTCTCATCTTCTTGTGCTTCTCTTGATCATGAATTTATCTTCTTGCTCCTAGAATGTTGTATACTTCAGTTGGGCAAGTAGCTCATCATTTGCTAAACAGTTCGTTGGTCCTATTGTTATCAAGATCCTTCGTAAGAATTTCTAAATCCTAGAACTATTGGTGCATAGACTCTTTATTCTAGACTTCTTCAATTTGCTTCCTTTGATGATAGCGGTGGGTGGATCTTGAAGTTCTTTGAGGTGTTGAAATTGAAGCCCTTTGTCTTAGAGTTGAAATGAAGAGAAGTAGAGGCAAAAATGACCAAGGGAAGAGTTTACGATGAAAAGAGTGTGTAAATTTTAAACTTAGAAATAAGAGCAACTCCTATTTTTCTAAGGGGTCTTTGTCCAATCCTAGGGTTACGAACCTAAGGGCAACACAATGCTCTGATACCATCTGTAGTGACCTCATCTTTTAAAGATGACGATCCCTGTGCTTTTTCAGTGCTAGTCCCTGGATCAACGCTAGCACACACAGTTTAAGATGTAATACCAAGAAACAAAGGTCATTTTATTACATCGTATGATCCAGCAATTACATAAAGAACTTTATAATGCTTATAGCATAAGCTTTCAGAGTTTACAATGAAATCAAAATAGCATGGAGTCCTTCTTCTTCATGTGCCACAGGCGAACATGCTGCGGATAGACTCGTAACCCTGTCGTACCTTTCTTATCATCAAAAACCTGCAACATGAAATGTTGCAGCCACAAAGGGTCAATACACTTGAATTGTATTGGCAAGATGTCATTTTTTGGTGGACACAAATGGAACCTAACACTTAAATGAATATTTGGCTAGGTGGAGCTTCAGACCTATTTGCACTAAGCAATTTAATCCTATCATTTTCTTGTAGAAAAACTTTTAGCTGGACAACTTGACTTGGGTGATCTACCCCTGTAGCCACAGGCCGTAGTTATCGTACGAGACACACTGGTCGATAGATACCTACATCAAATGTCAAAACCTCAATTTTATTTTAAAACACTATTGGACACACTGGAATCCACCAGGTGCTCCTAATAAATTATGCACACACAGGAATCCACCATGTGTACATAATTATGATCACACAATAAATCCCTTGTTGTCCCATCAAGCTTTAGTTTAAAGAAGTTGGCATGATGAGATCCTTGAACATCTTCAAAATCATGTCGCTCAAAATTGTCCATAACCGGGGACACGGCTAAGTACTTAGTTTTAACCCTCTGCAGAGGTGGTGCACTTTTCCCACAAGACTTAGTCAACCTCTTTTGCCATGATGCTCATTTTGCTCAAATGGCCAAGTGAAGACTAAGACGAGACCTTTCAGAGACAATCCCTCAGACCAACCCGGACGCGTTCCCAAAAACCACCCTCTGTCCGTCTGGCTGAGTTCTCGCAACTTAGTTAGTCAAGACAGAGCCCATATTGTCTTGTGGTTGCACTGGAAGCTTCATGACCTGAGCGTCTCCAATCTCTTTGTTCCTGGGTGGCCGTCCATAAGTGAGATACACCTGGTGGTTCAGAGGTTCGATGACATGACCCCAGGGAACCACTCAACAAAAACCATACAAGCCACATTCCACCCAGGTGGTTCATTGAAATTTTGTTGTTTTCTTGGTTTTTGTAAAACAATGGTTTTCAACACTTAGCCAAAACATGTGATAATCCCTTCCCACACAAGTGTAAGGCAACCTATAGCAGTAGCAGTTCTACTAGGAGATGCAAAAGCTAGATATAAACTAGACAAAAGACTTAGCATAAAAACATAGCTACTAAGACCATTTTCACCTACACATGCATCTTCTACAAGAAAGCTACTAGTGATAATTCTTTAGTAGGACAAGGAGATGATGACACTTGCCTTAGTAAGTTTTCTGAAGTTTGTACTTCTCCTAGTCAACACACGTAGCTCTCCGTATAGCTATAAGATAAAAGATAACACAAAATAAACACACCATCCGAGCAACATAATCAAACAAGACAACAAAAGTGTTTATTAGTTTTAGCTTAGTCATGATTTGTCTTTAGTAATAATTGGACAAAAGATTGTGGCATGGAGTTATCTTGATATGGATGGAGAGATTTGTTAAGTCAAAGATTTCAAAAGATTAATGGGGGTTTTCTAAATTGTTAATAAGTGTCAAACACTTTAGCAAAAATAGCTTAAGTCAATTCTTAGGATTATGTTGAGAAGTTAGAGATATAAATTCTAATTCATTTGGTTCATCACTCTCATCATCTTATTCTTTGGAGTCCCTTCTCCCGAAGCATCTTGATTCTTCTTATCTTCTCTTTAGACTGTCTTCTCTTCTGTTTGCCCTTTCTTCAGACTTGGTATTTTCTTTGTGCTTCTTCTCCATGGTCTTGAGACGAGATAGAAATACTTAGACTAAATCTTGAGGCGTGAAATTTCTCATTCTTATCATCTTCTTCTTCTTCTCCCCGAACATTCTTGTCGTGGACTTCTTGTCTTGCATCTTCGAATATCTTCTCCTTGACTTGGCGCGTAGCTCATCGCCGTCGTTGAAAATTTTTAAGTCTTGGAAGTTTTGTGTTGCAGGGTTGGGTTGAGAAGTTAGATAAATTATAAGTAATGAGACATCTTGTTCTTCCGAAGTCACTTCTCGTGGAGCATCTTGATTATCATTGCCTTCTCTTTGGATTGGCCTTCTCTTCTGACTTTCCCTTTCTTCCGACTTGGTCTTGGCGGATGATATTGAGAGTCAACTACTTATCGGTTTTTGGGTAAGACAGAATTGATAGGTTTTGCACTTAGGCATCGATTAGTGAGGAGATTTTTCACTAAGTGGTAGGTATAATTAGATGGTTATTAGGACTTCATGAAAATGCACAAATTCTTGGTACATAAATATTTTTATATGACAATTTTTTTTCAAAAGGAACTATGTTGAAATTATTTATAGAATTAAACCTATGATGAAAAAAAAATACTCAAAATCATATATTTTGAAATAGTTCAAAAGTCAAATTTTATCATTCCAATATGTTGTTCATATTTTTATGAGTTCAAGGGTATAATTTTTGCATGATTTGAATAAACAGATCAAAAGATATTAATTTTACACGATTAAACATTTCGTGGTTAAATTTTAATGACGTCCGAAAAGTCATCCAAAAAAGTTGCTCGGATGGAAAAACTTTCTACACAAAAGTTGTAGAGGATTTAATTGCGAACTTAATGCCAGAACAACTATCGAGAACCGATCTCTAAATTGAGGGATATGAAATTTACAAATTTTATTACGTAAATGAGCTAGCACCAAATGCATGGATCGATCATACTAGGTCCAGTACATACCATGGCGTTGACTCAGGCTGGCGCTCGCGTAATCAATCGCGGCATGGCTCTGGAGGTCGACGGAGACAGCAAGCTAGACGAGGAGGTGCGGCAGATGTCGGGGAATACAGATGCGTCGAAGATTTGCTTGCTTGCTTCCTGAAACAGTTAGGAGAATCGGTCGGAGGTGCTTCAGAAGACGGCGAGCTTCAGGAGTTGACCATGGAGTCGATTTTCTAAGGGAAAGAAATTTAAACGTATTGTCTCAGGCGATGTGCAAGGTCTCGAGGAAAAGATAGTCGCTAAAATTAGGCGGAGCCGTACCTTGTTTGCACTGGAATCGCTTCGCCGGAGTTGCGGTCGCAGACGGAAGCTTTGGGTCAAGCAAGAACACGACGACCTGGGACTCTCAGGGACAAACTCTAGTGTCAAAGAAGTGCGCGCTCATGGAATAGAAAGTAGAAGAACGTAGGCAGGGTGAGGGGCGGTCGGTTCTTACCGGAATCATTGTCGGAGTGCAACAACAACGAGAGGTATGTTGAGTTCGAGTTGCAGCAGCCTGGCGGCTATTTGGTGGGAGGGTAAATGATGCAGGGATTGGGGGGTTTAAATAGGAAGGGACGATGCAGCAAAACGGGCAACATATCACCGGAATTGAAGAGGGCCAAAATCAGCTTACGGAGGGAGATCGGAAAAATGAATGCTAATTGGACGAAATTGATTTGAGAAATTAAAGCGTTTTAAATGGTAATAATATTTCCCTTGAATGAGATCATAATTGAATGGGGAGTAATTTCGTGTTTAAGTTGACAATAATCTTTTTCCTACAAATTAGGAGAGAGAGAAAGAAAAAAAAATTAAGGAAAAGAAATGTTTTCTTAACATAGTGAGAAAAAAAAACTGCCATGGCCAGGTTAGGTGCGTGCAGTCTATATTTGATCGCTAACGGTGGAAGACGATAACGAGCTAGGTGGGTCGTTCGCTCGGCCTAGATGGTCCGAGATGCCTGGGCAACCCAGTTTGGTCAGTATTTTATTTCTATTTTTCTTATTTCTGTTATAGCTCCAAATGAGCTCAAACAAATTTTTAAAATTTTCTAAAATTCAAAAATAACCATCTCACATATTAAGAAACAATTTTAATGATAAAAATAATTTTCAACAATATGTTTAATGTTTGGCCCACATGGCTTTATTTGCATTTTCTAAGAAATAGAAATATGATTTGGTCAAGGTTTGATTTGATTTCAAATTTTTGATTCGTTGTGATTTTCAATTCAACAAATTCAATCAAAGCAGTTTAATTTTTTTTTTTCACATTCCAATTTTTGGGATGTGACATCCTCGATGTTACATTTCCCAATTATAGAACCACTACCTATTGATATGTCCTCTAGAGCATACTTAGGGAACAACATAATGAACTAAAAGTAAAAGTAACGAAATACCAATTACCAAAGGAAATAAATTTTTTGTATTTTCGATAAAAAGATACAAGCAAAAATAAAGTAAAGCAAAACAATAACAAAGTAAAAGATTGGAAGCGAGAGACTCCCCTTGCAAAAATCTTCTTTCTCCCCGACAACGGCGCCAGAAAAATTCTTTGATGGCGCGTTGTTGATGTGGGAGCTTCTTCTTCTTCAATCCCCGGCAATGGCGCCAGAAAAATTTCATGATGGCGTGTAGTTGACCACCCAGTTGGGAACCCCAAGAGGAAGGTATGATGAGCACAGCAGCAAGTCTTCGCTCAGTATGAAACCAAGGTTTATCGAACCAGTAGGAGAAAGAACCAACTTTCGAAGGTTGATGCTTGCTGGCTTTGCGACAGCTCCAGACAATTTATATATGGTGCCTTATTTGGGGTGTAGCTTTGCACCAGCGGCAACGTGGAACCTGCACACAACACAGCCAAAGTACTTTGCCCCAACTTACACTGAGGTTGTCAATCTCACCGGTTTGTTGTAAACAAAGGATTAAACGTATCATGTGGTAAAAGATAGTAGTTTGCGAGAATATAAATAATGCGAGTAAATAGTAAACGGCAAAAAAAATGTAAAAGAATGGACCGGGGTCCACAGTTCACTGGAGGTGTCTCTCCATAAGATAAATAACATGCTGGATAAACAAATTACAGTTGGGCAATTGACAGAATAAAGAAAGCATACAAATATCATGAGGATCACTATGAGATTCACTTGGGCATTACAAAATAATATATAGACCGTAATCCAACTGCATCTATGACTAATAATCCACCCGCTAGATGTCATCCAAGCAACCGTTGGGTATTAAGTTGCAAGCAACAGATTATCACCTTAAGCAAAGTGTGTAATGTAAACAATACAAATGTCCTTGAACACAAGATTTTTGTTTTCTCCCTAGTATCAACAACACATCTACAACCTTAGAGGGTATTTTCACTCCCCCAGATCACTAGAGGCATGAACCCACTATCGAGCATAAATACTCCCTCTTAGAGTCACTAGCATCTACTCCGCCAAGATATCTACTAGCAACAGAGAGCATGCAAGATCATAAACAACATAGAGATGATAAATCAATAAATCAACTTGACAAAGTACTCAATATTCATCGGAAACCAACAAACACAACATGTAGAATTATATAACGATGATCTTGATCATGATAGGCAGCTCACAAGATCTAAACATGAAGCACATGGAGGAGAAGACAACCATCTAGCTACTGCTATGGACCCATAGTCCAAGGTAGACTACTCACACATCACTCCGGAGGTAGGCATGGTGATGAAAGCCTCCGGTGGTGATTCCCCTCTCCGACAGGGTGTCGGGAAGAGCTTCTAGAACCCTCCCGATCTCGTGTCGATGACGGCGGCGTCTTGTAGTATGTTTTTTAGAAAATTGATTGGGTGTTTAGGGTTTTCCCGTCGAGAAGAATATATAGGCAGAAGGGCGGCATCAGGAGGTGGGCCAGGTGGCCCCACCACCTGGTGGCGCAGGCCAGGGGATGGCCGCACCACCCTATGGTGTGGCTGGCCCTTGGCTCCCCTGCTTCTCTGCTTTGGACTCTGTCTCATGTCAGGAAAAATAGAAACTTTGGCTTTTGTTTTGTCCAATTCTGAGAATATTTCCTGTGTAGCTTTTCTGAAACACAAAAATAGCAGAAAACAGGAAACTGGCACTGTGGCATCTCGTTAATGGGTTAGTTTCAGAAAATGCATAAAAAAGCCATGAAGTGTAACAAAACACAAAACAAATGGTGCATAAACAAACATGGAGCATCAAAAATTATAGATACGTTTGAGACGTATCATTATACAATGAAGGATTCTAGGGAAACTGTGCACAAGGTATATCATCTATATCCAATTTTTTGGAGATGGAGCTGCAAGATAGAGTATATCAACCTTACAGTTCATTCCAACATGCAAGAGAGTTTGAACTTTGAGATGAAGTTTAGTTTAAGGGGGAGAGGCAGTAACATCTCAGGATTTGAAACAAGAAATAGAGAGGAAACCGACATGTGCATTGCATTCATGAATAGAAAATCTGGAAATTTTTTGCAAACTTATAAAAGAGCAAACTTAAATTTTTCTAAAGCCACATCAATTATTGTACACGAGGACACCAGGAGCCTCTAATCCAATCAAGATAATTGCATCCAACAATCCCTATTGCATCAGTGGTCCGCTAGTCCAATCAAAGGTCGAGATTGATTGTTCAGCAAGGCGGACCGAACAAATTAGATGCTCCGCATCCCCCACGACCCCGTGAGGCCACTATCCGATTCCTGAAATCATGCAAGACTTTCCTTATGTGCATCCCTGTTGTCGTTTCTGGCCACCAAATTCCCTGATAGCACCATGCGCCTTCGCCTCTTCGTGAGCCGGCATGCACCATGAAACTGTCGATTACATTGACTAGTAGAAAATAGGGCTTTCATCCAGGGCCAATCAGAGCTTTAGTCCCGGCCTTGTTTGGAGCTGGGACTAATGTGTGCATTAGTCCTGGTTCCAATGGTTGTGATGCCGGCATGGGCCTGCAGGCATTAGTCCTGATTCATATGGATCCTTTAGTCCTGGTTGGTTATACCAACCAGGACTAAAGGGTGTGCGGTAGGGCTACGGTACGGTGGGGCAGGTGCCAGAGGCTTTAGTCCCGATTGGTATCTCCAACCAGGACTAAAGGTGGACCTGTAGTCCTGGTTGGAGGCACCAACCGGGACTAAAGTACTTCCTATATAATCCATCATCCTCGAGCTCAAGTTCATCACCATTTTTTCCTACCCGAGCTCGAGTTCATCCAGCGATTTCTCAAGATTTGGCGACGCCTGATACGTCCAAAACGTATCTACTTTCCCGAACCCTTTTGCTGTTGTTTTTCCTCTAATTTGTGTGTTTTGAATACAACTAACATGGACTAACACTATTTTCAGTGGAATTGCTCGAGTGTCTCATTTTTGTGCAGAAATCCAACTTTTAGGAAAATTCCCAGAAAATATCACAAAACTCCTATTTTACCAGAAGACTCATGGAGCCAGCAGACGAGATGGAGAAGAGCCACGAGGGGCCCATGATACATCTCAAACGTATCTATAATTTTTGATGCTGCATGCTTGTTTTTACACCATTTGCCTTGTGTTTCGTTATACTTCATGGCATTTTTATGCGATTTTTGGAACTAACCTATTGACAAGATGCCATAGTGCCAGTACCCTGTTTTCTGCTATTTTTGTGTTTCAGAAAAACTACACAGGAAATATTCTCGGAATTGGACGAAACAAGTTCCTGAAGTCTTATTTTTCCTGGAAGCTTCCAGAGATCCGAAGAGGCGAAGGAGAGGGGCCACAGGCCAGCCTCACACTAGGCTGGCGCGGCACAGGCCCTGGCCACGCCGCCAAGGTGTGAGGAGGCCTGGGGCCACTCCTGACGATGCCCCTTCGCCTATAAGAAGCCTCGGGACAGAAAACCCTAGGGGAGTCGGTAAAATTTCCAGAACAGTTCCGTAGCTCCGCCGCCGCCACCGACGAATTTCGGGGAACAAAAGTCTCTGTTCCGGCACCCTGCTAGGATGGGGAAGTGCCCTCGGAGCCATCTCCATCGGTCTCCATCGCCGTCTCCGCCGTCTCCATCGACCTCACCGCCATCTCCATCAACCTTGCTGTCTCCTATGATGAGGAGGGAGTAGTCCATCGCCGGGGCTGAGGGCTCTACCGGTAGCTATGTGGTTCACCTCTCTCTCCCATGATGTGATCTTTATGTGATCATGAGCTTTGTATCATGTTGAATAAGTAGATGTTACTCTTCTTCATTATGTGTACTCTAGTGTGTTATTAAAGTAATCTATTCCTCCTGCCATGGTGTAACGGTGACAGTGCGTGCATCGTGGTGGTACTTGGTCTAGGCTACGATTGTGATCTCTTATGGATTATCAGAATAATTATCACTATGATAGTATTGAAGTGATCTATTCCTCCTTTCATGGTGTAATGTTGACAGTGTGTGCACCGCGTTAGTACTTGGTCTAAGTTGCAATAATATTTATCTTGAGTTGTGATTTGATTTGGATATCTCTATGAGTGGTGTTTGTCAAGTACTTGATGAACTTTAAGGAGTGCTTCGTAGCCCTACGCAATGATTAGTGTTGTTCAATAGGAGAGTAATTCAGAGTACCATAGTGAAGAGAAGTTATTTATTTGTTCAATTATGTTATATTTGTTGGGAGTGTGTTTACTAGTGAAAGTATGATCCCTAGGCCTTGTTTCCAAGCTTTGCACACTGTTTACTTGCTGTTTTGTTACTTGTTTGCTTGCTGCCATTTTTATTCCAGATTGCATTTACTACTTATAATCATCTATACCACCTGTATTTCACTATCTCTTCGCCGAACTAGTGTACCTATATATCTGACAAGTATATTGGATATGTTGGGGACACAAGAGACTTTCTGTATTGTAATTGCATGGTTGCTTGAGAGGGATAGCTTTGACCTCTTCCTCCCTGAGTTCGATAAACCTTGGGTGATCCACTTAAGAGAAACTTGCTGCTGCTCTATAAACCTCTGCACTTGGAGGCCCAACACTGTCTACAAGAACAGACGCGTGCGTAGACATCAAGCTCTTTTCTGGCGCCGTTGCTGAGGAGGTAAGGTAAAAGGTACTCGCATCCTCCTGTGTGAGTGCTCAGAGTTATTTTCTTTAGATTCTGCAATTACATCTTTTTGTTTCTTGTTTTTATTTTCACTAGTTAGGCTTAATGGAAAATAAAGAGTTCTTTAGTCTTTTTCCTGAGTTTAGATATGAAGTGTTTGAAGAGAATACAAATGCTTTGAATCCCATTATTACTAATGCTATGAAAAAGCCTAAGCTTGGGGAAGCTGGTTTTGTTAAGCATGATATTTTTAGTTCCCCAGCTTTAGTGGAGAAAGTTTGCTCTGATGATATTTTATCTCCCCTATATGATGTTCCTTCTTATGATGATATGTTTGATGAATACACTTTGCGAAATAGTTGTTCTCTAGCTTGTGATGATACTAAACCTCTAGTTTATGATGGCTATGATGATGAGTATAATATTTTCAGTTCACCTACTATTGAGGAGAAAACAAGGTATGACTACAATATGAATCCAATTTTTGATGATTATGGTGATGAGAATAATTATTCTGTTGAAACTGCTCCTACTACTATTGTTCATGTGGGGAGTATTAATTCTTTTATGCATGTGGCTCATGATAGAGATCCTTTATGTGATAGTTATATTGTTAGTTCTATTCATGATGCTACTGAAAGTTATTATGAGAGAGGGAAACATGGTTTGATGGACCTCAACAATATTGAGTTTCCCCTCTTTATGTTGCAATTCTTAAAGATGTAGTTGTTTTGCCTTCCTATGCTTTTTTGCTTTTGCGCTTTTATGACTTGTCTCTTTACAAGACTATTTTTCATAGGAAGTGGTTTAGATTTAAATGTGTTCTATACTTGCTTATTGATGCTCTCTTTTGCTTCAAGTTCCTATATAGCGCCTTTGCTTCAAGCCCTTATATGGCACCTACATGAGCATCTTTGCAAAATTACTGCGTCTAGCTCAAAGGCGTTAAAGAAAAGCACTCTTGGGAGATAACCCATTTTTTATTTTCAGTACTTTTTCTTTTATTTGAGTCTTGGAAGTTATTACTACTGTAATAACCGCTCCTTATCCTTTTTATTTCGTTTTTGTGCCAAGAGAAGCCTCCAATTCGAGTGAGGTAAAGATTTGGGGATGTTGCTGTCCAGAAACTGTTTTTGGTGCTGCACCGTTAAAATACGTATAAATTCTATGTATATCCTTTGGACCTGCGATTTCTTGTGCATATGCCCCAGGTTATATCCAAACTTTCGTTAGTTGAACACTTTTTGATTTGAGCAACAGAAAACTCCTCAAAAATTTGACCTTTGTCAGCTGTTCTGTTTTGACAGATTTCTGCCAATATTTGTGTTTGCCGCTTTATCGCTTTCTTTGCGAGTTATTTTGATCATGGAACTTTTGGGGAAGTTGCTACAGTAGTATATGCTTTATATGTGGTGGTTTTAGGTTGAAACCTGAAGCAAAAAGGGTTGATTCAATGTTATGCTTACACTAATGTTGCTAATAGATTTGTGTTTAGTTTTGTATGAAGGAAGTTTTCAAGTGTAGGGATCGGAGAGTGATAAGATGAGTTGAAGAATGGACAAAAGCTCAAGCTTGGGGATGCCCAAGCATCACCCCAAGAAATATCCAAGAAGTACAAGCATCAAAGCTTGGGGATGCCCACGAGGCACCGCCTTCTTCATCGGCAAAAATCAGGTCACCTTTCAAGACACTATATTTTTATTGCTTCATGCACTATGCGTTTTTCTTGGAGCGTCAGTTGCTTTTGTTTTCAATTTTCTTTTTCTTTGTTTGCTGCAATAAATGTTTGGATCACATCATGTATTTGGAGAGAGACATACTTCACTTTTCATTTGCCAAGAACACTCCGTTTTTCACTCTTATCGTTTCAACGAGTGTTCTCTTTTTCTGCTATTGGGTTTAGCTTGCATTTTTTGCCTTGATTTGTATTCAGATCTTGTTTTATCTTTGCATCAAGGTGTATTTTTGACTCTGATCTATATTGGTTTTCATCAAAAGAGGTGTTTATAAAAAGTTTGAATGGTGTTGGAAAAGAGAAAAAGCTTTATGCAAAAAAGTGGTACAAGAAGGAGCTTATGTAGACTGCGGCCTAGGCTTTTGCATGTCATGCTTGATGTCTTTTTGATAGTATGCTTAGTGGTTTTGCTGTAGCATGACTTGTCTCAAATAACTGAGATTGCTTAATGAGCCTTTGAAAGAATCATGCGATGTTTTTATCGTTTGGAAGCATTATTTTGGTTTTCTCCTTGATGCTTTATTTGGGTTGACTTGGCGCATGCTCACACATGTTAGACTCATATAAAGTCGCCAATAGCCTCTATGTTTATTTAGTTTTTGACTTTTGATGCCATCTTATGCTTCTTTTAATATCGCTTTGCATGATTATGACCATTATTGCTCTCTTAGTTGGTCGCTCCCAGTCTTTTGCTAGCCCTCGCCTTGTACTGAGTATGAGCTCTACTCATGCATCCAACTCCTAAAAACCAAGTTTTGCCAAAGTGTCCACTATAAATTTCTATGCATGGTATTTGTAAGCCATTCCAAGTAAATTTGCATGTGCTACCTTTAAAAAACCTTCAAAACACTTCTCATTTTGTGACACTATTTTCAGCTCATGGGGACGCAGTGGTCGGATTTGCCATCTTCCATATTGGTTATTCCAAAAAGAAAAAAAGGGAAAAAGAAAAGAAAAAAAGGCACTCCTCCATGGAATGTGAATGTTGGTGGGCACCCGATGGAATCGGTTAGCCATGATTTGTGAAAGGAAAAAAGGTGGGGAGGAGTGCCAAGCTTTATAAAAGAGCACAAAAGTGCCAATCTCTCTCAAAAACTTGCTTCATTTTTGTATGGAAGATAGTAAGAACCCCATTGCCAGTCGTTGACAAAAGCAACCACCTCTCAAAACCCAAGTTTTATCTCTCTGTTTTACAAATGAAAAGCTCTAGCACATGTTTAATCACTGCTTTCCTCTACGAAGGGCCTTTCTTTTAGTTTTATGTTGAGTCACCACCTTCTACCTTTATGCACCATTAAGAGAGCATAGTTGTCATTCTGAGTATAATGTGCATTGTCCCAAAGTTTTCATTGATTGATTCATATTGTTGGTTTCACTTGTTCTCAAATTATTTGTATCTAGTTGCCCTCTTAAACCTGAAGGTGTCCTATGCATTTATGTTTTCCTCTCCATGAAGGACAAGCTGAAAACCATTTGTATGTTTTTCCATATGATTTGAACACATGTTTGACTTTCATTGTTTCATTTTCATGACCTTTTGTTTATGTTCATTTGCATGTTATAACATGGTTGCTAAGTTCTTATTGTCATAATTATATCTTTCATGCCCATGTTTTAAGTTCTTATGATACCAGCTCACAAATGCTTACATATATGATCAAGATTGTGAAGGTGCATGTCACCTCAAAAATTATTTCTTTTGTTATCACTTACCTACTCGAGGACGAGCAGGAGTTAAGCTTGGGGATGCTGATACGTCTCAAACGTATCTATAATTTTTGATACTCCATGCTTGTTTTTACACCATTTGCCTTGTGTTTCATTACACTTCATGGCATTTTTATGCAATTTCTAGAACTAACCTATTGACAAGATGCCACAGTGCCAGTTCCCTATTTTCTGCTGTTTTTGTGTTTCAGAAAAGCTACATAGGAAATATTCTCAGAATTGGACGAAATAAGTTCCTAAAGTCTTATTTTTCCCGGAAGCTTCCAGAGATCCAAAGAGGTGAAGGAGAGGGGCCACAGGCCAGCCTCACAATAGGTCAGCGCGGCCCAGGACCTGGCCGCACCGCCTAGGTGTGAGGACGCCTAGGGCCACTCCTGATGATGCCCCTTTGCCTATAAGAAGTCCGCCATCTCCATCAACCTTGCTGTCTCCTATGATGAGGAGGGAGTAGTTTATCCCCGGGGCTGAGGGCTCTACCAGTAGCTATGTGGTTCACCTCTCTCTCCCATGATGTGATCTTTATGTGATCGTGAGCTTTGTATCATGTTGAATAAGTATATGTTACTCTTCTTCATTATGTGTACTCTAGTGTGTTATTAAAGTAATCTATTCCTCCTGCCATGGTGTAACGGTGACAGTGCGTGCATCGTGGTGGTACTTGGTCTAGGCTACGATTGTGATCTCTTATGGATTATGAGAATAATTATCACTATGATAGTATTGAAGTGATCTATTCCTCCTTTCATGGTGTAATGTTGACAGTGTGTGCACCGTGTTAGTACTTGGTCTAAGTTGCAATAATATTTATCTTGAGTTGTGATTTGATTTGGATATCTCTATGAGTGGTGTTTGTCAAGTACTTGATGAACTTTAAGGAGTGCTTCGTAGCCCTACGCAATGATTAGTGTTGTTCAATAGGAGAGTAATTCAAAGTACCATAGTGAAGAGAAGTTATTTATTTGTTCAATTATGTTATATTTGTTGGGAGTGTGTCCACTAGTGAAAGTATGATCCCTAGGCCTTGTTTCCAAGCTTTGCACACCATTTACTTGTTGTTTTGTTACTTGTTTGCTTGCTGCCATTTTTATTCCAGATTGCATTTACTACTTATAATCATCTATACCACTTGTATTTCACTATCTCTTCGCCGAACTAGTGCACCTATGCATCTGACAAGTGTATTGGGTGTGTTGGGGACACAAGAGACTTTCTGTATCGTAATTGCAGGGTTGCTTGAGAGGGATAGCTTTGACCTCTTCCTCCCTGAGTTCGATAAACCTTGGGTGATCCACTTAAGGGAAACTTGCTGCTGCTCTACAAACCTCTACACTTGGAGGCCCAACACTATCTACAAGAACAGACGCGTGCGTAGACATCAGCCCACACCACCTGGTTGCACCGTCCAGGCCAGGCCGCGTCAGGAGGTGGTGTGGCCGCCTCGGCCAATGCCTCGAGCTCTCCTTTCGCCTACATAAGGTCTCTGACCTAAAAACAGAGGGGGTTTGACATTTTTCCATGATAGAGTTTCATTGCACTGCCACCACTAGAAACCGTGATTCGGAACCAGAAACTCTGTTCTGGCACCCTGCCGAGATAGGGAATTGGAGGAGATCATCGCCATCATCATTACCGATGCCTCTCCATCAACCATCCATGATTCCCCCATCCATGTGTGAGTAATTCCCGCTGTAGGCCAAAGGGGATGGTAGGGATTGGATAAGATCATTCATGTTAATGCTATAAGATTGTTAGGGCATGGTGCCTAGTATCCGTTATTAGTGCTTTTGACATTGTTGCAACTTGTTGTGGTTAATGCTTGTCACTTTGGGCCCGAGTGCCATGATCTCAGATCTGAACATGTTATTGATTCATGAGGATAATTATTGTTTATGATCTTACCTGCAAGTTGTACACACATATCATTGTCCGGAACCCGAAGCCCCAAAGTGACAGCAATTGGGATAACCGGAGGGGATGGTTGTGATGTGAGGATCACGTGTGTTCATGGAGTGTTAATGCTTTGATCCAGTGCTCTATTAAAAAGGAGTACCTTAATTACTAGTAGTTTCCCTTGAGGCCCCGCTGCAAATGGGCTATGACAAGGGGTTAACTCGACAAATGTCCTAGATGAAGGACTTAGGATCGGGAAGATAGGGCGTCGGATGAACTCGAAGGTAAAATCAGTCAAACAAGGTGGCTATGAAAGTAAACGTGGGTGTAAAACCTGGCTTGCTTTCAATCTGTCCCACACCGTCCCCTCCTGGCCCCTATATATAGGTGGCCAGGCCCCTATATATAGGTGGCCAGGCCCCTATATATAGGTGGCTAGGTCTCGAGGATCGGGTAGGGTCCGATACAGATTACAATATTGACATATGGCAAGAACTCGTATTTCGACTAGTATTACAATTGGGCCTAGCTTAACGGGCCTCAGGTGTACTCAACTGATGGGCTCTATTATCTATACCCTTATCAGTAACCCCTGAGATTCTACCAGAATTGCAGATTCGGGTTGAATCTCTAATCTTTAAATCTTCGACTTGATCATTTCTTCGACTTCCTCATATCTTCAAATCTTCGACTTGGTCTTTCGACTTATTTTCATTATAATATCTCGCAAGGGTTTTGATGAACAAGCATGACAACTCTGATGGATCAAGAGGCCAGTTAACTTGTCACCTACTTCAAATTCAATCCCCTTGGACTTGAATTTGGGAAACCGGTCAAACCCATTCTTTTGCCGCATTTAGGACTTACAAAAAATGAATCTCAGTGGTTCTCAGGGTACCCAGTGCGTCCACCAGAATTTTTCTTCACATTGTAGACATAGATACATGCCAGCAGAGCGCATCCATGTGCGTATACTAGGCCACACAGGATGGATCCTGGGGTCTTACCTTCGTGATATATTTCAATCATGGCATTCGAGTCTTGTCGCAATGACACAACTCAAGGATCATATGTCACAGCCTTGTTGACTGATCTAATGTGTCAGATATTCTGGTTATTCAACCTTAATTAATAAAACTCTCTCCCGATGGGAGTAATGATATCCTACAAGTCTCTTTGCATCCTTTCCTCCATTGTTCATCATAGAACATCGTCGGGTGCGCGCCCAGTGCTCCCGATGGGAGTAGCCCCCGAGGCTATAGTCAAAAAACTTATTTCGAGTATAGGCTCAAAGACAATATGCTTTCCTTCATGTCATAAAATCATATCGTAACTCAATAATATCATCGGGTGCGCTCTTAGCGCTCCCGATGGGAGTAGCCCCCGAGGCTATAACCGAATATTTTTAGGTATAGACTCAAAGAATGATTTCTCCTTCACCGGACTCAATTTTTTGTCGACTTCCATGATATTCCTTTATACAAATTCACCATATCGAACCATCTTTGGAATGTTCATCTTTACCAGTATCCATTGCCACCATAGTCTTCACTCCGATTTACTCTCACATGTGTGACGTCGTTAATACAAGGAGTCTATTTGTAATCATCTCCTGATTTTTTACCGTTACCCATGGGTAAAACGGTAATTCCAAAATTTATCTGCCCGTTAGTGGGCTATCGTTTCCGCTCCTTACACCACATCTTAGTCCACGTTCCATTACCAGGAATCTATATAAGGGAAGAGTGGGGGGAAATCACTGTTTACCAGTTCATTGCTTCCGCCGCCGCCATTGTTGCAACCTCTTGCACTTCTGACCTCTTACACAGCCCCCGTGTGCAAATCTTAGATGCACGTGAAGCATTTGGCGCAAAAGAACAAGATGACCAAGGGGACGCCGCGACCAGCTGGGTGCCCTCGGAGTTCAAGCAGAAGGATCTGGAGAAGGCCCAAGCTGATGGCCTCATCTCCGACGATGATCAGGTTACCTTCCCTAGCACTGATCGCATCCCCAAGCCCCCGAGTGGATTTCGAGTGATGTTCTTTGATTTTCTTTTACGCGGACTTTCTCTCCCTGCCCACGAATTCCTTTGTGGACTTCTTTTTGTCTACGGTGTGCAGCTTCACCAGCTCACACCAAATTCGATTCTCCACATTGCATGTTTCATAACTCTTTGTGAATCCTTTCTGGGGATCAAGCCCCATTTTCTCCTCAGGAAGAACCTTTTTTGGCTCCGCCCCAGTGTTTCTTTAACAAAAAGGCCTGAACTAGGTGGGGCCTTAATTTCTGTTCATACTGAATCCCAGTATTTGGAATTTTCCATGGCTGCTTCAGTACAAGGCTGGAAAAAGAAATGGTTCTACATAAAGGATCAAAAATCTTCTCCTTCTGATTTATTCGGCATTGCCCCTTTCGATGCTGCAAAAAATCTGAAAAAATTGGCCTCGTGGGATTCGCCTCCCACAGAGGCTGAGATGGAGGATGTTAAGCCGCTGCTAGCGCGCATCCAAGCTCTCAAGAGCGATGACGGTGGTTGATACGTCTCCAACGTATCTATAATTTTTGATGCTCCATGCTTGTTTTTACATCATTTGCCTTGTGTTTCATTACACTTCGTGGCACTTTTATGGATTTTCTGGAACTAACCTATTAACAAGTTGCCATAGTGCCAGTTCCCCATTTTCTGCTATTTTTGTGTTTCAGAAGTGATACACAGGAAATATTCTCAGAATTGGACGAAACAAGTTCCTGAAGTCTTATTTTACCCAGAAGCTTCCAGAGATCCGAAGAGGAGTAGGAGAGGGGCCACATGCTAGGCTCACACATGGGTGGCGTGGCCCAGGCCCTGGCCGCGCCACCATGGTGTGAGGGTGCCTGGGCCCTCCTCTGACATCACCCCTTTGCCTATAAGAAGCCTCAGGACGGAAAACCCAAAGGGATTCGGCAATTTTCCAGAAGCAGTTCCGTAGCTCCACTGCCATCGTCGATGAATTTCAGGGGACAGAAGTCTCTGTTCCAGCACCCTGCCGGGATGGGGAAGTGCCCCCGGAGCCATCTCCATCGGTCTCCATCGCCGTCTCCGCCGTCTCCATCGACCTCACCGCCATCTCCATCAACCTTGCTATCTCCTATGATGAGGAGGGAGTAGTTCATCCCCGGGGCTGAGGGCTCTACCGGTAGCTATGTGGTTCACCTCTCTCTCCCATGATGTGATCTTTATGTAATCGTGAGCTTCGTATCATGTTGAACAAGTAGATGTTATTATTCAGATATTATGTGTACTCTAGTGATGTTATTAAAGTAATCTATTTCTCCTGCCATGGTGTAACGGTGACAGTGCGTGCATCATGGTGGTACTTGGTCTAGGTTACGATTGTGATCTCTTATGGATTATGAGAATAATTATTACTATGATAGTATTGAAGTGATCTATTCCTCCTTTCATGGTGTAATGTTGACAGGGTGTGCACCATGTTAGTACTTGGTCTATGTTGCAATAATATCTATCTTGAATTATGATTTGATTTGGATATCTCTATGAGTGGTGTTTGTCAAGTACTTGATGAACTTTAAGGGGTGCTTCCGTAGCCACTACGCAATGATTAGTGTTGTTCAATAGAAGAGTAATTCAGAGTACTATAGTGGAGAGAAGTTATTTATTTGTTCATTCATGTTATATTGTTGGGAGTGTGTCCACTTGTGAAAGTATGATCCCTAGGCCTTGTTTCCAAGCATTGCACACCGTTTACTTGCTATTTTGTTACTTGTTTGCTCGCAGCGATATTTATTTTACATCACGTTTGCTACTTATAATCATCTATACCACTTTTATTTCACTATCTCTTCGCTGAACTAGTGCACCTATACATTTGACAAGTGTATTGGGTGTGTTGGGGACACAAGAGACTTTCTGTATCGTAATTGCAGGGTTGCTTGAGAGGGATAGCTTTGACCTCTTCCTCCCTGAGTTCGATAAACCTTGGGTGATCCACTTAAGGGAAACTTGCTGCTGTTCTACAAATCTCTGCACTTGGAGGCCCAACAAGTGTCTACAAGAATAGAAGTGCGTAGACATCAAGCTCTTTTCTGGCGCCGTTGCCGGGGAGGTAAGGTAAAAGGTACTCGCATCCTCCTGTGTGAGTCCTCAGAGTTATTTCCTTTAGATTCTGCAATTACATCTTTTTGTTTCTTGTTTTTATTTTCACTAGTTAGGCTTAAATGGAAAATAAAGAGTTCTTTAGTCTTTTTCCTGAGTTTAGATATGAAGTGTTTGAAGAGAATACAAATGCTTTGAATCCCGTTATTACTAATGCTATGGAAAAGTCTAAGCTTGGGGAAGCTGGTTTTGTTAAGCATGATATTTTTAGTTCCCCAGCTTTAGTGGAGAAAATTTGCTTTGATGATATTTTATCTCCGATATGTGATGTTCCTTCTTATGATGATATGTTTGAAGAATATGCTTTGCGAAATAGTTGCTCTCTAGCTTGTGATGATACTAAACCTCTAGTTTATGATGGCTATGATGATGAGTATAATATTTTCAGTTCACCTACTTTTGAGGAGAAAACTAGTTATGATTACAATATGCCACCTATTTTTGATGATTATGGTGATGAGAATAATTATTCTATTGAATTTGCTCCTACTACTATTGTTCCCGTGGTGAGTTTTAATTCTTTTATGCATGTGGCTCATGATAGAGATGCTTTATGTGATAGTTATATTGTTAGTTCTATTCATGATGCTACTGAAGTTATTATGAGAGAGGGAAACATGGTTTGATGGATCTCTACAATATTAATTTTCCCCTCTTTATGTTGCAAATCTTGAAGTGGCACTTGTTTTATATATCCATGCTTGCTACTATGTGCCTTGTTGATTTATTTTCTTACAAGATTCCTATGCATAGGAAGTGGTTCAGATATAAATGTGTTCCATACTTTCTTTTTGATGCTCTCTATTGTTTTAAGTTCCTATATGGCGCCTTTGCCTCAAGCTCTTATATGGCGCCCACATGAGCATCTTTGCAAATTACTGCACCAAGCTCAAAGGCGTTAAAGAAAAGCACTCTTGGGAGATAACCCATTGTTTATTTTTCAATACTTTTTCTTTTATTTGAGTCTTGGAAGTTATTACTACTGTAATAACTGCTCCTTATCCTTTTTATTTCGTTGTTGTGCCAAGAGAAGCCTCTAATTTGAGTGAGGTAAGATTTGGGGATGTTGCTGTCCTGAAACTGTTTTCAGTGCTGCACCATAAAAATTCGTATAAATTCTCTGTATATCTTTTGGACCTGAGATTTCTTTTACATATGCCCCAGGTTATATCCAAACTTTCATTAGTTTAACACTTTTTGATTTGAGCAACAGAAAACCCCTAAACAATTCGGCCGTTGTCAACTATTCTGCTTTGACAGATTTCTGCCAATATTTGTGTTTGCCGCTTTATCGCTTTCTTTTGAGTTCTTTTGATCACGGAACTTTTGGGGAAGTTGCTACAGTAGTATATGCTATATATGTGGTGGTTTTGTGTTGAAACCTGAAGCAAAAAGGGTTGATTCTATGTTATGCTTAAACTAATGTTGCTAATAGAATTGTGTTTAGTTTTGTATGAAGGAAGTTTTCAAGTGTAGGGATTGGAGAATGATGAGATGAGTTGAAGAATTGACAAAAGCTCAAGCTTGGGGATGCCCATGCATCACCCCAAGAAATATCCAAGAAGTACAAGCATCAAAGCTTGGGGATGCCCCCGAGGCACCCCTTGTTTATCGGCAAAAATCAGGTCACCTTTCAAAACACTATATTTTTATTGCTTCATGCACTATGTGTTTTTCTTGGAGCGTCAGTTGTTTTAGTTTTCTTAGTTAGTTTAGTTTTGTTTGCTGCAATAAATGGTTAGATCACATCATGTTTCTTTTGGAGGAGATGAACTCGCTTTTCATTTGCCAAGAACACTCCGTTTTCACTCTTATCGTTTATCGAGTGTTCTTCTTTTTCTGCTACTGCTTTTGGTTTTCATTTTCGCCTTGATTTGCATTCAGACCTTGTCATATCTTTTTATCAAGGTGTATTTTGGCCTCTGATCTTTATTGGTTTTCATAAAAAGAGGTGTTTATAAAAATTTCAAATGGTGTTGGAAAAGAGAAAAAGCTTTATGCAAAATAGTGGTACAAGAAGGAGCTTGTGTAGACTGCGGCTTAGGCTTTTTCATGTCATGCTTGATGTCTTTTTGATAGTATGCTTAGTGGTTTTGCTGTAGCATGACTTGTCTCAAATAACTGAGATTGCTTAATGAGCCTTTGAAAAAATCATGCGTTGTTTTTATTGTATGGAAGCATTATTTTGGTTTTCTCCTTGATGCTTTATTTGGGTTGACTTGGCACATGCTCACACATGTTAGACTCTTACAAAGTCGCCAATAGCCTTCATGATCATTTAGTTTTTGACTTTTGATGCCATCTTATGCTTCTTTTAATGTCGCTTTGTCGCCTTTCATGATTATGGCCATTATTGCTCTCTTAGTTGGTCGCTCCCAGTCTTTTGCTAGCCCTCATTTTGTACTGAGTATGAGCTCTACTCGTGCATCCAACTCCCAAAAACCAAGTTTGCCATTGTGTCCACTATAAATTCCTATGCATGGTATTTGTAAGCCATTCCAAGTAAATTTTCATGTGCTACCTTTCAAAAAACCTTCAAAATACTTCTCATTTTGTGACACTGTTTTCAGCTCATGGGAAGGTAGTGGTCGGATTTGCTATCTTCCATATTGCTTATTCCAAAAAGAAAGAAAAAGAGAAAAAAAGAAAGAAAAAAGGCACTCCTCCATGGAAAGTGATTGTTGGTGGGCACCCGATGGAATCGGTTAGCCATGGTTTGTGAAAGGAAAAAAGGTGGGGAGGAGTGCCAAGCTTTATAAAAGAGCACAAAAAGTGCCAATCTCTCTCTCAAAAACTTGCTTCATTTTTGTATGGAAGATAGTAAGAACCCCATTGCTAGTCGTTGACAAAAGCAACCACCTCTCAAAACCCAAGTTTTATCTTTGTTTTACAAATGAAAAGCTCTAGCACATGTTTAATCACGGCTTCCCTCTGCGAGGGTCTTTCTTTTACTTTTATGTTGAGTCACCACCTTCTACCTTTATGCACCATAAGAGAGCATAGTTGTCATTCTTAGTATAATGTGCATTGTCCCAAAGTTTTCATTGATTGATTCATATTGTTGGTTTCACTTGTTCTTAAATTATTTGTATCTAGTCGCCCTCTTAAACTTGAAGGTATCCTATGCATTTATGTTTTGCTCTCTTTGAAGGACAAGCTGAAAACCATTTGTATGTTTTTCCTTATGATTTGAACACATGTTTGACTTTCATTGTTTCATTTTCATGATCTTTTGTTTGTGTTCATTTGCATGTTTACAACATGGTTGCTAAGTTCTTATTATCATGATTATATCTTCATGCCCGTGTTTTAAGTTCTTATGATCCCAG
Source organism: Dactylis glomerata (assembly GCA_007115705.1). Lineage (NCBI taxonomy): Eukaryota > Viridiplantae > Streptophyta > Magnoliopsida > Poales > Poaceae > Dactylis > Dactylis glomerata. The sequence goes on from QXEO01000306.1 coordinate 1,329,314, forward strand.
CTCACAAATGCTTACATAGATGATCAAGATTGTGATGGTGCACGTCACCTCAAAAATTATTTCTTTTGTTATCACTTACCTACTCGAGGACGAGCAGGAGTTAAGCTTGGGGATGCTGATACGTCTCCAACGTATCTATAATTTTTGATGCTCCATGCTTGTTTTTACACCATTTGCCTTGTGTTTCGTTACACTTCGTGGCACTTTTATGCATTTTCCGGAACTAACCTATTAACAAGTTGCCACAGTGCCAGTTCCCTGTTTTCTGTTGTTTTTGTGTTTCAGAAGTGATACACAGGAAATATTCTCAGAATTGGATGAAAAAGTTCCTAAAGTCTTATTTTACCCGGAAGCTTCCAGAAATCCGAAGAGGAGTAGGAGAGGGGCCACAGGCTCACACATGGGTGGTGCGGCCCAGGCCCTGGCCGCGCCACCATGGTGTGAGGGTGCCTGGGCCCTCCTCTGACATCGCCCCTTCGCCTATAAGAAGCCTCAGGACGGAAAACCCTAAGGGATTTGGCAATTTTCCAGAAGCAGTTCCGTAGCTCCACCGCCATCGTTGATGAATTTTGGGGAACAAAAGTCTCTGTTCCGGCACCCTACCGGGATGGGGAAGTGCCCCCGGAGCCATCTCCATCGGTCTCCATCGCCGTCTCCGCCGTCTCCATCGACCTCACCGCCATCTCCATCAACCTTGCTGTCTCCTATGATGAGGAGGGAGTAGTTCATCCCCGGGGCTGAGGGCTCTACCGGTAGCTATGTGGTTCACCTCTCTCTCCCATGATGTGATCTCTATGTGATCATGAGCTTTGTATCATGTTGAACAAGTAGATGTTATTATTCAGATATTATGTGTACTCTAGGGATGTTACAAAAGTAATCTATTCCTCCTGCCATGGTGTAACGGTGACAGTGCGTGTATCATGGTGGTACTTGGTCTAGGCTACGATTGTGATCTCTTATGGATTATGAGAATAATTATTACTATGACAGTATGTAAGTGATCTATTCCTCCTTTCATGGTGTAATGTTGACAGTGTGTGCACCATGTTAGTACTTGGTCTATGTTGCAATAATATCTATCTTGAATTATGATTTGATTTGGATATCTCTATGAGTGGTGTTTGTCAAGTACTTGATGAACTTTAAGGGGTGCTTCTGTAGCCACTACGCAATGATTAGTGTTGTTCAATAGAAGAGTAATGCAGAGTACTATAGTGGAGAGAAGTTATTTATTTGTTCATTCATGTTATATTGTTGGGAGTGTGTCCACTAGTGAAAGTATGATCCCTAGGCCTTGTTTCCAAGCACTGCATACCGTTTACTTGCTATTTTGTTACTTGTTTGCTCGCAGCGATATTTATTTCACATCACGTTTGCTACTTATAATCGTCTATACCACTTGTATATCACTATCTCTTCGCCGAACTAGTGCACCTATACATTTAACAAGTGTATTGGGTGTGTTGGGGACACAAGAGACTTTTTGTATCATAATTGCAGGGTTGCTTGAGAGGGATAGCTTTGACCTCTTCCTCCCCGAGTTCGATAAACCTTGGGTGATCCACTTAAGGGAAACTTACTGCTGTTCTACAAACCTCTGCACTTGGAGGCCCAACAAGTGTCTACAAGAATATAAGTGCGTAGACATCAGTGGTGCTTTAACTGGAACTCAAATCATGGTGTTTTTCCTTCAACGTCGAGTTCAACCTCTTCAGCACCGTCATTCGAACCTGTGGTCTTTTTCTGGTTTGGGCGATTCTTCGCAAGTTTTTGATGATCTCTTTGAAAAGAAGGATCTTGACAAGCGAGTGAGGGCTTTGACCATCCTCACGAAAGAAGATGAAATCCCAGACTTGACTGCTCGTTATTTCGACGCCCAGCACCCTTTGCCTGTGGTATGTTTTACTATCTTTTATTCGCCTTATTTTTCTCTTATCATCATTTGCCTTGTGACGCTTGGGTTATTTTCTTTCCAGGATCATCGACTTCTCGTTTCTCGCCCTCCTCTCCCAGAATGGGGAGGCCATTCCAACTGTGCCTATTTCTGTGGCCTCTGAAGCCCCCGAGGCTGAGGATAGCCAAGATGGGGAGGAAGGCGGAGATTCACTGGAGAGGACCAGCTCGACGACGTCGCCTCCTCCTGCACTTTCTGAAGATATTGGCGTTGGCAAGAAGAGGAAGCGTGCCAAAGAGTTCACTTCCTCGAGTTCCTCCGCTCATAAAACTATGGTCGGGGAAACCCCCGCGCCATAGGACGATGTAGAGCTCTTCGACCTCATGGAATCGTGAGTGTCATCCTACTTATTTTCATATACGATCTTTTCCCTGTCGACTTTGATAGGTGACCTTGTCTGTTGCTCTTTTCCTTAGTGACGAGGAGGACCCAAAGAGATTTGCTGCTGCCGCCCCTATCATTGATACTCATGTTGTTGACAAACCACAGCCACAGGAGGTTGGTCCAGCAGCGAAATCTTCGAAAGCTTTGAGGAAGCCTATTAAGAAGGTAGTCGCTGTTCGTAGTTCTTCGCGTGTGAAGAAATCATCGGACGCCGGTGCTTCTCTTGGAGCCCATCAGTCCACAAGCTCCTCCGACAATGTGTGTGAGAATACTAGCATATTTACTTCTATTTTTGCGTGTTGATACTCATGTGCTATTTCTGAATAGAATTTGATGAAGAAATTTGTCGCCTTGGGCAATGAATGCGTTGAGTATCTGAAGGCTGCTAAGGCCTCCGAGAGTGAATACCTTTTCCTATCTTTGCTTATCTTGTATGCTTTTCTTTGATTTTTGCTTGACTTTTCCTTTCCTCCTTGTTGAACTGCAGATGCTTTAGCGATAGCCAATGCTCACATTTCATCGCTGGAAGCTGAACTCAACGCTTCCCTGAAGGCTTTTGACGCTGCTACTGCTGCCAAGGTCAGTGCTAAGAAGTTGACTAAATCAGCACTGGCTAAGGCGAAGAAAGCAGAAAAAGCCTTGACTGATGCTAACAAGGAGCACCTCCAGCGAGAACAGGCCGTGGCTGAGCGGCTGAATATGATGTCTGCTGCTGCTGGAGGTACATACTGTACCTTTTTGTTGATTTCCTTGCTTTCTTATACTTGCTGATATATTCCTCTTCTGCTATTTTCTGTTTCCGTGGTTTTGCAGAATTCACTGAGGTGTCCTCGTCAACTTTGCAACCAGACAACGATCCTCTCATGGCCGCAGTTAGCTTACTGGAAGCGAACTGGATATCCGTCCGGGAAATCTTTGAGTTGCTTAACCATGTTCTTACGCGTATTTTTGTTGGTTTGTGGCCCAAGCAAAAGGCGGAGGTGCTAGATAATGATGTGAAGAAACTTGCCCAGGCTTTCGACACCACTGACGACCCCATCCTTCATATGAAGGGCCTCTCTTTGAAGCGAGGTGACGAGGGGGCCATTGCACTTTCATATGCACACGGCGAGGAGATTGACTGGGAGAAAGTTAGCTCTTCCCACGGCCACTCTCGTTTGGAGCTGAAGGCTTTCTTTGAGAAGGCAAAGAGGTTTGCGCCAGGCATCGTGGCAATGATTTCTCCTTTAGCGGCTTCTGCAGCTTCTTCTACGCTGATTTCTTTGACTCCGGCGATGAGTGGATTCGTGCCTCCTCTGAATGCTGGTGCTGCTTCTGCCACGCCTTCTTCTGCTGCGGATCGTGAGGCTGAGGTGGCGTAGACTTGGCCTCCTTTTGTAATTTTTTAGTTTTTGCTTCTCATGTAGTGAACTCTTAGTCGTATGTAGCCCGAGAACTTTAGTCAGAGGGCTTGTACTTATGTAAATATTTTTTCTTTTGTGAAATATCGTGTTCTGCTTGGCTTCTGAGATGCTTCTCTTTTTTTTTGGCTTCCAGCCTGTTCGTGTTGGTGGATCGTCAAGCCACAATCAGGCTCCATCTCCTGCCGATGCTTTCGACTCCAGAGTTTCATCGACTTCTCGTCGTTCTTGTCAATGCGCTGAATATTCCTTGAGGATTTCAGATCTTGAGAGCCGCTTGTCTTTGGTGAAACATCAAGCGCAGATGGCTATGGATAAAGCCAGCAAAGCTTGCGGCTTTATAAAACAGATATCCATTCTTGAGGATAAGGTGTCGGGTCTGATGGCGAAAATCATGCATCTCGAAGAATGCGACTCCTTCCTTATCGGTATTGTCAAGTCTGCTTGTGAGATGTTGCGATGTGAGATTCCTTGTGGCTTCTCTTGTTTCCTTTTATTCCACTACTGCCGTCTAATATCTTCTGTTGTCTTAGGTACTTGTCTGGAATTTGCTGCTGAGGCACGTCGGGTCGCTGAGCAAAATGCAGCTCTGGAGAAGGCATCAGAGGGGTTCGACAGTTTGTGGTCCGATCCTCGACGCCGTCGTGCTATTGTGTTGCTTCAAGATCATGCTCAGCATATCGGAGAGGCAGTTGATGGTTGTCGAAGATCTCTCATAACCATGCATTCTATCATGCTTCCTCGCAATCCTCTGCCTGGAAGCTTTCCATTGCTACTCGATACTTTTAGATCCAGTCAATGAATTCATCGTCTGATAGAGCTGAACTTGGTGGCTGGAGCCAATTTTGCTCTTGGGTGGATGCGTAAGTGGCATCCAAGACTTAATTATAGTTCCATGTCACTGATTTATCCTTCAGGTGGAGCTAGTTTGCGAGTTCATCTGGAGAATACCCTGCAGCCTACCAGAAGGATTATAGCTAGGCTGTTGCGAGAGGATGCTGCATTTTTCCGTGAGCATCATTACTTGGATCCCCTAGGGGTGGATAATTCTGATAACCCGATGTTATGATGTACTACTTTTTTTGTGTGTATAATGTGAGAGTTTTTATCCTCAGAGCATTTTTACTTTGTGTGTATATTGATGCGCTTGCTGCGGCTTGTGAAGACATGTAAACTCAAATAAGAGGAACTTTTGTCTTTTATTTATGCATGTAATGTAAGATACATGGGATGACCCAAGAGATCCGGCCAGTGACCTATGTTCTGGATCTAGAGGGCATTGCCCTGGAATAACTTGTGGCTTTTACAGCCTTACTTTCCTACTCGACTAATTTGTATGCCTTTTCTCCTATATTGCTTGAGTCTTCTCTTCTTCTCCTGTAGTCTTCTCTTGTTCAGGTAGCTGTACCCAAGGTTTCTTTACTTCTGGCTCCTTGGGGTTTCTTTCAAGTTGCCGTGTTGCTTCGGTAGTCGCGCTTTTTGCTTTGCAGTCAGGTTCTCTGTAGCTTGCCATCATGCCGAAATTTTGGGCCATCTTATGAAACTCCTTGTCGCATAAATCTGATAACTCAAAACTTCCTTTTACTGTAATAATTCCTTTGGGTCCTGGCATTTTTAGTACCAGGTAAGTGTAGTGAGGTACTGCCATGAATCGCGAAAACATGGGTCTCCCGAGGATCGCATGATATTGTGATGGCCAGTCCATGACTTTGAAGTCGAGTTTCTCCCTTCTGTAGTTTTGTCGATTTCCGAAAAAGACGTTGAGTGCTATTCGACCAAGTGGATAGTTGGCACTTCCTGGGACTATTCCATGAAAGGAGCAATCAGTTGGTTTCAGGAACTCCAATGAAATGTGCATTGCCCATAAGGTCTTTGCGTATATCAGATTTATCCCACTTCCTGGATCCATGAATATTCTATCGACATCATAGGTCCCAATTTGAGCTTTGAGTACCAAGGGCGCGTTTCCTGGCTGAGGTACTGTTATTGGGTGATCATCTCTGCTGAATTCTATGGGTTGCTCTAACCAATGCAGATATTCCGTTGTTGCTGGAGGTGAAGTTATTGCGAGGTTGACTTGTCGGGTTATGCTTTTCTCCTCTTTGTTCGACTTGGACACTGGCTATATCATTGCTGTAATGTGCCCCTTAGATGGAACATATCCTTCGTCATCGTCGCATCCCTGGTTTGGTTGATATTGGCTCTTTGGAGCTCCACTATTTCCTTGTTGGGTTGCAGGTGCGTTGCTTGTGTTTCCTTCGTACCCTTGCCATTTTGCCTCAGCTTGCTTGTTGAGTGCTGCTTCCTACAATTTCAAGAATGTCATGCAATCTTTCATTGCGTGTCTGGATACTCATTTCCCATCGATAAACGTAGAGTGAATATGACATGGTCCATTGAGCATATCTTCTGGTGATGGGTTGTACTCTCTGGACTCCCTTGGCTGAAACTTTTTGTAGTCTTCTTTGCCGTAGCTACCATATCTCAAACTTTTACGGTCGTTGCTTTGGTAGCTGTTATCTTTGTATCCTACAGCTACTTGGCTATGAGAGCCATAGTTGTCATCCATACCTGTTTCCTCTATCATCCTCTAGTGATCGCGTGCGCTTATTGTTGCACGTATCTTCTCCATCTGCAAATCTGTTCGCTACATCCATTAGATCTGACACTGTTTTCAGCTTGATCCTGCCCATCTCTTCGACTAGGTCTCCTCGCCGTAACCCAACTATGAATGTGTCTATTCCTCTTTCATCCGAGACTTCGACTGCCGAGTTCTTGATTATACTCCACCTTTGGATATATGCCCTTAATGTTTCCCCGCGTTGCTGCATGCAGGCTTTGACTTCTTCTATAGATGCTGGCCGCTTGTATAGATGCTGGCCGCTTGTATGTCGACTTGAAGTTACTCGTGAATTGTTTTGTGAGCTCCTCCCAGCTTCCAATTGTTTCCTCTCCTAGTTTGCTTAACCATGACTTTGCTGCACCGGTGAGGTGTAACTGCAAACTTTGCATTGTTGTTTCCCTGGTTCCTCCTAATATTTTTACTGCTTGAAGGTAGTCTGAAAGCCATGACTGTGGCTCCTGAGATCCGTCGTAGTTTTGTTGGTCATGAGGTAATTTGAAACCTTTGGGTACTGGCGTGATGTGAACCCTACGAGTAAAGCATGGTGCCCCCATCTCCTTTTCATCGTCTTCATAGTCATGTGCTTTGTTAGGAGTTCTGGATCGTCGGGTTCCTTTGTTCTTTCGACTGTTGTATCATCCTAGTGATGGCGTCCTAGATCGTCGACTTCCACTTCTATGCCAAGGACTATTGTGATGGCGCGGTGATCTTGGTTTATGGGTTCCTTTGTTGCGATACGCTTCCTCCTCTTTTGCTGATAATTTGTTGCCTACCATCTTCACCCCGTTTAGTGCTACGCGATGCATATGTTCCCTCGGGTCTCCTGGATTTGGTCGTGTTGTATATAGGTATGCTTGAGCTGCCACCAGTGCTACCTCAGGAGTTTTTGGTATAATGTTTCCTTGCTCGTCGACCGATAAGAAAGACGAGTCGAGGTTTTTGGAGATGCTTTGTCTATCTGAGTACTCGAGATTTTCATATCTTGGTCCATGTCGATGATGCCTTCTATTTGTGTATGATGCGTCACTGCATGCTCTACAAGCAGCATCACTTGCTGCAATGGCTGAGTCCTTCCTTTTTTGTATTTCAATTCTCTCCTTTGCTAATTGCTTCGCCTCCTGCCTTAGGACATAATGGTATCCCAAAAGCATATTTTTGCTGGAATTTGTTGGTATTGGCATACCGTGCTCTACGGCTGTTTTGATTATTCTCCACTCATCGACTGATAGTCAAACTTTCTCCCTTGTTGCGAGGGAGTCTGCGGTTTCCCCTTCTGCTAAGTGGTTTGCTCCTCTGTTTATGTTTGCTGGATTAAGCACTGCATTGTTGTTTTCATCGAGTTCTTCTGAATTGTCTTATATGATGGCGAGTATCTGGCATTGATTATCGAGTTTGTCATTGTAACTTGAGAAGATCAAATTGTCATCTTCAGAAAGTTTTAATCCTGTCTTCCAGGTGTCTGTTGATTGATCTAAGGTGTCGTTGTGGTAGATCATGAGATCTTCGAGTTGCGCTTCTAAGTCAAGGTTCTCCATAGTTTCGTTGCCTCTTGCGATTTTTCCTTCTTCTGCTTCTGCCAAACTGACCGGCGAGTTTACCTCGCTGGAGGAGCCTTCTGATGATTCTGACATTGCTACTGTCTCGGGCTCACTTGCCAATGGATCCGATTTCATCGGATCTGAAAGGCGAATCGAACCTAGTGATCCGACGTGAAAGTTTAGACTTCCAATTGTCAAATCCATATCTTGATCCATACTCTCGAATACTTGCACGAAACTTGACTGGTGAGGTTGAAAATTGACTATTCCGAAGGGTATCTGAATTTCGTTGACTTGCGGATTGCTGTTGGCTGAAGGCGAAAAAGCCGTCGAATTCATGATTCCAATGCCCAGAGTCCCCACGGTCGGCGCCAATTGACGAGAGGTTAACTCGACAAATGTCCTAGATGAAGGACTTAGGATCGGGAAGATAGGGCGTCAGATGAACTTGAAGGTAAAATCTGTCAAACAAGGTGGCTATGAAAGTAAATGTGGGTGTAAAACCTGGCTTGCTTTCAGTCTGTCCCACACCATCCCCTCCTGGCCCCTATATATTGGTGGCCAGGTCTCGAGGATCGGGTAGGGTCTGATACAGATTACAATATCGACATGCGGTAAGAACTCATATTTCGACTAGTATTACAATTGGGCCTAGCTTAACAGGCCTCAGGGGTACTCAACTGACGGGCTCTATTATCTATACCCTTGTCAGGCTGGTAGGACAAAAGATGTTGTGCAAGTTTCTCATTGCGAGCACGTACGACTACATACAGAACACATGCTTATGGTTATTTAGTACTAGGATGCTTTATCATTATTTATCTGCAATTGCCCATGTCTTGATTATTATATGAATTATCTTATCCATGCAAAGCCCGTACATCCATCCCTATTCCTACAGTATTATAATCCTGCTATTTACTATAGTCACCACTACTATCTTTATTTTATTACTGCTGCTATTATTTTGCCACTCCTACTGCTATAAAACTATTGCTGCTGATAAACTATTGTGAGAAAGTCTATTTCCAGGTACAGCTGAACTGACAACTCATCTATTAAGGCTTATAAGTATTATTTGGCTTCCCTTGTGTCGAATCAATAAATTTGGGTTTTACTTCCCTCGAAGACTGTTGCGATCGCCTATACTTGTGGGTCATCAAGACTATTTTTTGGCGCCGTTGCTGGGGAGCATAGCTTTATTTGTAAGTTCACTTGGAATTGATATTGTTCGCTGCAATCCATCCATCATGGGTAAACCTCGTGATGGGAAAGTTCCTATATTGCCATCACTATAAGAAGAGGTACAACTCTGAACACCTCTGTTGCTCTTGATTCACCGTCTGTGATGAGTAAGCTTCTTACACTACCACATGCACATGCTACACATACTGCTACTTCTGAAAATGCTTCTGATAATTTTGATGATGCTTCTACTATGCTTGATGAGAGTGATTCATTAGGTTCTTTCCTAGATGCTACAATTGCTAGAACTAAACAATTGGGAAACACTAATACTGTTACACCTATTAGTTCACCCGAGTCTAGAGAATGTCCTAGTGATGATCTTGAGGAAACTTATATTGAGCTTAATTATGAATTTATTGAAGAGTTTCATGCTACTACCGATGCAAGTGTTATTAAAAATCTTCTTGCAAGACATGCTATTAGATATAAGTTGTCTCCTGATGCTAAGTTTGCTACATCTCCCATAGACATTAGAGATAGGGATTATGATTTCTATTTGGATTTATCTTATATATCTATTGTTGAGAAAGAGCCTTTTTGTGGTACTAAAAATGAATGTGCTATAGGACATATGAATGAGCTCTCTGCTTTGAGTAACTTATTTTCTGATGATATTAAGAAATGCACTTACTTTGTCGCAAAATTTTCCCTTTCTCATTGAAAGATGAAGCTAAAACTTGGTTTAATAATCTATCTCCTGGATATATTGATAGTCCTATTGGTTTGGTTAATGCTTTCTTTCAAAAATATTTCCCTGCTAGTCCTCAACATGCTGATTTACAGATTTTTTTTGACTCTGAGCAGGTAGAAGGAGAGAAATTGCCTGAATCATGGGCAAGGTTTTGTTATTTAATTAGAGCACGGACTGGACTTCCATTAGCTAAAAATGAACTCCTTGATATATTCTATAATGGAATAACTGTTGAATCTAGGACATACCTGGATAGTTGTGCTGGTTGTATTTTCAGGAAAAGAACTCCCGCTGAAGCTGAGGAATTAATGGCTAAAATAAGAAAGAATTATGATGATTGGAATATACCCGAGCCAACCCCAATGCCAACACCAAAGAAGAGAGGAATAATTTAATTAAATAATGAATTGATAAGGGAAGCCAAGAAATCTCTTAAGGAGAAGGGTATTAAATCTGAAGATGTCAAGAATCTACCACATATAGAAGAATTATGTAAGCCAATCCCCCACTCATCCACTATCAACATACACTCTCTCCAACGCTTTGATAATAGAAATATTCCCTACTCCAAACCTCCTGATCAATGCTTAGATGAGTTTGATAATTATATTGTTAAGCAAGATAACTTTAATAAGAGGGTGCATAATCATCTGTTGGAAAATTCTAGAGCTATTAATTGTATGATATTGTGGAGAGAACCTCCAATGATGTTAGAATGCTTGTTAAACATTTCCAAATGGTTCAGACTCAAATTGATCAGCTCACTAAGGTGCAAAAAGATTTGCTAGTTAATGCTTCTAGAGAAAAACATGCTTGTGAAATAAGCACTAGAAGTGGTGCTTCTACTCAGGATCCCTTATATCCTGAAGGACATCCTAAGAGAATTGAACAAGATTCTAAACGTGCTATAGATAATGATACTCTTTCTAGGAAGAAGAAGAAGAAACACAAAACAGTTGTAGAATCTTCTGAATCTGTTAAAGATCCTAATAGTGTATCTATCTCTGATGCTAAAAATGAAAGTGGTAATGATAAAAATGATTCTTCTGATAAAGAAGAAATTGAAGAGGAGCCTGAAAAGTGTGCTAAGTGTACCAAGTACTGATATGGGCACGACGGAGGAGGTGAAGCCCAATTTCAGGACTCCACCAAGATGAGGGAAGCTCGTTGCATATTGGCACGCCAGGACGACCTACGATATGTAATAATTAGTCTAAGGTTGTGTTAGCAATTTATATTCATGCCTATGTTATTTCGTAGCTAGGTCTAGTTGTGGGCCACTTAGTTTTATTTGTGTTTTGGGTTTGGGCCTGTCCAAGCCCAATAGATTTCTGGCCGTCTATATAAGGAGGCCAACAGTCTAGGGCTTAGGGAAGTTCAGTTGTTTAGTCTAAAACTATCGTGTGCTCCACCGTGTATCATCCCACCGGGGAAACGGCGCTGCCGTGTTATCTAATAAAGTTGCTGCGGAGGTTCTTGTGTTCATCAAGGATTGTCGTGCTTTGGTTTGAGGCGTGGTGTTCATCATCATGTTGCTTGCTGGATTCTTCCTCGTCTTCAGGTGACGTTCTTCGCGTTATTGGAAGATTTCTATCCGGGTAAACTCGCTGTGAAAGATCGGGACAAAACTCAAGGATCATCGGCGTGATCCTTATCATGTGGTATCAGATTACTGGGTTGATCACATCGAGTGTTTTCTGTTGATTGCTTGATCTACAGATTGTTCTTCGTTCACAGTTTTCAGATCAGAATTGTTTAAGGAGAGTGGGCAAGTTCTTGATCGTTTCCATCTCCGAGGCAGATTGCTGGTTCTTCATTGGAGTCGGCGTCGGTTTCCAGTACCGATCCCCACGATCGATCTCCTAGAGTCCAGGCCATCCACCTCTGTCAGATCCGATCGTGCCAAGTTGAAACAGAAAGGGGTAAAGGAAATCCAGGCAGCAACCTGGTCAGATCCGATCGAAGGCGCACACAAAAAAAAGGGCATCGTCCCGTGTACCCACGCGCGCCTGAGGGGAGACCTCGTCTGGGGTCGAGCGAGCTCGCACGCCCGCGCCCCGACGGGGACTTTGCCCGCGCCTCGGCCCAGTTGGCCCATTGACTGGTCGCTCGTTCCGCGTGCCCAGGTGATCGAAGATCCGATCTGATCGCAACTGTGCTGCCCTGGCCGATCGCTGCAAATAGTAGAAAAAAACAAAAGGCAGCCGCCCGCGCGTGCCTGGCGATCGCGGTGCCTGGTGCTCGACTTCCCCGCAGGTGCCTGGCGTTCGACTTCCCCCGCACGGTCCTGGCGTCTTGCATCGTGGGCCAGCCCACTTGCCTTAAAGGGTTGCTCGTCCACGCCTGGGACGCACGCCACGCGGGAACTATCTCCAGCGCGCTGCACCACGGAGGGTGTCTGCCCTCGGGCGCACCTGGTGCTTGCTTTCAGCCAGCATCGTTGTTCCTTGTGTCTGTCACGTTGTGCTTTTTCAGAGATGGGTTTCTCAGCAATTGTTTGTAAGAAGGAGAAGTCCGATGATGTTTATTTTGATTACACTACTCTCATGGTAGGTTTCACTTTGGATTCTACCAAGATCGAGTGGCGTTTGGACAGTTCTGCGACATGGGCAGACTATCAGTCTTGGGAGAAAGATATGGATCATGGTTTTGACAGATGTCGTACACTCGACCGCACGTTTGGTGGCCGTGTTGAATATGTTCTTGCACATAGGCGTGTGGATGAGAAAGTGGCTACATGGTGGCGTGAAGAGAGATCAGTGAAGGGCATGACAGGTGAAACATCTAGTTGGGAAGAATTCAAGCAATTTCTGTGTGCTAGATTTTTGGAGAGATCCATGAAGTCGGACAAGGTGGTTGTTCCAGAGGTACAAGCCAAGGTTGCTGAAGATGACACACCAATGAGAGGTATGAGTATTCAGCTTCACAAATTGGCTACTGGTGATAAGGCGGTGGTACGGAATCAGCGATGGAGCCTTTTTCAAACACAGTGCACCATCAAGGAGAAGGCATGCAAACTGATTATTGACGGCGGTAGCTTTTGTAATGGCATTAGTAAGGCGATGGTGGCATCATTGGGGTTGTCCACATGGCGTCTTCCTGAACCTAAGCATGTTGAGTGGTTGAATAGCTGCGGTATGCTGAAGATTACTCACAAGGTGCATGTGCTATTTACAGTTGATGACTATGTTGATGAGGTGGAATGTGATGTGTTGCCATTGGAGGTGTGTGGACTGTTACTTGGACGTCCATGGCAGTATGATCGCAATGTTACTCATGCTGGGAGAGCAAATATATATTCTTTTGTGCATGATGGCAAACAGCGGACTTTGAAACCTATGCAGGATGATCACATAAAGTCTGATGTTGAGCTGGTGGTACATAAGGAAAAGTTGCGCAAGGCTAAGCCAAAATCTGGGCGAGCTACGCCGCAACCTGAGGAGCATGATGCGAAGAGCATCAATGGTGATATTGTTTCAGCCAAGCCTGTAGATGACAAGCCAGTTGTTCTTGTTAGTGACAAGCCGGTTGAAGTCAAGCCTCATATTGATGAAGGGAAGGATATGTCAGCATGTGTTCCATGTGTTTCACTTCCAGTTCGTGTTGACATGGGTGTTCAGACCGATGACGGTGGTGCTGATCGTGTTCCGATGCATATGGTGCCGCGGGTAGTCAGCCACAGTTTTGTTAGAACACCTCGGAGACGTTTTGTTGGAGCAGCAGTGCGTGTGCATACAGGCAAAGATGGACGTGTTCGTCAGTTGTGTGGCCCGGGTATTACTACTTTGCAGGGTCGTGCTAAGCAGGTTCATGTTCAGCAACGCAAGTTTCCAGCAAGGTTTGAGAAGAAGAAGGTGGAGGCGCCTAAGTACAAGTTTGTTTGGCGAAGAAAAGAGGTGCAACCACCTAGAGCTTTATCAAGTCGAGCAGGCCGAGAGGGAGGATGTGGTGAGGAAGGCAAGCAAGACTTGAAGACGGCGAATGTGCGTGGTGCTATTGTTTATATTCCGCCACCCTTTCGAGCAGACCCTCACGCGTTGGGGACAACGCTTTTTTAAGTGGGGGAGGATGATATGGGCACGACGGAGGAGGTGAAGCCCAATTTCAGGACTCCACCAAGATGAGGGAAGCTCGTTGCATATTGGCACGCCAGGACGACCTACGATATGTAATAATTAGTCTAAGGTTGTGTCAGCAATTTATATTCATGCCTATGTTATTTCGTAGCTAGGTCTAGTTGTGGGCCACTTAGTTTCATTTGTGTTTTGGGTTTGGGTCTGTCCAAGCCCAATAGTTTTCTGGCCGTCTATATAAGGAGGCCAACAGTCTAGGGTTTAGGGGAGTTCAGTTGTTTAGTCTAAAACTATCGTGTGCTCCACCGTGTATCATCCCTCCGGGGAAACGGCGCTGCCGTGTTATCTAATAAAGTTGCTGCGGAGGTTCTTGTGTTCATCAAGGATTGTCGTGCTTTGGTTTGAGGCGTGGTGTTCATCATCACGTTGCTTGCTGGATTCTTCCTCGTCTTCAGGTGACGTTCTTCGCGTTATTGGAAGATTTCTATCCGGGTAAACTCGCTGTGAAAGATCGGGACAAAACTCAAGGATCATCGGTGTGATCCTTATCAAGTACAATAAGGAAGATTTCATTGCCAATAAACATGGCAGTGAGAGAGAACCTTGGGTGCAAAAACCAATGCCTTTTCCTAAAAAGAAACACAAATCAAGGGAAGAAAAACACTATAACAAGTTTTGTGAATGGATGAAACCTTTGTTTTTGCAAATTCCTTTGAATAATGCTATTATATTGCCTCCTTATTCAAAATATATGAAGGATATTGTTTCTAATAAAAGGAAAATTCCTAATGAGGAAATTTCTACTTTGCTTGCTAATTATTATTTCAATGGCAAGGTTCCAGAGAAGCTTGGAGATCCAGGTATATCAACTATTCCTTGCCCCATTAAAAATAATTAGGTTAGAACTGCTTTGTGTGATTTGGGAGCAGGAGTTAGTGTCATGCCTTTTTCTCTCTATAAGAGACTTGATCTAGAAAAATTGATATCAATTGATATATCTTTGCAAATGGCTGATAAGTCTACTACTATTCCTATTGGTATATGTGAGGAAGTTCCGGTTTAAGTGGCTAATAATTGTTTGATATTAACTGATTTTGTTGTGCTAGAAATGCCTGAAGAAGATAATATGTCTATTATTCTTGGGAGACCTTTTCTTAACACTGCAGGAGCTGTTATTGATTGCAATCAAGGGAAAGTAACTTTTAATGTTAATGACAAGGAGCACATGGTTTATTTTCCCAAGTAGATTGATAGAAAGTATGGTCTAAATTTAGTCAAAAATATTGAGACCATTAAAGTTGGAGAAATCTATTGTTCTAGGCTAAAGCCACGGGAAGAACATAAAATTATTATGGTTGGGACTATACCTATCAAGGTTAAGGTAACATAATCATTTAGTGAAATGCAAAGTTTTGTTTCATAAAAGATTGTTTTGGTAACAAGACTTGATCAACCGTGTTAACAAAGTGGTTTTTGA
This sequence comes from Dactylis glomerata, assembly GCA_007115705.1. NCBI lineage: Eukaryota > Viridiplantae > Streptophyta > Magnoliopsida > Poales > Poaceae > Dactylis > Dactylis glomerata. The sequence goes on from QXEO01000306.1 coordinate 1,344,705, forward strand.
ATGAATGAAACTATGTTTTCACCGTATATACTTTAGTTTACTCATGTTTTCATCATATTTACTTTTGATTACTTTTGTTTCCACCATGTTTTCGCTGATTAGTTGCATATTTGAATGTCTTAGAACTTATGTAGATTTGGTTTGAATTTGTTTTCCATCATTCCATAATCGTTTTTCCATGTTTTTAATCATTTATCAATTTCTGAAAATCATTCAAAATTAAAGTTTCTCGAAAAATTCCAGAAAATTTTAATTAAATTTTTACGTCTGAAATGGGGCAGAGAGGAACCGTCGAGGACAGGGCCAAGGGTTTCGGGGGCTGGGAGGACCCAATTTTCACACCAAAGTAGGGCGCGCGAGAAGGAACCTATGCTTCTTCGTTTGACTAATCGAGGGTGGTTAGGGTGACTTAAGAACAGAAATGGGTGAGTTGCGTGGGTTTGGTTGCAGGACGAAGTAAAACCACCCATCCCTGCTTTCGCTTTAATTGTAAAGAAAGATATATGGTAACTAGCATAGTACCCGTGCGTTGCTACGGGCTGATTTCATTTTTTAAAATAGCAAGCAAAAAATTTGACTACTCAAAATTAGTTTTTCTTGGCGGGACGACACCCTCTTGACACGAAGCAACTACACTTCTGTAGTTAAGCTAAATTTTCTTAGTTGGTCGTCTTACCATCAATTGTGGCAGACCTTTCTTAAAGGTTTTTGTTCCACCGTCAGGAGCACGCGTGCAATCATCTTCCCCTTTGCCATGTACCCGACCTTGGGCTCGTGAAGAGCATGCAATCATCTTCCCCTTGGAGACCTTGCCGCAACCCACCAAACGAATTGATCATCGTCTACTCTTTCCCTCCCTCCGCTTCCCGGTCGTCCATGCTAGAGTATCTCAAGTCTATGGAGAATAGAATAGTGCAAACCCTTTAGCATGTCAATGTCGCCATGGAGGAGCTGCAGCTTGTCTATGTTGTTCAGGTTGTAGAGCAACGATGAGTTACCGTCTTTGTTGACCTTGTCGACCATTGGCCGGTTCAACTCCAAGAGCTACACGATGAGGTTGTTATTATGAATGGTCTCATTGATAACAAGCCTGTTCGGCTACTTCTTCCTTTCAAGAATCACTGCTGAGTAATCCTTCCTCTCACTTGGACGCTCTACGCGCTTCAGAAATAATTCGTAAAGTTCTAATACATATGTTCCGATCTGTAAGTTTAACATTTGTGTTTCAAGGTGTGTAAATCTAGATCATCAATGGGCAGTCACCTGTCAGGGACAGATCAAAGGACATAAAAAACTATCCTTTTGACAATTGCGCTGACTAATTTGTGTGCTACAACTAGCATTAAGAAAACTATCCTTTTGACAGTTGCGCTGACTAATTTGTGTGCTACAGCTAGCATGAAATAACCATTGAAGTGTGCTTATCTGGTACTATATATACCTGACTTACTTAGTCCATTATTGACACACACGGTTATCTCTTTTGCTTGTTTACCTTGGACTCCATATCGAGCTGGTTATAGTGCAATTCTAATTGCATTAGGAAAATAGAATTCGTCAGACATGCTTACCTTGATAGCCAGATTCATGGAGCAACTTGCACAGGCTTGAAAGCACCGAAGCAACATCAATGGTGTCAGCCTGCCGGCTGTCCTGCACCTGATATTCAGCACGCTGCGTACCATGCCATGGTGAAAATTGCACGTCAGCTAGATGCGTCCTTCGTGTACCTCTGGCCCGGCAAGGTCCCAGATGTTGTCGGCGAACACCGCTCGTCTTTTTCTCTTTTTCTTCTGAGGATATCACCTCCGATCCGCCGCCGACAAAAACCCGGCGAACATACGTACGTCGCCCCAGATCAATTCCTCGCGGCCGCGGCTATCGCATGAGTCCTGGCCAAATTAGGCCGTGTCGTGAAACTCATTATTAGTTGATTCGTCGTCCTCCGGGATGGAGCCGGCCGCCGGCGAGGATCACCATCTGTCTAGTCCATCGACCGATTAATTAGATCCATCTTGTCCACCGCCCGTGCGTATCAAAGCCAATCGATTCCCTACGGTCAGGGTTTGGCTCTTATTGACCCGGCGACCGGCGTAGCTGCGTGATCGAGTCCAGACCGGAGCAGAGTTTAGCTGGGGAAAAACTGATGGAGATTGAATCAAGCGCGACTACAACCGCGCGATGGCAGGTATCGGGGCGACGGACGATTTTTTTGACGTACCAAATCTTAGATCGGTTTTTTTACCCCGTGCGTTGCTACGGTGCTATATTAAATTAAATAAACCTCCTTTAAAGAAGCAAGGCAAATTGTCGGTTATGCCGTACTTCAGTCCACTACTAACCTAGTACAGATAGTTTGTGCAAGACCTTTATTCAACTAACAATTGGTTTATAATTGATCCTCATAATTTGGCCCCATGGGATATTTTAATCCATTTTGGGCAAACCGATTCTGACTGAACCGTGGAGTTGACGTTTATCACGGAGTTGACGTTCATCACCTGTTCCTTTTTTGCAGGTAGATCACCTGTTCCTTTTTGTAGTGAACAAATCCAAGATATGTATATTTTGCTATGTTAACTATTGTGCTGCCACAAGTTCTTTGTTGCGTTTGTAGAGAATTACTAATCAAAGATGCACCAATGTGATTAACTTGATTTCACCTGTTGAAACATATCGGATTAACCCAATTCAGATGTCAAGATCAATAGGCTAATCATATGATTCAGAGATCACCAATAAAATATGAGCATGCCCACCGTTGTTGAACATGGCATGGAGCCAGGGAGCATCACATCCAACTCCAGAGGCGAATAAACTTCACACCAAATCGCATCGCATACAGCATCATCAAGCTGAGCATGATCTGAATAGGAAAATACCCAACGTACTTGTCTTCCCCATCATGTATTCATGTGCAGGTACAGCCTGAAACACCACACTCATCCTTTTGACCATCCGGTCTATTTCTACAAAAACGACTTCACTATAGGCATGCGCGTGGGGGAATTTTGGGGCTTCACGGATGAACGAAGAGGACGCGTTGGAGTTCCATACAGGATACGAGCGTGCGCCATTGAGCTTGTTGGCCAGTTTGACAATCGCCGGGCACAACTTCATCGCGAGTCCCGATCGATGCAGTGACCCTGTGCACTGCCCCACCCGTGAATCGAGTTGGGGAAGAACCGAAGAAGTCGACATGGTTTCCGCCTCCGATTCCTCATCCTGTACCTCGTCTCGTCCCGCGGCGGCCATAGGAACAGAAGCGTCGGGCACAGCCGCACAGGGCAGCAGAATCCGGATGCGATTCTATCGAAAGAGCCTTACCTAGAAACAAAGCGGTCCTGTCCAGGTTTTTTAGCGAACGATGCCCAAACTTTTTGACGTAACGTACCATGGTTTTCTAACCATCACATCCTCAAGCCGTATTATTAGTTTAGATTAGATAGATGAATTGTAGTCCTTTGGAACAAGCCAATAACATACCAGAAAAAAAAAGATACTTTTGAGTTCTAACCTACCATCCAAGCACACCGCAAGAAAGAAGAGCTGATCATGAACGAGACAGAGATCCAACACAATCTTTCTTTGTTCCATTTCACTTGGAATTTGTCCTTTTTATGAGAGGAAGAGAACAACATACAAGAAAAAAAATTATCTGACTAGGAATTAGTCCCAACCTATAGTCAGGACACACCTCAAGAAAGAAGAGCTGATGTCGATTCATTCACTTATGTGAGCTAAGCAACCATGAATTCCACTAATCCACCCCAACAATGAATAGCAGCACGACATATCATTATGATTCAAACAACCAGGAACTAGCAGGCATAAAGAAACCACACTCAGGTTTTAAAGTCATCGCAATGCAAGAGAATTATAAGATTGCATAATCAATAACTAGCAGGGATAAAGAAACCACGCTTAGGTAGTCAAAGCATCACATATTACTGGTCAATTCCTCGATCAGCCAAAAAGCCCCCTCTTGTGAAGACAAAAGTCAGATTGCAATAATATAGAACACTAGTTGCGGTATTGTAAATGATACCCAGATAGCATTGGTTCATCAGTACAATATAGGGTCACAGCTTAACTTAACAGCAAGATCACACTAGCAGATAGCATTGGTTCATCAGTACAATATAGGGTCACAGCTTAACTTAACAGCAAGATCACACTAGCAGATAGCATTGGTTCATCAGTACAATATAGGGTCACAGCTTAACTTAACAGCAAGATCACACTAGCAGATAGCATTGGTTCATCAGTACAATATAGGGTCACAGCTTAACAGCAAGGTCACACTAGGTGGATCAATAACAGATACGAGCGCTGGATATAGTTTATATAGATAGATAATCAATAGGCAGATATAGATAGGTAACACAACATAGCGTTGGTAGACCGAGCAAGTACATCCTCATCTCACATCCTTTGATTAGAGAGCAGCATCAACCTTGGCACGGTCATGCACATACCTCTTCATCATCAGAATCGACATAATCAGCCGCGGTAAATTCCTTGAAGACCATCGTTGTTTTTGAGCGAGCACGCAACCTCTCAACGAATCTGATGAATTTCGCGTTTGCCTTGTTCAAAACAACCTGATCATCATCTTTAGAGTCAAGGCAATATTCCTCTTCAGTGCGGGCATCCCAGTTATCTTCAACCTCGGAATCGTCAGAGGAATAATCCATGCACCGCACAGAAGATTTTGTCTCGCAGACCACCACCGTAGCACCAGGCGCTGTGCCTTTGGTCTCCGGCATGGCCTTCTCCTCGTCCTCACCTTCCTCCTCCACCTCCTCACCCATGGTCTTGTGAGCCTCCACCTTTGGATCACCATACTTGCCCACCTCAGAGCAGCCTGTGCCTGGCGCACCCTTCTGAGTCGCAGCTGCAACTTTGGTGTCGCTGATGGCCTGCTCCTCAATCTCATCCATGGTCACGTCGGCCACAACAGTAGCATTGGCACCCTTGTGCATGCCCTCGGAGAAGACTGCATCCGTCGACGCAATATCTCCCTCGGAACAGCAGTCCTCGCCCTTCCTCTTTACGTCGCCTCCCTTGAGGGGAGGCAGATGCCCGGCCGTCGGCGCCTTCCTTTTGGTGGGGCACATCCTCGGCGAGGACTCCGCCTCGCCGGTGACCGCCTCCATGCTCAGGCTCTCGGCGGAGCACAGCTTCAGTGAAGACTCCTGCTTGCCGGCGATGTCCTCCCTGGTGCAGCGCTTCAGCGAAAACTCCTTGCCAGTGAAAGCCCCAGCCGACGCCGTACTTCCCGCCTCCAGGATCTGGTTAGACTCCTCCTTTCCGGCCATCGCCCTGATCTCTAACCCACGGCGACGAGGGATTTCGATGTCGAGTTGGGTGGGGATTTGTGGATTTCTGGGTCGTTGCGTAAACACGGATTTGGGGATCTGGGGGAAAGGGCGGCGGCATATAAAACGGGGCGGAGGAAGCCAGCCCTAGCGTCCCGCACCAATCCAGTCCGTCTTCGTATCCAGTTCCCTCCTTTTTCCTTGGCCGGTTGGCCCAGTGGGCCTTTTCTTTTTCTAAGAAAAAGCTTTTCAGTTCTCCAAAATGAAAATATGGCCACGGGCAGCTCGATTTTGCTGGGCTGGTCCAGAGCGCAGGTTAATCACTTTTTAACGATTGAAGAAAGCTTTAATAATCCATATCTACTTAACGAAGTAGCACATGGGTTGCATGCCGTTTTCTTATAAGAAATTTTGGGATATGTGCGGAAGTGAAATTACTCATGAGAATTTGCAGGCTCTTAACACTGGAGTTATCCCCGAAGGGTGGAATGATACTACAATTGTTCTCATACCAAAGGTGGATAATCCAGAATCAGTCACGCAGTTTCGTCCAATAAGTCTTTGCAATGTGATTTATAAGATAATCTTCAAGATTTTGTCTCTCTGTTTGAAGCAAATTTTACCTCAAGTTATAACGCCAATGCAAAGTGCTTTTGTTCCTGGTCGCTTAATTACGGATAATGTGTTGGTGGCTTATGAGTGTGTGCATACGATCAAAAATAAGAGGGGTGGGGATAAATGGGGCTTGTGCTGTTAAATTAGATATGCACAAAGCGTATGACCGTGTGGAGTGGGTTTTCTTGGAAAATATGATGAGAAGGTTAGGATTTTGATACGTATCCAACGTATCTATAATTTTTGATGCTCCATGCTTGTTTTTATACCATTTACCTAATGTTTCGTTACACTTCGTGGCACTTTTATGCATTTTCCGGAACTAACCTATTAACAAGTCGTCACAGTGCCAGTTTCCTGTTTTCTGCTGTTTTTTTGTTTCAGAAAAGCTACACAGGAAATATTCTCGAAATTGGACGAAACAAGTTTCAGAAGTCTTATTTTTCCCGAAAGCTTCCAGAGAACCTAAGAGGAGTAGGAGTGGGGCCACGAGGGGCCCTCACGCTAGACCGGCGCGGCCCAGGCCCTGGCCGCGCCGCCTAGGTGTGAGAGCACCCTGGCAGCCCCCTGACGATGCCCCTTCGTCTATATAAAGCCCCGGGACGGAAAATCCTAAGGGAGTCGGCAAATTTCCAGAAAGAGTTCCGTAGCTCCGCCGCCGCTGTCGACGAATTTTGGGGGACAGAAGTCTCTGTTCCGGCACCCTGCCGGGACGGGGAAGTGCCCCCGGAGCCATCTCCATCGGTCTCCATTGCCGTCTCCATCGACCTCACCGCCATCTCCATCAACCTTGCTGTCTCCTATGATGAGGAGGGAGTAGTTCTCCCCCGGGGCTGAGGACTCTACCGGTAGCTATGTGGTTCACCTCTCTCTCCCATGATGAGATCTTTATGTGATCGTGAGCTTTGTATCATGTTGAATAAGTAGATGTTATTCTTCTTCATTATGTGTACTCTAGTGTGTTATTAAAGTAATCTATTCCTACTGCCATGGTGTAACGGTGACAGTGCATGCATCGTGGTGGTACTTGGTCTAGGCAACGATTGTGATCTCTTGTGGATTATGAGAATAATTATCACTATGATAGTATTGAAGTGATCTTTTCCTCCTTTCATGGTGTAATGTTGACAGTGTGTGCACCGTGTTAGTACTTGGTCTAAGTTGCAATAATATTTATCTTGAATTGTGATTTGATTTGGATATCTCTATGAGTGGTGTTTGTCAAGTACTTGATGAACTTTAAGGAGTGCTTCGTAGCCCTACGCAATGATTAGTGTTGTTCAATAGGAGAGTAATTTAGAGTACCATAGTGAAGAGAAGTTATTTATTTGTTCAATTATGTTATATTGTTGAGAGTGTGTCCACTAGTGAAAGTATGATCCCTAGGCCTTGTTTCCAAGATTTGCACACCGTTTACTTGTTGTTTTATTACATGTTTGCTTGCTGCCATTTTTATTCCAGATCGCGTTTACTACTTATAATCATCACTACTACTTGTATTTCACTATCTCTTCGCTGAACTAGTGCACCTATACATCTGACAAGTGTATTAGGTGTGTTGGGGACACAAGAGACTTTCTGTATCGTAATTGCAGGGTTGCTTGAGAGGGATAGCTTTGACCTCTTTCTCCCTGAGTTTGATAAACCTTGGGTGATCCACTTAAGGGAAACTTGTTGCTGCTCTACAAACCTCTGCACTTGGAGGCCCAACACTGTCTACAAGAACAGATGCGTGCGTAGACATCAAGCTCTTTTTTGGCGCCGTTGCCGGGGAGGTAAGGTAAAAGGTACTCGCATTCTCCTATGTGAGTGCTCGAAGTTATTTCCTTTAGATTCTGCAATTACATCTTTTTGTTTCTTGTTTTTATTTTCACTAGTTAGGCTTAATGGAAAACAAAGAGTTCTGTAGTCTTTTTCCTGAGTTTAGATATGAGGTGTTTGAAGAAAAAATTAAAAAACCTTTGGAGCTTAATTTGCATGCTAATAGTTTTATTAGTATGAATGCTTTGAACACTGTTTTAGAAAAGTCTAAGTTTGGGGAAGCTGGTTTTGTTATGCATGATATTTTTAGTTCCCCAGCTTTAGTGGAGAAAGTTTGCTCTGATGATAATTTATCTCCCATATGTGATGTTCCTATGCCTGTTGCCTATGTTAGTGATCATGATTGGGAAAAGCACTCTACTTTTGATATTGAAAATCTTTTTGGTACAAATTCTAAGATTAATAATTGTTGTACCATTAGTGCTATCCATGTTCCTTCTTATGATGATATGTTTGATGAATATGCTTTGCGAAATAGCTGTTCTCTAGCTTGTGATGATACTAAACCTCTAGTTTATGATGGCTATGATGATGAGTATACTATTTTTAGTTCACCTACTATTGAGAAGGAAACAAGTTATGATTACAATATGCCTCCTATTTTTGATTATTATGGTAGTGAGAATAATTATTCTGTTGAATCTGCTCCTACTACGATTGTTCATGTGGGGAGTATTAATTCTTTTATGCATGTGGCTCATGATAGAGATGCTTTATATGATAGTTATATTGTTAATTCTATTCATGATGCTACTGATAGTTATTATGAGAGAGGGAAATATGTTTTAAAGGATCTTAATAATATTGAGTTTCCCCTCTTTTTGTTGCAATTCTTGAAGTTGTACTTGTTTTGCCTTCCTATGTTTTTTGCTCTGCGCTTTCATGACTTATCTCTTTATAAGACTATTTTCCATAGGAAGTGGTTTAGATTTAAATGTATTTCATATTTGCTTTTTGATGCTCTCTATTGCTTTAACTTCCTATATGGCGGCCTTGCTTCAAGCTCTTATATGGCGCCCATATGAGCATCTTTGCAAATTACTGCGCCTAGCTCAAAGGCGTTAAAGAAAAGCACTCTTGGGAGATAACCCAATGTTTTATTTTCAGTACTTTTTCTTTTATTTGAGTCTTGGAAGTTATTACTTCTATAATAACCGCTCCTTATCCTTTTTATTTCATTGTTGTGCCAAGAGAAGCCTCTAATTTGAGTGAGGTAAAGATTTGGGGATGTTGCTGTCCTAAAACTGTTTTTGGTGCTGCGCCGTAAAAATTCGTATAAATTATCTGTATATCTTTTGGACCTGCGATTTCTTTTGCATATGCCCCAGGTTATATCCAAACTTTCATTAGTTGAACACTTTTTGATTTGAGCAACAGAAAACCCCTTAAATTCGACCTTTGTCAGCTGTTCTATTTTGACAGATTTCTGCCAATATTTGTGTTTGCCGCTTTATCACTTTCTTTTTGAGTTCTTTTGATCATGGAACTTTTGACGAAGTTGCTACAGTAGGATATGCTATATATGTGGTGGTTTTAGGTTGAAACCTAAAGCAAAAAGGGTTGATTCTATGTTATGCTTACACTAATGTTGCTAATAGATTTGTGTTTAGTTTTGTATGAAGGAAGTTTTCAAGTGTAGGGATTGGAGAATGATGAGATGAGTTGAAGAATGGACAAAATATCAAGCTTGGAGATGCCCATGCATCACCCCAAGAAATATCCAAGAAGTACAAGTGTCAAAGCTTGGGAATGCCCCCGAGGCACCCCTTCTTCATCGGCAAAAATCAGGTCACCTTTCAAGACACTATATTTTTACTGCTTCATGCACTATACGTTTTTCTTGGTGCGTCAGTTGTTTTAGTTTTTGTTATTAGTTTTGTTTTGTTTGCTGCAATAAATGGTTGATCACATCATGTTGGTTTGGAGGAAGACATATTTCACTTTTCATTTGCCAAGAACACTCCGTTTTTCACTCTTATCGTTTCAACGAGTGTTCTCTTTTTCTGCTACCGCGTTTAGCTTTTGATTTTCACCTTGATTTGTGTTCAGATATTGTTATATGTTTTCATCAAGGTGTATTTTTGCCTCTGATCTATATTGGTTTTCATCAAAAGAGGTGTTTATAAAAAAGTTCGAATGGTGTTAGAAAAGAGAAAAAGCTTTATGCAAAAAAGTGGTACAAGAAGGAGCTTATGTAGACTGTGGCTTAGGCTTTTGCATGTCATGCTTGATGTCTTTTTGATAGTATGCTTAGTGGTTTTGCTGTAGCATGACTTGTCTCAAATAACTGAGATTGCTTAATGAGCCTTTGAAAAAATCATGCGTTGTTTTTATTATATGGAAGCATTTATTTGGTTTTCTCCTTTGATGCTTTATTTGGGTTGACTTGGCGCATGCTTACACATGTTGACTACAAAAATAAGTCACCTATAGCCTCTATGATCATTTAGTTTTTGACTTTTGATGCCATCTTATGCTTCTTTTAATGTCGCTTTGTCGCTTTGCATGATTATGGCCATTATTGCTCTCTTAGTTGGTCGCTCCCAGTCTTTTGCTAGCCCTCGCCTTGTACTGAGTATGAGCTCTACTCATGCATCCAACTCCTTAAAACCAAGTTTTGCCAAAGTGTCCACTATAAATTCCTATGCATGGTATTTGTAAGTCATTCCAAGTAAATTTTCATGTGCTACCAAGTTTTACCAATTTTTATCTCTCTGTTTTATAAATGAAAAGCTCTAGCACATGTTAAATCACTGCTTCCCTCTGCGAAGGGCCTTTATTTTACTTTTATGTTGAGTCTCCACCTTCTACCTTTATGCACCATTAAGAGAGCATAGTTGTCATTCTGAGTATAATGTGCAATGTCCCAAAGTTTTCATTGATTGATTCATATTGTTGGTTTCACTTGTTCTTAAATTATTTGTATCTAGTCGCCCTCTTAAACTTGAAGGTGTCCTATGCATTTATGTTTTGCTCTCTATTAAGGACAAGCTGAAAACCATTTGTATGTTTTTCCATATGATTTGAATACACGTTTGACTTTTATTATTTCATTTTCATGATCTTTTGTTTGTGTTCACTTTCATGTTATAACATGGTTGCTAAGTTTCTATTATCAAGATTATGTCTTTCATGCCCATGTTTTAAAGTTCTTTGATCTCAGCACTCAATGCTTACATATATGATCAAGATTGTGTAGGTGCATATCACCTCAAAAATTATTTCTTTTGTTATCACTTACCTACTCGAGGACGAGCAGGAGTTAAGCTTGGGGATGCTTGATACGTCTCCAACGTATCTATAATTTTTGATGCTCCATGTTTGTTTTTACACCATTTGCCTAATGTTTTATTACACTTCGTGGCACTTTTATGCATTTTCTGGAACTAACCTATTAACAAGTTGCCACAGTGCCAGTTCCCTGTTTTCTGCTATTTTTGTGTTTCAGAAAAGCTACACAGGAAATATTCTCAGAATTTGACGAAACAAGTTCCAGAAGTCTTATTTTTCCCGGAAGTTCCAGAGAACCGAAGAGGAGTAGGAGTGGGGCCACGAGGGGCCCTCATGCTAGGCCGGTGTGGCCCAGGCTCTGGCCGCACCGCCTAGGTGTCAGAGCACCCTGGCAGCCCCCTGACGACGCCCCTTCGCCTATATAAAGCCTCAGGACGGAAAACCCTAAGGGAGTCGACAAATTTCCAGAAAGAGTTCCGTAGCTCCGCCGCCGCTGTCGATGAATTTCGGGAGACAGAAGTCTATGTTTTGGCACCCTGCCGAGATGGGGAAGTGCCCCCAAAGCCATCTCCATTGGTCTCTGATACGTCTCAAACGTATCTATAATTTTTGATGCTCCATGCTTGTTTTTTTACACCATTTGCCTTGTGTTTCGTTACACTTAGTGGCACTTTTATGCATTTTCCGGAACTAACCTATTAACAAGTGCCACAGTGCCAGTTCCCTGTTTTCTGCTGTTTTTGTGTTTCAGAGTGATACACAGGAAATATTCTCGGAATTGGATGAAACAAAAGCCAGAAGTCTTATTTTTCCCGGGAGCATCCAGACATCCGAAGAGAGGAAGGAGAGGGGCCACAGGCCGCCCTCACACAGGGCTGGCGCGGCCCAGGCCCTGGCCGTGCCGCCCCTGTGTGAGGAGCCCCTGGCTGCCCTCTGACATCGCCCCTTCGCCTATATAAAGCCTCAGGATGGAAAACCCTAAAGGATTTGGCAATTTTCTAGAAACAGTTCCACAGCTCCGCCGCCGCCGTCGACGAATTTCGGGGGACAGAAGTCTCTATTCCGGCACCCTGCCGGGACCGGGAAGTGCCCCCGGAGCCATCTCCATTGGTCTCCATCGCCGTCTCCGCCGTCTCCATCGACCTCACCGCCATCTCCATCAACCTTGCTGTCTCCTATGATGAGGAGGGAGTAGTTCATCCCCAGGGCTAAGGGCTCTACCGGTAGCTATGTGGTTCACCTCTCTCTCTCTCCCATGATGTGATCTTTATGTGATCGTAAGCTTTGTATCATGTTGAACAAGTAGATGTCATTATTCAGATATTATGCTACTCCTATGCTTAATTATTATAGTGTACTCTAGTGGTGATTATTAAAGTAATCTATTCCTCCTGCCATGGTGTAACGGTGACAGTGCGTGCATCGTGGTGGTACTTGGTTTAGGCTATGATCGTGATCTCTTGTGGATTATGAGAATACTTATTGCTATGATAGTTTGAGTGATTTATTCCTCCTTTCATGGTGTAATGGTGACAGTGTGTGCACCGTGTTAGTACTTGGTCTAAGTTGCAATGATTTCTATCTTGAATTGTGATCTGATTTGAATATCTCTATGAGTGGTGTTTGTCAAGTACTTGATGAACTTTAAGGGGTGCTTCTGTAGCCACTACGAATGATTAGTGTTATTCAATAGGAGAGTAATTCAGAGTACCATAGTGGAGAGAAGTTTTCTGTTTGTTCATTCATGTTATATTGTTGGGAGTGTGTCCACTAGTGAAAGTATGATCCCTAGGCCTTGTTTCCAAGCATTGCACACCGTTTACTTGCTGTTTTGTTACATGTTTGCTCGCAGCGATATTTATTTCACATCACGTTTGCTACTTATAATCATCACTACCGCTTGTATTTCACTATCTCTTCACCGAACTAGTGCACCTATACATCTGACAAGTGTATTGGGTGTGTTGGGGACACAAGAGACTTTCTGTATCGTAATTGCAGGGTTGCTTGAGAGGGATAGCTTTGACCTCTAACCTCCCTGAGTTCGATAAACCTTGGGTAATCCACTTAAGGGAAACTTGCTGCTGTTCTACAAACCTCTGCACTTGGAGGCCCAACAAGTGTCTACAAGAATAGAAGTGCGTAGACATCAGTCTCCATCGCCCTCTCCGCCGTCTCCGTCGATCTCACCGCCATCTCCATCAACCTTGCTGTCTCCTATGATGAGGAGGGAGTAGTTCTCTCCCGGGGCTAAGGGCTCTACCGGTAGCTATGTGGTTCACCTCTCTCTCCCATGATGTGATCTTTATGTGATCGTGAGATTTGTATCATGTTGAATAAGTAGATGTTACTCTTCTTCATTATGTGTACTCTAGTGTGTTATTAAAGTAATCTATTCCTCCTGCCATGGTGTAACGGTGATAGTGCATGCATCATGGTGGTACTTGGTCTAGGCTACGATTGTGATCTCTTATGGATTATGAGAATAATTATCACTATGATAGTATTGAAGTGATCTTTTCCTCCTTTCATGGTGTAATGTTGACAGTGTGTACACCGTGTTAGTACTTGGTCTAAGTTGCAATAATATTTATCTTGAATTGTGATTTGATTTGGATATCTCTATGAGTGGTGTTTGGCAAGTACTTGATAAACTTTAAGGAGTGCTTCGTAGCCCTATGCAATGATTAGTGTTGTTCAATAGGAGAGTAATTCATAGTACCATAGTGAAGAGAAGTTATTTATTTGTTCAATTATGTTATATTGTTGAGAGTGTGTCCACTAGTGAAAGTATGATCCCTAGGCCTTGTTTCCAAGCTTTGCACACCATTTACTTGCTGTTTTGTTACATGTTTGCTTGCTGCCATTTTTATTCCAGATCACGTTTACTACTTATAATCATCACTACTACTTGTATTTCACTATCTCTTTGCTAAACTAGTGCACCTATACATCTGACAAGTGTATTGGGTGTGTTGGGGACACAAGAGACTTTCTGTATCGTAATTGCAGGGTTGCTTGAGAGGGATAGCTTTGACCTCTTCCTCCCTGAGTTTGATAAACTTTGGGTGATCCACTTAAGGGAAACTTGCTGCTGCTCTACCTCTGCACTTGGAGGCCCAACACTATCTCCAAGAACAGATGCATGCGTAGACATCAGATTTGCGGAGAGGTGGATCACCTTGATGATGGCTTGTGTTACTTCTGTCAGATATCAAGTTCGATTTAATTCAGAGGAAACAGATATGTTTACTCTGACTAGAGGACTCCGTCAGGGAGATCCTCTTTCTCCATATTTATTCCTTCTTTGTGCGGAAGGTTTATCTAGTCTCTTGTTGTATGAAGAAGAAGTTGGTGGCATCGATGGGGTAAGGGTGTGCAGAAATGCACCATCAGTCTCACATCTACTTTTTGCTGATGATTCCCTTATTCTCATGAAATCAGACATGAATAATGCAACTTCCTTATTGTGCAAATTCGGGACAAATGGTGAGTTTGGCAAAATCAAGTATATTCTTTTTGCCTAATACTAATGTTGTTCTGAGGGTAGAAATTTGTGATACCCTCTATATTGATACTGAGGCATTGTCAGATAAATACCTGGGCCTTCCTGCCTTGGTGGGGGCGGATAGGAGTGATAGCTTCATTCATTTTGTCGAGAGGATCATCCAACGAATTAATGGCTGGAAGGAAAAATACATGTCCATCAAAGGGAAAGAAATCCTCCTGAAGGCAGTGGCATAGGCAATTCCTGTTTATGCAATGTCAGTGTTTCTTATTTCGATGGGAGTGTGCAAAAAAATGACTGATGCCATAGCCCAATTTTGGTGGGGTGATGATGAGAATTCAAAAAAGATGCACTGGTTCGCTTGGTGGAAACTTTGTTATCCAAAAAATGAAGGAGGTATGGGATTTTGTGATTTTCATTCCTTTAATCTAGCGATGCTTGCTAAACAGGTTTGGAGGCTTATTAACGATCCCGAGTCTCTTTGTGCACGGGTGCTTCGAGCTAAGTACTACCCGAATGTGGATATTCTAAAGGCTGGTCCGAAGAGTGGATCTTCCTTTACTTGGCAAAGCATTATTGCAGGACTAACTACCTTCAAACGTGGATACATATGGAGAGTGGGCAATGGAGACAATATAAATATATACTCTGATCCTTGGATTCCATCCAGCCATGATAGGAAAATCATTACACCTAGAGGAAATGTGGTGTATACCAAGGTATCTCAGTTAATTGATCCCTCTACAAGTGCTTGGGATGAAAATCAGATTAGGAGTATTTTCTGTACAGTGGATGTTGATAGGATTATGCAAATACCTTTGAATACTAATGGTTTTGGTGATTTTATTGCTTGGCAGTACACTAAACATGGGAGATATACAGTTCGCTCGGGATACCATCTACAATGGAGGCGTCAGTTTGGCCCTAGAGGGGCGCAACTCACGTTGCCAGGCTCATCAGCTCTAAATCCTGTTTGGAAAACACTTTGGAAAATGCAAGTCCCAGGAAAGGTGAAGATTTTTCCGTGGCGTGCTTTGCATGGAATATTACCGCTCAAGTCTATTATGGTGAACCGTCATATTGGAACTAGTGGTCAGTGACCGATTTGCTCCTTGCAAGCGGAGGATGTCATGCATCTTTTGTTTCAGTGTCCCGTGGCTCAGGAACTATGGGAGTCTATTGGTATTCGAGGAATTATCGATGAAGCAATTCCAAAAGACCTTTTTGGTTTGGTTGTTCTGGAATCGTTACTGATGCGGCAGGATAATACTTTACCAGGGATACCAAGCGTTGGACTAAAGGAGATGATTATTGTTGGATGCTGGTATTTATGGTGGATGAGGCGTCGTCGTACGCATAATGAATCAATCCCCCCAATACATAAATGTAGAATGTCGATTCTTTCAATTACGGCAAATGCAGCTAAGGCAGGTTTAGCACCTGCGAAACAATGTTGGACAAAGACCTGAGGTGAGACAAGTTAAAATTAATGTAGATGGATCCTTTCACCAAGATGTGGGCGCAGGTGCTGCTGGGGTGGTGGCCAGAGATTATGACGGGAGGTTTATTGCAGCGTCAACTGTTTATCTCCCTAACTTGGCGTCGGCCGCAGCAGCTGAAGCAATGGCAATGCGTGAAGGATTCAGTTTGGTGAACCGTCTTGGATGTAATGATATTATTGCAGAATCAGATTCTTTGGAGACGGTGGAAGCTTGCACGAGAGAGGAGAGATGGTGGGGAGAATCATCGGTAACCTTTGCAGATTGTGTGGACTTGAGATATCTTATTGGCAAGGTTCAGTTTAAATTCTGTACGAGGGAAGCGAATGGAGTAGCCCACGAGCTAGCTAGGTTTTGCTTCTCTAGTAAAACTTCTTGTAATTGGGTCGATGAGCCCCCTAGATTCCTCATAGATATGCTTGTAAATGATGTAACTAAACATTGATTAAAGCAGCAAGTTTCAGACGCACTCTTTTCCTTACCAGGTACCTGAGGGGACTGGAAGGTTTTTAATGAGGCGGCTTGCTTGCTTAATATATTATAATTTCAAAAAAAAGTAGCACATCATTTAGCAAAAGAGGGCTGTTCCAGTAAAGTATGATGCCTGGATGGGTATTCCACCAGAATTTGTAATGAACTTGTTGGTACTGGACGCTGATGCGTAATGGAATGCAGCCCGTTTTAATCTATAAAAAGTTATAAAAGAGTAAAATTAAATTTTTCTAAAACCACATCAATTAAAGGGCAGTCGATTCTATAACTGTAAAAGCTTTAAAAGGGCAACAATACATGCACAGCCCGCACATACCATGCACCCGTACCATGTTTCACTGACGCCGCTTCATCAAAATCTTCCACCGCCACTATAAGAAATATGTCAACTTAGGACCTTCTTGTAGTGACCATGAATGAAAGCGTCATAGATTTGTGATGATTCCACAGCAAATGGTCGTAAGCCGATTGGAAGGGCCAATAACCTTGTAAATTAAGATGATTTGGCTAAAAAATGTCATAGTTTTAATTGACAAAATCATCATAATCCAAGGGAAACAGCTTACGACCTTATTTGAAGTCGATTACGACCAATTTAGATTGTCACACCTTTTCTTATATATATTTTTTATTTCAAAGTGGTGACTGGACTGACACCTACGCAATTTGCTTACATGTCATGTCTATGTGGCTATTTCAATTGTCAAATTTCTAAATTGACATGTGGGGCCTACATGTCAATCACATATTTTAGTAGGATATCACTTACGGTCAGGGCCTACATGTCAATCTGGAGAATTGACATGTGGGGCCTATGTGTCAATCTGGAACACCATGGACCTAACCTAGACCCCATCATCCAACCTAGATGTGGGTCCCACTTGACCCCATCGAGAATCCATGTTGGTGTAGTTAGACCATTCTTTGGCTTAGACATAAGGTAAATTCTTTCTCTACATGCATAACCAGCCGAAGAATCTATGTTGGATATCCACTAAGGTGGGTATACATCTAATTTCTTCGTAGGACTATTAGTAAACCCTAAAGGGCAGAGTACGTAGCAAGATACAAGTACCAAGATTCTAAATTTAAAGTAGAAGTAAGTAGACCAAGAAGGTAGCCTAGAACTGATAAAGATCAAGCCGATGATCCTCGAGTTTTGTCCCGATCTTTCACAGTGAGTCTACCGGATAGAAATCTTCCAATAACATGAAGAACGTCACCTGAAGAAGAGGAACAAATCCAACAAGCAATGTGATGAAGATCACCATGCCTCAAATCTGAGCCTAATAATTTTTGATAAACACAAGAACCTTCACAGCAATATATTTGATAAACACGGCAGCGCCGTTTCCCCGGAGGGATGATACATGGTGGAACACCACGCTTTAGTTTAACTCTAAATTCTGAACCCCCTAAACCCTAGACGGCTGGCTTCCTTATATAGATGGCTAGAAAACTGTTGGGCTTGGACAGGCCCAAACCTAAAACACAAATAACCCTAAGTGGCCCACAACTTGACCTAGCTACGAAATAACATAAACAGATATGTAAATTGCTGACACAACCTTAGACTAAATTATTTCATATC
The DNA here is from genome assembly GCA_007115705.1 of Dactylis glomerata. Taxonomy (NCBI): domain Eukaryota; kingdom Viridiplantae; phylum Streptophyta; class Magnoliopsida; order Poales; family Poaceae; genus Dactylis; species Dactylis glomerata. Next base: position 1,362,783 of record QXEO01000306.1, read on the forward strand.
GTAGGTCGTCCTGGCGTGCCAATCTGCAGTGAGCTTTCCTCATCTTGGTGGAGTCCTGAAATTGGTCTTCACCTCCTTCTTCGTGCCCATATCATCCTTCCCCTTCAAAAAGTGTTGTCCCCAACATGTGAGGGTCTGCTCGAAAGGATGACGGAATATCAAGAATAGCACCACACATATTCGTCGTCTTCAAGTCTTGCTTGCCTTCCTCACCACATCCTCCCTCTTGGCCTGCTCGACTTGATACAGCCCTAGGTGGTTGCACCTCTTTTCTTCGCCAAACAAACTTGTACTTCGGCGCCTCCACCTTCTTCTTCTCAATCCTTGCTGGAACCTTGCGTTGCTGAACATGAACCTGCTTAGCATGACCCTGCAAAGTGGTAATGCCCGCGCCACACAACTGACGAACACGTCCATCTTTGCCTGTATGCACACGCACTGCTGCTCCAACAAAACGTCTCCGAGGTGTTCTAACAAAACTGTGGCTGACTACCCGCGGTATCGTATGCACCGGAACATGATCAGCACCACTGTCATCGGTCTGAACACCGATGTCAACATGAACTGGAAGTGAAACACATGGAATACATGCTAACATATCCTTCCCTTTATCAATATGAGGCTTCACTTCAACCGGCTTGTCACTAATAAGAACAACTGGTTTGTCATCTACAGGCTTGGCTGAAACAATATCAGCACTGACGCTTTTCGCATCATGCTCTGCATGCTGCACCTTAGCTAGCTCTCATTGTGGCTTAGCTTTATGCAACTTCTCCTTGCGAACCACCAACACAACATCGGACTTGATTTGATCATCACTCATAGGCTTCAAAGTCTGTTGTTTGCCATCATGCATAAAGGAATATGTATTTGCTCTCCCAGCATGCATAACATTGTGATCATACTACCATAGACGTCCAAGTAACAGCCCACACACCTCCAATGGCAACACATCGCATTCCACCTCATCAACATAGTCATCAACTGTAAATGACACACGCACCTTGTGAGTAATCTTCAGCATACCGTAACTATTAACCCACTCAACATGCCTCGGTGCTGGAATACGCCATGTAGATAAACCCAAAGCCTCCACAACCACCTTGCTAATGCCATTACAGTAACTACCACTATCAATCATCAACTTGAATGCTTTGCCTTTAATTATGCACTGCACCTGAAATAAATTCCATCGCTGGCCTCTATCCGCTGTCATACAAGTATCATCATGTACTCTTTTGAGTTGCATATTCAGCCCACTCAATGGTACAACCTCCTCCACGACATCATTGACAATATCAGCCTTGACAACATCAACCGCTGACAATTCAGAAATCGTGGCTGCCACCTTGCTAATTGTCGATAATGGAACAACTGTCAACTTCTCATGAGCAGTCATAGCTGTCGCGACCTTCGGTATATGAGCTATGCTCTTACCAACATCCTCTATCCCATGCAAAACTTTGGGTGGTTGCTTAATTACTTCTACGGTTACCATTGGCTTTGGAGAAGGAACCACGATACTAGTAGGTATAAAGCTCGCAGAAATTTCCTAAAATTCGCCCAAGTTGCAGAGGTAATGTGCTTCTCCCACAATGCTTTTTGCCACCAATTGTGTAGCTTTATATCCACGCATCGGTCTGCAAGAACCAAACATGTAGAATTGTCCATGTTGTGACTATAGGTAGCACATCTATAAAGACCCTGTAGCATATGACATTCCCATGACTCAAATTCTGCAGCTGTTGCATTGTGGTTCAGTTGCCAATTGAGCTCATCTTTAGCATATGCTACACCGTCTAACAGATTAGGATAGTCATTGAAAATGTCACCCGACTTGTTGCCACTATGAAACCTTTTGTCGTAATAATCACCCGGAAAAGATGCCATCTTATATGTACTAGTGCCCAGCCGTCACTGATGGCTGAAAAACTCTTATTGAAGTGCGTGAAACAAGCATTCCGACATGCAAAATTTCTACTGAAAACTTGTACCAAATAGTGGACAAAGAAACACGGAGGGTGATACTCACGCAAGGCTGAGATTGGGCCCTCACGGGGCTGGTTTCGGTAGGTAGCACGCGTAGGTGAGGAGCTGACACGGGGCGATCTGTCCAAACCTGTTGTGCACCACAGGCATGGCTAGGTCTCGCGGAGGGGCAGAGGCCGTCTGAGGTCTAGCGACCCGGGATGGTCACCACAAGGCATGCAACGAGCAACCGCTCCCGTTCAGATTGGGCCGACCCACGAAGACACCAGGGGAGGCGATGTTCCTCGATCGCAGGATGCTCACGACACGAGCGAGAACTTTCGCATGACCACAGAGCGTTTCTGTGGTCAGGCGCGATCTGCTGCCTTTTTTGTTTGATTCTGATCGATCAGAACTATGCAGAAATGATAGTTTTCTTTTTTATCAATCGGATCTGGAACCAAAACCAATCTCTCCTTACACCGAATTCGGATCTGATTGAAGTTGCTTAGCGTGGAGTGCTGGACTTGGAGCAGATCAATCCCTAGCGTGTAGTGATTAGAAAATCCAACACGGAAGCGATAGCCTGCTGTTTGACACAATCCGCATGGCAACTCCAATGAGACCAAAGTGAATTCCGATGACGAAACAAAACCTCCAATGAAGAACAATCCACCAATCAATCAGCAGAAAAAACTCGCAGTGATAAACCCAGTGCTCTGATACCACATGATAAGGATCAAGCCAATGATCCTCGAGTTTTGTCCCGATCTTTCACAGTGAGTCTACCGGATAAAAATCTTCCAATAACGTGATGAACGTCACCTGAAGAAGAGGAACGAATCCAGCAAGCAACGTGATGAAGATCACCACGCCTCAAACCTGAGCCTGATAATTCTTGATGAACACAAGAATCTTCAGAGCAATATATTTGATAAACACGATAGCGCCATTTCCTCGGAGGAATGATACACGGTGGAACACCACGCGATAGTTTAACTCTAAATTCTGAACCCCCTAAACCCTAGACAGCTGGCCTCCTTATATAGATGGCCAGAAAACTGTTGGGCTTGGACGGTCGCAAACCCAAAACACAAATAATCCTAAGTGGTCCACATCTTGACGTAGCTATGAAATAACATAAACAGATATGTAAATTGCTAACACAACCTTAGACTAAATTATTTCATATCGTAGGTCATCCTGGCGTGCCAATCTGCAGCGAGCTTCCCTCATCTTGGTGGAGTCCTAAAATTGGGCTTCACCTCCTCCTTCGTGCCCATATCAAGAACATTGAGGACCAATAGGAAAGATGGACCCAAAAACCTTAGCTTGTACGGACTAAGTGAGTCTAAGCCATTCTTCGGAACTAAACTTTTAGGAATATCTATGCCTTAGTAAACCTCTCCAATACTATTAGGAGGTCCGTGAAACCTTATTTATAAGACTAGGCCATAGATAGAAAGTTGATACCTTAGTCCGGAGACCTAATCAAAATAGTTTATAAGACTTAGTAGGATAAGATACCAAAATTATTATACTCTCTAGAGTATTGGAAGGAAACATAGTATAGATTTAAGTGACAGTTGTTTTGTGTTATATAATGGCATGTAGTTGACCACCCAGTTGGGACCCTGATGACCCACAAGTATAGGGGGTGTATCGTAGTACTTTCGATAAATAAGAGTGTCAAACCCAATGAGGAGCAGAAGGTGTTGACAAGTGGTTTTGATCAAGGATTCACTGTAAATACTAGCAAACAGGTTTTCAAGGGTATTTGGTAATGCAGGTAAATAAAGTACGAGTAAATAAAAGACAATAATAATAATTGCTACAAGTGGCCCAATCCTTTCTAGAGCAAAGGACAAGCCGGTGGTGTAACTTATGATGACCAAACGTTCTCGAGGACACATGGGAGTTTCTGTCAAGTGCTTTCGCTTCATGCTGGAGAATAATCTTTATTGGTTTGATAAGTGCTATGGGGGTGAACCTATGCTAGCACACTACCCTTACTAGGAGTAATACACACTTGTGATTATACCCCTTGCAAGCATCCGCAAATACAAGAAAATAATTAAGATAAATCTAACCACAGCCTTAAACTCTAAGATCCTACGCTCCCTGGTGCAATGGTTTCCCAACGGAGGTTTAGGTTTTTGTCACTCCAGCAACCCCACAATTAGTAGCCAAATACACAATGCATTCCACTAGGCCCATAAATGGTGAAGTATCATGTAGTCGACGTTCACATGACACCACTAGTAGAATAACACCACAACAAATAAATATCAAACCATTAAATATTACTCAACATAATTCCACTACTAACATCTGGACTTCTCCCATGTCCTCAAAAACTAAACGAACTACTCACAAGACATCATATGGATCATGACCAGAGGTGAAATAATGGTAAATAACAATCTGAACATAAACCTTAATTCAACGGTTCCACTCAATAGCATTAACCACAAGAGTAATCAACACTGGAAAAGTTTTCCCTAAGAATTTTGACAAGATTCAACTCAAGATGTTACAGCGGGATGGCGTGGTGATGATGGAGATGAAGGTGCTGGTGATGGTGATGATGATCCCGATGAAGTCCAGCGCGATGATGATGACTATGGCGATGATCTTCCCTCTCCGGGAAGGAATTTCCCCGGCAGATTTCTGCCTGCCGGAGAGCTTTTCTCTCTCTGGTGTTTTCTGCCCTGCAGAGGTGGCGGTGTCTATCTCTGATGCCCCCCTGACTTAGGTTTTCGGGGATGATGATATACGCAAAGGGGCGATGGCAGTAGTGGGCCAGGGTGGCCTCACCATAGGCTGGCGTGGCTAGGGGTGGGCCCGCGCCCCTGTGGGTGAGCCCACCCTGTGGCTCCTCTCGCCTCCTCCTTCTGGCTTCTTCAGTCTTCTGGCAAAATATATTTTTCTGGTATTTTTCTAGAATTTCCTGATCTTCCAAAACATGGTGTCTTGATGGTCCTTTTTCCAGCAGAATCCTGACTCCGGCTGCAAATCCTCCGATGATCGTCAAACATGTAAAAACAGAGGAAACAACATAAGTATCATCTCTAAATATGAAATATATCAATGAATATCAGTAAATTATGATACAAAATAGTGATGCAAAATGGACGTATCAACCCCCCAAGCTTAGACCTCGCTTGTCCCCAAGCGAAAACTAAACTTGCTAAACATGACCACAGGTTTATGGAGTGAAGTTTCGATAAACAAAATATGGACAAGAAGCATCACATTCACCAAGAAACAAATTATAATAGACAGCAACTTCCCTTCATATAATATAGACTTGCAATAAGTAAAAGGGAATCACAAATAAAGATGCACAAGGTAAATCGTAATTGGTGATGGCAAACCTTAGTTCTTGGTCAGAGAACAATGAACAAACTAAGCTTATTTTTGAATGGAGCCTTTTATAACAGAGCTAATATAGCAAAAACCATATGCTCAACGAAACAAACTCTTTGCAATCATAGAAAGCTTTCAAATATATATTCCTTCAGATAAAAGCATCATACTAAACAAAGAAAGATAGTAAACATGATTGAACGGATCAACATATGGATGAGTGAAACATAACAACTCAAATGCTTGCTTGAGATAGAAGGGAATAGGTTGACTCAACATAAAAGTAAAAGACAGCCCCTTCGCAGAGGGAAGCAGGGATTAAACATGTGCTAGAGCTTTTCATTTGTAAAATAGAGGTAAAAATTATTTTGAGAGGTGGTTGCTTTTGTCAACGACTGGCAACGGGGTTCTTGATATCTTTCATACTAAACAAGTGAGAGAGGTTCCGAGATGTTGATTAATTGGCACATTGGTGCTCTTTTATAGCTTGGCACTCCTCCCCACATTTTCCTTTCTCAAACCATGGCTAACCGATTCCATCGGGTGCCCACCAACTTTCACATACCATGGAGGAGTGCCTTTTTTAAAGATTACAATGGTCTGACCAGCTCCCTTGCAAAATTAATGATGAGTAGATGAAGCTGCCTAGTCGAGGGTACTTAATTTAGTATGGAAGATAACAAACCAAACCACTACATCCTTATGAGCTAAAAACAGTGGCACAAAACTAGAAGTATTTGAAGGTTTTTGAAAGGTAGCACATGAAAATTTACTTGGAATGGCTTGAAATACCGTGCATAGGAATTTATAGTGGACTATTTGGAAGTAACTTGGTTTTTGGGAATTGGATGCACGAGAAGTATTCCCTCTCAGTATAGGTTTTTGGCTACCAAGGCTGGGTAGCAAGCATAAGAGTTGCATGAAACAAACAATCATACATATGATAGGAACAATCATGCAAACTTCCTTGAAAGTACAAACAATTTTAACTTGAGAATACTATTGCTTATGAGCCAAACATGAAGGAAAGATGAAATGATGTAACTACCAACACTTCTTTCTTTTTCTACTCAAACCTCAAGGTAATGTTGCTACCAACCAAGCTAAGTTTGCCAAAACCAACTAAATTTACTCATGCTCCCAAAGTGATACCAATACTAATCATATAAGAAAAATTGCAAACTAAAATAAAGTGTGCGGAAAGTAAACGATAAAACTTCTCATTAATATTTCTCAACCACAACTCACACCAAGGGAGACATAGATAACCAACTAAAGCAGGATACTTCCACACTGCAAACTATTCTATCTATAAGATAACTTCTCTATTCATGATATGACTCTACTTGAAAAGTAAATGAGTAAAAGATAATGATGTGATATCGCGGCAGTCCCCCAAGCTTGGAACAAACCAAGGGGATGCCTATACCAATGACGAATTACTCCTTCGGTAGTGGTGGCGCGATCATGATTGGGGCAAGAAAAAGCTCCAACATCCTACGAAGCCTGAGGTTCTCCTCTTGAAGTATCTCTATCTCCCTCTTCAAAGCCCGGTACTGGGCACAAAGCTCATCAGTGAGCAGAAGACCTTCTTCTATTAGAGGAAAGAAGTTTAGATCCAGGACTGGTAGTGTTGGTCCCTGCATATTATGAGAAAATGCACGTCTAGCATTCATTGATCCTACAAAAGTAGGGTCTCTTGCCCTTGATCCTCCAGCCACCTATCCTTCCTTCAGCTTGGGGTCTTGGTGGTCGTCTTCCAAGGGCCTTTTGCCCTTGTCATTGCTTGCGGAAGCCATGATGCCACTAAAACTGAGAACAATTTCCTAACAGAAACAGATTGAAATGAAAACACGATGAAAATATGATATACAGACCTCGAGCAATCCGAGGGGTTATATAGGCAAAAATTAAACATCAAAATGAAGTAACAGGAGGAAACTGGAACGAAAACAAGTTCTGGGGTGGTCTCACCACAGGGCGGTGTGGCCTAGAGTGGGCCCACACCCCCTGCTGGTGAGGAGCCACCGGACTCCGTCTCCTGCCCGTTTTCTTCTCATGATTTTTCATATTTAATAAAAATGACAAATATATTAATGTAAAAGTTTAACGCGAACCTTTTCTGACTAGAACTGTTACCTATTCGAAAACGAACTTTGCAGGTTCCTGCATATTGTCCTGGATGAATTCTCCGGAGTCACCATTTGAATAACATCAACATCTTCATTATAAGAATCTCCAGCAATATAATGTTTGAGTCTTTGCCCATTCACCACTTGTGTAGTGTTATCTTTTAGCGAAGCAATCTTTATCGCACCTGAGCGATACACCTCTTCAATAACAAAGGGTCCTTCCCATTTTGAGAGTAATTTTCCTGCAAAAAATCTGAGATGAGACCTATACAATAAAACTTTCTCACCAACATGAAACTCTCTCTTAAGAATTCTCTTATCATGCCATTGTTTGACTTTCTCTTTGAAGAGTCTGGCATTCTCGTAAGCTTAGTTTCTCCATTCATCTAAAGAACTCAAATCAAGCAACCTTTTCTTACCGGTGAGTTTAAAATCCCTATTAAGCTCTTTCACTACCCAAAAAGCTTTATGCTCTAATTCTAAGGGCAAGTGACACGCTTTTTCGTAAACCATCTTGTAAGGAGACATGCCCATGGGGTTCTTATAGGCAGTTCTATAAGCCCATAAAGCATTGTTTAACTTGCTAGCCCAGTTTTTCCTAGATCTATTGATAGTCTTCTGCAAGATAGACTTGATCTCTCTATTTGAAAGCTCTACCTGCCCACTAGTTTGGGGATGATAAGAAGAAGCAATTCTATGATTAACATCATATCTAGCAAGATTTTTTCTAAAATCGCCATGAATAAAATGAGAACCTCTGTCAGTCATAAGATATCTAGGTACACCAAACCTAGGAAAAATAACATCCTTAAGCATTTTTAACGAGGTCTCGCCATCGGCACTCTTTGTAGGTATGGCTTCTACCCATTTGGTAACATAATCAACAACAACAAGTATATGAGTATAACCTTTTGAAGGAGGAAAAGGACCCATAAAGTCAAATCCCCAATAATCAAATGGTTCAATAACAAGAGAATAACTCATAGGCATTTCATTACGTCTAGAAATATTACCAACTCTACATTCATCACAAGACAAAATATACTTTCTAGCATCTTTAAAAAGGGTTGGCCAATAAAAACCTGATTGTAGAACCTTTTGTGCAGTTCTATCTCCAGCATGATGTCCTCCATAAGCACTACCGTGGCACTTTCTAATATCTCTTATTGTTCATATTCTGGAACACATCTTCGCATAAGACCATCAACTCCTTCTTTATATAAGTGTGGGTCATCCCAAAAATAATGTCTCAAATCATAAAAGAATTTCCTTTTTGTTGAGCTGTAAAGGTTGGAGGCAAATACTTGGAAACAATAAAGTTAGCATAATTAGCATATCAAGGATTCTCTCACGAAGTTACCTTTATTGAGGTTAACTGTTCATTTGGAAAACTATCGTTAACAGGAATAGGATCAAAAGAAATGTTTTCCAACCTAGACAAATTGCCAGCAACAGGATTTTCAGCACCTTTCCTATCTACTATATGCAAATCAAACTCTTGTAAAAGCAATACCCATCTAATAAGCCTAGGCTTAGCATCCTTCTTCGACATAAGATATCTAATAGCAGCATGATCAGTATGAATAGTAACTTTTGAATCAACGATATAAGGTCTAAACTTATCATATGCAAACAACAGCAAGAAACTCTTTCTTAGTAGTAGCATAATTCTTCTGAGCAGCATCAAGAGTCTTACTAGCATAATTAATAACATTCAACTTCTTATCGATGCGCTGTCCAAGAACAGCACCAACAGCAAAATCACTAGCATCATACATAATTTCAAAGGGTAAATTCCAATCAAGTGGTTGAACAATAGGAGCAGTAGTTAAAGCCTTCTTAAGAGTTTCAAAAGCTTCCTTACAATCATCGTCAAAAACAAATGGTACATCTTTTTGAAGAAGATTAGTAAGAGGCTTTGAAATCTTAGAGAAATCTTTAATACACCTCCTATAGAAACCAGCATGACCAAGAATACTACAAATACCTTTAACATCTCTGGGACAGGGCATTTTCTCAATTGCTTCAACCTTTGCTCTGTCAACTTCAATACCTCTTTCGGAGATTTTATGTCCAAGAACAATTCCTTCATTCACCATAAAGTGGCATTTCTCCCAATTAAGAACAAGATTAGTTTCTTCACACCTCTGCAAAACTTTATCAAGATTGTGCAAACAATTATCAAAAGAAGTTCCATAGACGGAGAAATCGTCCATGAAAACCTCCACAATTTCTTCACAAAAACCATGAAAAATAGCAGACATGCATCTTTGAATAGTAGCAGGAGCATTGCACAAACCAAACGGTATACTTCTATAAGCATAAGTTCCATAAGGACAAGTAAAAGTGGTTTTCTCTTGATCTTGCTTTTTAACAGCAATCTAAGAGAAACCAGAATAACCATCAAGAAAACAAAAATGAGTTTTCTTAGATAACCTCTCTAGTATTTGATCTATAAATGGTAAAGGATAATGATCTTTCTTAGTAACTTTGTTAACCTTTCTAAAATCAATGCACATCCTATAACCAACTACTACCCTTTGAGGAATGAGCTCGTTATTCTCATTAGGCACAACAGTGATACCTCCTTTCTTAGGAACACAATGAACAAGACTAACCCATCTACTATCAGCAATAGGATAAATAATACCAGCATCAAGGAGCTTCAATACCTCATTTCTTACCACTTCCTTCATCTTGGGAATTAAGTGGCATTGATGTTCAACAACTGGCTTTGCATCTGGCTCCATGTTAATAGCATGCTGACATATAGTAAGAGAAATCCCTTTTAAATCATCAAAAGTATATCACATAGCTCCTCGGTGTTTCCTCAATATTTCCAATAACCTTTTTTCTTCCTTTTCTAAAAGTTTAGAACTGATAATAACAGGATATATTTTCTTATCATCTATATAAGCATACTTAAGATCATCAGTTAAAGGTTTTAATTCAAAAATAGGATCTTCCTTAGGTGGAAAAGTGTTACCAAGATCCTCCATAGGTAAATTGTGCTTAATCAACGGTGGTTGACAAAGAAGAATATCGTCAATCTCTTCTCTTTCCTCCCTGAAGACATCACTTTGATGGTCCTCCATAAATTGCTGCAAAGCATTATTAGGAGCAAGAGCAATAGAGGCAAGCTGTTCAACTCGAAAATTTTCATTAGGCAATTCATTTTCATAAGGAGCTTTAGCGAACTTAGAAAAATTAAACTCATAAGATTCTCCGTCGAACTTAGTCACAACTTTCTCCTTCTTACAATCTATCACAACACTACAAGTATTCAAAAAGGGTCTACCAAAAATAATAGGACAAGTTTTACTAGCTTCCTTACCAAGTACTAGAAAATCAGTAGGATATTTAGTTTTACCACATAGAACTTCCACATCTCGAACAATACCAATTGGCAAGACAGTCTCTCTGTTAGCTAGCTGAATAACTACATCAATATCTTCAAGTTCACAAGGGGTAATTTCATGCATGATTTCTTTGTAAAGCTCGAAAGGAATAGCACTTGAACTTGCACCAATGTCACATAAACCATAATAGAAATGATCGCCAATCCTTTTAGTGGCGCCTGATACGTCCAAAACATATCTACTTTCCCGAACCCTTTTGTTGTTGTTTTTTCCTTTAATTTGTGTGTTTTGAATACAACTAACATGGGCTGTTTTCAGCAGAATTGCTCGGGTGTCTCGTTTTTGTGCAGAAATCCAACTTTTAGGAAAATTCCCAGAAAATATTGTAAAACTCCTATTTTACCAGAAGACTCACAGAGCCAGAAGATGAGATGGAGAAGAGCCACGAGGGGCCCACACCACCTGGTGGCACGGGCCAAGCCAGGCCGCGCCAGGGGGTGGTGTGGCCACCTCGGCCACCACCTCGAGCCCTCCTTTCGCCTACATAAGGTCTCTGACCTGAAAACAGAGGGGGTTCAGCATTTTTCCCAGATAGAGTTTCACTGTGCCGCCACCACTAGAAACCGCGATTCGAAACTAGAAACTCTGTTCTGGCACCCTGCCGAGATGGGGAATTGGAGGAGATCATCACCATCATCATTACCGATGCCTCTCCATCAACCATCCATGATTCCCCCATCCATGTGTGAGTAATTCCTGCTGTAGGCCAAAGGGGATGGTAGGGATTGGATGAGATCATTCATGTTATTGCTATAAGATTGTTAGGGCATGGTGCCTAGTATCTGTTATTAGTGCTTTTGACATTGTTGCAACTTGTTGTGGTTAATGCTTATCACTTTGGGCCTGAGTGCCATGATCTCAGATCTGAACATGTTATTGATTCATGAGGATAATTATTGTTTGTGATCTTACCTGCAAGTTGTATACACATATCTTCTCAACAAAGATAACCCGAAGCCCCAAAGTGACAACAATTGGGATAACCGGAGGGGATGGGTGTGATGTGAGGATCACGTGTGTTCATGGAGTGTTAATGCTTTGCTCCGGTGCTCTATTAAAAAGGAGTACATGTCGTGGTTTCATCAACAGATCTGCCATAGGGGTAGGTGTATGGCGGTTTGTGGAAGGGGGTGAACATGGCGGAGCGATCCGAGATGGTGGTAGCACGAGTTTACCCAGCTTCAGATCCCGAAACGGTGGCGAGACCCTATGTGATGCTATAATTCACTATATGGCAGCAAGTGCTCGGTTACAATGATGAGGTTGGCTATTTTGCTATGCGATTGGCTGTATCTAAGATTCGTTGCCTCGAGGGCTCCTCCAGGCTGGCTTATAAAGTCACCTGGCGTGGGCATCATGATGGTACCAGAGCGAATACAATATGGAGTCCTAGACTAAGTCCTATGCGTGTACTACAAGGCAACCCGCCATGGGCATGTCTCTGGATCCGCCATGAGCTCCTGTGTCCAGTATCTGCCATGGGCTTCCAGCAACTGGGCCGCCCGGTTAGCAATCCGCCATACCACCATGATGGGCCACCCTGGCTTGCTGGTTTAGGAATACGTCGCTGGTATACCTATTTGGTATATCCCCAACAGTAGCCCCCAGGGAACTTCAAGATCGCCATCTCCATCCGCCATGCCTTGTGTTTGGTGAAGTCCATCCGCCATAGCTTGTCTTTTCTTTGTGTCTGGATAGCGGTTCTTGATGCTCCTCTTTTCCCCATCTCTCAATCCGCCATAGATAACGGATTATGTGATGTAGTTTCAATTCAGTGAGATTTCTGGGATCCGTTGGATCATACCATAAAAATCTGCCATAAATTTCAGGACGTAGTTCCTTCTAGGGCAAGATTCATAGCATGAGCACTATTAATATTAGTTATTGTTTTACCCTTGGACACGTGTAGCCGATCTAGGGTTTTCGCGATTAGGATGAACGGTGCTGATGGCGGGCATGAATCTCGAGGCTCAGGGCCTATATATACCCCGGCCGCTCACCCCCAGCCGGTTCACACCTCATTCTCCCCCGTGCATTCTCTCTCTTTAGTGCCACCGCGAGAGCTCCATGATCTTCGATAAGCCACCGCCCGGAACTCTTTGCCGCCGGTCGCTTTTCCGCCATAAGCTGGCTTTGTCTTCCTCTTCTTCCTTTGAGATCCTGGACATTATTTTTGCCACACCTCTTGCCGCCATGGATCCAGAATCACCTCACCAGGTGACAAGGGTATAGTTAATAGAGCCCGTTAGTTGAGTACCCCTGAGGCCCATTAAGCTAGGCCCAGTTGTAATGATAGTCGAATATGAGTCTTTACCGTATGTCGATATTGTAATCTGTATCGGACCTTACTCGATCCTCGAGACCTGGTCACCTATATATAGGGGCCAGGAGGGGACGGTGGAGGCCAGATTGAAAGCAAGCCAGGTTGAACACCCAAGTTTACTTTCGACACACACCTATTTTGACTAACTTTGCCTTCGAGTTCATCTGACGCCCTATCTCTCCGATCCTAAGTCCTTCATCTAGGACATTTGTCGAGTTAACCCTCGTCAATTGGCGCCGACCATGGGGACCTTGGGCGTTGGAATCATGGATTCGACGGCTTTTTCGCTTTTAGCCAACAGCAGTACAGAAGTCGACGAAAATCAAGAGATGGAGTTGATAATCGGAAGTTTAAGCATCCTCATTGGGCCATCGGGTTCATCTCGCCTTTTAGATCCGATGAAACAAGATCCGTCGGCAAGTGAGCCCAAAACAATAGCAATGACAGAATATTCTGAAGGCTCTTCCAACGAGGTAAACTCGCCGGTCAGCCTAGAAGAAGTGCAAAAAGGAAAGATCGCAGAAGACAACAAAGAAAAGGAAAATTTCGACACAGGAGTCCAACTCGACAGTCTCATGATCTGCCTCGATGATATTTCAGACAAGTCAACAGATACATGGAAGACGGGATTAGAGCTTTCTGAGGACAGTAACTCGATTTTCTCAAGCTTCAAGGGTAACACCGGCAAACAATGCCAGGTGCTCGCCATTGTAGGAGATAACTCAGAAGAGTTCGACAAAAATGACAATCCAGTACCAAATCCAGCAAATATTGACAGAGGAGCAAATCACCTAGCAGAAGGGCAAACACCAGAATCCCTCACAGCGAGGGAAAAAATTCGACTATCAGTCGACAAATGGAGGATAATAAGAGAAGCCGTAGAACACGGCATGCCAATACCATCCAATTCCAGCAAAGACATGCTTTTGGGGTATCATTACGCCCTAAGGCAGCAGGCCAAGCAATTAGCAAAGGAGAAAATAGAGATACAAAGAAGAAAAGATTCAGCCATTGCAGCTAGCGAAGCTGCTCGAAAAGCACGAAGCGACGCATCATATAGTAACGCAAGGAAAAATCATCGACACGGCTCAAGGTACGATAACCTAGAGTACTCCGACAGGCAAAGTATCTCCAAAAATCTTGACTCGTCCTTCTTATCAGTCGACGAGTAGGGGAATATCCTACCAAAAACCCCTGAAGTAGCATTGGTAGCAGCGCAAGCATATTTGCTTACAACTTGACCAAGTCCAGGAGATCCCAGGGAACATATGCATAGAGCAGCATTGAACGGACTCAACATGGTGGGCCACAAGCTATCAGCAAAAGGAGAAGAAGCATATCACCACAAGGAAGTGCACAAGGCAAGGTCACCTCGCCGTCACAACAGTCCTCGACGAAGAAGCAGCAAGCACCGATCTTGATCGCCATCACCGAAACAGCATGGCGGAACTTGAAGATCATGATCACCAAACGAAAAAGGCGACTATGAAGACAACGAGAAAGAGATGGGGGCATCGTGCTTTACCCGAAGGGTTCGCACTACTCCAGTTCCCAAGGGGTTTAAGTTACCTCACGATCAGCAAAAGTATGACGGGTCACAAGAACCATAATCGTGGCTATCAGATTATCTACAAGCAGTGCAAATACTAGGAGGAACCAAAGAAACAGCAATGCAAAGTTTGCAACTACACCTCACCGGAGCAGCAAGGTCATGGTTGAGCAAGCTAGAGAAAGAAACTATTGGAAGCTGGGAAGACCTCACAAAGCAATTCACAGGCAACTTTAGGTCGACATACAAGCGGCCAGCATCAATAGAGGAAGTCAAAGCATGCGTGCAGCAACGCGACGAAACACTGCGGGCATACATCCAAAGATGGAGCCTTATCAAAAATTCGGCAGTCGAAGTTTCAGACGAAAGAGCAATAGATGCATTCATCATTGGATTAAGACGGAGGGACCTAGTCGAAGAGATGGACAGAATAAAGCTGAAAACAGTGTCAGACCTCATGGATGTAGCAAACAAATTTGCAGATGGAGAAGACACATGCAACAACAAACGGACGCGATCCCCAGAAGACGATAGAAGAAATAGATATGGAAGTCAAAGGAGACGGTCCAGAAATTATGACAACTATGGCCCTCATAGCCAAGTCGCCGCAGGATACAAAGACAACAGCTACCAAGGAAGTGATCGAAGAAGTTCAGGATATCGAAGCTACAGAAAAGAGGACTATAAAAAATTCCCCGTAAGAGAATCCAGAGAATACAACCCCTCGCCAGAAGACATTCTCAACAGACCTTGTCATATACACTTAGCGTTCGTCGATGGGAAGCGAGAATCAAGGCACGCAATGAAAGATTGCACAACATTCTTAAAACTTCAAGAGGCAGCATTAAACAAGCAAATTGAAGCAAGGCGACAAGGATTTGAAGGAAGCAACAACCCTCTGGCAAAGCAGCAAGGAAACAACGGAGCTCCTCAAGGACAAGACCAGCAAAACCAGGGACACGACGACGACGAAGGGTATGTTCCATCAAAAGGACACATCACAGCAATGATACAACCTGTACCCAAGTCCAACAAAGAAGAGAAGAGCATAACTCGACAAGTTAACCTAGCAGTCATCTCACCTCCAGCCACAACGGAGTATCTGCACTGGTCAGAACAACCGATAGAGTTCAATAGAGAAGACCACCCTATAACAGTACCTCGGCCGGGAAACGCGCCTCTGGTACTCAAAGCTCAAATCGGCGCGTATGATGTTGACAGAATATTCATGGACGCGGGGAGTGGAATTAACCTAATATACGCAAAAACACTCCGAGCAGTGCATATATCACTAGAGTTCCTGAAGCCAACAGACTGTTCCTTCCATGGAATAGTGCCAGGAAGTGCCAATTACCCACTGGGTCGAATAGCACTCAACGTTTGCTTTGGCAACTGACAAAACTACAGAAGAGAAAAGCTAGATTTTGAAGTCATGGACTGGCCATCTCAATATCACGCGATCCTCGGATGACCCGCATTTTCGCGATTCATGGCAGTACCTCACTACACATATTTGGTACTTAAAATGCCAGGACCAAGAGGAATAATTATAGTGAAAGGAAGTTTTGCAGTTTCAGATCTCTGCGACAGGGAGTTCCACAAGATGGCGCAAAACTTCGTCATGATAGCCAACTACGCAGAAAAGGTGAAAAGCTCGACTACAGAAGGCGTCAAACCACTCGAAGGACACGCTGCGGAGCCAGAGATGAAGAAACCGTGAGTAGGAGCATCAGGAGAGGACAAAAATACAGGAGAAGAAGAGAAAGCTACGACAGCATAAGCATCAAAGCACAATAAAGTAGAAGAATAAGGCTGTAAAAGCCACGAGTTATACCAGGGGCAATGCCCTCTAGATCCAGAACATGGGTCACAGGCCGGATCTCTTAGGTTACCCCATGTATCTTACAGTATAATAAAGATGAAACATTCCTCATATTCGAGTTTACGAGTCTTTCAAATTGAAAATGCGGCAAACGCACGAATCATACAATAAACGCTCTGAGAATAAATTTTCGCCATGAAGTCGCGAAACAAAATACTCTCGCGTTACACACATACAGAAATATGTTACAACATCGGGTTGTCAGAATCATCTACACCCAAAGGGTCTAAATAGTGAAACTCACGGAAAAACGTGGCATCTTCTTGCAACAGCCTGGCTATAATCCGTCGGGTAGGTTGCAAGGTACTCTCCAAGTGTACTCGAAGACTAGCTCCACCTGGAGGGTAGCTCAACGATATAGAACTATAATTGAGTCTTGGTTTCCACTTGCGTATCCATCCAAGAGCAAAATTGGCACCAGCCACTAAGTTTAGTTCTATCAACCGATGAATTCGCTGGCTGGATCTAAAAGTATCAAGGAGAAGTAGGAAAGTCGCAGGTAGAGGATTGCGAGGAAGCATAACTGAGTGCATAGTCACGAGAGATCTTCTGCAGCCATCCACCGCTTCGCCAATGTGTTGGGCACGATCTTGAAGCAATACAACAGCATTCCGGCGTCGAGGATCAGACCACAAGTTTTCAACACCTGCGGACATTTTCTCTAGGGCCGCATTTCGCTCGGTAACTCGATGATCTTCAGCAGCAAAATTTAAGCAAGTGCCTATGAGGGCAAGAGGATATCATAAGAACAGCAGTGGAATAAAAAGAGAAAAAGATAAGGCAAAAGGAAGCTTACATCGCAAAATCTTGCAGGCAGATTCGATGATGCCAAGGAGAAAAGAGTCGCATTCCTTGTGATGCAAAATCTTTGCTGTCAAGCTGGACACTTCGTCACCAAGAATCGATACCTGCTTCGTCAGGGCAGAAGTTTCGCTAGCTTTATCAAACGCCATTTGAGCTTGGCGTTTGGCTGAAGTCAAGCGAACCTCAAGGTTAGAAATCCTTGAAGAATATTCTGCGCATTGATCGCATCGACTAGGAGGCAACGGAATCCTCGAAGTGAACGTATTGGCAGGGAAAGGAGCAGGCCCGCAAGTCAAAGGGTCGTCGACATGCATCAACTGAAAACAAAAGAAGAGGAAGAAGAAACATTTTAGACAGGCAGCACAGGACTTCATAAGAAGATATATTTACATGGGATCACAACCCTATGACTAAAGTTCTCGGGTTGCACGCAACTAAAAGTCTTTACATTCAAAAAGGAGAAACTTGAAAATACAAAAGAGCCGAGTCTATGCCACCTCAGCATTTTGCTCCGTGGCAGAAGAGGGCACGGCAGACTCCTCGCTAGAAGTCGACGGCGGCACTGGGTCTTCCAATGCTGGAGGTGGTGCAGCAGATGCCGCAGAGGATGCCGAAGGGGAAATAAGCGTCACCAATGCAGGTGCCAACTTCTTCGCCTTCTCGAAATAAGCCTTCATCTCGTTGCGGGTGCGGCCATGAGGAGTGCTCACCCTTTCCCAGTCGAAGTCCATACCATGCGCAAGGGACAGTGCGATAGCACCCTCGGCGCCACGCTTAATAGAAAGCCCTTTCAGTTGGAGGGTGGGGTCTTCAGTTGTATCGAAGGACTTGGCAAGATTACTCAAGTCATCCTTCGGAACTGCTGCCCTTTTCTTCGGCCACAACCTGACAAACAGTCGTGATAGAACGCGGTTAACTAACTCGAAAGTTTCTTGGATAGATATCCAGTTTTCCTCGAGTAGGTTAACCGCAGTCATCAGAGAGTCATCGTCTGGTTGCAGGGCCGACGAAGATACCCCGGTAAATCCTACACGGCACAAAGAAGATAGAAAAGAAAAGAAGGAGGAAGACGTCAGCACGTACAACAGTGCAACAGAAGTCGAAACACAGGAGACAAGGCGAAATAATTACTTTCAGCAGCAGTGGACATTGTGTGGAGAAGCTCTGCCACGGCTTGCTCTCGCTGGGCGTGATCCTTGTTGGCATCAGCTAAAGCTTTTTTAGCTTTCTTCGCCTTGCCAAGCGCAGATTTCTGCGACTTCTCAGCGTTTGCCTTGGCAGTGGTCACAGCATCGTAAGCTTTCTGTGAAGCACGGAGTTCCGCCTCCAGTGACGCAATACGAGCGTTAGCCGTCGCCAGAGCAACTACAAAAGAAGAGGCAAGCGTATCAGATAAGAAGCAAAGTATGAGTACAAGGAAAAAATTATGACTAGACGTCAAAAGTGCACCTTCGGACGCTTTCGCAACCCTCAGCTATCCAGCACATTCTGTGCCTAAGGCGACAAATCTCTTCAATAATGCCTAAGAGAAAGGATGTGTAAGAGCACAAGTATATGCAAAGGAAAGATAAGAAAAGGAAAAACTAGAGGAGTCGCACACATCGCCGGGAGAACCCGTCGATGCATGGGCCTCAAGAGAAACGTCGGGTTCTTTGGCCTTCTTTGAGCGTTTGTTGCTTCGAGTTTCTGGAACCTTCTTAACAGAAGCCCTGGTGACCCTCGATGCGGCAACTGGCTCAGGGGGCTCAGCAGCGGTCATTGGCGACATCAAAGGAGCAGTTGAATCATCTTTTGGCGGCTCTTCGTCATCTCTATAAAGAAGAAAGTGTGTTATATGCCATACTATAGGAACAAGACAAGAATAATGCAAATGAAGAACTCAAATAAAATACTTACGACGCCAGGAGGTCGAAGAGATCCATATCTTCTGTCAAGACAGGAGATTTCTCCGCAACTGCTTGTGGCAAGGAGGAACTCAAAGAAGCAAATTCGTCGACTCGTTTCCTCTTCTTGTCCAAGCCAGTGTCTTCAGGCCGCACAGGAGGAAGCGATGTCGATGAACTAGTATCCTCTTCTGATTCTTCGGCATCATCTCCATCCTGATTATCATCAGCCTCGGGGGCTTCAGATACAGACCTGGCCAGATCAGCCAGAAGGGGCCCTGCCTCTGGAAGAGGGGGCGCGAGAGCAGAAATTGGTGTCCCTGCACGCGAATGCGTTGTTAGAGTAAGTAAGGGAAAAGAAAACATAGTTTGAGAAACACAAAAATCGACAACAAGAAGCCAAGAAGTAAGCAGATATATACCTCAGGAAGAGGGTGTACAGAGTCAAAGAAATCAGCAATTGCATGATCCTTGGTGAGCTTGGTGAGATTCCTGACCCGCTTGTCGACATCTTCTTTCGATATCAGGTCTTCAGAGACGCGGGTAGGATCTTTCAAGCCAGAGTAACTCCAAAGTTTGGTAAGGCGGTGTTGTAGGGGTTGAACTCGACGTTGAATGAAAAACATCATGAGTTGAATACCCGATAAAGCGCCTCCTTGACCTCCTTTTAAAGCTTTGATGCGAGAAAGAAGAGGAAGAATTTGTTCGACTTCCGCATCTGAGGGGAGCGTATCCCATGACGCTAATTTCTTTACCTCCTGGGAAGCATCAAAAGGGGGTAGGCCATATTCATCTTCAGGAGAGGATTTGCAGTCCTTGATATAGAACCACTTGGTCCTCCACCCTTGGACAGATGCAGCCATAGAAAATTCAAGGTATTGTGCTTCAGGGCGCACAGAAACAACGACTCCGCCCAGTTTGGGTTTTCTAGCTAACGCAACATTGGGGCGGAGCCGAAAGATTGGCCTCCAGAGAATAAAGTGGGGCTCAATGCCCAAAAATGACTCGTAAAGAGTCACGAAACACGCAATGTGCAGAAGAGAGTTAGGTGTGAGCTGGTGAAGCTGCACACCGTAAACAAAGAGAAGCCCACGAGGGAACTCATGGGTAGGAAGAGAAAGACCACAGAGGAGGGAAGCGAGGAACATTACCTGATAACCACTCGGGGGCTTCGGGATCCGCTCCGTGCTTGGGAACTTGATTGAATCTTGGGCAGAGATGAGGCCGTCCGTCTGGGCCTTCTCCACCTCCTTCTCCGTGATGGCAGAGGTCACCCAGCTGGTCGCAGCGTTCGCTTTTCCCTTGGACATGGCGTTCTTGCTCGCTAGGTGCTTCACGCGCATCTATCAGATCTGTGCCTGGGGGCTATGCGCGAAAGGAGAAGGAAGCAAGAGCAGCAATGGCGGCGGTGGCGGAGAGAAAGAGCTGGTAAATAGTAAGATTTCCCATGATCCCCCTTATATATCTTCTGGGAGAAGGATCGTGGGCTGAGACGTGGTGCAAAGATAGGAAACGGTAAGCCCACTAACGGTCAAAAGTTAAGAAATTTACAGTATTGCCCATGCAACGGTTCGCAATGGTACAGAGTGACGTACTCATTGATGTCATAAAGAAGATAATATAAGAAAGAGGAAAAGATGGCGCCGACAAGTGCAAAATAGGTGCACTAGACTGTATACGAAGGAGTTTTGATTATAGCCATGGGGGCTACTATTTTCAAAGAATGGTAAATACAACTCCTCTCTGAAGTGGTGGATTAGTATTCGACGACAAGATGTCCTTAAAGTATCTCGAAGTTAAAGTATCTCGAAAATGATGTATCTCGAAGTTAAAGTATCTCAAATTGAAGTATGATGGACTACACTGCATTTTGAGCCTATACTCGAAAAAAGCATTTTTTGACTATAGCCTCGGGGGCTACTCCCATCGGGAGCGCTGAGCGTGCACCCGACGATATTTCTTGGCAAAACATTATAATTGGAGAAGTGCAGGAGTGTTACTCCCATCGAGAGCGAGTTTTATGGTTGAAGAAACCCGAATATTTTCAGTCAAAATTTGACTGCGACATGAGATTCTCGAGTTGCGTTATCGCAACACAACTCGAATGCCGTGACTTGTCATGAAGGTAAGACCCTGGGATCCGTCCTGTGTGGCCTGGTATACGCACATGGATGCACTCTGCCGGTATGTATCCGTGTCTATGACGCGAAGAAAATCCTGGTGGATGCACTGGGTACCCTGAGAACCACTGGGATTCATTCTTTGTAAGTCCTAAATGCAGCAAAAGAGTGGGTTTGACCGGTATCCCGAATTCAAGTCCAAGGGGATTGAATTTGAAGTAGGTGACAAGTATCTATTCCGGCAGTTAACTGACCTCTTGATCCGTCAGAGTTGTCAGGCTTGTTCATCAAAACCCCTTGCGAGCAAATTATCATGAATATAAAGTCGAAAGACCAAGTCGAAGATTTGAAGATATGAAGAAGTCGAAGAATTGATCAAGTCGAACATTTGAAGATTAGAGATTCAACCCAAATCTACAATTCTGATAGAATCTCAGGGGCTACTGACATGGGTATAGTTAATAGAGCCCGTTAGTTGAGTACCCCTGAGGCCCATTAAGCTAGGCCCAGTTGTAATGATAGTCGAATATTAGTCTTTACCGTATGTTGATATTGTAATCTGTATCGGACCTTAGCCGATCCTCGAGACCTGGCCACCTATATATAGGGGCCAGGAGGGGACGGTGGAGGCCAGATTGAAAGCAAGCTAGGTTGAACACCCAAGTTTACTTTCGACACACACCTATTTTGACTAACTTTACCTTCGAGTTCATTCGACGCCCTATCTCCGTGATCCTAAGTCCTTCATCTAGGACATTTGTCGAGTTAACCCTCGTCACCAGGCAACAGCGTCTGGAGCTGTTGAGAACTCAGCAAGGTCATCAGACATAGAATCCGCTATGCCCAAAACTTCGGGAGGTAGCTGGGATCCTTGCATCTTGGATGAAGGAACCTTGTCTTCTCTGGAGCAAGAAGGATGGATAGCGGCCAAGGAAGTCTCAAGATGGCGAGTAGATTCTGGGGCAGCCGCGCCGGCCCCTTCAGAAGAGGAGATTGTGATGCTCAAATCCCACATCGATCGGGGCTTCAGCCTTCCGCCATCCTACTTCTTGAAGAGCATGCTTTGGCATTACAGGTTACAGCTGCACCATATTGCCCCGAATAGCTTCACTATCATAGAGGGTTTTGTCGCGCTATGTGAGGGATATCTGGGTATCTATCCACGTGGGGACTTATTCCGCTTGTATTTCAATATCCGCCATAACCGGGATTCAAATGGAGACCCTCGCAACTGCGGATCAGTCTCATTTGTTCCTCGTAGCGGAAAATCATAACCTTATATCAAACTGCATGATTCTACAAAGGGATGGCGGGGATCTTTCTTCTATCAGGCTGACCAGGCCCCTCCTAAAAAGAAGTACGGCCTGCGGTCTTTTGTCGATGGCACCGCTGAGGAGCAGGATAGCTGGGGCGTTATGGATGACTTTGCCATGGATGACGAATGTCAACTCTGCTCACGACAGATTTCCAAACTTGTATTTTCTGAACTGACAGGTGCAGACACCATCCATTGCTGGATCTCAAGGTAGATTCAGCCCCTTCAATACCACTCAGCCCTGATGTGCAAGTATAGCAGAATAGACAATCCTCAATGATATACCAAGGAGGAATTGGCTTCCGAGGAGATTGAGCATCGAATCCGCAACATCATCAAAGTGGGGCGAGATGAGAAGTTGGCGCTGAAGATCCCTATGTATGAGAATGGCAATTGTCCAGAGGTGAGCATCATATTGTTCTGCTATAATCGTTTATTTCTCTTAACTAACTTGCATTTTTCTGCAGCTTTTATCCCTTACGCCTTCCGAGCTAAGCTGTCCGGTCCGTTATTCCCGATCAAAGGAACTTACCGACGATGAGGACAAGACATCCTCATCTCCAAAAAGGCAGAAGGTGGCGGAGGAGCCCATGGCAACTGTACACAATGGTGTTCACGGCTCGGCGGGCGCGTTTGTGGTTTAGGCAAGAGAGTTATCTCCCGCCATCCATCCCCAGCACTGCGCGGCCACCTGGAGACCGTTCCCAAGCATTCTGCTACTATCAAGCTGCCAGAATGGAAGTAAGCAAGTTAATTTTTCAATTTCATGCCATCTCTAACTTGACTTGTTCTGATATGTGACTTTGTGCATAGGAGGAGGAAAACTGCTGGCCAAAAGCCTCGAAGGACAAAACCATCTCCTGCAGTTGTTCCTCCTACACCCGATGCTCCTGTTCGCCCCACTGGACCTTCCGCTTCTGCCCAAAAGGCTAGCAAGATGGCGGATGCCCCGACAAAGGATGTCAGGCCTGTCGCTAATCCTATTAAGGGTCCAAAGAAGGTAAGTTTTGGCGGAATGGCGGTCGAGACAGGCGCGGGACTTGGAGATGCTGCAAGATGGAAAAAGAAGGCGGATGCTCTTTTCCATCTTGATAGCCTGCAGGAGGAGGCCATCAACCATGTGTCAATCGCTATGTCTTCTTTTGTCCAGAGAACCAGTATTGTGAAAGAGGTATGTACTCCAGTAGCCCCCGAGTGCCATGGCGGATTCCTGTAGATGATCCGTTATGGTGCTCTAAGAGAAACTACTTTATATTTTGCATAACCTAGCCCCCGAGTGCCACCATATTCTATGGTGCTCTTAGAGAACTTAAATTTTTATATACTGAGTAGCCCCCGAGCGTTATGGTGGATAGCTGTCCAGCATAAAGCTCTAAGAAGACTAAAAAATCACCATGAGTAGCCCCCGAGCGTTATGGCGGATATATATCCAGCATAAAGCTAGAGTGACTAAAAAATCATCATGAGTAGCCCCCGAGCGTTATGGCAGATAGCTGTCCGATATAAAGCTCTAAGAGTGACTAACACATAACAATGGTTTATCAGAATTACAAGAAAGTTGTGGAGGACCTGGTCCAAATCGTCAGCTCGCAAGAGAAGAAGCTGGCAGAAAAGAGTACGCTCGTGGCGGACTTGCAGAAGCAGCTCGAGAATAGCATTAATTTTTGGTTGCACTTTATTTCTTTGACAAGTTGTTGTACTGTTGTGCTAGCTAATCAATACTGTCTTTATTTCCGCCATGCAGATGCTGCCAAGCTGAAGTCCACTCTCGAGGGGGTGGAAAGGGGTCGTGCCATTGCGATGGAGGGGTTGCAAATGCAACTCCAGAAATCATTGACCGTGAATACCCTCCTTGAAGAGCAACTCAAGGACCAGGAACGCCAGAACTGCCACAAGCAGAAGGAGGTAGAGGATCTCTGGAAAGCCGCCACTGATTTTGAAAAGTGGCAGAATGGCTTCAACGAGGTCCTTAATCATTTCCAGAAGACTCTGCTAGGTAACGATGGCACTCCATACTATGTAGTTTGTAATAATATGCTATGTAGAGTATGATGCCTTGTTTGTTTTTGCTATGCAGTGACCCTGGAGCAAGGAGAGGTGGATTTTGCCACGGGCTTATGCATGGCCACCGACGCTGCAAAGAAGGAGCTGGATGGACTTCTTAATGCTAGTCGTCAGGCATGCAGTAGCCTGCAGATAGCGGGTTCATCTAGCCTTTCCACCATTGGGCTCACCAAGAAGCTGCTGCTCGTGCCTAGGCTGGTGGCGGACTGGAAGCAGTCTTCCGCTCAGGGTGGTGCCAGAACTGCTCTAACTTTGGCAAAAGCCCACTACCCCGAGTGGACCTAGACTTGATCACCTCCGGCATCCCGGAGAGCAGCAAGGATGGAGAGCCAGTGGATGAAGCCGCTATCCGGTAGAGCATGCTAGGATATGATCAGCTGTGTGCCTTGGGCACTCAGCTGAACGTATACTATGAAGCATATGATCTGCTAGGGTCTCCAAGCCAAGCTTCAGCATCATTCTCTGCAGCCACTACCGGTGCTGATGGTGGTGATGATGTTACCTCCACTATTCCGCCATCCTGAGTTATACCCTGCAATGTGGCAGGAAGAAACAATTGCATCAATTTAGCCCCTGAGTGGGTCTGTAAGTTAAACTTTTAAACTGCGTGTATGCTTGTACTGTGCCTGATCTGCCCGTGGTGGATCAGTGAATGCTTTTGAACTTATGGCATAGTTTTATCAAGTCTTTTAAGTGGGTTTGTGCAAAAAAACTGCCAAGCCTATTTTTATGCAACTTGCAGAAGTTTGACATGCTCAAAAAATGACACTTTGAAAAAAAATCATGCGTAGGACTATGCAATCCGCCATCTGGCTCTTTGTGCTTAACTTTTTGTGAGATGGCAGAATCTTCACGCGAACAATCTGCCAGGGCGACGATACTTTAATAGCAACCATCCAAAACCCCAGCAGATAGCGGCTTAGATCATCAAAAAGTCACTACTCGGGAATCCACACAAAGAACATCAGGTGGAGACTGAGACACAGATATGCTACACGGACCGCTTATGGCGGATTTGAAAGACACAAGTGCAGAGCACAATTGCGCAAAGGTTCCATATGATCTAAATGAACAATAAAGGAGGTAAAAGACTCAGAAAAAATCAAGAGTGAACCAGATGCTTTATTTCATTGATCATATAGAGGTGCCTATTACATAGCCTAGATAAGTGCTAAGTGTAGAAAGGACATAGCTATGCGATGTTCCATGGATGATCTGTTTCGTTGTAGATATCATCAGGGTCTCTTCATTTGTGCTTCTTACTGGGTCTCTTATCTAGCTTGCGAATATCAACGAGGTAGTAGGAACCGTTTAGTAGAGCTTTGCTGATGACAAAGGGTCCTTCCCAAGGCGGGGATAGCTTGTTTGACTTCTGCTGCTTGAGGCGTAGCACCAGGTCCCCCTCTTTGAACGAGCTTTTGTGAAATCGGCGGCTGTGATAGCGATGGAGATTCTGCTGGTAGATGGCGGATCTCTGGGCTGCTAGGTCTCGTTCTTCTTCCAGCAGGTCCACGGATAGTTGTCTGGACATTTCTGCATCTTCCTCCTCATAGGCCTCAACTCCTGGAGAATCGTACTGGACATCACTCGGTAGAATTGCCTCTGCTCTATAGACTAAGAAGAAAGGGGTGAGGCCTGTTGATCTGTTTGGCATGGTCGGTAGACTCCATAGCATAGATGGCAACTCTTCTGCCCAGGCTCTAGCTACTCTATGTAGCGGTGCTTCTAGGCGTGGCTTGATCCCTGACATGATTAGCCAGTTGGTCCTTTCAACTTGGCCATTGGATTGTGGATGTGCCACAAATGCAAGGTCAAGGCGGATTCCGTTGTGATGGCAGTATTCTTCAACTTCTCCCTGAGACAAGTTAGTGCCGTTGTCGGTGATGATGCTATGTGGGATGCCAAATCTGACCACAATGTCCTTGACAAATTTTACGACGGTTTGCCATCAAGTTTTCTGATGGGCTTAGCTTCCACCCACTTCGTGAATTTGTCTACCGCTACCAGGAGGTGCGTAAATCCCGAAGGTGCTATTTTTAGCGGACCCACCATGTCCAGCTCTCAGACTGCAAAAGTCCAAGTTATAGGGATCATATGCAGTGTTGTGGCAGGCATGTGGGTTTGCTTGGAGTACATCTGGCAACCTTAGCAGAGCTCCATGATACGGTTTGCATCTGCCTTGGCTGTAGGCCAGTAGAACTCATGGCGGAATGCCTTGGCTACAAGGGATCTGGCGGCGGCATGATGCCCACATTCACCTTCGTGGATCTCCCTTAGTATTTCAATTCTGTCCACTTGGGGTATGCACTTCATGAATACTCCCGAGGTGCTTCATTTGTAGAGCTGGCCATCGATGATGGTGTATGCTTTTGCTCTACGCTCGATTTGTCTCTTTTGGACTTCGTCTTCGGGTAGTTTCTTGTTCGTCAGATACTCCAAGTAGGGCTCTGCCCATGGCGGGTTGCTAGGCAAAACCGCCATAACGGGGGAGCTCGCTAGTTCCGGATTTTTTGGATCTACCATCTTGATCGATGGTACGTGCAGGTGCTTGAGGAATACGCCTGGCGGAACTGCCTTACGGCTAGACCCTAGCTTGGACAGGGTGTCGGCTGCCATGTTATCTTCTCACCTTACGTGCTTTATGTCGTAGCCGAGAAAACTTTTGGCCATTGATACGTCTCCAACGTATCTATAATTTTTGATGCTCCATGCTCGTTTTTACACCATTTACCAGATGTTTCGTTACACTTCGTGGCACTTTTATGCATTTTCCGGAACTAACCTATTAACGAGTTGCCACAGTGCCAGTTCCCTGTTTTCTGCTGTTTTTGTGTTTCAGAAGTGATACACAGGAAATATTCTCGGAATTGGATAAAACCACATCCTGGAGTCTTATTTTACCCGGAAACTTCCAGAGATCCGAAGAAGAGTCGGAGGGGGGCCACCAGGGCCCCACATGCAGGGGTGGCATGGCCAGGCCCCTGGCCACGCGGGCCCCGCGTGAGGGCGCCTGGCTTCTTCCCTGACATCGCCCCTTCGCCTATATAAAGCCTCGGGACGAAAAACCCTAAAGGATTCGGCAATTTTCTAGAAACAGTTCCGCAGCTCTGCCGCCGCCACCGACGAATTTTGGGGGACAGAAGTCTCTGTTCCGGCACCCTGCCGGGACAGGGAAGTGCCCCCGGAGCTATCTTCATCGGTCTCCATCGCCGTCTCCGCCGTCTCCATCGACCTCACCGCCATCTCCATCAACCTTGTTGTCTCCTATGATGAGGAGGGAGTAGTTCATCCCCGGGGCTAAGGGCTCTACCGGTAGCTATGTGGTTCACCTCTCTCTCCCATGATGTGATCTTTATGTGATTGTGAGCTTTGTATCATGTTGAACAAGTAGATGTTATTATTCAGATATTATGTGTACTCTAGTGGTATCTATCTATTATATTATTAAAACAACTAACAACCAATGGTCTAGATTAGCTAGGAAATAATCAAAGCAAAACAACGACTAAGATTAACTTCTCATGTCCGACCCGGTGCCAATCTCAATCTGCGCATAGTGTCATTCTCCCGCACGTCTACAGAAAAAAAAAGTCTGCACATATACAAAGTCCTTCTACCCCACGTCCTACAGACTAAGCTACGGCGATGTAAAAATTCCACGGATCCACTTATAAGTGAACAACAACTCTGTTTCTTTGATGAACTCCTCAGATTTCAGCCTGTAATTGGGCACGTCCGTGGATGACCGCTAGCTGACCATCCTTGCCCAGATGTGTTACACGGGATGCCCGCTAGTACCCATTTGAAATTGTATGTTGTAAGCGGCGTCCACTAGTACCCATCTGAAGTCTGACTATCCGTACAGATTAATCTACATGATTTTTGTACCTATTTAAAGCTCTGATCATTTGACTTGTTCCCGTGTAACATCACTCAGCTAGCTTCCGTGAGCATTGCTTAAATATATGTACAGACACAACAAAGCCTAAAGTTTGATGTCATCTAAAATTTTCATCCGGCTCAAACAAAAGTTGCATGCAGTTAACCATCTCAGAACATTGATTACAGGCACCGAATTAAATATATGCTCAACGTATTAGAGCTTAAATATATCCTCAAAACTCTACTAAAAAAAGTCTCAAATGCCAGTTTCAGAAACAACTACAGGAAGCTAGCCTCAAATGAGGAAATCACTTCATCCTTCAAATCTCTCCAAATCCTTTCATCAACATCGACCTGTTATGAAACGAAACAAATATAAGTTACTTTATTTTGCAAGGTATACAGTAACTTAACAGTGGCAGAACTACACGATGCAATGGTGGATGAAGGAAGGCTTCTTACAAATGTCTCTGATAACAGAGTTACAAATGTCCGGCATCCCACGAATCTCGCCGGAGCCGGGCGACTGCCCACAGACTCCACTGGCCGTGGGCGGAAGTGGCACCCCACGAACCTCGTCGGAGCCGGGCGACTGCCCACGGACTCCACTGGCCGGGGGCGGAAGTGGAACCCCACGAATCTCGCCCGAGGCATGCGGTTCCCCAAGGACCTCGCCGGCCGGCGGCTGCTCCCCATGGATCTTCTTGGCCGGGGAAGAGGAGTGGAGGTGACGGATCCCGGCACCAGCGCCATGGGGACTAGATGCGGAGGGGGAGATGGGTGGAGGTGATTTTTGGCCGGCCAAGGCGCCGCCAGACGCCATTACGCCAAGGCCGACCTATCCACGATTCGAGATGACGGAAGAATCTGGTGTTGACTACGGACTGACGGTGGTAGTGGTGGAGCCGTGAACACCCATCCTATTTTTTCGTAGAGCCGTGGATGTCCAGTAAAGTGATTTTATTGGGATGGGCTGGCGGCGCCGTGGACGGCCCATCCCAAATTACAGGCTGAGTCAGATTGATCAATTCTCGGTAGCGGTAAACAGCCGCCACGATTGATCATGAAGCACGTAACGAAGTCTACATCCGCACAGCTCTTGCAATCCCAACATCACGTACTGCTCGATATCACTTTGATGAGAAGCGATGGCGCCGGCTGATCAGATTCATAAGCATCAACATCACGTACTGTTCTTGCAATCCCAAAGGCAGAGTATACAAGCTAGACGTACTCTACGGTCAAGGTATCTGAATTGTTCAGATTCATGAGCATCCAGCTAAGATTAATCTCTTGAGGTTTATAAAGGGGACGTTTACAAGCTGGACATGCATGATCTTCGTCATGCGTACATAGAAGCGGAAGGACACACGGATATAAATCCGCCTGGTGGATTTGCATGGAACGAATTTGCATTTGCAGCAGCGAACCAGATCAGCATACGGATATGCATCTACAGCTGAGCATCGTATTCGTATATACCCGGCAAAGCTTCACATGCGTATCAGATGCCTCGATCATTAAAACGGTGACCCGGTATATGCGAGACAGTTTTCTATCAACACTGTTATGGGATGGATAATTGCAATTGACCCGATGGTTCAGCAACACTTGCACAAAGAAGTAAAGAAAATATATTGGGCAAACTAAACGTAAAGAAAGGTGGCCAGTTAGCAGGTGTTAGCAGGATGTCGCAACTAAGCTATGAGGGTTAGGACAATTATTTGTACTATAGTAGTATTATTCATAGTAACATGAATAAGTTCGATCCGCAGAGAATTCAGGATCATATATTCAAAAGACACGAAAAAGATATGTCTCGCCAAAATTAGTGTAAATTATTGTACATGCAAGAACATGGAGGTGTCCAAATATTTATACTTAAAATAAATGCAAATGAACAGAAGCACAAATTATAAACATAAAATATCAAAAGAAAAAAGAAGTGGGAAGTAAAGATAAATAATACATGCATACTTTAAAGTTACAAAAAAAACTAATACTAAAAATTATAAATAGCCAATAAACACAGCGTTTAATATAATTCTATAATATCTATTCTCAAAAAAATACAATTGACAAATCTAGCCGCGCAAATGCGCGGGTACACACGCTAGTTATTAAAGTAATCTATTCCTCCTGCCATGGTGTAACGGTGACAGTGCGTGCATCATGGTGGTACTTGGTTTAGGCTATGATTGTGATCTCTTGTGGATTATGAGAGTAATTATTACTATGATAGTATTGAAGTGATCTATTCCTCCTTTCATGGTGTAATATTGACAGTGTGTGCACCGTGTTAGTACTTGGTCTAAGTTGCAATGATATCTATCTTGAGTTGTGCTTTGATTTGGATATCTCTATGAGTGGTGTTTGTCAAGTATTTGATGAACTTTAAGGGGTGCTTTTGTAGCCACTACACAATGATTAGTGTTATTCAATAGAAGAGTAATTCAGAGTACCATAGTGGAGAGAAGTTGTTTATTTGTTCAATCATGTTATATTATTGGGAGTGTGTCCACTACTGAAAGTATGATCCCTAGGCCTTGTTTCCAAGCATTGCACACCGTTTACTTGCTATTTTGTTACTTGTTTGCTCGCAGCGATATTTATTTCACATCACGTTTGCTACTTATAATCATCCATACCACTTGGAGACTTTCTGTATCGTAATTGCAGGGTTGCTTGAGAGGGATAGCTTTGACCTCTAACCTCCCTGAGTTCGATAAACCTTGGGTGATCCACTTAAGGGAAACTTGCTGCTGTTCTACAAATCTCTGCACTTGGAGGCCCAACAAGTGTCTACAAGAATAGAAGTGCGTAGACATCAGCCATCCCGTCCACTTTGTCTCTATAGGCCGCCATGACTTTGTTCCGAGCCTTGTATGTGCCAGCCACCTGCTGAGCGACAAGGTCAGAGTCTCCACAACACATAATGTGTTGTACGCCAATCTCCTTTGCGATGCGTAGCCCGTGCAGTAGCGCTTCATACTCCGCGATGTTGTTGTTGGTGGGGAAGTGGATCTAGAGAACGTAGCTGAGCTCATCTCCCTTAGGGGATTTGAGTGTCACTCCAGCCCCCGAGCCGTGTAGCAACTTTGAGCCATCAAAGTGCATCACCCAATGCTCCGGTTCTGGGATGGGCATAGTCTCCTGTGCTTCCTTCCAATCCGCCATGAATTCTGCCAAAGCCTGAGACTTGATGGCGGTGCGAGGCTTGAAGTCGATGTCAAAGGAGGCCAATTCAATGCCCCACTTTGCAACTCATCCTGTTGCATCACTGTTGTTGATGATGTCCTTCAGTGGAGCTTTGCTCACCACTATGATCTTATGGTCATAGAAGTAATGCCGTAACTTGCGGGAAGCTAGGAAAACTCCATATGCCAACTTCTGGTAGTGGGGGTAGCGCTGCTTGGATTCTGTCAGGACCTCGCTGACATAGTAGACTGGTCTATGTACACCATACTCCTGCGCTTCTTCCTTACGTTCTACCACAATGATGATGCTGACGACTCTGTTGGTTGCCGCCATGTATTGTAATATGGGCTCCTGCTCTTCGGGAGCTGCTAGGACTGGTGCAGTGGATAGCACTCTCTTCAGATCCTTGAGCGCAGCGTCTGCCTCGTCGGTCCAGACGAATTCGTCTGATTTCTTCATCAGCTTGTAGAGTGGTAAAGCCTTCTCGCCAAGGCGACTGATGAATCTGCTCACTACTGCCATGTAGCCTGTGAGTCGTTGTACGTCCTTCAGGTCATTGGGCTGGGAGATTTCAAGGATGGCCTTGATTTTATTTGGGTTGACTTCAATACCGTGGTGGGAGATGATGAATCCTAGGAGTTGTCCAGCTGGTACCCCGAAGACGCACTTCGTGGGGTTGAGCATCATGTTGTATTTCCTTAGGTTATTGAAGGTCTCCTGCAAATCCGCTATAAGGTCGTCCTGCTTCTTGGACATGACGGCGATGTCGTCCACGTATGCGTGGATATTGCATCCAATTTGATCCGCCATGCACTTTTGCATGGTACGCTGGTACGTCACTCCTACGTTCTTGAGACCGAATGGCATTGTCACATAGCAATATGTGCCATAAGGTGTGACAAACGAGGTAGCGAGCTGATCGGACTCCTTCATCTTGATCTGGTGGTAACCCGAGTAGGCATCTAAGAAACATAGTAGCTCCGATCCCGCCATCGAGTCAATGACTTGGTCAATGCGAGGCAAGGGAAAAGGGTCTTTGGGACACGCTTTGTTCAGGCCGGTGTAATCTACACACATGCGCAGAACCTTTATGTTTTTCTTAGGAACTAACACGGGATTTGCCACCCACTTTGTATGGATCACTTCTTTGATAAAGCTTGCTTTCAATAGCTTGGAGATTTCCTTTGCTATGGCGCGGTGCTTTTCATCTCCGAAGTGCCTTATTGCTTGTCGTACTAGTTTGGAACCAGGTATTATCTACAGGGCATGCTCGGCGAGTTCCCTAGGTACACCTATCATGTCAGATGGCTGCCATGCGAAGATGTCCCGGTTCTCATGGAGGAACTCAATGAGCGCGCTTTCCTATTTGGGGGACAAGTTTGTCCCTATTGAGGTGGTCTTGGCAGCATTGCCAGCGACAAGTTCCATATGTTTTGTATCAACTGTAGGCTTGAAGGTGGTCGGGGAGGCGGATACTTCCTGCTTGGATGCTGGCATCTCTGCGGGGTCCGTGGCGGCATGGATTTCTTTGAACTCCTCGCCGAAGAACACTGCTTCCGCAAAGGCAGCTTCTCCGTCCTCGCACTCTTTGGCCTTCCAGAAACTGCCATAAACCGTGATGATACCATCCGGTCCTGGCATTTTTAGCTGGTTGTAAATGTAGCATGGCCTGGCGTGAAAGCTGTGGAAGGCAGGGCGGCCGAAGATTATGTGGTATGTACTCTTGAAAGGGACCACCTCGAAGGTTATGGGCTCTTCGCGGTAATTATTTTCATCGCCGAAGGCGACCTTGAGGGTGATGGACCCGAGGGACTTTGCTTGGTGGCCAGGAACCACTCCATAGAAAGTGACTGCACTATGGCGGAGTTGGGTCTTGGTGAGGCCTAGCCTTGTCAGGGTTTCCACATACATGATGTTCAGGCTGCTTCCGCCATCCATCAGACACTTGGAGAACTCGTAGCCTTGGATTAGGGGGTTAACCACCATGGCATAGTATCCATCCGGGATGTGCTCTGGGTGATCGTCGTGGCTCCATTGCACTAGCATCTCGGACCATCGGACGTACTGGCGGACCTTAGGTATGGTGGCATTTAGGAAGCGCATGGCGGCTCACTGTGCCTTAGCCGTGGGGGGGTCCAAGGAAGGTGTGGAATGCTCCTTTCTTGGTGCTCTTGAATGGGTTGCCCGTGCCAGTTCCACCTCTGCCTTTTTGGTGGGTTTTGGCGCAGGGTCTTCGTCCATATCACTACAATCCTTGGACTCCTTTTCCTTGTCCGCTTTTCCTTTGCCACGAGGTCATTGTCGCCGGGTGTGTTTGTAGCCAGCTTCTTGGTCCGTCTTGATGTCATTGACGAACTTGCAGTTCCGGTTGGTGTGATTGCACTTTCCTGAAGCATCCTGATGGGCGAAGCATGGCATGTCGCGGTATTCATCATAAGACACAGGTGTAGTCGGCACTGTAGCAGAAGCTGGGGAGCTTCACAGCTGGCCACTGCTAGATCCTCATCCCTGACCGTGTTGGCTGCTCTGTCCTTTGTCAGAGAAGGTTGTGTCTACCATATCTAGAGTTTGCTATTCTTCTGGTGGATTTTTCTGTTTGTTGCTATTGTTCCACTTTCCAGTGTTCTAGATGGCGGAAGCCTTCAAAGATTCATGGGCGTCGTCATCGGTGGCCATGTAGTTGCTTGCAATGGCGATCATGGAATTTAGGGTTAGTTTCCCTTCATTCCTTTCTCGTAATAGGCGATGGCAGAGTAGCTGGCCTCTTTCCAAACTATCGATGAATGCAAGGATGGCGGATTCATCGGTAACCCCTTCACAGGAGTTCTTCATATCTAGCCAACGTGCGAGGAAAGTTCGGGAGGTCTCGTCATCTGCTCACCGACACCGTTGGAGGTCACCTATGTTCTGAGGTCGCTTGTAGGTACCCTCGAAGTTCTCAGTGAATGCAGTCTGCATGTCAAACCAGGTTGGATGGAACTTTCTGCCAAGTTGTTGATCCACTACCGCGCTGTGCCGGACAGCATCAGGGGCAGATAGCAGACAACAACATTGGGTGATCCCCCTACGAACTGCACTACGTTGAAGTAGTCTTGCAGCAAAGTTAAAGGCCTATCGACTCCATTATACTGGCAGATGTTTTTCTTGATCTTGAACCCATGCAGGATGGGCTCATCACAGATCCACTGTCCAAAGCACTTCGGGCCGAGGAAGAAGGCTATTTGAGACATGGCAATCTCGTTTAAGTGGGTACGCGCGTCGTATGGCTTCTTGTCCTGCGGATCTTTCTGGCAGGCGTGTGACCTGGCTGGGCCGCCACCACCACCGCCGCTGCCATGGGGGCTGCTTGGTGGGGATGGTGAAGGGTCACGCCTTTTACTCTCGACGTCCTGCGATGGATCTCTACAACTGTGGCAGCTTCCCTCTGCTCTTCGTAGAGCTGGGTCATCGTCATGGCACCGGGAGCCCTGCCCTTTGTCATCGCGGTGGTGTGAGGAGCGATGCTTATCCTTGTCGCTGTTGCGGTGCACGCCATCATCATGGCGAGATGGTTCCCTATGCCTGGACCCGCCATCCCGACTAGTTTCACGTCATGGCGGCTCGTCTCTCTGGCCAGCGTCACGACTCCTTCCTCGCTTGCCATCATTATCGCGTTTGACAATTCCTCCCTGTGGGATTTTGAATGTCTTGTACTTTGGTGGTGGCATGTTGGACTTATGGCGAGGTTGGGCCTTGTCTTGG
Organism: Dactylis glomerata; assembly: GCA_007115705.1. Classification (NCBI taxonomy): domain Eukaryota; kingdom Viridiplantae; phylum Streptophyta; class Magnoliopsida; order Poales; family Poaceae; genus Dactylis; species Dactylis glomerata. The sequence goes on from QXEO01000306.1 coordinate 1,398,432, forward strand.
TGGTATCCATAAGCAGGGTAGTTCTTATGGGGTGGCGATGGATTTCTTAGATGGCCCTTGCCATGTGGCTTATCATCGGAGGATATTGGGATGGCATCTGCCCTATTACGAGCTTCTCTTCTTTGGACTTCTGAGGATCCGGTGTGAGATTCGTTATCAGGGCGGGTACCATAGTTGCCATTACCCCGAGCTTTGGAGGCAGTATTGGACCTGCATAGCGTGGGATCAGATTCAAGCCATCATGATGACGTAGCCTTCTCTTGCTGCACTAATGCTTTGGTCATCAGTTTTACCGCCGTCTCTAGGGCTGCTGGGCTTTTATTATGCTCCAATAGCTCCTCTGTGGCCACGATGTTCTCAATGGGCCTAGCCCTGACTTCATCGCGGTTCTTGTCCACATATGGTGGATTCTTGATGTACATCCTGGCCAGAGTTTTTGCAGTTGGCATGGTGAACTCAAGGTTTCGTGCCAGCTGCGGGTCACCGCCCTCGTTCATTTGATTCTGGATGAGAGTAACATACTTCTCCTCCATGTTCCTTGCGCATTTTAGCGTGTCTTGAGCTTTAGCAATGTCGCCATCTAGCTTTTCTCCCATCTTCTTGCCTCGCTTTGCTTCTTTGAGGATTGCTCGCCTTTTCTTCTCGAGATCGTTCACGTCCCTGACATAGTCAGGGGTGATTGGATCTCCTAGAGTTCCATAGATGACCTTGTCCAGCGGGGTCGTGAAGTCTTCTGGGTGATGCACCACGGGGATGGCAGGTTGCAGAGGCTAGGGCCACCCTGGATCTCGGGAAGTTGTTCAGTGGCGGGATCAGCGGCTGGTGGCGGGTTACCCTGCTCTTTGCTGGCATCTCCGTCATGGGCTGCCTGAGATGGCGGATCACCAGTTGTCTGCCCAGCATCATCTCCTTTGTTGGTCATGAACACCTGCTTGGCGGCTGCGTTCTGCTCTTCAAGTGCTTGCTAAGCTAATTCCGCCTCGATTCTTCTCATGGCGGCGTCATAGTGATCAGAGTCATAGCCTTTGCTATCCCATTCATCCGATTCACCACTTTCGTTAAGTGCCTCTAGGATGGATTCACCTAGGCTGTCATCTCCATTGGAGGCAGATCCCGAAGTGGTTCCTACAAAAGCAACAAGGCAATACCATGGTGCCTCTAACGCCAGATTGCTCATGGCGGATTCACAGTGGTCTACCACCACTTCCTCAACCTCTAGGGCGGGTTGGGTGGGATTGCTTTTTAGATTCTCTCTAGATACCTTGGAAAGTTCCAGATCAGATGATTCCTCCTCCGTGTCCAGCTCGAAAGCGGTCCGTTTGGGGGTTTCAGCCATACCAATCTACCGGAAATTGGTTTCCGTGGCGGGGGTAAGGTCCATTTCTCCGATGAAGATGTGGTTGTCTCCGATCGGAACAACGGTAAGTTGAGTAGGTTCTTCTCTAGCCGGCACCCAGAGGTTATCTGCTGGGACAATGGGGAAGCCAGAATCGTAGAGGACATGCCCAATGGCGACGGTGTCACTGATGCCTGCAAAGGCGGATCCCGCCTGGATCCGCGCTCCTGACGCGTTATGCCCCATGGTGGGTGCCAACTATCGTGGTTTCGTCAACAGATCTGCTATAGGGGTAGGTGTATGGCAGTTCGTGGAAGGGAGTGAACACGGTGGAGCGATCCGGGATGGTGGTAGCACGAATTTACCCAGCTTCAGATCCCGCAGTGGTGGCGAGACCCTACATGCTGCTATAATTCACTATATGGCAACAAGTGCTCGGTTACAATGATGAGGTTGGCTGTTTTGCTATGCGATTGGCCGTATCTAAGATTCTTTGCCTCGAGGGCTCCTCCATGCCGGCTTATAAAGGTGCCTGGCATGGGCATCACGATGTTACCGGAGCGGATACAATATGGAGTCCTAGACTAAGTCCTATGCATGTACTACAAGGCAACCCGCCATGGGCCTGTCTCCGGATCCGCCATGAGCTCCTGCGTCCAGTATCCGCCATGGGCTTCCAGCAACTGGGCCGCCCGGTAGGCAATCCACCATACCACCCTGATGGGCCACCATGGCTTGCTGGTTTAGGACTATGTTGCTGGTATACCTATTAGGTATATCCCCAATAGTACCTTAATTACTAGTAGTTTCCCTTGAGGCCCCGTTGCAAACGGGCTGGTAGGACAAAAGATGTTGTGCAAGTTTCTCATTGCGAGCATGTACGACTACATATGGAACACATGCTTATGGTTATTTAGTACTAGGATGCTTTATCATTATTTATCTGCAATTGCCCATGTCTTGATTATTATATGAATTATCTTATCCATGCAATGCCCGAACATCCATCCCTATGCCTACAGTATTATAATCCTGCTATTTACCATAGTCACCACTGCTATCTTTATTTTATTACTGCTGCTATTATTTTGCCACTGCTACAGGTATAAAACTGTTGCTACTGATAAACTGTTGCAAGAAAGTCTATTTCCAAGTGCAGCAGAACTGACAACTCGTCTGTTAAGGCTTATAAATATTCTTTGGCTCCCCTTGTGTCGAATCAATAAATTTGGGTTTTACTTCCCTCGAAGACTGTTGCGACCCATAGTGACAAGGGTATAGATAATAGAGCTCGATAGTTGAGTACCCCTGAGGCCCGTTAAGCTAGGCCTAGGTGTAATCCTAGTCGAGATACGAGTTCATGTCGTATATCAATATTGTAATCTATGTCGGACCCCTCCCATACCTTGAGACCTGGCCACCTATATATAGGGGTCGGGAGAGGATGGGGAGGAACAGATTGAGAGTAAGCCAAAGTTCACCACCGCGTTTACTTTCGATACACACCTTGTTTGACTGATTTTACCTTTGAGTTCATCTGACGCCCTACTTCCCCGATCCTAAGTCCTTCATCTAGGACATTTGTCGAGTTAACCCTCATCACCTATACTTGTGGGTCATCAAGACTATTTTTTGGCGCCGTTGCCGGGGAGCATAGCTTTATTTGTAAGTTCACTTGGAATTGATACTGTTCGCTGCAATCCATCCATCATGGGTAAACCTTGTGATGGGAAAGTTCCTATATTGCCATCCACTATAAGAAGAGGTACAACTCTGAACACCTCTGTTGCTCTTGATTCACCGTCTGTGATGAGTAAGCTTCTTACACCACCACATGCACATGCTACACATACTGCTACTTCTGAAAATGCTTATGATAATTTTGATGATGCTTCTACTGTGCTTGATGAGAGTGGTTCATTAGGTTCTTTCCTAGATGCTACAATTGCTAGAACTAAACAATTGGGAAACACTGATACTGTTACACCTGTTAGTTCATCTGAGTCTAGAGAATGTCCTAGTGATGATCTTGAGGAAACTTATATTGAGCTTAATGATGAATTTATTGAAGAGTTTCATGCTACTAGCGATGCAAGTGCTATTAAAAATCTTCTTGCAAGACGTGATGTTAGATATAAGTTGTCTCCTAATGCTAAGTTTGCTACATTTCCCATAGACATTAGAGATAAGGATTATGATTTATCTTTGGATTTATCTTATATATCTACTCCCTCTGTTTAGAAATATAAGATGTTTTAGCTTTGTGAAGTGAGTGTATTTAGACATCTTTTAGTGTATAGGTTCACTCGAACCTATACACTAAAAGATGTCTAAATACACTCACTTCACAAAGCTAAATACACTCACTTCACAAAGCTAAAACATCTTATATTTCTAAACGAAGGGAGTATTATTGAGAAAGAGCCTTTTTGTGGTACTGAAAATGAAAGTGCTATAGGACATATGAATGAGCTCTCTGCTTTGAGTAACTTATTTTTTAATGATATTAAGAAATGCACTAACTTTGTCGCTAAAATTTTCCCTTTCTCATTGAAAGATGAAGCTAAAACTTGGTTTAATAATCTTTCTCCTGTATCTATTGATAGTCCTATTGGTTTGATTAATTCTTTCTTTCATAAATATTTCCCTGCTAGTGCTCAACATGCTACTTTGCAGATTTTTTTTGACTTTGAGAACGTAGAAGAAGAGAAGTTGCCTGAATCATGGGCAAGGGTTTGTTCTTTAATTAGAGCACGGCCTAGACTTCCATTAGCTAAAAATGAACTCCTTGATATATTCTATAATGGACTAACTGTTGAATCTAGGACATACCTAGATAGTTGTTGAAAGGATCGTATGAGCGACTAGAGGGGGGCTGAATAGGAGCTACCCAATTTTTACTTCCTTTTCAAGTTAAGGCTAGACAAGAAGGTAAATTCTCTAGATGTGCTACTAAGTGAATTTACCTAAAGTGATAGGAAGCTAGCAATAACAATATAAGTAAAGGTATAAGTAAAGGATAAAGATAACCGCAATGGAGACACAAAGACACAAGGATGTATTCCCATAGTTCCTTCCTTGTTACGGGCAGTACGTCTACGTTGGAGAGGTGTGGTACCACAAAGGCCACCAACGCCACAAAGGCTCACCATATTCTCCGGTGAACAAGCCATAAAGACGAGTTCACGCTCCACTAAGCGATGCCCTTGAAGGTAGCACAAGACCTTTACACAAAGTATTGGGGCGAGCTCCACAACTCAATTGGAGGCTCCCAATAGGCCCACCAAGCTCTTACACACAAAGTTGAGCTTGGAGGATGGCTTCTTCCGGCTAGGGTTCCGATGAACACAAGAGTTACAAGCCCCTCAATGAAATGAGGAGGGAAATCAAATTGCCTTGGTGGAAGTGTAGATCTAGGTCTTCTCCCTCAAATCCCAAAAGGGCTTCGAGTTCTAGTGGCTAGAATGGAAGATCTAGTGCTTTGAATCTCAGCAACAATGGAGGAGAGAGAGTAGAAGCCGCAGCCTCTTCTAGAGGTAGAAGAAGGCTTTATATAGTCCTCCACGAAATGTAGCCATTGCTGGCCGACTAGGGCCGGAGTCTCCGGCCAAGAGGATTGGAGCCTCCGCCCTAAGTGACTCCAGCACCAGAGTCTCCGGCCGGAGACAAAAGTCTCTGGCCCAATTCTAGGCTAGGGTCTGAGCTGTCCAACCCTTGAGCATGTCAGAGCCGAGCCAGATGGACCAGAGTCTCCGGCCCTTGAGGACCGCAGTCTCCGGCCTTAACACACAGACCCGGAGTCTACGGCCAGAGACAAAAGTCTCCGGCCCAATTCCGGGTAGACGTTTGAGCCGTCCAACTCGGTGGCATGTGATACGTCTCAAACGTATCTATAATTTTTGATGCTCCATGCTTATTTATGCATCATTTGCTTTGCGTTTTGTTACACTTTGTGGTGTTTTTATGCGTTTTCCGAAACTAACCTATTAACAAGATGCCACAGTGCCAGTTCCCTATTTTCTGCTGTTTTTGTGTTTCAGAAAAGCTACACAGGAAATATTCTCGGAATTGGACGAAACGAAGCCCGAACCTCCTATTTTTCCCAGACACAAGACGAAGACCGAAGGAGAGGTGGAGGGGTCCAGGGAGCAGCCACACCAGGGGGTGGCACGCACCCCCTCCTGGCTGCGCCAAGGGGTGGTGTGGGCCCCCTGGCCGCCCTCTGACGCCGCCTCTATGCCTATTTAAGACCCTCCAAAATCCAAACCCTAAATCAATCGGCATTTTCCCAGTAAAAGTTCTGAAGCGCCGCCGCCATTAAAGACCAATTTCGAGGGATAGAAGTCTCTATTCCGGCACCTTGCCAGGACGGGGAAGTGCCCCCGGAGCCATCTCCATCGACTCCATTGCCTCCATCGCCATCTCCATTGACTTCGACACCAGCTCCATCGATGTTGCTGTCTCCCATGATGAGGAGAGAGTAGTTCTCCCCCGGGGCTGAGGGCTCTACCGGTAGTTATGTGGTTCATCTCTCTCTCCCATGATGTGATCTATATGTGATCGTGAGCTTTGTATCTAGTTGAATTGGTAGATGCTATTCTTTATATATTATGCTACTCCCGTGCTTTATTATTGTAATCTTCGGATACACCTCGTACCATGATGTGAAGGTGACAGTGTGCATATTATGTGTGTCTCTTTGGCTAGTGTCTCTATGAATTGTTGGTGTTTGTTGGAACCATCTAGTGCGCTCAAGGTGATAGTGTGGGGCAATCTAGTTTGGGGACTTGCAAACTTTGAGGAGTGCTTCATAGCCCTACGCATGATTAGTGTTTGTTATCCATTGGAGAATAGTTTAGAGTGGCATAGTGTAACAACTCAAAAATTTGTAATCCATTTCCTATTAATTAAAGTGCCAAAATTTGGACCAAGATAAAATCTTTTCATTCATATTGCATGTACGCATGAAATTCCATTATATGTATTTCATGATTTCATGTGTGTTATAATTTGTTGGGCAATGATTAGTTAATTCCAACTTAACCAACAGAAGCATTAGAGAAGAACTATACGAGCTAAAGAACCAGAAGCAAGAGAAATAAAGAAAAAGAGAAGAAAAGTTTGATCTAGAAAATATTATTGACTACCCTTTTTTGGACACTTAGATTAAGCAATCTGTAACTCAAGTAAGGGTGTGGTCAGTAAGTTGAGCTTGACCAGGCTGCATACTAACTTGACCAAGAAGTTTCAAACAAAAACTCAAATCATAACCCCACTCAAACATCTGCCAAAGTCGGAATCTGAATCAGTGACCAAACTCTAATTCCGAAATAAGATTTTTGCAAAACCTCACCTTTCAGCTTAACAAAAATACTTCGGGGACCCTAGTTTAATATGTTGACAACCCAAAGTAAAACTTTTCAAAAATTCGAATTTTGAATTCTTGCGGGCATTGTGTCGAGCACCTGGTGGGCAAAATTTTGGGAAATCTAAACTACTGTGGATGACGCCGAGATCGTGCGCCCTAGCCCTGTAGCCATACCCAGGGACTCCCCCTCTGTCGAGCCCCAGCCTCCCCTGCCCTGACCCGGGCCATGAGACATGGAAGAAGAGAGGGAGAACACACCCGGACCCCCCCCCCCGCGCCTCTCTACCTCACCTCGGCCCCGTACAGCACGCCAGCACGCGCACGACCTGCCCACAGTGCTACACCGCGCTCGCCAGCACGCTCCCAAGGCCGCCGCGCCCGGCATTGCCGTTGCACGTCGCCAGACCCCCCCCCCCCCCCCCCCCCCCCCCCCCCCCCCCCGCACCGGCCACCTTCTGGCCATCCCTGCCCCCAGCCTCCTGGCCTATAAAAAGACCCTCCGAGCACACGATTGAACCCACACCATCCCTAGCAAGCTCCCAGACAACCCCTCTTCCTCTAGTTCGCTCTCGTTCGTCGTAGCCAGCCCCGCTTGCGAGCTCCTGGACGCGGGTGGCGCCACCGCGTTCGGCCGCCGTTGGAAGAACGGACGCCGGGAAGTGGAGGAGACGGGCCGCCGGGATCTTTTCTGCCCCGCGCCGTCAAGTTCTTTTTCCCCTACGCCCCTCGCCGTCGCCGTCCTCATCTCTACTGCACGCCGGTGAGCTCCCTCCCTCGTCGATGAACATGACGCCGACGCGCCATTGGATTAGAATCCAACGGCAGCGTACCGGTTCGGTCACTTAAGTGACCTGACCAGTGGGTCCCGCTTGTCAGTACGAATTTTGAAACTCACTCCCGCTCTGTTTTGTCCAAGTTGGGCCGGCCCATTCGGGTTTCTTCGGAAATGGCCCAGCTCGGTTAGCTTTCAGTCCGAAGCGATTTTTTTATTTCCCGCCCGTTTTAAATTTGTTTCAGAGATGATTTTCAAATTTAAATTCCAGGAGTTTTAGGAATCCGTTTTTAGCAAATAAATACTCGTTGGAAAGCTTAGGAAATAATCTAGCCCCTGGAATCATCCATGATTCAATTTGAGTTAGTTAACTAATTTAATAAGAATGATTTTACCTTAGCCTTATTAATCTTAGGAAATTCTTAGAAACTTGTTAAAACCTTCTAAAATGTTGAAACTCGGTTTGTGAACTCACTAGTCAACTTATCTACTATTTAGTCCAACCTTAATCAATTAAAACCTTGTTAGTGCTATCAATTAAACCCTAATCCAACCCTAGTGTGTAGCATAAAATGATAGATTTCACTACATACTTGGTTTGATAATTACCCCCACTACCCAAATTACTTAATTAGTCACTCTCTTCGTGAACTAGCCCTAATACCCCTAGTTTCATACCCATGCTAAGAAAGTAAACAACATATGGCACATGGTAGAAAAATCTAACTTACACACTTAATGGAAACTTGGAAGAAAACTTGCAAACCAACTCAATAAAACTCAACAAGCCTACTATTGTTTGAAAACAAGTATGTGTGCTTGGAGTGTTGTTAGTATTGTGTAGTGATTGTGTGCATTGTGTTTATTCGTTATTAGACGCTAGTGTTGCTGAGGAGGATATTGAGGGGGAATTTTATCCAGAAGAAGAAGGCTACCCAGGACACTTTGCCAACCAAGGCAAGCCATCTTTTGAATCATACTCCAAATGCCTAGTTTTCCTATTGCATTCTACTGGTTTTAAGTAAATTGCATGATTGAATTGCTACTCTAGAATGATAGTTGTGTAGTGATACCTTGCTTAGCAAGAGTATCAAGCTGAGTTTATCCTACACTTTAGTGGTATCATCACTCAATGTAGTTGCTTAGTCGCTAATAAAATGGAGGCCATCTATAAGGGGAACCCTATTGGAAATTGGTGACTTGAACTTGAAAACTTGAATTGGAGATTTCTCCTACATGATGGTTTTATGAAGGAAAATAATCTGGACTAAGGACTATGGAATATATTTGTAAATGATAATAAGTGATGTACCATGTGAGCCAACCATTATCGTACGACCACATTACCCCTAAATGGGAAGGGGCTTAGTCCGTAGCTTGTTTACCCTAGTATGGGAGACCTTGTATCATCCTTTATAGAAGTGCACCGTGCGCGGGCACTTCCAAACCGGGTGGAAATTTCCATTCATGCAGCATCCTATAACAGGCAAAACTAGAGATGCCGGAATGGAGATGTCCGTGTCTCGGGCTCTAGGAAATGATCCTATACTAGAGTGAACAAGTGAAAGAATTTGTTTGATTATCTGAACCTCGCATACTTTGTGTATGACAATCCGTGGAATTCTCTCGGCAGATGTATCGAATCTTTTGGGTAAAGTGTACCCCTCTGCAGAGGTTTCAAAACTATTCGAATAGCCGCGTCCACGGTCATGGACAGTTGGCAAGCTGTACTTGACTTTTGTCAAGAATGTTAACAACTTATGGTGAACTTGGTGAATGACTTGACTTGACATTGATGTTGACACACTTGAAGTTCCTCTTTAGATTGACTTAGAGAATTAGATATTCTTCTCTACTAATGAACATTCTTGGGAAATAAAACTAGCTTTTGCAAATAAACTTAGTGATTAGTCCACCATATCAACCTTGCATATCTACTTCATCATTTTGTTTATAAGATGGTTTGCGAGTGCATCCAATGTACTCATGGCTGTGTCCCTGGCTATCAACTTGGCCAGACTATGGGGAAGAGTATCCGGAGGAAGAGTATGAAGAGGAGTACCAGAACTAAGATCATCTCCTGAGTCGCCATTGCATGTAGGGTGAAGGCATGGACCCGAAGACGTTATTTCCGCTGCTATATTGGGTTGTAATATGAACTTGGTCACTAGGACCATTTGTTTTCTAAACTATTTGTATTGTAATGTCTATGGAACTGGTTACCAACTACGTTATGTGTATCACAACAATGATTCTAGGATTGTGGTGGAATACATAACGGGCACTTCGAATTTGTTATAAATTCAGGGGTGTCACACATAGTGAAGATAGTTATTTATGTGTTCAATTATGTTATTTTTGTTGAGAGTGTCCACTAGTGAAAGTATGATCCCTAGGCCTTGTTTCTAAGCATTTTGAAACACCATTTACTTTTAGTTTTGTTACATGTTTGCTCACAGTGATATTTATTTCAGATTACATTTACTACTTATAACCATCCATATCACTTGTATTTCACTATCTCTTCACCGAACTAGTGCACCTATACATCTCACAAGTGTATTGGGTGTGTTGGAGACACAAGAGACTTCTTGTATCGTAATTGCAGGGTTGTTTGAGAGGGATACCTTTGACCTCCTCCTCCCTAAGTTCGATAAACCTTGGGTGATCCACTTAAGGGAAACTTGCTGCTATTCTACAAACCTCTGCACTTGGAGGCCCAACAATGTCTACAAGGATAGAAGCGCATGTAGACATCAGGCTCTTTTCTGGCGCTGTTGATCACGGAAGACCGGGAAGCAGCCCGAGCTGAGCGCCAAGCTAACTTGGCCACTCTTCAGTAGCTAACCCAGATGGCAATGAACCACAACAATGTCAATGGAAATGGCCATGGTGAAGGAGAGAACAATGGCAATGGTGATCACCGATCCAAGTTAAGGAGTTTCCAAAACACCAACCCACCTATGTTCACTAAGTCTGAAGAACCCTTAGATGCTGATGACTGGCTTCGCACCATGGAGAACAATTTGGCAGTCGCCAAAGTTGGCGAAAATGAGAAGGTCTTGTACAGCACTCACTATCTTGTTGGAGCCGCAAGTGCTTGGTGGGATAGCACTCGTGCAATGCAAGCCCAAGGGTATGTGATGCCTTGGGAGGAGTTCCAGAGCAAGTTTAGCAAAGCCCATGTTCCTTTGGGATTAGTTAAGAGGATGAGAGATGAGTTCAGAAATCTGAAACAAGGTTCCCTATCTGTGGTTGACTACCGTGGCAAGTTCCTTACCTTGTCTAGGTATGCCCCAGATGACACCAACACCAATGAGAAGAAGCAAGAGAGGTTTCTGAATGGACTTCATGATGAGATGCAATGTGTCTTGGTCAGCATTCCCTTTGCAGACCTGGAGTCATTGGTTGACTCTGCCATTCAGATGGAAGGCAAACTCAAGCAAGCTGCAGAGAACCGCAAGCGCCGGATGATGTATCAAGGCAACTCAAGCAACTCGTAGAAGCCAAGGGGAAATCCACCTATGGGTTTTGCCCCTAGACCTATGAGGCCATCTGCACCTGCTCCACGTCCTAACTTTCCCAACCATCTGACCAGCAACAACATCAACTGTGCACCTCCAAGACCTAATGGCCACCACTTCAACCCCAATACGCCAAGGCCAAATGGCGCACCTGCGCTGCCCAAGTCTGGTGACAAGTCTGGTGTTACCTGTTATGAGTGCAGAATCAAGGGGCACTACTCCAATAAATGCCCGAAGAAGTTGAATGATACATCCAAGACCACTGCTCCTGCTCAGCAACAGCGCCGTGTTGGAAATGGCAAAAATTATCCACCAAGGAACCAGCCTCACCCTCAAGGCCGTCTGAATCACATGAATGTTGAAGAAGCTCAGGAAGCAACCAACGTTGTGCTTGGTATGTTCCCTGTTAATTTAGTTCCTGCAAGAGTTCTGTTTGATTCTGGAGCTTCACACTCATTTGTTACTAAGTTATTTGTTGATAAAAGTGGACTTCAACAAACACCCCTGAAAAATACCATGTCTGTACAAATACCTGGGTCCATAACAAAGGCTAGTTGGACCTGCTTGGCAGTGCCCATAGAAATCCATGGGATAGCATTCTTAGCAAGTTTGATTGTGTTAGGAACCAAAGGATTGGAAGTAGTCCTAGGTATGGATTGGATGTCTCAACATCAAGGAGTGATTGATTGTGCCAAAAAGACCATCATCATGAAGAGTAGCACTGGAATTGTAGTAAAGCATGTGTCCGTAAAACCACCCCAAATCACCAGATGTCATAAGAGTATCTCAGGACCAACACTAGAGCAAGTTCCCATCGTCTGTGAATACCCAGATGTTTTTCCCGATGAGCTACCCGGAATGCCACCGGATCGGGATATTGAGTTTATCATTGAGCTTATCCCTGGAACTAGACCTATAGCCCAGCGACCCTATCGTATGAACCCAGCTGAACTAGTTGAGTTAAAGAAGCAATTGGATGACCTTTTGAGTAAGGGATTGATTAAGCCAAGTTCATCTGCTTGGAGATCACCTGTCTTGTTTGTGGATAAAAGTGACGGTTCCAGCCGACTGTGCACTGATTACCGTATGCTAAATGATGTTACCATCAAGAATAAGTATCCTCTCCCAAAGATTGATGATCTATTTGACCAATTGACTGGAGCTCAAGTCTTCTCAAAGATAGACCTTAGAACTGGATACCATCAACTGAAGATCCGTGTAACAGATATACCTAAAACAGCCTTCACTACCCGATACGGACTGTATGAGTATACCGTAATGTCCTTTGGATTAACCAATGCCCCTGCCTATTTCATGAATCTCATGAATAAGGTTTTCATGGAGTTCTTGGATAAGTTTGTTGTAGTCTTCATTGATGACATTCTTATTTACTCCAAGTCTGAAGAAGAGCATGCAACCCATTTGAGATTAATCTTAGACACCCTGAGAGAGCATTAGCTTTATGCCAAGTTTAGTAAGTGTGAGTTTTGGTTGAAGAAAGTTGGATTCTTAGGCCATGTGTTATCAGCTAGAGGAGTTTCAGTGCACCCAAAGAAGATCAAATCAGTCATGGAATGGGAAGCCCCTACCACTCAAACTGAAGTTAGAGGTTTTCGCGGATTAGCAGGATATTACCACAAATTTGTTGAAGGGTTTTCAAGCATTGCTAGACCCATAACCCAACTGTTGAAGAAGGACAAGAAGTTTGAATGGACCCCTAAGTGTGGAGAAAGTTTTCAAGAGCTCAAGAAGCGATTAGTAACCGCTCCCGTCCTAACCATGCCCGATATCACCAAAAACTTCGATGTCTATTGCGATGCTTCCAAACTTGGACTTGGTTGTGTGTTAATGTAAGAAGGCAAGGTCATAGCTTACCTCTCCCGGCAGCTTCGACCTCATGAAGAAAACTATCCAACCCATGATCTGGAGTTAGCAGCCGTAGTTCTAGCTTTGAAGACCTGGAGGCACTATCTTATGGGTAACCGTTGCAAAATCTACACTGGTCACAAGAGTTTAAAGTATATTTTCACTCAGAAGGAGTTGAACATGAGGCAAAGAAGATGGATAGAGTTGATCAAGGATTACGATCTGGAAATTCATTATCACCCCGGTAAGGCCAATGTAGTGGCCGATGCATTGAGTAGGAAGCCATGCACATTGAGTACGATGATCAAAGAGGAGCAACCCATGTTGCACCAAGAGTTTGAAAAATTTGGATTGGAACTAGTCAGTCAAGGATTCTTAGCCAACCTTGAGTTTCAACCCACCTTGATAAGCCAAATCAAAGAAGCCCAGATGGGAAATGAGAGTATTGATAGAATTAAGCGCAGAATTAGTTCTGGCAAGGTGCCAGGATTTGAGGAAGATGATCAAGGAGTTCTCTGGTATAAAGGACGTATTTGTGTGCCTGCTGATTCCGAACTGAAGGAAGTCATTATGAAGGAAGCCCATGAGACACCTTACTCCATCCATCCCGATGGAACCAAGATGTATCAAGATTTAAAGGAACAGTTTTGGTGGCATGGAATGAAGCGTGAGATTGCATTGTTCATATCCAAGTGTGACATTTGTCAATGAGTCAAGGCTAAACATCAGCGTCCTGCAAGACTGCTGCAACCTTTGCAAGTTCCAGAATGGAAGTGGGAATCAGTTGGAATGGATTTCATCATTGGATTTCCAAGGTCTAGCCATGGAAATGACTCTATCTGGGTCATTGTGGATAGACTGACCAAAGTTGCCCACTTTATTCCTGTCAAGACCACTTATACCTCAGGATAGCTGGCAGATCTTTATCTATCCAGAATTGTTAGTTTGCATGGAGTCCCTAAAACCATAGTTTCCGATCGAGGAACCCAATTCACCTCAAGATTTTGGAGAAGTTTGCACCAAGCCTTGGGAACCAAATTAGCCTTTAGCATAGCTTACCACCCTCAGACTGATGGACAGACTGAAAGAGTGAATCAAATACTGGAAGATATGCTGAGAGCCTGTGTTCTAGCCTATGGAGCTAAGTGGGAAGATTGTCTGCCTTTCGCGGAGTTTTCCTACAACAACAGTTATCAAGCCAGTTTGCAAATTGCCCTATTTGAAGCTTTATATGGAAGAAAGTTTCATACCCCTTTGAATTGGTCTGAAACTGGAGACAGTAAGATATTTGGACCTGATATTCTGCAAGAAGCTAAGGAAAAGGTTCGCATGATTCGTGAGTACCTCAAGGCAGCCCAGTCTAGACAGAAGAGTTATGCTGACAAGAGACATAGAGAACTGACCTTCAAGATTGGAGATTTTGTTTATCTTAGAGTGTCACCTCTCAAGGGAATGCAGAGGTTCCAAGTAAAAGGAAAGCTTGCACCAAGGTATATTGGACCCTTCAAGATTCTAGGCCGCAGAGGAGAAGTGTCTTATCAGTTGGAAATGCCCCTGAATTGTCTGAAGTGCACGATGTTTTTCATGTGTCTTTACTTCAGAAATGTCTTGAAGTTCCAGAGAAGCCAGAGATCTTCAAGAATATTGATCACCATTCTGTGGATATCAACAAGGATTTGACCTATCGTGAAGTGCATATCCGTATCCTCGAGGAAGCATATCGAACCACTCGAATCCGAAGCATCAAGTTTCTGAAAGTTCAGTGGAGCAATCACACAGAAGATGAAGCCACTTGGGAACGAGAAGATTACCTTCAGAAAGAATTTCCCAATCTTTTCAGTTCTTAGTTAGTGAATCTCGAGGACGAGATTCTTTTTAAGGGGGGGAGATTGTAACAACTCAAAAATTTGTAATCCATTTCCTATTAATTAAAGTGCCAAAATTTGGACCAAGATAAAATCTTTTCATTCATATTGCATGTACGCATGAAATTCCATTATATGTCTTTTATGATTTCATGTGTGTTATAATTTGTTGGGCAATGATTAGTTAATTCCAACTTAACCAATAGAAGCATTAGAGAAGAACTATACGAGCTAAAGAACCAGAAGCAAGAGAAATAAAGAAAAAGAGAAGAAAGGTTTGATCTAGAAAATATTATTGACTACCCTAATTTGGACACTTAGATTAAGCAATCTGTAACTCAAGTAAGGGTGTGGTCAGTTAGTTGAGCTTGACCAGGCTGCATACTAACTTGACCAAGAAGTTTCGAACAAAAACTCAAATCATAACCCCACTCAAACATCTGCCAAAGTCGGAATCTGAATCACTGACCAAACCCTAATTCCGAAATAAGATTTTTGCAAAACCTCACCTTTCAGCTTAACAAAAATACTTCAGGGACCCTAGTTTAATATGTTGACAACCCAAAGTAAAACTTTTCAAAAATTCGAATTTTGAATTCTTGCGGGCATTGTGTCGAGCACCTGGTGGGCAAAATTTCGGGAAATCTAAACTACTATGGATGACGCCGAGATCGTGCGCCCTAGCCCGGTAGCCATACCCAGGGACTCCCCCTCTATTGAGCCCCAGCCTCCCCTGCCCCGACCCGGGCCGTGAGACATGGAAGAAGAGAGGGAGAACACACCCGGACCCCCCCACACCTCTCTACCTCACCTCGGCGTCGTACAGCACGCCAGCACGTGCACGACCTGCCCATAGTGCTACGCCGTGCTTGCCAGCATGCTCCCAAGGCCGCCGCACCCAGCATTGCCGTTGCACGTCGCCAGACCCCCCCGCACCGGCCACCTTCTGGCCATCCCTGCCCCCGGCCTCCTGGCCTATAAAAAGACCCTCCGAGCACATGATTGAACCCATACCATCCCCAGCAAGCTCCCAGACAACCCTTCTTCCTCTAGTTTGCTCTCATTCGTCGTAGCCAGCCCTGCCGGCGAGCTCCTGGACGCGGGTGCGCCACCGCGTTCGGCCACCGTTGGACGAACGGACACCGGGAAGTGGAGGAGAAGGGCCGCCGGGATCTTTTCTGCCCCATGCCGTCAAGTTCTTCTTCCCCTACGCCCCTCGCCATCCTCGTCTCTACTGCACGCCGGTGAGCTCCCTCCCTCGTCGATGAACATGACACCGACGCGCCGTTATTAGACGCTAGTGTTGCTGAGGAGGATATTGAGGGGGAATTTTATCCAGAAGAAGAAGGCTACCCAGGACACTTTGCCAACCAAGGCAAGCCATCTTTTGAATCATACTCCAAATGCCTAGTTTTCCTATTGCATTCTACTAGTTTTAAGTAAATTGCATGATTGAATTGCTACTCTAGAATGATAGTTGTGTAGTGATACCTTGCTTAGCAAGAGTATCAAGCTGAGTTTATCCTACACTTTAGTGGTATCATCACTCAATGTAGTTGCTTAGTCGCTAATAAAATGGAGGCCATCTATAAGGGGAACCCTATTGGAAATTGGTGACTTGAACTTGAAAACTTGAATTGGAGATTTCTCCTACATGATGGTTTTATGAAGGAAAATAATCTGGACTAAGGACTATGGAATATATTTGTAAATGATAATAAGTGATGTACCATGTGAGCCAACCATTATCGTACGACCACATTACCCCTAAATGGGAAGGGCCTTAGTCCGTAGCTTGTTTACCCTAGTATGGGAGACCTTGTATCATCCTTTATAGAAGTGCACCGTGCGCGAGCACTTCCGAACCGGATGGAAATTTCCATTCATGCAGCATCCTATAACGGGCAAAACTAGAGACGCCGGAATGGAGATGTCCGTGTCTCGGGCTCTAGGAAAGGATCCTATACTAGAGTGAACAAGTGAAAGAGTTTGTTTGATTATCTGAACCTCGCATACTTTGTGTATGACGATCCGTGGAATTCTCCTGGCAGATGTATCGAATCTTGTGGGTAAAGTGTACCCCTCTACAGAGGTTTCAAAACTATTCGAATAGCCGCGTCCGCGGTCATGGACAGTTGGCAAGCTATACTTGACTTTTGTCAAGAATGTTAACAACTTATGGTGAACTTGGTGAATGACTTGACTTGACATTGATGTGGACACACTTGAAGTTCCTCTTTAGATTGACTTAGAGAATTAAATCTTCTTCTCTACTAATGAACATTCTTGGGAAATAAAACTAGCTTTTGCAAATAAACTTAGTGATTAGTCCACCATATCAACCTTGCATATCTACTTCATCATTTTGTTTATAAGATGGTTTGCGAGTGCATCCAATGTACTCATGGCTGTGTCCCTGGCTATCAACTTGGCCAGACTATGGGGAAGAGTATCCGGAGGAAGAATATGAAGAGGAGTACCAGAACTAAGATCATCTCCTGAGTCGCCATTGCCTGTAGGGTGAAGGCATGGACCTGAAGACGTTATTTCCGCTGCTATATTGGGTTGTAATATGAACTTGGTCACTAGGACCATTTGTTCTCTAAACTATTTGTATTGTAATGTCTATGGAACTGGTTACCAACTACATTATGTGTATCACAACAATGATTCTGGGATTGTAATTGGATTACATAACGGGCACTTTGAATTTGTTATAAATTCGGGGGTGTCACACATAGTGAAGATAGTTATTTATGTGTTCAATTGTGTTATTTTTGTTGAGAGTGTCCACTAGTGAAAGTATGATCCCTAGGCCTTGTTTCTAAGCATTTTGAAACACCATTTACTTTCAGTTGTTTTACATGTTTGCTCACAGTGATATTTATTTCAGATTACATTTACTACTTATAACCATCCATATCACTTGTATTTCACTATCTCTTCACCAAACTAGTGCACCTATACATCTCACAAGTGTATTGGGTGTGTTGGAGACACAAGAGACTTCTTGTATCGTAATTGCAGGGTTGTTTGAGAGGGATACCTTTGACCTCCTCCTCCCTAAGTTCGATAAACCTTGGGTGATCCACTTAAGGGAAACTTGCTGCTATTCTACAAACCTCTGCACTTGGAGGCCCAACAATGTCTACAAGGATAGAAGCGCGCGTAGACATCAAGCTCTTTTCTGGCGCTGTTGCCGGGGAGGTAAGGTAAAAGGTACTCACATCTTTGTGTGTGGGTGCTCGAAGTTATTTCCTTTAGATTCTGCAATTATATCTTTTTGTTTCTTGTTTTTATTTTCACTAGTTAGGCTTAATGGAAAACAAAGAGTTTTATAGTATTTTTCCTGAGTTAGGACATGAAGTGTTTGAAAAACCTTTGGAGCTTTATGCGCATAGCAATGTTATTTATATGAATTCTTTGAACATTGTTATTGCTAATGCTATAGAAAGGTCTAAGCTTGGGGAAGCTGGTTTTGATAAGCATGATATTTTTAGTTCCCCAGCTTTAGTGGAGAAAATTTGCTCTGATGATATTTTATCTCCCATATGTGATGATTCTAATGATGTTTGTGATCCTTGTCCTTTTAAAATACCTATGAAAATTGTTGAATGTGCTATGAATAACTGCTATTTAGGAGATGGAACTGTCCATCCTGGTGATCATTTGCTCTTTATACATGAATTATGTGAGTTGTTCAAGTGTGCAGGTATTTCAATGAACCGAGTTAAGAGGAAGCTATTCTCTTTATCACTGAAGGACAGAGCTGCGGAATGGTATAAAACGCTGAAGGATGGCCGACCTATTGGCTGGGAGGAAATTGTACCTCTCTTTTATTCTAAATTCTATCCTTCTAGTGAGATTTATAAAGATAGGAATTATATTTATAACTTTCATCCTCATGATGGAGAAAGATTGAAGTCACTAATGCTCAAATGTCCCATTCATGAACTTCCCCATAATATTGTTATTAATAATTTTTATGCAAGGCTTTCAGGATATTACAAGGACTATTGATACATCTCCAACATATCCATAATTTTTGATGCTCCATGCTTATTTTTACACCATTTGCTTAGTGTTTCATTACACTTCGTGGCACTTTTATGCATTTTTCGGAACTAACCTATTAACAAGTCGCCACAGTGCCAGTTCCCTGTTTTCTACTATTTTTGTGTTTCAGAAAAGTTACATACGAAATATTCTCGGAATTGGACGAAACCAAAGCTAGTCGCCCAGAATTTCACAAAAACTTCCAGAGATCCTAAGAGGAGACGGAGTGGGGCCACAAGGTCCTCACACAATAGGGCGGCGCGGCCCAGGGGTAGGCCGCGCCCCCTATGTGTGAGGTTGCCTCGGTCCACTCCTAACGATGCCCCTTCGCCTATAAAGACCCCCGACAGGAAAAACCTAAATATCCAGATCACTTTTCCAGAACACATCGCGATCCACCGCCGCCATCGACCCGAAGATCGGGAGGGTCCAGAAGCTCTTCCCGGCACCCTGCCGGAGAGGGGAGTCGCCACCAGAGGTCTTCTTCATCGCCATGCTTACCTCCAGAGTGATGAGTGAGTAGTATACCTTGGACTATGGGTCCATAGCAGTAGCTAGATGGTTGTCTTCTCCACCATGTGCTTCATGTTTAGATCTCATGAGCTGCCCTACATGAGTGAGATCACCGTTATGCAATTCTACATGTTTGGTTTGTTGGGATCCGATGAATATTAGTGTTATGCTTGAGTTGAAGTACTGAAATTTATCTTTTGTTATCTCTATGTTGTTTATGATCTTGCATGCTCTCCGTTGTTAGTAGCTATCTTGGCCGAGTAGTTGCTAGTGACTGCAAGAGGGGGTATTTATGCTCGATAGTGGGTTCATGCCTCTATTTAATCTGGGGGAGTGACAGAAACCTCTAAGGTTGTAGATATGCTGTTGCTACTAGGGGGAAAACAACATTCATATGCTCGAGGGTATATGCTTTGTTTACATTACACACTTTGCTTAATGCAATTATCTATTGTTCGCAACTTAATACTTGTGGAGTTCTCAGATTGATTTGCCACAAGTGGATTATTAGTCATAGATGCAGTTGGATGGCGGTCTATGTATCTTGTTGTAATGCCCAGAGTAAATCTCATAGTGATCCTCTCATCATATGCATGTTGTCTTTATTCTATCAATTGCCCAACTGTAATTTGTTTACCCAGCATGTGTTATTTTATCTTATGGAGAGACACCAATAGTGAACTGTGGACCTCGGTCCTATTTCTATCATATTGCTATCATCTGTTTACTTTACTCGCACTGTTTACTTTACTCACATACTATTATCATTTTCCACTCGATACGCTCATTCCTTTGTTTACAGCAAACCGGTGAGATTGACAACCTCATCGTAAGTTGGGAGCAAAGTATTTGGTTGTGTTGTGTGCAGGTTCCGCGTTGCAGCTAGCAAAGCAAAGCTTGGACGAGGCGCCTTATAAATTGTCCTGAGCTGTTGCAAGCTAGCAAGCATCACCTTCAGTCGTTTGTCTTCTTCCCCTTCGGATCGATAAACCTTGGTTTCTTACTGAGGGAAAACCTTGCTGCTATATTCATCATACCTTCCTCTTGGGGTACCCAACTGGACGGTGAACATTAACCGTACCGCAAGCATCAACTATCTAGATGCCTATTTTGAGGGGTCTTTCACAAGCAAGGAGGTAGACGCCAAGTGGGATCTGCTTTAAACAATTCAAAGCAATATCCAAGATTGGGATATCAACAAAGGTAATGGATCAGGTATAAATTATGAGTATGATTGCATTAAGTCTTTCACTGAAGCTACTAATTTTCAAGAGCTTAGTGCTAAATATGGTCTTGATCCTCAAATTATGGTTGATTGCTTTAGAGCCTTTGCTTCCCATATTAATGTTCCCAAAGGAAATTGGGACGTGTATCATGAACTTTTTAAAGACACTTGCATGGAAAGTGATATTGTTATTGATGATTGAAATGAACATGCTCAAACTTCTAAAAGTACTATGTCTTATAAGCATGTTAATTTTTGTGGAGCACTTAGATCTTGTGAACATAATCACATCAGAGAAGAATATTGTATCCACCACAGGAATGAAGAAACTAGAATGTGGTACAAGGCTCTAGATGAGCTTGGTGAAAAGGTTTGTGCCCTTTATCCTTTTATTTGTGAACTTTGCTATGAAGTGGGTCATTTTAATTTTCAATGCTCAGGCCATAATAATGACCTTTCTAATCCAATGAGTACCGCCAGTTTGTATTGTGATGACAAGATCACTCCCAATCAGCATGATGAGTTTACTCTATTTTTGGTGTGTGAAGAGTTATCTAGAAAGATTTCTTTGGTAGATATGAGTGCTTTTGATGTCAATAGCATCCTGCATTGTTGTCATCTTTATTGTGTTAAAGATTGTCGCGCAAATACTTACATACAAAATGTTATAAAAGAGGATGCTTTACCAAAATATGACAGGTCTGATATGTGTTTTATTCTCATTAACAAAAAGGAGGAATCCTCCAAAGTTTCCTCTATTGTCTATGTCAATAAACCAGATTATGTGAAGAAGCTTCCTTTCAAGCCTCTCCTTCCTAAAGAAGGGAAGAAGAAGAAAAAGAAGAAGATAAGGAGTAAAAGGAGAGAGGAAACGGTATCTTCCCCAAGGCATGTTGCTCCTATTATAGTTTTTGATGAGTCTGAACTCGATGATGTTTTTATGCCTGTTACCTATATTAGTGATCATGATTGGGAAAAGCACTCTACTTTGATATTGAAAATCCTTTTGGTACCGATTCTGAAAATTATGAGGTTAATAATTGTTGTACCATTAGTGCTATTCATGTTCCTTCCAATGATGATACGTTTACATATGAACACACTTTTGAAGATAGCTATTCTATTGCTTATGATGATTACAATGATGAGTATAATATTTTCAGTTCACCTACCATTGAGGAGAAAACAAGGTATGATTAGAATATGGCTCCTATTTTTGATGATTATGGTGATGAGAATAATTTTGTTGAATTTGCTCCTACTGCGATTTCCAAGAATGATTATTTTCATGTGGGAGTATTAATTCTTTTATACATGTGGCTCATGATAAGGATGTTTTATGTGATAGTTATATTGTTAATTCTATTCATGATGCTACTGAAAGTTATTATGAGAGAGGGAAACATGGTTTCATGCATCTTAATATTATTAAGTTTCCCCTCTTTTTGTTGGAATTCTTGAAGTTGCACTTGTTTTGCCTTCCTATGCTTGTTGCTTTGTGCTTTCATGACTTGTCTCTTTACAAGACTCTTTTTCATAGGAAGTGGTTTAGATTTAAATTTTTTTTGTATTTTCTTTTTGATGCTCTCTCTTGCTTCAAGTTCTTTCCGGTACTTATGTGAGCATTTTCTCAAATTACTGCGCCTAGCTCAAAGGCGTTAAAGAAAAGCACTCTTGGAAGATAACCCAATGTTTTCTTTTCAGGAATTTTTCTTTTTGTTGAGTCTTGGAAGTTATTACTACTGTAATGACCTCTCCTTATCATTTTTATTTCGTTTTTGTGCCAAGAAGAACCTCTAATTTGAGGAAGGTAAGATTTGGGGAAGTTGCTATCCTGAAATAGATTTCTGCGCTGCACTGTAACAGTTCTTGAAAATTCTCAGAATATCTTTTTGATCTAAAATTTCTTGTGCACATGCCCCAGGTTATTTCCAAACTTTCATTAGTTTTGAACTTTTCTATTTGAGCAACAAAAGGTCCTCGAAAAAATCAATCTTTGTCAGATGTTCTGTTTTGACAGATTCTGCCACACTATGTGTTTGCCTCTCGATCACTTTCTTTTTTAGTTCTTTTGATCACTGAACTTTTGATGAAGTTGCTATAGTAGATTATGCTTTAATGGATGGTATATTTGAGTTTGAAACTTGTAATGCCCCACCTTCGGATTAAGGTGGAACACCTGTGTTAAGTTCCATTCCCTGGATCACTGATAGCACCACAGTACAAAATAGGGTATTCATTGCATAGTATCGAATATTACAACGTGGATCCAGATACATATGTCTTCAAATCTTACAAACCAGCTTAGTCACATGGACTAGCTCAAATAATAGAGTTCAACAATACATAAACACAACGGAAACTAGGGAAGTAGTGAGCTTTCATCTTCACCATGTGCCACAGCCAGTCATGTTGGAATGTAGACTCGAGATCCTATCACTTACTCCTCATCAGAATATCCTGCACATTTGAATATGCAGCCCCATAAATGGGGGCCAATACAATGATGTACTGGCAAATGACACATATTTGGTGGCTGTTGTGAAAGAACTAGCTACATGATATTTGGCTGGTGGATCTCTTGGCTAATTTGCATAAAGCCCATTTTGTCCTATTCTTTCCCAAAACTTTCTTTCAAAATTTTATTTTTCAAGGGTCGATATAACCCCCAAATACTACATAGTTGCAAGTTATGTAGCTCTGGGCGAAATTCAACAAAGTCAGAACAACAGAAACCACCACCCCTCAGAGTGTATGGTACTGAGCCCCTAACCTAGGGGTTTCTAGTCAAGTTTTAATCATTCAGAAATGGTAATGAGATTCTTCCGTACATTCCATGTCTAGAGACTCAAATTGTCCATGACCGGGGACACGGCTAATCGATTAGTTTGGCACCCTGCAGGGGTTGTGCACTTTAACCTTAAGACCCATTCTACCCAGAGAGAAGAATGAGACAAGACCTTTCAGAAGGAGAGAGCAACCATACTGGCAAGATCCGTTCCCACCTATAATTCTGCTACCAGCCCATATCTTGCAGACAAGTTGAACCCTCACATCTTAATTAGTCAAGACAGAGCCCATATTGTCATAAGGCTACACTGGAAGTACTCTAAAGCATGGAAGACATGGTAACCTCTTTAATCCTGAGTGGCATTCCACAAGTGTTCTCCTGGGGTTCACCCCATCCTCTAGGAGGTATGAGGCCCCAGAAGACACTCAACTCCATCTCCATCAACAAACCAATCCACCCAGGTGTTTCATTTTAGTTAAAGTTATTAATTTGTTCACAAAACAACTTCATCAAGGTGATCATAGCATTGGCATTAATTCTTCAACTAAAACTACAACCTAACAGGGGTGGGTTCTGAGGTGGCTATACACTACTAGGATCTAGCATTGCAAAGCTTCACTTTGAAATCTAGCCTATCATGCACATTACTATAAACACTAATGCATAAGTAAAATGGGTAGAAGCATGTGTGTCACTTGCCTTGGTAACAACTAGCACACTCATAGTAGTCACAGGAGTTGTTCAGTTCCTCTTCACAATCTATACAAGCAAAATTAAACAAGCATAAAAACACTATTTCTAAATGGCAATCATAGACATGTATGCATGTATGCATATGTCAATTTAATTTCACACACTATGTTAGTGTGTGAAAATGTTGTATTTAGTAAACCTTACTATTTAGAAAATAAGTGTGGTGTTGGAAAAGTCTTTTAATTATTTTTGCAAAGCAATAGACAATTTGGTTATTTGGAAATTGAGCAAATGCTCCGCAAAAATGCTTCTGGTTTGGCATTGCTCTGAAAAATTTGGGTTATGAACCCACTGGATAGATGACAGTAATATGAAGCTATTGCAAGTGGTTTCACCCCAAAATCATTTTCTAAATTCAAATGAGGTCCAAAATAGTTATTTGGTTAAATTTAACCGTAGAAAGTTTGTGCACGTTTCAAGTTTGAATTTTTTTGGTTCCAGAGTGTTCTACATGTTCTGAGGAATCCATAGACTACAAATTTGTAGCAATTGGATCTACAGAACAAAAGTTATGAATTAAATGGTTTTTTAAGTCATTTTGCAATTTTATTTTCATCTCAAAACTTTGTACAGTACCACTGTGGTTCTCTGAATAGTTGTGTTCTACACATTGCAAGGATTCCAGGGATACCAAGTTTGCCAAATTTGGCCAAGTAGATTAATTTTTATGGATTTTAGAAGTTTTGCACATAATCTGGTGTTTGAAATTCAAATTTCAAATTGATTTTGACTAGATTGACAGGGGAGGCTGACTGGGCTGCGACGTGGCACCAATCTATTGCCCTATAGCATTTCGGTTTGATGCTTCTAATCAGAACCATAGGATTCCGATTGGAGGGACAGGAAAGAAAAGAGGGGGGTGGACTCACCGGTGAGGCAAAGTCCGGCGAGGGTGGTACTGTAGGTTGCCAATGGCGAGGTTCTCGTTGTCGGCGATGGCGAGGGAGATGAGGACAACGCATGGATGACGGCGGCGAACTCGAAAACTTGGTCGGCGATGTGGCTCTCGTCCTGTGGCGTCGGTGAACGGCGACTACAGGCGACGGCGGCAACGGGTGTCATCATGATGCTCGAAGCGCTTCGTTCTAGAGCGAATAAAAGGCGTCAGAGGATGCGGCGGAGAGAGGGAGGGAGAGGGAAACTGGAGGAAGGGCGCGGGGCTCTCTGTACCCAACGTATTTTGCCATCGACGACCGGACTTGCTGCAGCACTTCGGCGTGAAATTGCTCGGCCTGGCGGCGGTTTTTCTAGCGGGGATGAAGAGAGATTGGAGATGGGAGTGGGGACTTTGAGAGGGAGACAGAGGGGGTTGCGGTTCTAGGGTAAAACTGGGCGAGTGCAAAGTCGAGTGGGGTAGCAGTTCCAGGAGAAAAAGGAGGGGCGGTTGGAGAAGATGAATATGACGGGTGGGCCAGGGGTGGCAGTGGGAGAGAGGGGGAAGGCTGCGGGCCTTACTTGATGGGCTAGTTTGGCAGCTATTGGCTCCGGGCCGGCCCAGTTGGACTGCTACTCTCTTTTTTTATTCTGATTCTTTTCTTATTTTCTATTTTCCTGTTTTGTTCTATGATTTGTTTGAGATATTTCTATTTAGTTTTGGTTCAAATTTAATTTTGTAAAACTTTTGTTATTATGCTAAGATATTTGGCATACCAATTGTGTTTAGTTTGATGAAGTTTGAAAATAAAACATTTGTAAGAAAATATGAAATTTGTCCCCACATCTATTAGGGTTATTCAAAATAATTCTTTCTAGTTTCCCAATTGAAACCAAGTTCAATGAAATCTTACTAAAACAGTAGGGTTTTGAATAAATAACATTTTTGGTACATTGTAAAACCCCACAATGTGAAGTTTTATAAATAAAGATATTTACTAGAAAATATATATAGTATAGCTTCCATAAACAAATGGAGCTATTTAAACAAATAACTTTCTGAAATCTTTTTATTTCAAAACTTTGTATAAAAGGTAAATGGAACAGTAATATTTGATGAAATATGTTTCAAAACTTTATATGCATCACAATTTTGCAATATGCCATGTATGCATGAAGGGTTTTTATATTTTAAAAACCTGGGATGTTACAGACTAACCCCCTTAAGATGAAGCTCGCCCTCGAGCTTCGAAAAGGCTAGCAAATAGGTGAGAATGATCTTCTTGAAGGTTATCTTCATGCTCCCAGGTAGCTTCTTCTTCGGTGTGGTGACTCCACTGCACCTTGCAAAACTTGATGGTCTTGGTATGTGTATTTCTTTCTATTGTCTCTAATATCTTGATCGGTTTCTCCTCATAGGTCAAATCACTTTCTAGTTGAACTTCCTCAAGGGGTAATGTATCTCTCAACGGTGTTTCGGACATCTCTAGATGACATTTCTTTAGCTGACTCACGTGAAACACGTTGTGTATAGCTGAAAGAATCTCGGGTAGTTCCAATTCATATGCTACTTCTCCCTTGTGGGATAAGACCTTGAATGGTCCTATGAATCATGGTGCCAACTTTCCTTTGA
This sequence comes from Dactylis glomerata, assembly GCA_007115705.1. NCBI lineage: Eukaryota > Viridiplantae > Streptophyta > Magnoliopsida > Poales > Poaceae > Dactylis > Dactylis glomerata. The sequence continues at coordinate 1,425,007 of QXEO01000306.1, forward strand.
TTCCAAATCTCTTGACTCCACAAAGGGGCGATACTCTGAGATAGGCTCTATCTCCTACTTCATAGGTGACGTCCCTACGCTTATTATCAGCGTAGCTCTTTTGTCGAGATTAAGCTATCTTCAATCTATCCTTGATTAACCTAACCTTCTCTTCAGCTTCTTGAATAATGTCAGGTCCGAAGAAACTTTGTTCTCCTACACCACTCCATAGCAAAGGTGTGGTACACTTCTTGCCATACAAACCTTCGAATGGTGCCATCTCAATACTAGCTTGATAGCTGTTGTTGTAGGAAAACTCTGCATAAGGCAAGTTGTCATCCCAACTAGACCCATAGTCTAGGGCACATGCTCTCAGCATATCCTCCAAAATCTGGTTCACTCTCTCAGTTTGACCATCTGTCTGCGGGTGAAATGCTATGCTGAATTCTAGCCTAGTTCCCTGGGACTCATGAAGTTGCTTCCAAAAATGAGAGGTAAATTGGGTTCCTCTATCAGACACAATACTCTTTGGAACACCATGAAGACACACGATCCTCTTCATGTAAATGTCAGCCAACTTGGCACTAGTGTAGGTGGTCTTCACTGGTATAAAGTGAGCTATCTTGGTCAAATGATCAACTACAACCCAAATTGAATCATACCCTGATTTTGTTTGGGGTAATCCAGTGATGAAGTCCATACCAATTTGATCCCATTTCCAGTCTGGCACTCTCACTGGCTGAAGTAATCCTACTGGTTTTTGATGTTCAGCCTTTAATCTACTGCACACATCACACTTGGCTATATATTCAGCGATGTCTCGCTTCATATTGTTCCACCAAAATCTTTCTTTCACATCTATGTACATCTTGGAATTACCATGATGAATAGAATACGGTGTCTCATGAGCTTCTTGGAAGATCAATTTCCTAAGATCAGAATCATTGGGCACACAAATGCGCTTCTCGAACCAGATGGTTCCTTGTTCATCTTCACTAAAGCCTTTAGCTTTGCCTTCCTTCAAGTCTTCTCTAATCTTCTCTAACTCTTTATATTCTTTCTGAGCTTCTCGTATTTTGTCCATCAGTGTTGGTTGTACTACTAGTGAGGCTACAAATCCTTCCGGTACTACTTCCAAACTGAGGTCTCTCAAACCATTACATAGATCTTCTGGCAACACTTCTGTGGATAGACAATTCACATAGGCTTTATGACTCAAGGCATCAGCCACAATGTTTGCTTTACCAGGATGGTATTGCAAACTCAAATCGTAATCCTTGATGAGTTCTAACCATCTCCTTTGTCTCATATTTAGATCCTTCTATGTAAAGATGTATTCCAAACTTTTGTGGTCGGTGAAAACTTCACATCGCTTTCCCATCAAGTAATGTCTCCAAGTCTTCAAGGCATGAACTACTGATGCTAACTCAAGATCATATGTAGGATAGTTGACTTCATGTTTCTTGAGTTGTCTAGATGCATACGCTGCTACTCTGCCTCCTTGCATCAATACACTACCTAAACCCTGACGTGAAGCGTCACAATACACTTGAATCTCCTTCTCTAGATCAGGTAAGCACATAACAGGTGCAGACACTAATCTCTTCTTCAATTCTTGGAAACTGTCTTCACATCCTTCAGTCCATTCAAACTTCTTTTCTTTCTTCAATAACTCGGTCATTGGTTTGGCTATCTTTGAAAAGTTTTCAATGAACCTCCGGTAATATCCGGCTAGTCCTAAGAAACTACAAATTTCTCCAACATTCTTGGGTGATTCCCATTCTGTCACTGCAGTCACTTTGTCTGGATCAACTGCAATTCCATCCTTGGTTATGATGTGTCCAAGAAATCCTACTTCGCTGAGCCAAAATTCACACTTGTTGAACTTCGCATACAGCTTGTGTTCTCTAAGCTTCTCTAATATTGCACGAAGGTGTTTTTCATGGTCTTCATTGCTCTTTGAATAGATCAGTATGTCATCAATGAAGACAATGACAAACTTATCTAGAAACTCCATAAACACTTTGTCATCATGTTCATGAAGTATGACGGTGCATTGGTTAAACCAAAAGGCATCATCGTATACTCATACGAGCCATACCTAGTGACAAAGGCTGTTTTGGGGATATCATATTCCATAATTTTGAGCTAAAAATATCTAGACCTAAGATCGATCTTGGAAAACACACTAGCTCCTTCCAACTGGTCAAACAGATCATTGATCCTTGGTAGTGGATACTTGTTTTTGATTGTCACTTCATTCAGTGAATGGTAGTCCATAACTAAACGCCGACTTTTGTCCTTCTTCTCAACAAACAAGACTAGTGCTCCCCATGAGGATGAACTCTCTCTAATGAATCATTTTCCTAACTGCTCCTCCAATTGCTTCTTGAGTTCTTTTAACTCATCGGTAGACATAGGGTAAGGTCTCTTTGCTATTGGCCAGTGCCTGGTAGCAATTCAATATGAAACTCTACATCTCTATCAGGAGGCATTCCCGGTAGCTCATCAGGGAAAACATCTGGATATTCTTTCACTATGTGCACTTCCTCTAGGCTAACCCCCTTAAGATGGTTTAGCATAATATCCCGAAACTCCAAATTAGACTTGTATCTAATGCTCTTCCCTTCTGGGGTGGTGAGTGTAATTGCTCTATTCACATAATCTATGACTCCTCCATTAATAGTCATCCAATCCATACCCAAGATGACATCTAAACCTTGCGAGTCTAGAATTACTAGATGGGTTGGAAACTTATATGTACCAATTTCTAGAATCAGTTGCCTGCATCTGGCATTGACTAACATTTCACCACCTGGGGAACTCACTTTAATTGTCTTTCCTATGGTTTCAGTGGGGAACCCATTTTTTGTTGCAAAAGTTCTTGATATGAATGGATGCGATGCTCCAGTGTCAAATAAGACCAATGCTATAATTGAGTTTAGAGAAAACATACCCATTACTGCATCAGGTTCATTCATCACTTCTTCAACATGTATGTGGTTCACCTGTCCTTTCTGAAATGGATTGGGCTTGGCAAGCTCATTAGACTTCTCAGGGCAGCTTGTGGAATAGTGTCCATTCTTCTTGTAGTTGTAACTGGTGATGTGTGAGAGATCCTTCTTAGCTTCTGAGTTGTGGTGATGCTGACCATTGTGTCCATTGTGATGACCATTGGAGTTATTTCCCTTGAATCCTCCATCGTGCCTATGGCCATTGAAGTTACTACCACTTCCCTTGCTGAAACGGCCCCCATGTTTGTGCGAACCACCATTTCCACTACTCTCAGATGAGTGGTGCTTCTTGTGGAATGGTTCCACATGGTTCTTGCTGTTGCTGAATTTCTTTTTGTGGTTCTCTTCCCTCCTGATGTTGTTGTCCAAAGTAATGGCCTGATCAAGCAGAGACTGATAGTTGGGTGCATAGGCCACTGACAAGGGTATCTTCAGCTCTCCCTTGAGTCCATTGAGGATTTTTTCCTTTCTCTTTGCATCAGTATCAATATCATCAGGTGCATACCTAGACAGAGCACAGAAGTCATCCATATACTCTTTCAGAGTCCTTCCACCCTGCCTTAAGCTGCGGAACTCATCCTTCTTCACATTCATAGTGCCCGAAGATATGTGGGCATTACAAAAGCCTTCTCTAAAAGTGTCCCAGTCCAGTCCATCTATTGGATGAGTGATCTGGTAAGTCTCCCACCACAAAGCTGCTGGCCCTTCAAGCAAATGGGCAGTGAATCGTACCTTCTCAACATCGGTGCACTCACATGTGACCAAGTCCTTGTTAACTGAACGCAGCCAGTCATCATCCAGTATTGGCTTAGTGGCAGATGAGAACTTGTGGGGCCTAAGCCTCAGAAATCTAGCCAACCTATCCACTTGAGGTGGGGGTGGCGGTGGTGGATGGTTGTTGTTATTGTTGTTGTTTGCACTAGCCTGGATGAACTAGGTCATCATCTGCATCAGTTGCGCTTGCACTGCGACTAGCTGCTAGATCACATCATTGTTGTTGTTGTTGTTGTTGTTGTTGTTCTCATTCTCATTGTCATTGTTGTTGTTGGGTGCACGGCGAGGCGGCATCTGAGGTGATTTATAGCATAGATGAATAATAGACAGATAGTACTAAGGAAGCAAAATTCCTACCCATGCACAATACAACAAGCCAATCAACAACAAACAATCACACAACCATGGATAAAATTCTAGAACTTCAAACTGATTTTTTTACAAGTTTAGAAACAAATACTAAAGGTTCAGAAAAAATGGATAATGTACTGTCATACCAACATGGTAAGACAATATAAACGCGTGAACGTAAAAGATACAAATACTATGATGGTGGTCGTCTAGTCCGTCTTGAGCCTCTTAAGACAAGTGGGAGGTGGGGGGTCTCTACGCTCCTCCTCCTTGAGGCGCTTCAACTCCTTGGCCTCCCATTCCTCATAGGATAACTCTTCACTTGAGGGGTACACGATCCTCTCCTCGGGGTCCTCTTCTTCCTTGGACTCCTCTTTCTTCTGATTTGCTTCCAACTCAGCAATCTTCATCTTCAACTTCTCATTTTCAGTCTTCAGCTCATCATTATCCTTCTTGAGCTGCCTCTTCTCCTCTCCATACTTCTGCATATGTTATCATACTGGAGTAGTATAGTCTTCTCAAGAAGATGTGACCAGATGTCATTGTGAAGGATCTTCTCCCCCATCTTCAAGGGTACTTCAACAATCCTGATCTTATCCTGCAGCTGGGTCTTCTGCTCACCCATCATCACAAGTGCAGATTCGGTCTCCATGATTCTTTTAGTGGCAAGATCCATGAGCCCTCTGAACTAGTCCATGTTGTGAATCTGCTTCCTCAGCATGTCCTCCAGGTTGACTGAACAACACTCTCTCTCAGAGAGGTAGGCTCGCAGAAGTGAGTGGAACTCCTGTCCCCTACGGTCAACTGGGTATCCTCCTTCAGAGCGCTCTCCAAATATCCCATAAGCCGAGGTCAATGGGATGAGGTCTCTATACTTGTGGCATATGCGGGCTATGGCGCCCTGCATGGCAATCTCCACAGAGAACTTCCAGTCCACGTATGCCTCAGTATACTCCATTGTTGATTCTCCATCCTCATCCAGTCTTTCTTGGATAGTGGTTTGGATCAACCACTTCTCCATGCCGTACTCCTTGTATTGCAACTTCCCACAGAAAACTAGAGGTGGAATCTCAACAAGAGTGGCCAGATCAAACAGTATCTCAGTGAAGTGGTGCTCTCCCTGACCAGCAACAACTCTCTCGTCATAGGTGTCCATCTAAATTTTTGAAAAGAATGGGAGAAGGTCAGCACAAGATCAAGAGGTACAAGTATGAAAATGAAATGATTTAGACAAAAAGATCATGAAAATTTTGCAAATCAATTTTCAAACATAATTTTGGTTCCTATGGGCTTTCCAATCCTAGGGTCCCGATCCTACAGGCAACATAACGCTCTGATACCATTTTGTAACGCCCCACCTTCGGATTAAGGTGGAACACCTGTGTTAAGTGTCATTCCCAGGATCACTGATAGCACCACAGTACAAAATAGATTCATTGCATAGTATCGAATATTACAACGTGGATCCAGATACATAAGTCTTCAAATCTTACAAACCAGCTTAGTCACATGGACTAGCTCAAATAACAGAGTTCAACAATACATAAACACAATGAAAACTAGGGTAGTAGTTGTTGATGATATAATTTGGCTAAGACATTGTTATAGTGTTTTTGATAAATACAATTGTACCAAAAACAGGGGGGCATGTGTTAAGCGTGTAATTTGGCTACAATATATTTATAGGCCAAATTAATTTAAGATTTAATCAAATTAGTTGATTGATTATTTGTTTAAGTGCAACAGGGATTTTGGATGTACCAGAAGCTACATCGAGCATGTCCTACATATACTCAGATATACTCAGGAATGTTTTTGAGCTACAGGTGCTAACTAGGACAAGTCGTGGTAATTAAGTTCTGAATGCCAAATTATGCAAAGCCAAGGTGAAGGAATTTTACAAAGCTTGTGAAGATACCTGATGAAAGGTGCAGCAGTGAATTTATGGACATCACGTAATATCAATCAGATTAGCACTATGGCTAGATATTTTATTCTTTGTGGGCCAAGTTGTATTGGTATATCAGCCCAGTTTAAACTTTGTAACTTACTACTACAAATTAGGAAGTCTAGAGGTGACCAAATCAAATCACGATCGATTCTAGAGTTCTCTATTCCTAAACGCCAAGTCCGGCGTACCTATATATATATCAGGCCGTGGCCGATTGAAGGGGTTCCCAAGCAATCGATCTATCAATACAGTTTACTACTTTTTATCATTATTCTCTTTTATCGTTCTTCTTTTCTATCGTTCTCTCTGCCATGCCCTAGCAGCCCTAGGGTTTGGTTGATCTTTGCCGCTTTGCGCTGAAAAGTGGTCGTCTCTCCTCCACGAAAGCGAGGGGATCTTTGTTGCTTTGCTCGGAAAGCATCCGTTCGTCGTCAAAAAAGCACATCGATTATCCTGGTGTTGCACGGCAGTTTTGCGTACCAACACAATTGACGACTCCGCTGGGGACGAAGCATCGAGCGGTCTCCGGCCCATTCCTGCTACGTAGAGAGCGTCATCAAGAAGCTACAGTCTACAAGGGTAACATGAATTCTCAATCTTCTTTTGTAGATGCAAATAATTCTTATGCTGAAGTTGCTAGATTCTTTAGTATGAGTACTGTATCGGCTAGCCCTAATTCTTACTATATGCAAATGCCGATTCAAAATAATCTGCATCCTTCAACTTGTTATGATTTTGACAATTTGCAGCACGTATATTCAAATTCCCATGCATCGGCAGCCCTAGAAGTTCATATGCCGATGAACAACGTTATGAATTCAGTTAACCAATATGAAGCACTTAATGTTATACATTTTAATAACATACAAAATAATGTTTCACCCTTTTATTCATCGGCAAATAACTTGCAATTTTCTGCTTCACCTTCGCACATGCCGATGGACAGCGTGACTGGCTATGGTACTACTAGCTACTTGGCCAATTATTCTGAACCATCATATGTTACACCTTATGTTACTAATTTTTCAGCACCATATGCAACTCCAGATATTCATAATTCGGCTACGCACCTTCACAATGCTTACAGCCGAATAAGTGAAAGTTCAGTAGAACATGTGCCTTTGTCTAATACTGTAGTTTGTGATACACCCCCTACACAGTTCAAGAATTTTGGTAGCACCCAAGTGTCATTGCTGAAAAATACTGAGAGATCTGAGGTGCAATCAATGAAAGAGTGGGCCGATGATCTTGCAAAAAAGGTTCTCGAAGATAGAGCTATGTGAGCCAACCAGCAGAAAAAGGTTGACTCGGTGAGCACGGTTAATTCGGCGAAGGCCGGGTTGGACAATACATGTGCCGATTCAAATCAATGAAAGATGATTTCCACGACCGACTTAGTTGAAGCTGAATTAAAATTGGGTAAATCTAAGTCGGGCACACATGCTGAGTTTGTCAGCTCGGTAGATACAAGCTTTGTGGATCAAGAATATGGTGAATGTGAAATAGCGGTGCTTGATTTTTCTGGATGTAAGGGAGCTTACATGTTGCCATATGAATTTCGTGTCAAAGAAACTGATGAGCATCCGCAAAATAAAAATATAGCCGAACCATCTTTGGTTGAAAAAGAGCATCAACGTGAAGAATCACAAGGTCCGGAAAATAAGGAAGACAAGAAGCTAGAAAATCATCAAGAGGCAGAGCAAGATATTGTTCAGGTTGTGCAACGACCTTACTCTCTCAACATGATTGACTTTGAGAACAAGAAAATGCTTATTCAGTCAGATCAGACCGAGTCCGCAAGAGGAAAAAATGTTGTTATTGATGATAGTGCTCCTCCGAGGATTATCAGGCCAAAAAATGCAGAAGTAGGATTGCAGAAAATCGATGAAAGAAAAAGAAAATCAGATCCAAGACCAAAGCCGACTGTTAAACAACTGTTGTACAAATACACTTCGCACAAGGCCAACAACATGTTTAGTCGGCTTGGAGGTACTAAGCTTTCAAGGTCTCCTTCTCGACCCGGGGGGCATGAGCGCTGGCGAGAAAATTCATATAACCAACAACCTTATTTTCTGATGGCGTCGAGGTATGAGGGCAGTGCACCTCCTGTATATCCACAATTTCCTCCATGGGGCTTTAATCACTGGGAGCCATATCTTACAAGGCCAACAGATAATTTTCAGTGGGAGTATATTTCACGGAGGCCTATATTCAGACCACACTTGCATGAGAAAAAGACAATGTTTAGTCAGGAAGCTAGACTACATGAAGCCGTTGCGACTCCAAGAAGCCGATCACGGGTACACAATGCAGGTGGTAAAAATAATAAGGGCGGTTGCAAGCTCATGTGGTTGCCAATAAGACATGTAAAAGCTTCAGATGGTTTAGAAAAAGCTTAAGATGGTCTGACAGATGGAGAACACACCTTAGCCGTAGGTGTCGTTGATAGTCCAGAAACAAGCAGCATTATTGGAGTCGGTTTAGTTCGGAACGTAGTTGTTCATGGAGGAAGGGACAAAAATTGTTTAAAGCTGCAGCAAACGACACTTGGGCACTATGAAAAGGAGAATAGTTTTGAGCATTACATGCAGAATGGTAAAGATCAGGCATCTGTTGTAACCACCTGTACAAGTCAGGAATTATATTCAGTTGGCATACGAGTACTAATTTAATCATGAGAAGGTGCAGTATAGGGACATCAAAGGAAGTGCCTCCAAAAGGTATTATGTCTACTACTAGCACATCTACACAACGTGAGGTTTCAAACAATAGAGGCAGCCGGAGAGTTAAAGGTGGTCACGTATTTGATCAGCAGAGAGTTTTTTCGGCCACGGACAAAATATTTGTCCCCAAAACTACAATATGTTAGTATAGGCCGAGAAACTTGGGGGGCAGCAGAATTAAGTCACTCGCACCAAGAACCAAACCACGACCTCAGTGGTGCCCGACGGGACTGATGCACACTCAAAAACGGCGGGTTCAGCGACTACGAGCTTTGTTAATCCAAGAAGAGATAGCATAGAAAAGGTGCGATGAGTGGTTCAATCAAGATAGACCAGTGGTGCCTCTTAAGACGACTTGGAGGAAGAAGCTCATCACGGCGGAGGAAAATAAAAATGTGAATGACACAGTTGCTGCTCGAAATTTTGAAAATAATAGAGATGAACCTACTGATATGGATGTTGATCAAGGAGGATAATACGCCATGCATCTCGTTTACAGAGGCATCGGTTGATTTGCAACATAGTGAGATAATATGTCTGACCGATGCTAGTGTTAAGTGGCCACAAAGATGTAATGAAGATTATTGTTCCGGAAAGAGCGATATGCATGAAAGAAGACGACGAGGAGTACATCATTGCATATCCAGTAAGTCACTTGCCCAAAGCCAAAAATCGGTATGTGTTTATTGAACGGTATTGCATACAATAGTTTCGCATTATCTACTTTTTAGTATATGTGTACAACAACCGATTCTTAGTGATAGGATTGCATGAAAATAGAGTAACACTTTGCATATAAATCATTGCATGATATTAGGGGTATTGCCAATTTAATTGTTTTAATTTTACCCAACAATCTTGTTTATAAAACATCGGTCCACTTAAAATATTCTTGTACATAGCCAATCTGAGTATGAAGCTTTACAGTTTAGTTTACAAAATTTGATAGACATGGATGTAAAGGATATAGATGCTTTTGGGATTCGCTTATGGTAAGTGCAACAAACTAAAAGCGAATTTCAGTATTTTATTGGATTACTAAGTAGCTACTTGGGCTGATGTTTAGTTATAGTTAAGTCTCCTGATATGGTCACTTTTCATCAAATAGCTAGAGGATAAAATTCTAGAGCTAATTGCTTAGCCCAGCAAACATCTGGTTACTACATTAGCAAAGGAAAAAAATCATATTACAAAGAACGATGCTAGCTGTTATATATAGAAAGTGACACTGTCACGGATATTAGATTTGTACAGCCAGCAGCTATTTCTGGTTCAGTTCAGCTATTAGCATTATGCTTCAAAGAGTGTTCAGTACACGTTGCAGCTAGTCTTGGTAAAGAGGAGTAGCTAGTAGTACAGGAAAATCAAGATTCGGTACCTGATCAACCACAACCGAATCAGAAATTAATTTAGAACCTGGAGACCGGAGAGTTCCTCTGATTAATTATTTGAAAGATCCAACTAAAACAGGAGATAGAAAATTCGGCAAATGATCGCCGAGTTGGGAATGTCCATATAGAGTTGTACAAACTGTCCATGAAAATTCATATTTTGTACAGGGTTTGCAGGGAGAGAAGTTGTGCAAAGCTCTAAATGAAAAATATTAAAGAAGTATTATCCTAGCATGTGGCCATAAGCTTAATGATACTATGGCCGATATCTTATTTGAAATATCGCCCTAAGAGAATATGGTTGATGAGTTATTTAGACATCACCGTAAACAAAAAATTGGCCGATGTGTTCTTTGAACATCGTCCTAAGAAGTTATATGGCCGGTGAAGTTAGTGGCATCGTCCTAAGAGTTTGCATATGTGTTTTTAGCCAATTCAATTGTACCAAAAACAGGGGGACATGTGTTGATGATATAATTTGGCTAAGACATTGTCATAGTGTTTTTGATAAATACAATTGTACCAAAAATAGGGGGCATGTGTTAAGCGTGTAATTTGGCTACAATATATTTATAGGCCAAATTAATTTAAGATTTAATCAAATTAGTTGATTGATTATTTGTTTAAGTGCAACAGGGATTTTGCATGTACCAGAAGCTACATCGAGCATGTCCTACATATAGTCACATATATTCAGGAACGTTTTTGAGCTACAGGTGCTAACAAGGACAAGTCGTGGTAATTAAGTTCTGAATGCCAAATTATGCAAAGCCAAGCTGAAGGAATTTTACAAAGCTTGTGAAGATACCTGATGAAAGGTGCAGCAGTGAATTTATGGACATCACGTAATATCGATCAGATTAGCACTATGGCCAGATATTTTATTCTTTGTGGGCCAAGTTGTATTGGTATATCAGCCCAGTTTAAACTTTGTTACGTACTACTACAGATTAGGAAGTCTGGAGGTGACCAAATCAAATCACGATCAGTCCTAGAGTTCTCTATTCCTAAACGCCAAGTCCGGCGTGCCTATATATATATATCAGGCCGTGGCCGATTGAAGGGGTTCCCAAGCAATCGATCTATTAATACAGTTTACTACTTTTTATCGGTATTCTCTTTTATTGTTCTTCTCTCCTATCATTCTCTCTGCCATGCCCTAGCAGCCCTAGGGTTTGGTTGACCTTTGCCGCTTTGCGCTGAAAAGTGGTCGTCTCTCCTCCACGAAAGCGAGGAGATCTTTGTTGCTTTGCTCGGAAAGCATCCATTCGTCGTCACGAAAGCACGACGATTATCCTGGTGTTGCATGGTAGTTTTGCGTACCAACAGTAGTGAGCCTTCATCTTCACCATGTGCCACAGGCAGTCATGTTGGAATATAGACTCGAGATCCTATCACTTACTCCTCATAAGAATATCCTGCACATTTGAATATGCAGCCCTATAAATGGGGGTCTGTACAATGATGTACTGGCAAATGACATATATTTGGTGGCTGTTGTGAAAGAACTAGCTACATGATATTTGGCTGGTGGATCTCTTGGCTAATTTGCATAAAGCCAATTTTTTCCTATTCTTTCCCAAAACTTTCTTTCAAAATTTTATTTTTCAAGGGTCGATATAACCCCCAAATACTACATAGTTGCAAGTTATGTAGCATCGGGCGAAATTCACCAAAGTCGGAACAATAGAAACCACCATCCCTCAGAGTGTATGGTCCTGAGCCCCTAACCTAGGGGTTTCTAGTCAAGTTCTAATCATTCAGAAATGGTGATGAGATTTTTCCGTACATTCCATGTCTAGAGACTCAAATTGTCCATGACCGAGGACACGGCTAATCGATTAGTTTGGCACCCTGCAGGGGTTGTGCACTTTTACCTTAAGACCCATTCTACCCAGAGAGAAGAATGAGACACGGCCTTTTAGAAGGAGAGAGCAACCATACTGGCAAGATTTGTTCCCACCTATAATTCTGCTACCAGCCCATATCTTGCACACAAGTTGAACCCTCACATCTTAATCAGTCAAGACAGAGTCCATATTGTCATAAGGCTGCACTGGAAGTACTCTAAAGCATGGAAGACATGGTAACCTCTTTAATCCTGAGTGGTATTCCACAAGTGTTCTCCTGGGGTTCACCCCATCCTCTAGGAGGTATGAGGCCCCAGAAGACACTCAGCTCCATCTCCATCAACAAACCAATCCACCCAGGTGTTTCATTTTAGTTGAAGTTATTAATTTGTTCACAAAACAACTTCATCAAGGTGATCATAGCATTGGCATCAATTCTTCAACTAAAACTACAACCTAACAGGGGTGGGTTCAGAGGTGGCTATACACTATTAGGATCTAGCATTGCAAAGCTTCACTTTGAAATCCAGCCTATCATGCACACTACTATGAAACACTAATGCATAAGTAAAATGGGTAGAAGCATGTGTGTCACTTGCCTTGGTAACAACCAGCACACTCACAGCAGTCACAGGAGTTGTTCAGTTCCTCTTCACAATCTATACAAGCAAAATTAAATAAGCATAAACACACTATTTCTAAATGGCAATCATAGACATGTATGCATGTATGCAAATGTCAATTTAATTTTACACACTATGTTAGTGTGTGAAAATGTTGTATTTAGTGAACCTTACTGTTTAGAAAATAAGTGTGGTGTTGGAAAAGTCTTTTAATTATTTTTGCAAAGCAATAGACAATTTGGTTATTTGGAAATTGAGCAAATGCTCCCCAAAAATGCTTCTGGTTTGGCATTGCTCTGAAAAATTTGGGTTATGGACCCACTGGATAGATGACAGTAATATGAATCTACTGCAAGTGGTTTCACCCCAAAATCATTTTCTGAATTCAAATGAGGTCCAAAATAGTGATTTGGTTAAATTTAACCATAGCAAGTTTGTGCACATTTCAAGTTTGAATTTTTTTGGTTCCAGAGTGTTCTACATGTTCTGAGGAATCCATAGACTACAAATTTGTAGCAATTGGATCTACAGAACAAAAGTTATGAATTAAATGGTGTTTTAAGTCATTTTGCAATTTTATTTTCATATCAAAACTTTGTGCAGTACCACTATGGTTTCTCTGCATAGTTGTGTTCTACACATTGCAGGGATTCCAGGGATACCAAGTTTGCCAAATTTGGCCAAGTAGATTAATTTCTATGGATTTTACAAGTTCTGCACATAATCTGGTGTTTGAAATTCAAAATTCAAATTGATTTTGACTAGATTGACAGGGGAGGCTGACTGGGCTGCGATGTGGGACCAATCTATTGCCCTATACCATTTTGGTTTGATGCTTCTAATCAGAACCGTAGGATTCTGATTGGAGGGATAGGAAAGAAAAGAAGGAGGGTGGACTCACCGGTGAGGCAAAGTCCGGCGAGGGCGGTACTGTAGGTTGCCGACGGCAAGGTTCCCATTGTCGGCGATGGCGAGGGGGATGAGGATGACGCATGGATGATGGCAGCGAACTCGAAAACTTGGTCAGCGACGTGGCTCTCCTCCTGTGGCGTCGGTGAATGGCGACTGGAGGCGGCGGCGGCTTTGGGTGTCGTCGTGATGCTCGAAGCGCTGCATTCTAGAGTGAATAAAAGGCGTCAGAGGATGCGGCGGAGAGAGGGAGGGAGAGGAAAACCAGAGGGAGGGCACAGGGCTCTCTGTACCCGGCGTATTTCGCCATCGACGGCCGGACTCGCTGCAGCACTTCGGAGTGAAATTGTTTGACCTGGCGGCGGTTTTTCCAGTGGGGATGAAGAGAGATTGGAGAGGGGAGTGGGGACTTTGAGAGGGAGATAGAGGGGGGTTGCAGTTCTAGGGTAAAACAGGGCGAGTGCGAAGTGGAGCGGGGCGGCGGTTCCAGGAGAAAAAGGAGGGGCGGTTGGAGAAGATGAATATGACGGGTGGGCCAGGGGTGGCAGTGGGAGAGAGGGGGAAGGCTGTGGGCCTTACTTGCTGGGATGGTTCGGCGACTGTTGGCTCTGGGCCAGCCCAGTTGGACTGCTACTCTCTTTTTTTTATTCTGATTCTTTTCTTATTTTCTATTTTCCTGTTTTGTTCTTTTGATTTGTTTGAGACATTTCTATTTAGTTTTGGTTCAACTTTAATTTTGTAAAACTTTAGTTATTATGCCAAGATATTTGGCATACCAATTGTGTGCTGTTTGATGAAGTTTGAAAATAAAACATTTGTAAAAAAATGAAATTTGTCCCCACATCTATTAGGGTTATTCAAAATAATTCTTTCTAGTTTCCCAATTGAAACCAAGTTCAATGAAATCTTACTAAAATAGTAGGGTTTTGAATAAATAACATTTTTGGTACATTGTAAAACCCCACAATGTGAAGTTTTATAAATAAAGATATTTACTAGAATATATATATAGTATAGCTTCTATAAACAAATGGAGCTATTTAAACAAATTACTTTCTGAAAAAAAATTATTTCAAAACTTTGTATAAAAGGTAAATGGAACAGTAATATTTGATGAAATATATTTCAAAACTTTATATGCATCACAATTTTGCAATATGCCATGTATGCATGAAGGGTTTTTATATTTTAAAAACTTGGGATGTTACAAAACTGAACCAAAAGGGTACATTTACTATCATGCTTATACTAATGTTGCTAATAGAATTATGTGAAATTTTGTATGAAGGCAGTTTTCAAGTGTAGGGAAAGGAGAGTGATGAGATGAGATGAAGTATGGACAGAAGCTCAAGCTTGGGGATTCCCATGTCACCCCAAGAAATATCCAAGGGGTACAAGCATCAAAGCTTGGGGATACCCCGAGGCACCCCTTCTTCATCGACAAAAATTAGGTCACCTTTCAAGACAGTATATTTTTATTGCTTCATGTACTATGCGTTTTTCTTGGAGCGTCTTTATTTTCGCTTTCAGTTTTCTTTTGTTTTGTTTGCTACAATAAATGGTTGGATCACATCATGTTTGTTTCGGAGAGAGACACGCTCTGTTTTCATTGCCAAGAATACTCTAGTTTTCACTCTTTTCGTTCAACGAGTGTTCTCTTTTTCTAGAACTACGTTTAGCTTTCATTTTTCTCCTTGATTTTTGTTCAGATCTTGTTATATCTTTGTATCAAGGTGTATTTAGACCACTGGTCTATGTTGGTTTTCATCTCAAAGAGTGGTTTCAAAAAGATTGAATGGTGTTGGAAAAGAGAAAAAAAGTTTCATGCCTATAGTGGTACAAATGGGAGCTTGTTTAGACTGTGGCTTAGACTTTTGCATGTCATGCTTGATGTTATTTTGATAGTATGCTTAGTGGTTTTTCCTATACCATGACTTATCTCAAATGACTGAGATTGCTTAATGAGCCTTTAAAAGAATTATGCGTTGTTTTTATTATATGGGAGCATATTATTGTGGTTTTCTCATTTGATGCTTTATTTGGGTTGACTTGGCGCATGCTTACAACATGTTTGAATTTAACAAGTCGCCATAAGCGTCTATGATCATTTGGTTTTTGACTTTGATTTTCCTGTTTTGTTCTTGATTTGTTTGAGACATTTCTATTTAGTTTTTGGCTTAGACTTGTGATACCACTTTATGCTTCGATTAATGATGTTTTGTCGCTATGCATGATTATGGCCGTTATTGCTCTCTTAGTTGGTCGCTCCCAGTCTTTTGCTAGCCTTCATTTTGTACTGAGAGGGAATACTTCTCGTGCTTCCAACTCCCAAAAAACCAAAGTTTTCCAATGTGTCCACCATATCTACCTATTATCAATTTGCTATTCCAAGCACATTCATCTTGCTTTTATCTATCCTTCAAATTAAATTTTTTGTGTTATGTGAAAATTAGTCAGTAAAGCTCTCACGAACCTGACGACACACTTTACTTTTCTTGCTTTTAATAAATTTGACATTGTGGCTCTCTTATGTTTATGTTATGCTTGCAAGTTGTAAGTTGGAGGTTAGCCCAGCCATGCCGTCATGGGGCAAGCTTTCAACATTGCACTTTTTCTCATTTAGTTGATATCGTGATCTTTTGTTTATGGATACCTGCGATGTGAAATAAGTTGGAAACTTGTGAGCTCATGCAGTTTGTATATGTGTTAGAGAAATTCCTAGGCCGCTAATCTAAGCCATGCATCATTCATGGTGGAAATTTACAGCATGCCCATAATAGACATTCGACGATGCATCTCACAATAAAAAGCTATACCAATGGTAAATAAAAGAGATGCCGAGGTGTTCATTGTCTATTTGTCTTGTCATTTTGATGTGGGCTTATTCCATGTCATCGGGCAAGAGGTACCCCATTGGCGTTCTCGATGATACATATATGCTTACAATGACAAGAACTTGCTTGGGACCTAAGTAGAGTAGCATGAGGTTTGGGTATTCGTACTTTACGGGACATGAGATTTTCAACTTATGATTTGTTAAGCATATGCTTCGTAATTGTACTCGCATTAACCTTAACCATTCAAGACGCCTATGATGGAGGTTTATAAAACTTGCAATCACTGCTTCCCTCTGCGAAGGGGCCTTCTTTTACTTTTATGTTGAGTCTCCACCTTCTACCTTTATGCACCTTCTAAGAGAGCATAGTTGTCATTCTGATTTTATTGTGCATAGTTTCAAAATTTATTATTGATTGATTCATGATTATGGTTTTGCTCGTTCTTAAATTATTTGTATCTAGTCGCCCTCTTAAACTTGAAGGTGTCCTATGCATTTATGTTTTGCTATTCCATGAAGGACAAGCTGAAAACCACTTTGCTATGTTTTTTTATATGGTTGAAACACACACTGGACTTTCAATGCATTATTACTCATGATCTTTTGTTTATGTTACTTTTCATGTTATAACATGGTTGCTAAGTTTTATTGTCAAGATTATGTCTTTTATGCCCATGTTTTAAGTACTTTGATCTCAGCACTCGATGCTTTACATCGTTGATCAAGATTGTGATGGTGCATGTCACCTCAAAAATTATTGTTTTGTTATAACTTACCTACTCGAGGACGAGCAGGAGTTAAGCTTGGGGATGCTTGATACATCTCAAACGTATCTATAATTTTTGATGCTCAATGCTCATTTATGCACCATTTGCTTTGTGTTTTGTTACACTGTGTGGCATTTTTATGCGTTTTTAGGAACTAACCTATTAATGAGATGCCACAGTGCCAATTCTCTGTTTTCTGCTGTTTTGTGTTTTAGAAAATCTACACAAGAAATATTCTTGGAATTGGACGAAACGAAGCCGAAACCTCCTATTTTTCTCAGACATAAGACAAAGACCGAAGGAGAGCCGGAGGGGGGCTAGGGAGCAGCCACACCAGGGGGTGGCACGCCCCCTCCTGGCCACGCCAGGGGGTGGTGTGGGCCCCCTGGCCACCCTCTGACGCTGCCTCTCCGCCTATTTAAGACCCTTCAAAGTCCAAACCCTAAATCAATTGGTGTTTTCCCAATAAAAGTTCTGCAGCGCCACCGCCATTGAAGACCAATTTCGGGGGACAGAAGTCTCTATTCCGGCACCTTGCCGGGACGGGGAAGTCCCCCCGGAGACATCTCCATCGACTCCATCGCCTCCACCATCGTCTCCATCGACTTCACCGCCATCTCCATCGGCATTGCTGTCTCCCATGATGAGGAGGGAGTAGTTCTCCCCCGGGGCTGAGGGCTCTACCGGTAGCTATGTGGTTCATCTCTCTCTCTCTCATGATATGATCTATATGTGATCGTGAGCTTTGTATCTAGTTGAATTGGTAGATGTTATTCTTCATATATTATGCTACTCCCATGCTTTATTATTGTAATCTCCGGAGACACCTTGTACCGTGATGTGAAGGTGACAGTGTGCATATTATGTGTGTCTCTTTGGCTAGTGTCTCTATGAATTGTTGGTGTTTGTTGGAACCATCTAGTGCGCTCAAGGTGATAATGTGGGGCAATCTAGTTCGGGGACTTGCAAACTTTGAGGAGTGCTTCGTAGCCCTACGCATGATTAGTGTTTGTTATTCATTGGAGAATAGTTTAGGGTGGCATAGTGAAGATAGTTATTTATGTGTTCAATTATATTATTTTTGTTGAGAGTGTCCACTAGTGAAAGTATGATCCCTAGGCCTTGTTTCTAAGCATTGAAACACCGTTTACATTCAGTTTTGTTACATATTTGCTCGCAGCGATATTTATTTGAGATTACATTTACTATTTATAACCATCCATATCACTTGTATTTCACTATCTCTTCGCCAAACTAGTGCACCTATACATCTCACAAGTGTATTGGGTGTGTTGGGGACACAAGAGACTTCTTGTATCGTAATTGCAGGGTTGTTTGAGAGGGATACCTTTGACCTCCTCCTCCCTGAGTTCGATAAACCTTGGATGATCCACTTAAGGGAAACTTATTGCTATTCTACAAACCTCTGCACTTAGAGGCCCAACACTGTCTACAAGGATAGAAGCGTGCGTAGACATCAGCATGCCAGGGCGAGAACCCCAGGCCGGAGTCTCCGGGCAGCAGGGCCGGAGTCTCCGCCCTGGAAGTTGTAACCGTAGCTTTTCGTGGAGACCTTCTCCACCATTTCCACCTTCGCGAAGCACCCTACAAGACAATTGAGCCCTAAACCCACTACTGGACTTCAGGCTCCAATATTTTCTACCTTTTTGGGGTGCACATCCGCGAGATCCTGAATCAACCTAGAAAGTCTGCAAAACTTTAATAGCACGGTTAATCCACCACATTTTGTTAACAAACACTAAAATACATTATTTAGGGAAATGCTCTTTCAATCTCCCCCTTTTTGGTGTTTGATGACAACATACGGATTTGCATGATATCTTCTTTATCTTTATCTTTATCTTTTCTTCTTTACTATAGGATTCCAGTTGGTAATGGTGAAGCCACTTTTGATTAAAACATTTGGCTTCCCAGAATACCCCTACTAAAATCTATCTGGCGCCGACAAGTGGGCCACGTAAACCAGCAAATCTTCCGCCTAAGTCGCCAGAGTCCCCGATCAATTTCCCCTCATCCCTCTCATGCTCGTGCGGAGCGACAACAGGTTGCTAGGGTTTCGTTGTGACGCCGATTCTCCCACCACGATGCGCCATCGCCTCGCACCACCGCGTCCCGCTGCTGCCTCTCACCACTCCGTCCCGCGACATCCAGGTTGTCGCCGGACGCTCCCCCAGGGACTCCACCGTCGGACAAGAGCCAAGGCCGCCTATGTTCATCTCTGGCCTGCCAGGGGATGGGAGGGCGATAAAGAAAACAGCGTGTTGACGAGCATCGTAGGAGGCCAGATCAAAGAAGGAAGAGGTGGGAAATAGATCGGGATGTTGATTCATTGCGACGGAGATGCGGATGGTGGTATGCCGCCTAACCCCATCAACATCAAGGATATTGCTATATCAAAGCGGCTAACACCGGCCACGGCGTGTGGCTCCTGTAGGCCAGTCGCACACAGCTCGACCGTAACTTCCGGCAACTCAAAAGTAATCGCAATTACACAAATTGGGCCCCCAAATGCGATTCAGATGCTTGCTTGTGCTTTAGAATTTTTTTAATGTTAACATGCGATGCTTTTATCACTGGGTACAATGTTGTGTCATTTAACTTCCTTTAAATTTCTCCTTCCAGAAACGGTGTACCACTCCAACAGCGTCCTATCAGCACTGTCATCAACGTGGACTTCAAAGTTGAGATTGGTTGTACGCTACAAGTTGGACAGAAGCGAAGAGCCATGGGTCGGCACTACACTAAACGGCTCTTGGCCTGGGGGAAAATAAGCTCTCTGAAAAGGTCACGGTATTTTTTTTTTCAATCCATCCCATGGCAATTGGTAACTGCGAATCATACATGTCAATGTTGAGTGCATCTCTCAAACTGATGACCTTTGTTTAAATTTCTAGCTCAGCAGTTAACACTATACTATGACTCTTAGTTATGCTTCATTCGCTGCAGAAACATGTCGAAACTGTTCAGCTTGGCTCCACTATGTTGGTACAGGAGGTTGTTAGCTAATTTTTTCGGTCATCAATAAAGCAATCTTATTGGTCTTTCAGTTCTGTGTTTGTAGCACTGCCAAAAAGTGTTGTTGAGTTACTCAACATTGTATTCGTAACAATTGGTGCTTATGTAATGTCTGAAATCACCAATGCACAAATCATACTATGGGTTCCTAGCAATCAAATGATGGAACTCATTTAATTGAAGATAAATATTCTGTACTTAACGAAGGTGCTCATTTTTATTTTCAGCCAGTGTAACTATGTTTCTGTGATACATGGATGGTTATCTCACTTTGTAGCAAGAATTGTCAACGGATCATGAGGGTGACGTATTTGTTTAGGGAAATGAGCCATTATATGAGAATACTACTACTGATCTAACATTGAACTAAATGTTTTTCATATATGTAGATGTTTGACTAGGCAGACACTTCTTCAGCATGGGTAAACCATGGAGGGTGCAGGAGCCATACTGAACAAGCTGCTGCAACACAGGCATGTAACTGTTCTGGTAATCTGATTTTTTGTTTCCAAACATCTGCAGCCGCTACCAGAACAGCATGATCATAGCTACAAATTTAGTTAGGTGGCAGCTCGTTCATGGTGACCCCAGGCTTCAAATACAGGAGCATGGACTCGCTCTATTTTCATGTTTGCACCAACGAACATTTTCAAGTATCTTATTATTCGACATAGGATTTGGACACGGCCTGTTTTTCTGTAAAAAGAGCAATTAGGAGAACATGGAAGCATGGATTATAATCAGAAAAAATAGTTTTTTCTGATTATAACTTTATTCTAAAGTTTCATCATATCTATACCTAATCTCTACCTAATAATAAAAGACGTAAGGGTTCCATGGTTTGGTTTTTCCAACTTTATTTTTGACCGATTTACCCTCCCACTAAATCATAAACCACAATATCCTGCATAAGTGAAAAACGATTTGTTGTCGTTCTCGTCCTCTCTGTCCGTCCCGTGAGTTGTCCATCGTGGACCCTGTACTGTGACACCCGATTTGAGCCGTTGTCCCTTGGCCCTGTTCTTTTCCCGTTTCCCTGCACGCCAAGCGGAGTTCATACAGAACTCAATTCTTCTCCCGTCCCTCACAGGAACTCTACCGAATCAATCCAAATTTCTTGTCCCCTCCTGACGAAAATCCGTCCATATATAGTCCAACTGCTATGCACACGATTGCCACGGGAAACCTAGAAAAAATTGTCTCCAAAACAATTGCATAAATTTGCTGGAGTTCGCTCGCCATCAAGCTCGAAATCGAGTTCCGTCGAGATCCTCGATGTGAATAGGTCATCCAAGACGCACAGCATGGGGAACGCTGCCTGCAACACCGATGGATTTGGCTGGAGCCGCGACGCCTCAAATCGAGCAGCAGCCACGCCAGGACCTGACAAGCACGGCTTCGAAGGCCGCATCCTACAGAGCTCTAATCTTTGGCACACCCGGCTAGGGTCCCCCATCTCCGTTGTCGAGGTGCTCTTCCGCCCCATGCGATTCCGGAGCTACTCCTTCCTCTTTTGGTGATGGCAACCTGCAGTTCATCCTAAAGGAAGCGATGTTGTCAGTCCACGTCACCAAAGACCCGTCGATCCGAACTCCTCTCGACCCTCGCCTCTATCACCGGTGATGCTGCTGGCCTGCTGCTGCGCCCCAGAGGAGCAGCCACCTTGGACGTCGATGGTGGCGGCGGTTCGGGTTCAGCACACTGGGTACCGGCACCGATTGTGAGAAGGGCGGCGCGTGGGGGCCTGGGCGGCAAGCCTGCAGTCTGGGATCTCGGTGATAAAGCAGCTGACGGTCCGTGTGGTGACGACGAAGGCGGAAACGATGGTGGGGGTGGAGGTGGCGCACGACCCAGAGAACTGGTTCAGGGTGGGTGACGTGGTGGAGCTCCTCCGCTCCCGCACCATCTCTACATGACCATGCACTTCCCCGCCGTCCCTGTCCTAGCCGCAGGACACCCTCCGCCTGCTCGAGTCTGGTGTCAACGGTGACAGGCCCAGTCCGGCCTGTTTTTTCTCTCCTGGATATCGATTGGATTTCTTGCAGCTACTCTACAAGATGTACTCAGGTCAGTACTGAACTTGTAGGAACTGGAGAGTGCTCATTGTGTATGGCGACGAGTTCTATACATCTATGTGGCGATTGAGAATCAAAGCAGAAGGACCAGTGCGTACTCTGATTTGGCCAAAAAACTTTTGGCGTTGGTCGAGTTAGAGAAGATGAACTCTGAATCTTGGATGCACCTCCAATGGGCTTACGGTTTACTCGACCTTTCAATAGGCCATAACCACTTATTCACAGGTCTTTTACTTCTCAATCAGGTTAGCTAAGTACTTCGTTGGAGAAGTAGCCCAAAAGTATCACACCAGCAAGATGAGCAAGATTTCGTTTGGCTGAATATATATTTGCCTGACGGTTGCCAAATGAGCAGCCATCCACGATTCAGTGCGCGCGGGCAACTCAAGAGGAGCAGCCCGAGACCTTATCATAGTCGCCGTATTAAACCACGCGGAGACCCGCCGTATCCCACCACGGCGACCCGCATATGCACAGGGCCAGGATCAGGGTGCTGCCCCACCTCCCGACCAGCCCAGGGCCGCTGTCGTCGCGCCTTCCTCCGTTTGGCCGTACATGACATAGAGGGCCCCCAGTTCCTCTGCCCGTCTGGCGCCGTCCAGATCGGGAGTTGAGACTGGCAGCCGGACATGGACGACCCACAGCACCTCCGGCCGGGCGCGCTTGGCTCCTCTTGGCGTGGTGTTCATACAGTGAGGTGGACGTCGTCCACGACACAGCCATGGCCGAGGCAGCGTTCGTGCTACATCTCGTTTGCGTTCCCGGCATGAGGCGTAGGCAAGCGTTGGACTGCCGTGTTCCTGGTTGTCATGCACTTGGGTGAGTCAGTGAGTGCCGCGGTCCTCTACTCCTGTTCTCTCTAGATGTGTTTGCTGATGTTGTTTGCTAGCTGATGCGCTCGGCTCCTCTGCCCATCCATGGCAGATTCGGTGTTGATTTTGGTTTACACGCAACGGCGTGTCGACGACGTGGTCAACTTGCAGAAGGATGAAGCTGTAATTTTGTGTTTGTTGGGGTTCTTTCTGTAATATCTCCGGTGTAATTCGTCTTCTTGTTTCCGCAAAAAAAAAAAAGATGGTGACTTCCTCTTCTTACATGTCCACCGGTTAATTTTCCCCAATATAGTTACTTCCATTTTAATCCGAAATACCAAATGCATAGAAGAGATGAGGAAAAGAGGAAAAGAGAAAAAAGGAAGATTTTTATACTATATATTAAAATTAGAAATATGGTCTAAACTAATATATTAAATAAACAAACTAAAAGTGCAAAGATAATAAAAATTAATGTTTATGACCAAAGGGAAAACTAAGGCCAGGTTTACAGGTTGACTGAATTTGGGTTAAAATTTGGGTCCACATTTTTTGTCCAAAAGTTGACTTTTCAACCATTATAACACACGACTTTGAGTTCTTACCTACCCACGGTGGAACTGAATAAAAAATCACATTCAGATTAATTATGAAAGATTACCAGGGTATAGAAATAAAGAGTAGTTAGATCTTCCATACGTCAGAACAATGACACGGCACCTGGGATCACATAGTCATAGGCGAGCGACAAAAGAAACTAGCATCTCACAAGGCAAGTTTTCCAAATTCTCTAAAGCCTACAACAAAATTTAAGGGCGTCAATTAGGGTCTGCATATAATCCTCATTTCACTGCCACAAAAATATTATAACAATGTAAATCCCATTGCAACGCACGGGCAATTTTCCTAGTAATAATAATAATAATATAAAAGCAATAAAGTTTCCGTCGTCAACCACTTTTTCTGGACCGATTTACCCTTCCACCAAATCGCATAATATGTACATGTATAACTACATCGGTATGCTGTATGTCTTATGTATCAGGTTTGGTTTCCGTGCTTCGCTCGAAATAGAGTCACATCCAGATACGTATGTAGGCAAGGTCCATGTAAACGCTCGTATATACATGGAGCCCATCGCTGTCTTGAACTCATGATCGAGATCCAAGTGCTCGAGCCAAACGATTCGTGCCGCGGGTCATCGGCTCGAGCTCCGAACGTGGACGTTGTGGATGATCCCTGCCGGCTGCCGCCCATAGCTGCCGGATCGATCTCAGCCCGTGGACGCTGCGGCCGATCGCTGCCGTCCGTGGCAGATTCCGTAATCGATTTCAGCCCATAGACACCATGTCCGATCCCTGCCTCCTGTGGTGGATGCCGTGATCGAGCTCATCCCGTGAACGCTGTGGCCGATCGTGTCTGCGCGAGGATGTGGAGATGGAGCCGGTCAGCTTGGAGATGAGGCTGCAGTACGATTAGATCAGGTCAACGACGTCGAGCTCGCGGATGAACTACTCAGAACGAAGCAGTACGTGGTACATAGAGCCAGACCAGCTGCTCCGCGTGCCGGCGCCCAAGCCTGCATGTGCCCGCGCACAACCGCGAGGACATACAGAAGTCGGTGCGGACGGAGTTCGTTTGTGGCCACGAAGTGCGGCAGCAGAGTCCAAAAAGGACACGAACTCGATTCAAAAGAGAAGAGGACATCGGTTGGGATTCCGATAGACACGATCGCCTACATATAAGCAGCCCGTCTTGCTGCTATGAGGACGGCTTCACCGAGAGGAGCACCTTGTGAGGGCCTGCGACGCGTGCAGGAGGACTTGCGCCAACTTGGAGGAGCAGTGGCAATGATTAACACCCCGACGACGCCGGATTTGCCTATGACGATGTTGGTGGCTTGAGACGGGCAAAGGAGTTGGAGAAAAGGAGGAGAAGTGCGTTCTCCGTCGCTGCCGCCGTGCAATAGTAGGCTACAAGTGTTGGCCTGAGTCGCGAACATCGTCCGGATTGGCCGGCTCAAAGGTTTGACTGCCGGTGGCCAGGCTGGGCACGCGAAGAACACCTTTCAGGTCATCGCCGATGTCGGTATGGGAGGGCTCATCTACCTTAGGGCATATTCATCTCGGACTAAATTGCTGACGAATCTGTGGTCTTGGTAGCGCCCATAATCTGGACATGAATCATATTGGTTTGGTTGTCTGCGTAAAGAAGCAGGAGTACTTTTCCGCTGGATATGCACGGAGTTCGTGCAAGCATATGTCAAAATTAGCTAGTTGGCCTGCACAGCAATGTCTTTACAAAGCGCCGAGGCCATGCACAGAACGCCGACGCTGATCCAGATGACCTCTGGGGCACGACGTTACCGGCGTCGCCTAGACTGGCTCCGGCAAAACCGCTGCCTTCCATGCTTCTCATGTCCGTCCAACAAATAACAAGTCGCGATCAGAGACGGAGCGTTGCGCGTTAACTTCCCGAGCGCTATCGGACGCCGATGATGCCCGCCGCCGCACCCATCAAACGAAAGACTCCGGAGCCGTCAGTTGCATCATCCGAGTCGTCCGACGGGTTCCTGCTGAGCCCGTGCTCCCGGCTGTGAACGGTAAGAGGAGGAGGACGGACGAGAGGCGCATAGACGGCATGCGTCGTTGAGACCTAGGTTACAGTGAACGTGACCACACGGTGACCGCGAACGACTATGCCCAGGCTGGTGAGGTGAGTGTTCATCATGTTGCTTCTCGCTTTCTCCGTTTTAGTATCTGGCTTGATTTAGTTTTTGAATGCGTACGCGTTGTTTCTTAATCCACTCCTATGGTGGAGGAGGTGAGCAGCTGCTGCATTTTTGGCTGGGAGGGGATGAACGCGTTTTGGTAGATGAGCCGCTGTTGCCTTCTTTCAGGCAGAGAAAGATTATACTAAGGCCTTGTTTTGTAGAGGGGGGTCAGAGGGATTTACCGAGTATTAATCCCACGTGGTTTGGGTGTGACACCCAATCCCTGTGATTCCAGGAGACGTGTGAAACCCGATCAAAACGCGAGGCGAGGGCGTGTCTTAATTTCCTTTGACCCGACGTGTTTTCCAGCGGGCTGTCGTACGTGTTTCGGCCGTTGGTTCCCGGTCTACAAAACAGCTCACGTGTGTTTCTAGGTGTATTAGATTGGGCTGGGAATAAACACGTAGAAACCCAGGTAAACCACCTCTACAAAACAAGGCCTAATGGGTTGGCCTAGCTAATTTGAGAGAGAAGAAGATGGAATAAGATTCATGGGTATTCAAGATTAACTGATATTGCATTTGATTACAGCTTCTGTTGTGTTTTGGTGCAGATTGTTGTTGTACCAACTAGCAAGGTGGCCCTCGCAAATGCGAGGGCATCATCTTTAATATATATTAAATATTAAATTTAGTTGAATTATCTTATATAATTTTTTTTGCCTATTTAGCCTCTTCGTGGCAACATACAAGATGGCCTAGACATTTGTGAAGTCATTCAATATTATATAGAAACTACAAAACATTTAACTATTATCTTATGTAAATATGTAATTTTGGACGAAATATCTTTGAATTATATCTTAAGAAAAAGTTACCAAATTCGATTAAGAAGTTTTGCTAAATATATTAGGTCTTGTTGTGTATCTTACTGACCAGTTTTCAAATTTCTTAATGCTCGACTAATGTGATTACAATCCTACAAAACGATATTTATGAATGGATTATGGCTCATGTTTTATAAAGATGAGACTAATTAATCGTGTGGGTTATATATCCCTACATTTAGGGAATATTGAAAATTATAGATGCCCTTTGGACCACAAAGCACCTTTTTGTTACAATATCGATAAGTTTCAAGCTGATAGGCTTTTAATGTGGCATCCACATAATTGTTTTGTTTCTTTTCTGCAATGCACATGTATGTACACATAGAACATTGGTATAAATAAGTTGCTTATTCCACCAATATCACCCATGCCATGCACGTCATGCTTGTTCACTTTGATTATTCCCGATCGACAAATCACGATGTGTTATTATTGTTGGTTCATGCATGCCTTCACTTATCAATCTTAGACTTTCGTGGACAACTCGCATGTGTTGAGAAATAGGCATAATTGTGCATTTACATTGGGCATACGGTATTCCGTATGTTGTGAATTTTGAAATGAAACTCTCATTTATTAAAATTGTATTCCCCAATTCACTATTGGGTATAAGGTGAATAAAACATATAAATTTGTACCAGAGTATATCTTCTTTTGGCCTCCCTATAGAGTTCATCTTAAGAAAATTGGGTATATATTCCTGTGATTCTTAATTAGTCAAATTGTGATGAACTTTAGAATTTCATTTTTGAATAATCACAATTACTATTTATCAAATGAATTGCAGTTAAAGTATATTATTTTTCTGCGAAATGTACTCTCTGTGAAAACAAAAAGTCAGATTTTTCTTGAACTGAGTACCACGCTAATAAACTGGCACGGAGGGGAGGGAGTATAAGAACTGCTGAATATTCTGTACCCCACACACTTACTGAAACATGTGGTATTTTATAATCTCATCTGAATTCCTTTTGCATATAGAAACTACAAATCATTTAACTATTATCTTATGTAAATATGTAATTTTGGACGAAATATCTTTGAATTATATCTTAAGAAAAAGTTACCAAATTCGATTAAGAAGTTTTGCTAAATATATTAGGTCTTGTTGTGTATCTTACTAACCAGTTTTCAAATTTCTTAATGCTCGACTAATGTGATTACAATCCTACAAAACGATATTTATGAATGGATTACGGCTCATGTTTTATAAAGATGAGACTAATTAATCGTGTGGGTTATATATCCCTACATTTAGGGAATATTGAAAATTATAGATGCCCTTTGGACCACAAAGCACCTTTTTGTTACAATATCGATAAGTTTCAAGCTGATAGGCTTTTAATGTGGCATCCACATAATTGTTTTGTTTCTTTTCTGCAATGCACATGTATGTACACATAGAACATTGGTATAAATAAGTTGCTTATTCCACCAATATCACCCATGCCATGCACGTCATGCTTGTTCACTTTGATTATTCCCGATCGACAAATCACGATGTGTTATTATTGTTGGTTCATGCATGCCTTCACTTATCAATCTTAGACTTTCGTGGACAACTCGCATGTGTTGAGAAATAGGCATAATTGTGCATTTACATTGGGCATACGGTATTCCGTATGTTGTGAATTTTGAAATGAAACTCTCATTTATTAAAATTGTATTCCCCAATTCACTATTGGGTATAAGGTGAATAAAACATATAAATTTGTACCAGAGTATATCTTCTTTTGGCCTCCCTATAGAGTTCATCTTAAGAAAATTGGGTATATATTCCTGTGATTCTTAATTAGTCAAATTGTGATGAACTTTAGAATTTCATTTTTGAATAATCACAATTACTATTTATCAAATGAATTGCAGTTAAAGTATATTATTTTTCTGCGAAATGTACTCTCTGTGAAAACAAAAAGTCAGATTTTTCTTGAACTGAGTACCACACTAATAAACTGGCACGGAGGGGAGGGAGTATAAGAACTGCTGAATATTCTGTACCCCACACACTTACTGAAACATGTGGTATTTTATAATCTCATCTGAATTCCTTTTGCATATAGAAACTACAAAACATTTAACTATTATCTTATGTAAATATGTAATTTTGGACGAAATATCTTTGAATTATATCTTAAGAAAAAGTTACCAAATTCGATTAAGAAGTTTTGCTAAATATATTAGGTCTTGTTGTGTATCTTACTGACCAGTTTTCAAATTTCTTAATGCTCGACTAATGTGATTACAATCCTACAAAACGAGATTTATGAATGGATTACGGCTCATGTTTTATAAAGATGAGACTAATTAATCGTGTGGGTTATATATCCCTACATTTAGGGAATATTGAAAATTATAGATGCCCTTTGGACCACAAAGCACCTTTTTGTTACAATATCGATAAGTTTCAAGCTGATAGGCTTTTAATGTGGCATCCACATAATTGTTTTGTTTCTTTTCTGCAATGCACATGTATGTACACATAGAACATTGGTATAAATAAGTTGCTTATTCCACCAATATCACCCATGCCATGCACGTCATGCTTGTTCACTTTGATTATTCCCGATCGACAAATCACGATGTGTTATTATTGTTGGTTCATGCATGCCTTCACTTATCAATCTTAGACTTTCGTGGACAACTCGCATGTGTTGAGAAATAGGCATAATTGTGCATTTACATTGGGCATACGGTATTCCGTATGTTGTGAATTTTGAAATGAAACTCTCATTTATTAAAATTGTATTCCCCAATTCACTATTGGGTATAAGGTGAATAAAACATATAAATTTGTACCAGAGTATATCTTCTTTTGGCCTCCCTATAGAGTTCATCTTAAGAAAATTGGGTATATATTCCTGTGATTCTTAATTAGTCAAATTGTGATGAACTTTAGAATTTCATTTTTGAATAATCACAATTACTATTTATCAAATGAATTGCAGTTAAAGTATATTATTTTTCTGCGAAATGTACTCTCTGTGAAAACAAAAAGTCAGATTTTTCTTGAACTGAGTACCACGCTAATAAACTGGCACGGAGGGGAGGGAGTATAAGAACTGCTGAATATTCTGTACCCCACACACTTACTGAAACATGTGGTATTTTATAATCTCATCTGAATTCCTTTTACATCATCTAAAAAAAGTATAGCATGTATCCAGCAGTCTGGCGTGAGACTCAAAAATCAACAAACTCTATATTCCTTGTTTTTCTATAGGTCAAATGCAAGTGTCCAACCATTGTACGTGATAATCTTTTTTTTCTTATATCCGGTAGATGGCATGTACGTGTCCTACACAAACATGTTAAAAGATGATTTCTTCCTTGTTTAATTACGGGAGTCTACTACACGAGTCCATATCCAGACTTCTCCACATATAACGTGTCAAAGGGACACATATTACACGTGTCAAGCAAGTTACGTAATTAATATTATTTTGTTAAATCTCAGCCGTAAATTTTAGATCTAACTATCACGATAATTAGGTTGATGTGGATTAACGTAGTGACTCTATTTTAAGACCCCGTATTGTGCTTTTAGTATATAATAGATAGATTTTGTACACATTGAACATGAGCAGTTTCAGATATACTATATATATGCCCCATTTATTAATTTTCAAATGTGACAAATAATGCTCAGGGTTGCTGATTGGAATTAGTCATTAGACCCTCTGCTGCTGCTGATGAATTCTTACGGTCACGCCAAGGTTTTGCAATCGATTTCAGTAAATGTATCAAAATGCCAAAGTTTACATCAGTCATTCAGTTGGTATTCATACCTTTTTTTTCATATTATTGCATGGTCAAAGGGCCAATATCTGTTTTTTAACATCTAAACATGTGCAAATGTCATCGTGAAACTAATTCGAAGTGTTTGGGGTTGTTAAAGTTA
The DNA here is from genome assembly GCA_007115705.1 of Dactylis glomerata. Classification (NCBI taxonomy): domain Eukaryota; kingdom Viridiplantae; phylum Streptophyta; class Magnoliopsida; order Poales; family Poaceae; genus Dactylis; species Dactylis glomerata. The sequence goes on from QXEO01000306.1 coordinate 1,455,598, forward strand.
GCAACGTGCAATCATTTACTTTTCCACAATGGCGAAAGATATGACCAAACTGTTAAAATTGTTCACCTATAACCTATCTAAATTGGGATTTCTATTTTCGTGCCCTCAGGTCGTTAGTTGTACTCAGTTTTCCCCAGCTTCTTAGTTTTTCCTCAGTTTTCCCCAAGCCGTTGTCTGAAACCCTCAAGGAGCTCGAACGTGAGGATTCCCGTTAAGTTGACCGTTTCCGTGCTGACGTGTGGGGCCGCGTCGTGTGGGGCCGCGTCGCGTGGGGCTGGTAGAAAGGGACCGCGTGGGACAGGACGAGACCGCGTTTGGTTGTACGTGAGAGCTCGGTTCTGTCTCTCTCGGGCCAAATTGGCATTGACTTTTCAGAGCACCTTTTCAGAGCGCCTTTTTCCCCTCTCTCTCTGTAAACAGTTCTCTCTCTTTTCACCAAATTAGTATCAAATCTAGAGAAGCTTCTATTTCTGTCTTTCTTCAATGATTGCTGCCTTTTGGCCCTCGTTTTTTGCCCAATATGGTAACAAATCTAGAAGCTAATCTAGAAGCTAGTATAGTATAATACATAAAATGCATACAGCAGCCAAAAAAAGTCAATAACGATGTTAATATTCACGACAAACTAAGCTGAAAATAATATAAGACGCAATGTATACCCAACATGAAGGTTCTTCATTCTTCATCATATATTTCGGAGTCGCTATATTCCATGAGACGAAAAAAATATTGACTGAACTCCTTTCGTCTGCAGTGTGCAGCCAATAGATCCTCCAAACGGTATGGCCTTTGTTCTATTTTCATACCGTCGGAATCTAATCTATCCACATGTCGTGGCCACTCATCCCAGGCCTTTCTATCATCAAAGTACTGTCTGATATAACCGCCCTCGCAGTAGATGCAGCCAGGTCGAACTGTCGGGTGCACTCTGGTGTCGACGGAGATACAGCGTTTATAACTGACGAAGAAGGCACGACTGCCAATGTTGACGGCATGGAGAGAGCGGCTCTCAGTGTCCACACGGTACACCAATGGTTGACCTTCCTCCAAATGCCTGTTGCCAGGGCTGCCGCCGAACAACACAAGCAGCAGATCACCATCAGACTCCACAAGGTAGAACGTGTCATTTCCAAGTTCTGGAAATGAAAATAGTGTCTCCATGTTGATAGTGCTCGCGCGCTTCTCCAACTGGACATTGTTGGTGCACACTAATGTTCCGACATCAAAATTGTTCACAGCTATTGCATACAATTCACCATTGAACGGGGTAAGGCAACGCAGAGAATCGTCCTCGATCAAAAATCTTCCTTCTCCCCAATCTTCTACATCTATATCCTTAGTAGGAGAGCTCTCATCGACCCAAGCAATTTCATTGGGGTAACCTGTGCAAATGAAGACCATAGTCGGGGACTTCATTACAGCGACTGACTCCACAATCATAGATGACATCTGCGCCTCAAACGTAGCGTTCAATATCTTTGTGAGTGGGTTCAGAAGCCGTATCTTGTGCGGCTGGTTCCTCTGGGCAAGCACGATGACGCCACGGTAAAAGCCGACGAAGTAGTATCTAAAAGGGAGTTGATGAAGATAACATTCAGCACTAAGATGTTTACGATTGAAAATAAAAATAGATTAACTCTATAGATATGGAGGAATTTGAACATTGCATGAACTTCCGTTAGATCGATGGTGACGTAGCGGGATGTGCGGAGGTTGAGGAAGGATAACTCAGCGGCGCGTGGAAGGGCGTGTTCTACCATGATCCATACGTGCAGGTGCACGTTGGGCTCAGGTAGATCTGAGCGCCAATTTGTACAAACTTGCCTCAAAGCAACGTAGGTGTCCACGTACTCCTCGTTCGCCAGTAAGCAGTCGCCGATCTTGTGAAGTGGTCCGTCACCCTTAAGAGAGGCCCAGTTCACGGAGGCGCCGCGCTTGGATGCGCCGCCCTCGGATGCGACGGGCTCGGAGGCGATGGGCTCGGAGGCGACGGGCTCGGGGGCGACGGCCGCCGGCGCATTCTTCTTCTCCATCGCCGGCAGGGGAGCGCGCGTAGGGCGGCTGGGGTTTTTTTGAGAAGGTGATGGGACGTGAGAGGCGTGGTTGCGTGCGTGAGTTATGATGAGACTGTGTGCAGAGGGAGGGAGAGGGGCTCTGTACTGGCAAAGTGACGGTTCGTCTCAGCAGTTGACGTTTTGGTCTCAACACGCGCACCGCGCGGCTAACCGCTGCTCACCGCGACACGCGTCCGTGGGACTACACGTCAGCACCGTTACGTGTACTCAGTTCTACCCTCGAATCTTACACTGGAAAAATATCTATACTCAGTTTTCCCCTCGAGTACTAATACTGCCTAGTGCAATATACTCAATTTTACCCTCAAGTGGCTGGTCAACAGAGAGTCAACAGATGGGATTAAGCCATCTAACTGAGTCATTTCATGCGTAAAAAAAATCAAAAAAATAAAATCATAGTGCCTCCAACTCATGCGCAAAATAAAATCATAACAAACATATATAAATCAAGTTTTCACACAAATGGCCACTTCTGAAATCATTAGTAGCTATGAAGGTTCATGGCTTTCCACTCAAACCCCTTCTCAAAACATCTATACCCAAAACATAGTTTGTCTGAATGAGGCTATAATTTTTACACTCATGTATATTTGAATTGCTAATACTTTGAGGTAGGCCAACATGGGTTTCATTGTACAAAACATGTGTTTTTCTTTTTCTAAATCTCTTATTTGAATTCCTTAGCCTGTTTACTATTTACTTGCCCTTGTATCCTTGATACTACTCAGTTTTACCCTCTCCCTTCTCACAGAAGCCCAAACTTGGCCTGATTGGTCGAGTTGTTGTCACACGGATCGTGCCCACCTACCGTCGATCCTATGATCCAACGGGCAGGATCGTGCCACCCTCTCTCTATCTGTCGGTGGCAAACTACTACCCCTCTATGTATGCTAAATGACGAGTTTGCCACCGGATTCAACAAGTTGGGTAATCACGAATTTCTTGTAGGCATTACTTTTCACGGTAAAATGATAAACTATCATGAATTTCCATTTCTTGTAGGCTTTACTTTTCACGGTAAAATGATGAACTATCACGAATTTCCATTTCTTTTAGGCATTACTTTTCACGGTAAAATGATAAACTATCACGAATTTCCATTTCTTGTAGGCATTACTTTTCACGTTGAAATGATAAACTATCACGAATTTCCATTGCTTGTAGGCTTTACATTTCACGGTAAAATGATGAACTATCACGAATTTCCATTTCTTTTACGCATTACTTTTCACGGTAAAATGATAAACTATCACGAATTTCCATTTCTTGTAGGCATTACTTTTCACGCTGAAATGATAAACTATCACGAATTTCCATTTCTTGTAGGCTTTACTTTTCACGGTAAAATGATGAACTTTCACGAATTTCCATTTCTTTTAGGCATTACTTTTTTTGTTGAGATATAAACCACCCCCACAACGGTCATCTCCTCCTTAATTTATTGTGTAAACCCCACAACGGTCATCTCTACCTTAATTTATGGTGTAAACCCCACAACGGTCATCTCTCTCTTATAAACCCCCACAACGGCCATCCCTCATATCAATAGGTTCTGCCTCTCTCTTCTTCGTTTCTGTCTCTCTCTTCTTCGTTCACATACACTTGATCCATTGCCATGGCTTCCATGTTTCGGACGCCGACCGGAAGGGGAAGGGGAAGGGGAAGGGGCGGCCGGGGTGGTGGATCATCATCATTGCCACCACCATCGTCAACACTGCCATTGATCATAGAGGAGTTCTTCATCACCATCTATGAAGACCCTTTGGCCAAGAAGGTACGTACGCGTTCCCACATATATGATGCATGTGATTAATTATGTGCATATTCTAAAAAACCTTTAATTTCTTTGCAGGCACTCCCACAAAAGTTTGCGGACTATCTTGACGGCCAGGAGCCCGCAAAGGTGTATCTGCGAGTAGCTGACTGCGGTCCTCGTCTCTGGACCGTGGAGGTCCTATTTGACGGACAAGGCCGGATGTACCTCGACAAGGGCTGGGAGAATTTCGCCATCGCGCACGGTGTGGATTTCGGCTGCTTCCTACACTTCAAATATGAAGGCGATTATGTGCTCACAGTGAAGGTGTTCGACGAAACAATGTGCAGGAAGTACTACTACACGGACGACGAAGATACTGACGATGAAAGCGACGACGACGTGAAGCCATGCATCTAAGGGGATTATGACCAAGAATATATATGTAGCTTCATATGCATCGATTTATAGATCTAGTTATTTTCTATATATTATGCATGCAAAAATAATAGGGAATCGCAATTTCCACTATGATTCGAGCACCACAGCCTCCAAACAATGCCGATGCCGATATCGGCATGGTCAGAACGGGTATGCATGCTCGCCGCCACTGCTAGGTCACCGTCGGGATGCACCCTCAATCCCGTCCCCTTATTCGATCACTGACACACCAGAGATACCGCCGAGGCCAATGACGAACGTACATGCTGATGCCAATGCCGAACATGCACGCCGTTGTGGGCACGGCCACGCCACCCCGCTATGCTGGACGCCACAAACCACCGCGAGGTCTTTCCCTTCGCCACCACACTCCCCTAGCACCTATCTATACACGCTAGAAAGGAGAGACACTAGTTTTCTCTACATTGCTCGCGTTCATGTCCGACACCGTCAGTCAAAGTGTTGAGGTCGTCGTCGATATCCTCGACCATTTCTTCTCTTCTTTGCATGGTTAAACGCGTCTAGTTCATATCTATCTAATGCGTCTGGTCTCGCCTCATGCAGTTCTTTGTGGACGTCGATCTCATCTCGGCACCCCGCAGGCCACCTCCTCCGTGCCATCGCTTTAGAGCTCCATTTAAAAATCTAATCCCACCCGTGTATTGCCCCTTGTATCAGTGTCATGGCCCCACTTGTCATTCGATATACCGAAGCCCCACTCGTCCGTGTTTTGGTCAGGGATACGGCGATGCTTACGGTCAAACAAATGCTCTGACGTGTCTTTGCGGGCTCTACGTGGCCCCACTAGTCAGCAGTTAACGGTCAAAGGTGTTCAACCGTCGGGCAACCGGCCGTTCCAGCACTGGTGACGGTTTCAGACAACGGCTTGGGGAAAACTGAGGAAAAACTAAGAAGCTGGGGAAAACTGAGTACAACTAACGACCTGAGGGCACGAAAATAGATCTCCCATCTAAATTTGTTTGGCCGCAGCAACGGCGCGGGTAATTTTGCTCGACTGGCTGAAACCAATTTTTTTACTTTTATATATATATAAATTTTTTATAGGTTGCAACCGCGCTCACCTACATAACCGCAAGGTTGGCTTGGATGCGCAATGCGAGGTGAAATTTGACAGCGCCAACTCCATGGAGTCCACCTGCCACATGCCATAGACCGCGGGGGTCTACGGCGAGGTGCTCCACGTGCTCAAGCCGGGAGGAAGCTACTGTCTCCCTCCCACGGGTCGGTCACCACCCTATTGTACCGCGTCGACCCAGAGAACGTTAAGGCCATCCATGACATCGGCCGATCACCCCAAATTTGTATTTACTCAGTGGCTATCTCTGAGCGCCTGTGTTGATTTTGAATTCGGACCGACGACGGTGCCAGAGGTTGGCGGTGCCCAAGTTTGAATATATGTCAGTAATAGAGTTCTATATATGTCTGCGGTGCAGGAGGAATATGGAAGCTGGAGACGTTTAATTCCTGCTAAACACCAATTTAAATATATGGAACATGGATTTAAGACTGCATTACTGGTGTATTTTTTTACATTGTCTCAAATTAACCATTTATATGTGGAAATTTGAATTACAAATAAAAACGATCAGAGTACAGAAATCCTAGGGTTCAGCAAATATTAGCAGGTAGCTGATTTCTGTCCTGCAGCACGAGTAAGAGCATTGTATTGTTTTAATTCAGTTGTAATCTAAAGTATTTTTGGACTATTTTTTTACTAAACGTGTGAATTTGTTTCATGTCCGACTATTACACTCTTGCAACTATTTAATCCTTCCAATTATTGCAATGGAGTACTATTTGTGTTCCACTCTTATTTGTTTTTCTTTGAAACGAGACAAAAAAATTGTCATTTTTATTAATAGATAAGAAGTTTGAGATATTACAGATTGACATGGCCAATGCCGAGGCGATACAAAATAAAACTACTCTCCCTGTATTACATTGCTCAAAAAAATTACACCAGCGTGAGTTTCCAACAGCTGATTGTACCCTTATTTGTGACACAACTGATTGTTGATTTATTTGTATTACTACCTGAAACTGAAAGCACGGTTTGGTTACAGCAAGGACGAGTTTTCTAATCTACTACTGATGCGGTGCTGTCGGAATGCTCACGCAGGTAACAATACCATTGCAATTGCACAACAATTTTGTGGTTGCACGGTTTACTTATTCACATTTCTATGTACAAGTTACATTTATTCGACATCTGATGCCATCTTTACAGGTAAGAGTAATGCCAATTCTTGCTCCAATCGCTGGCGAGGAGATGCACACACGACCATAACAACAGCATGCTTATCAGGTTTAATTTTATGTTGATCACTTATGAATTAAATGTCTGCATCACTCTAAACTGAAATTTTGCTCGCCTGACAAATTTGATCTTGGTGCCTTTTTTAGTCACAAATTTAAGTGAACCTACGGTATCATTATTTGATTTACTACCCATGCTTCTGGGTGAGAGGTTAGTTGGAGACAAGACCCATAATGAAGGTGGAATTTCATACATTTTCACCCTCTTTGGCATAAAAGGTCATACTGTTTTGCTTGGAACAATATTATGGCTTAATTATTCAAGGAATTTAATTTACAATTATGTTATGCAAATAACTACCCACATTGTCGTCTCTTTAATAGTAAAATTTTTGTTGGGCTAAAACCATTTCATAAAAATCAGCATGTAGCAACGCACGCGCACATTTACCCACATTGTCCAGAGCCATCGACTGCGCTGTATCATATCAATTTTTAATGATCGATAAAAACAGGCCTTCAGATATGTAAAAAAGTGTTGGGCTAAAACCATTTCATAAAAATCAGCCTGTAGCAACGCACGGGCACATTTACTAGTATTAGCTAAATTA